>JAOPSE010000010.1:110420319-111620319 GCA_029449295.1 Zea luxurians
CAAAGAAGACAACATATACAATAATAGAGTGTATAGAGATAAATGTCATAAACATCAGAGTATTTATTACATAGCGGAAGACTTATTACAAAATAAAGATAAATGTAAAACGAACTAAGGATCGATGGCGCCAATGTCGACTGAGAAACGCCACCTAGATCAGATTGAACTCCTCAGTGTTAGGCGGCTCCTCCTGAACCACCTGCTCTTCTCCTGTGGGGGGGGTGTGAGACAGCAAGAGTGAGCTCACATACGATCATAGCTCAACAAGTCGTGGGGAATAATGTGACATGAACTCACCAAAGGTGGGAGTTCATGAAGTGTAAGGCTGATCAATGAAATAAAGGCTGAAGCTGAGCATTGCTTTTATAAGTTGGTCAAAATTTTATTAGCAGTTACTAAGTGTAAGTAAATACCAAACCATAGTAATAATAAGTAAAAGTAATAACAAAATAATCCCAAATGCAATGAAATGACAGGTTAAGTTTAAGTTCCATAGATTAATCATGTGAGTGTCCGAGCCGCTCATGACCGTGAGCACGGCTAGTATACCAGTTTTACACTCTGCAGAGGTTGCGCATCTTTACCCACAAGTCGTGTTACCCATTTGCCACAGAGTTGATCAGACTCCATACACCTCTACCTAGGAAGCGAGGCAGGGTACCACTACGAGGCCTTTACAAAGTTCCACTAGCTTCAGACTACCCGCTACAGTTTATGGGAAGATCCAGTAAAGGGTTCCTGGCTGACCGCCATCGCAGCAAAATCAACCAGGGACCTCCCCGCACTGACCTCTCCCCTACTGCCCTTGCCCCTTTCGGGTAAGGTAGCCCTCCCCTAGCTTTCCTAGTTAATCAGCCAAGGGCGTCCCATTCCACCCTTGTGGTAGCACTGTTTTCCCGGGTGGTTCTCCATGTTCCCATTAACATAATGATCTTAACATGAACAAGGAATAACAAAACAGATAACAATAGATAGTATAACAATAAGTGATGAATATCTCTATACCCAAATCCACATAAAGCAATAGCATGTACTACCCAAAACTTTAGTAGTAAAACCAGTGGTGAAGCAAGGTATAAAGATAGTCAACTCTAGGGTATCCTATTGGGTCCCAGCAAAATTATCCTATGCAGATCATTATGAATAATAAGAACATGAATGGGTAAAAGAAGTGATCAAGGGCACAACTTGCCTTCAACGAGCTCCTGCTCAGCTACTTCAACTTGTTGAAGCTCTAGTTCCACAGTGGGTTGCTCGTCTACTCGCATCAATACAATACATACATGGCATAGCATAAATTAACATCACATCAAACATGCAAATAAAATATACAGTAATAAACTAGACATTAAAATATGATTACAGGAACTGGAATTATCAAAATTGGAGTTATATATTTTAAGTTATGGATTTTCTAAGGTTTTATGCATTTAATACAAGATTAAGTGAAAGAATAATTTTAATGTGTTTGTCATGTCAAAACAGAGGCACTAATAGATAGACAATAATTTTATGAAAATTTAGGAACTGGAATGGTCTAATTTGGAGTTCATATGCATTTATTATGAATTAAACAAGTTTTAACATTTATTCATACACTAAAAATTAATTTCAGATATTAATTCCTGATTTTTAATACTCTCTGGATCGGGCCTCATTTTCTGTTAAACACAGGGGGTTTTGGGTAAGAATTTCTAAGACTCAGAAAATCCTGGCGTGGACGGCGGGTTGGTTTTCTAGGAACATAAGGGGCAATCTGCAAAGTGCGCAACCCGAAGGGGTATCAACCAGTCCTGGCCGCCCGATCATCATCTAACGGCTGATATTAGATCCCACCCGCGCTGAGTCGGTAAGCGACGATGACCCTCGGATCGGAGATCGACGGTCGAGGGTGTACCACGCCTATGACTTAGCCTAGCCCTCAGATCAAAAACTTGCGGCGACGATTTTATTCCCGAAGCGGTACGCGAGCTTCTAATCACAGCCCTCCGTCATCAGATCAATGGACACGGCGCATCCGCACCCCTGATCTAATCCTGGCCCTACATCTAGATCCAACGGCGCACGAACCGTCGTCCACCTTCGTTCCCGGGGCAGACGCCGCGCCCTCCCTGGAACTCTCTCTCTCTCTCTCCGATGAACCACCGACGAGCTACCCGGCCCTCGCAAGCCCTCCCACGACACCGCCGGTCCCCAGCGGTGCATTGGCCCCGGTCCGCTCCCAAAATCCGATGCACACACAATGTCGCAGAGGGAGAAGCACTCACCAGCGATAACGCCGATATGGATTGCCCGCCGCCGAGGTTGATGCCGACCCGGCGTGACTCGCTTCGTGACACCGCGGCAAACTCCCGACGACCACCCGGTGGTTTGGACGGCAGTGGAGGCGACGATGAGTTGGATCCCGCTCACCACGACGAGCGCGACGGAAGCGACCCGACGGCACGCGCGTGAGTATAAGCACCGTCGATCAACCGAGACGCCGAAACTAGGGGCTGGCTGCGACGTTGACTGGAGGAGCGGGGAGCACCACGGCGGCTTTTGTTGACGCGAGGTGGGGCGAGAGGTTCGGCCTCAGCTTTATGAAGGGAGCGACCGGTCGTCGGGCTCCGTTCATCGCGCGCGCTAGCAGCGGGAGGCCGTTTCGGCCGGTTGGGGAAGACGCTGACGAGGACGGCCCACGGTGCAGCGTAACCCGGTCACGACCTGGGCGCGGAAGGCGGCTGGCCAGTGGCCCCGGCCTGTCGGCGCCGCATGGAGGTGGTAATGGGCTGCGTGGATGAAATTCTCAGATGGGCCAGATTCGGGTACAAGGCCCAGTTAGGTAAAGTTTTCTTTATTCTTTTCTTTTTCCATTTTCCTTTCTCCATTTTCAAATCTAATTTGAGTTCAAGTTTAAATTCAAACTTTGTGAATAACTTGTCCTCAGTTTGAAATGTATAATTTAATAACATAAGTGTGAAGAGTGTTTATTCACATATTTATTTTATTTTATGTAGTATTTTTCTTAGTTCTTCCCTTCTCTTAATCCAAACCCTAATTTTCAAATTTAGGGTTTTAATTCTACTTCTAGCAATTCTTATATTATTATCTTTTAACATTATTGTTTTATTTTATTTAATGCACAAACAATCAAACTCCAACATGATGCAAATTTTTTTATCAATTGTTTGAATTAAACTAAAAATTTTTTTGTATATGCTCTTTTCATGATGCGAATGAGACATACAAAATTGAGAACAACTCTCTCTATTATTCTTGGTATACAACTTGGAGTATTACAAATCCTACCCCCCTTAAAAATAATCTCGTCCTCGAGATTTAGGAAGGACTAGGGAAAAGATGGGGAAAATCTATGCGAAGCTCTTCTTCTCTTTCCCAAGTAGCTTCATCTTCACCGTGGTGACTCCATTGAACTTTGCACATCTTTATCACCTTGTTTCTTGTAACTCGAGTCAAAGTGTCCAGAATCTTAATAGGGTACTCAGCATAAGTCAAATCCTCTTGAACACTAAGGTCTTCCATTGGTAGTTGCTCCTCAGGTACCCTGAGGCACTTCTTCAGCTGAGACACATGAAACACATCATGTACATCTGACAGATGATCGGGTAACTCCAGTTGATATGCAACTTCACCCACTCGCTTTAAGATCAAGAAAGGTCCGATGAAGCGAGGGGACAACTTCCCTTTAACTTTAAATCTCCTCATACCACGAAGTGGTGACACCTTCAAATAGACATGATCACCCTCCTTAAACTCCAGGAGTCTTCTCCTATTATCAGCATAGCTCTTTTGCCTTGATTGTGCAATCCTCAAATTTTCTCTTATCATTCGAACTTGTTCTTCTGCCTCTTGTATAAGTTCAGGCCCAAAGAACTGTCTTTCTCCAGTTTGATCCCAATACAGGGGAGTCCTGCACTTCCTGCCATACAAAGCCTCAAATGGTGACATCTTCAAACTGGCCTGGTAGCTATTATTATAAGAAAACTCAGCATAGGGTAAGCTCTTCTCCCAACTGCCACCATGCTTGAGAGCACAAGCTCTTAACATATCTTCCAGCACTTGATTAGTTCTCTCTGTCTGTCCATCAGTCTGGGGATGGTAGGCTGAACTAAAATTCAACTTTGTATCCAAACTCTCATGCAACTTCTTCCAAAATCGAGAAGTAAACTGTGATCCTCGATCAGACACGATCTTCTTAGGCACTCCATGTAGACAAACTATCCGAGTCATATACAATTCTGCTAGCTTGGCTCCCGTGTAATTAGTCCTCACAGGTATAAAATGAGCCACCTTTGTCAATCTGTCCACAATTACCCAAATAGAGTCATATCCTGCTGGAGTGCGGGGTAGTCCAACAATAAAATCCATACCAATTTCTTCCCATTTCCACTCAGGTATCTTCAATGGGTGCAATAATCCAGCGGGTCTTTGATGTTCAGCCTTAACTCTTTGACATACATCACACTTAGCCACATGAGCAGCCACATCTCTTTTCAGTCCATACCACCAATACTTTCGCTTCAAATCTTGATACATCTTAGTGCTTCCAGGGTGGATGGAATAATCAGAATCATGAGCTTCTTTCAATATAGTCTCCCGGAGGCTATCAATCTCTGGAACACATATCCGATCTTTGAACCATATGGTACCTTGCTCATCCTCCGTGAATTCCGGAACTCTTCCTTCAGTAATAAGATCCTTGATCTCTTGAATCTTAGCATCACCAATCTGACCTTTACGAATCTCTTGCTCCAAGGTAGGTTCCAACTCAATGGTAGCTCCTTCAGTATGAGTAACAATTCCCAAATTGAGTCTCTCAAAGTCTTTTGCTAATTCATCAGGTAGCTAGACAACGAAAGCGGAGTGAACATGTTCTTTTCGACTCAAGGCATCTGCAACCAAATTTGCCTTGCCTGGATGATAGTGAATCTCCAAATCATAATCCTTGATGAGCTCCAACCAGCGACGTTGTCTAAGATTGAGATCCTTCTGAGTGAATATATACTTCAAACTCTTATGATCCGTATATACTTGGCACTTAGTTCCCATGATGTAGTGTCTCCAAATCTTCAGTGCATGCACAACTGCAGCTAGTTCCAAGTCATGAGTGGGGTAGTTCAATTCATGCTTCCGCAACTGACGAGATGCATAGGCAATCACGTGACCATCTTGCATAAGCACACATCCAAGTCCTTGGCCACATGCATCACAATAAATGTCAAATCCCTTCTGCAGATCTGGCATAATCAATACTGGTGGAGACATCAATCTTTCCTTCAATTGATCAAAGCTCTCTTGACATTTCTCATCCCACTTAAACTCTTTTCCTTTCTCCAAAAGCGAGGTCATAGGCTTGGCAATCTTAGAGAATCCCTCAATAAATCTCCGATAATATCCTGCGAGTCCCAAGAAACTCCGAATCTCAGTAACGGTAGTGGGCACTCTCCATTCCATAATCTCCTTCACTTTAGCAGGATCCACTACTATTCCTCCATTAGAAATAATATGACCAAGGAATGGCACCTTGTCAATCCAAAACTCACACTTGCTAAACTTAGCGTAGAGCTCATTATCTCGCAACTTCTGTAGCACCAATCTCAGATGTTGTTCATGATCACTTTCATTCTTAGAATAGATAAGAATATCGTCGATGAATACCACGACGAATCTGTCCAAATACTCCATAAACACTTTGTTCATCAAATTCATGAAGTAAGCTGGTGCATTGGTTAGTCCAAACGACATAACAGTAAACTCATATAGTCCATATCGAGTTGAGAAAGCCGTCTTAGGAATATCCGATGGTCTGATCTTCATCTGATGGTATCCTGATCGGAGATCAATCTTCGAGAATACCCTGGCTCCTCTCATCTGATCAAATAAATCCTCAATACGGGGCAACGGGTACTTGTTTTTCACAGTAACATCATTAAGAGATCTATAATCCACACACATCCGTTGCGAACCATCCTTCTTCTGCACAAATAACACCGGTGCTCCCCAAGGTGAGGAACTTGGACGAATGTAACCAGCCTCTTGTAACTCCGTTAACTGCTTCTTCAGTTCCTTCAACTCCTCTACGGACATTCTATATGGCCGTTTAGAAATAGGGGCGGTTCCAGGCAAGAGATCAATAACAAACTCAACTTCTCTATCAGGTGGCATCCCTGGTAACTCCTCTGGAAAGACATCCGGAAAATCCCTAACCACCCGGATGTTGTCACCAACAAACTCCTCAGGCATAAAGAACATTGCACGCATGGATGAGGAGGTTACTGCAATATTAACTTGAAACCTTTCTCCTTTGGTGGTAGTGAGTTCTACGGTACCCCTACCACATGCTATAACGGCCTTTGCCTTCCTTAGCCATGACATTCCAAGGATCAGATCTATACTGCTTGACTCTAATATTATGGCAGTAGCTCCAAAATCTCTACCCATAATGGTTACTGTCAATCTACGTGTCATTTGATTCGCCTCAACAGGCCCTTTAGGTGTAATTACTATCAGGGGTTTTCTCATATTTAGCAGTGGTATTTCATTTGTGTTGGCATAACGAGCAGACATGAATGAATGTGTAGCACCAGAATCAAATAATATTGTTGCAGGAATTGCATTAACATAGAACATACCAATTACGAGGTCACCACCATCAGGAGTATCATCAACGCTAACTTGATTCACCCTGGCTATAGAATATCCCTTGCCAGGGGTCTGTTGCTTGTTCTGAGCTGGAGTAGTAGCAACCCGCTGTGGGCAGACATTTGCATAATGACCAATCTTCCCACACTTAAAACATTGAGTGCCCGGACTCTGTCCTGCAAACTTCGTCGGGGTGCCAGTAGGAGTAGCCTGTCGAATAGGTGTCCTCAGTGGTGATTGCTGAACTGGGCGCGGTCCTCCTGGTCGAGGCGGTGTACTCTGTGGTGAACTGTAGCGAGGCCGAACACTGCTGCTTCCTTGTCCTTGAGATATGGCCTTTCTCTTCAAATCACCCAATTGAACACGCTTGTGTTCAATAGCAAGAGCCTTATCCAATAGCCTCTGAAATGATGGAAAAGTGTGTGCCACTAGTGCATACTGCAAGGGTCCATTAAGTCCTTCAATGAAGTGCTCCTGCTTCCTCTCATCCTCAGCAACTTCTTCAGGGGCATATCTGGATAACTGAATAAACTTGTCGCGGTACTCGCTGACTGACATGTTGCCTTGCTTCAGTGACAGAAATTCCTTCTTCTTAATCTTTATCATACCAGCTGGAATATGATAGTTCCGGAACTGCGTACTGAACTCGGCCCAGGTAATAGTATCCGCAGCATCATGGGCAGCAGTATAAGAATCCCACCAGTCAGCAGCAGGACCAGTCAGACGTCCAGAAGCATATAAGACCTTCTCCCGATCAGTGCACTGTGCAATATTCAGCATCTTCTCAATTGACTTCAACCAATCGTCTGCATCAAGTGGATCTGGCGAGCTGGCGAAGGTTGGTGGCTTGTGACTCATAAACTCCCGGTGCTTGTCACGAGGTGGAACTGGCGGTGGTGGTGGAGGCAATGGCACTTGTTGCTGTTGCTGCTGTTGTTGAAGTTGTTGTTGCAGCTGCTGTTGTTGCGCCCTCCTTTCTTGGCGTATCTCATCTCTCTCCTGGCGCAGCTCCTGGCGTATATCTTCTCTTTCCTGACGCATCTCTTGGCGTTCTTGCTGCATCTGGGCACGCATATCAGCCATAGTGTCCGCCATTTGCTGCATCACCGCCATCTGAGCAGCAACCAGTGGGTCAACTCCGCCTGGTGGAGGGTTAGGAGGATTCATCTCTGCTGGCTGTGGCTGAGGTTGTCTGTATATCCTTCGAGTGTGTCGATTAGGAGGCAAATCAATTCCACCACCCCGCCTGGTATTGACCATCTGAGTTAGATACATATGGTAAGAGAATAGTAGACAAGGCAGTAATTACAAATCAGGTTATTTTGGGGGATTTATTAGCTAAGCAGATTAATATTTCACCTACTAAGGCTAATTCAATTCCTTATGTTGGTACATGCTAAGATGTCCATCTATAATAATTCAATCAATCAAAGAAGCAAATCAGGCACTGATCATCAGAACAATCAACCAACATTTTTAAATACAGAAAATAGTTTTGATTTTGTCTTAGGCTTCCTATCTCTTAAAAAATGTCATAGGGGTAGGGATTCCAAGGTGTGAAATCCATCTCGTCTAAGAGTAGAAAAGATAAGAATGATCAGAGTAGAACAGTAGAAGGTGAGACAGGATCAAGATAAGTATAGAAAGATTCAGAGTAAGGTAAGTGTAGAATGAATCAGAATAAGATAAGTAGGTAAGGGTTTGTCCATTTCTATCTAGGTCTCGTCCTACAGTCAACATTTCCTCTGATACCACTTCTGTAACACCCGGTTTTAAAGAACAAAGCCGGGTGCATCTCATACATGCGCCAAAGAAGACAACATATACAATAACAGAGTGTATAGAGATAAATGTCATAAACATCAGAGTATTTATTACATAGCGGAAGACTTATTACAAAATAAAGATAAATGTAAAACGAACTAAGGATCGATGGCGCCAATGTCGACTGAGAAACGCCACCTAGATCAGATTGAACTCCTCAGTGTTAGGCGGCTCCTCCTGAACCACCTGCTCTTCTCCTGTGGGGGGGGTGTGAGACAGCAAGAGTGAGCTCACATACGATCATAGCTCAACAAGTCGTGGGGAATAATGTGACATGAACTCACCAAAGGTGGGAGTTCATGAAGTGTAAGGCTGATCAATGAAATAAAGGCTGAAGCTGAGCATTGCTTTTATAAGTTGGTCAAAATTTTATTAGCAGTTACTAAGTGTAAGTAAATACCAAACCATAGTAATAATAAGTAAAAGTAATAACAAAATAATCCCAAATGCAATGAAATGACAGGTTAAGTTTAAGTTCCATAGATTAATCATGTGAGTGTCCGAGCCGCTCATGACCGTGAGCACGGCTAGTATACCAGTTTTACACTCTGCAGAGGTTGCGCATCTTTACCCACAAGTCGTGTTACCCATTTGCCACAGAGTTGATCAGACTCCATACACCTCTACCTAGGAAGCGAGGCAGGGTACCACTACGAGGCCTTTACAAAGTTCCACTAGCTTCAGACTACCCGCTACAGTTTATGGGAAGATCCAGTAAAGGGTTCCTGGCTGACCGCCATCGCAGCAAAATCAACCAGGGACCTCCCCGCACTGACCTCTCCCCTACTGCCCTTGCCCCTTTCGGGTAAGGTAGCCCTCCCCTAGCTTTCCTAGTTAATCAGCCAAGGGCGTCCCATTCCACCCTTGTGGTAGCACTGTTTTCCCGGGTGGTTCTCCATGTTCCCATTAACATAATGATCTTAACATGAACAAGGAATAACAAAACAGATAACAATAGATAGTATAACAATAAGTGATGAATATCTCTATACCCAAATCCACATAAAGCAATAGCATGTACTACCCAAAACTTTAGTAGTAAAACCAGTGGTGAAGCAAGGTATAAAGATAGTCAACTCTAGGGTATCCTATTGGGTCCCAGCAAAATTATCCTATGCAGATCATTATGAATAATAAGAACATGAATGGGTAAAAGAAGTGATCAAGGGCACAACTTGCCTTCAACGAGCTCCTGCTCAGCTACTTCAACTTGTTGAAGCTCTGGTTCCACAGTGGGTTGCTCGTCTACTCGCATCAATACAATACATACATGGCATAGCATAAATTAACATCACATCAAACATGCAAATAAAATATACAGTAATAAACTAGACATTAAAATATGATTACAGGAACTGGAATTATCAAAATTGGAGTTATATATTTTAAGTTATGGATTTTCTAAGGTTTTATGCATTTAATACAAGATTAAGTGAAAGAATAATTTTAATGTGTTTGTCATGTCAAAACAGAGGCACTAATAGATAGACAATAATTTTATGAAAATTTAGGAACTGGAATGGTCTAATTTGGAGTTCATATGCATTTATTATGAATTAAACAAGTTTTAACATTTATTCATACACTAAAAATTAATTTCAGATATTAATTCCTGATTTTTAATACTCTCTGGATCGGGCCTCATTTTCTGTTAAACACAGGGGGTTTTGGGTAAGAATTTCTAAGACTCAGAAAATCCTGGCGTGGACGGCGGGTTGGTTTTCTAGGAACATAAGGGGCAATCTGCAAAGTGCGCAACCCGAAGGGGTATCAACCAGTCCTGGCCGCCCGATCATCATCTAACGGCTGATATTAGATCCCACCCGCGCTGAGTCGGTAAGCGACGATGACCCTCGGATCGGAGATCGACGGTCGAGGGTGTACCACGCCTATGACTTAGCCTAGCCCTCAGATCAAAAACTTGCGGCGACGATTTTATTCCCGAAGCGGTACGCGAGCTTCTAATCACAGCCCTCCGTCATCAGATCAACGGACACGGCGCATCCGCACCCCTGATCTAATCCTGGCCCTACATCTAGATCCAACGGCGCACGAACCGTCGTCCACCTTCGTTCCCGGGGCAGACGCCGCGCCCTCCCTGGAACTCTCTCTCTCTCTCTCCGATGAACCACCGACGAGCTACCCGGCCCTCGCAAGCCCTCCCACGACACCGCCGGTCCCCAGCGGTGCATTGGCCCCGGTCCGCTCCCAAAATCCGATGCACACACAATGTCGCAGAGGGAGAAGCACTCACCAGCGATAACGCCGATATGGATTGCCCGCCGCCGAGGTTGATGCCGACCCGGCGTGACTCGCTTCGTGACACCGCGGCAAACTCCCGACGACCACCCGGTGGTTTGGACGGCAGTGGAGGCGACGATGAGTTGGATCCCGCTCACCACGACGAGCGCGACGGAAGCGACCCGACGGCACGCGCGTGAGTATAAGCACCGTCGATCAACCGAGACGCCGAAACTAGGGGCTGGCTGCGACGTTGACTGGAGGAGCGGGGAGCACCACGGCGGCTTTTGTTGACGCGAGGTGGGGCGAGAGGTTCGGCCTCAGCTTTATGAAGGGAGCGACCGGTCGTCGGGCTCCGTTCATCGCGCGCGCTAGCAGCGGGAGGCCGTTTCGGCCGGTTGGGGAAGACGCTGACGAGGACGGCCCACGGTGCAGCGTAACCCGGTCACGACCTGGGCGCGGAAGGCGGCTGGCCAGTGGCCCCGGCCTGTCGGCGCCGCATGGAGGTGGTAATGGGCTGCGTGGATGAAATTCTCAGATGGGCCAGATTCGGGTACAAGGCCCAGTTAGGTAAAGTTTTCTTTATTCTTTTCTTTTTCCATTTTCCTTTCTCCATTTTCAAATCTAATTTGAGTTCAAGTTTAAATTCAAACTTTGTGAATAACTTGTCCTCAGTTTGAAATGTATAATTTAATAACATAAGTGTGAAGAGTGTTTATTCACATATTTATTTTATTTTATGTAGTATTTTTCTTAGTTCTTCCCTTCTCTTAATCCAAACCCTAATTTTCAAATTTAGGGTTTTAATTCTACTTCTAGCAATTCTTATATTATTATCTTTTAACATTATTGTTTTATTTTATTTAATGCACAAACAATCAAACTCCAACATGATGCAAATTTTTTTATCAATTGTTTGAATTAAACTAAAAATTTTTTTGTATATGCTCTTTTCATGATGCGAATGAGACATACAAAATTGAGAACAACTCTCTCTATTATTCTTGGTATACAACTTGGAGTATTACAGTGTGTAAGCACTCTAAGGCGCTCTATGGACTTAAGCAAGCCCCAAGAGCATGGTATGAATGCCTTAGAAATTTTCTAATTGCTAATGCTTTCAAGGTTGGGAAAGTCGATCCAACTCTTTTCACTAAGACCTGTGATGGTGACCTATTTGTGTGCCAAATTTATGTCGATGACATAATATTTGGTTCTACTAACCAAAAGTCTTGTGAAGAGTTTAGCGGAGTGATGACACAGAAATTCGAGATGTCGATGATGGGAGAGTTGAACTACTTCCTTGGGTTCCAAGTGAAGCAATTCAAGGACGACACCTTCATCTCTCAAACGAAGTACATGCAAGACTTGCTCAAGCAGTTTGGGATGAAAGACACCAAGCCCGCAAAGACTCCAATGGGAACCGACGGACATGTCGACCTCAACAAAGGATGTAAGTCCGTTGATCAAAAGGCATACCGGTCTATGATAGGGTCTCTACTTTATTTATGTGCTAGTAGACCGGATATTATGCTAAGCGTATGCATGTGTGCTAGATTTCAATCCGACCCAAGAGAGTGTCACCTTGTGGTCGTTAAGCGAATTCTTAGATATTTAGTTGCTACGCCTTGCTTCAGGATCTGGTATCCAAAGGGGTCTACCTTTGACTTGATTGGATACTCAGACTCCGACTATGCTGGATGTAAGGTTGATAGGAAGAGTACATCAGGGACGTGCCAATTCTTAGGAAGGTCCCTGGTGTCTTGGAGTTCTAAGAAACAAACTTCTGTTGCCCTATCCACCGCTGAGGCCGAGTATGTTGCCGCAGGACAATGTTGCGCGCAACTACTTTGGATGAGGCAAACCCTCCGGGACTTTGGCTACAATCTGAGCAAAGTCCCACTCCTATGTGACAATGAGAGTGCAATCCGCATGGCGGATAATCCTGTTGAACACAGCCGCACAAAGCACATAGACATCCGGCATCACTTTTTGAGAGACCACCAGCAAAAGGGAGATATCGAAGTGTTTTATGTTAGCACCGAGAACCAGCTAGCCGATATCTTTACCAAGTCTTTAGATGAGAAAACCTTTTGCAGGCTGCGTAGTGAGCTAAATGTCTTAGACTCGTGTAACTTGGATTGATCTATAGCATACATGTGTTTTATGTCTTTAATCATGTTCCTTTATGCATTTTATTGCTTATTTATGGTGCTCAAGTTGTGCAAGGGATCCCCGGACCTCACAAGTCCATGTGTGAATGATGCACATATTTAGGGGGAGAAATGCTACAACTTGACCCTTTGAGACTAATCGTGTGCTTGAGTTTACTTAATTTAGTCTCAAAGGTGAAATAAAAGGGAAAGGTAAACTTGGACCATGCAAGACTTCCACTGCACTCCGATGAGAGGGTAATTTACTCCAAGTTCATCTCCATGCTCTTATTGCCTTTTTACTCTTAATTGACGATTTTGGTGAGGCAATGGGGTTTAAGGGCCTAGAATGATCCCGTTTTGGTGCTTAATGCCAAAGGGGGAGAAATTAAAGGGCCAAAGCAAATGGATCAGCTACCACTTGAGAAATTTGAAAATAGTAGAGTTAGCATTCTTGATTTGTCAAAATTCTCTTATGTGCAAAATTTGGCCTCTTGTGGGGAGAATGTAGGATTATGGGAAAAAGGGGGAGTTTGTGGCTCTTGATCAATTTTTCTCATGGAATACCTCCCTTTATGCCTAAACAAGTGTGTTTGACTTAGAGATAGGAAAATGAGTTCGATTTCAAAAACAAACCAAGTGGTGGCAAAGAATGATCCAAATATGCCAAATCAGGGTTTAAAACAATTTGGTCTTTAATTTGAATCAATGTTGCATGTTTTGCATTGCTTTTGGATGTGTTGGCATAAATCACCAAAAAGGGGGAGATTGAAAGGGAAATGTGCCTTTGGGCAATTTCCATTATGTTTTGGTGATTAAGTGCCCAACACATTTAAATGAGCCCTCTTGTGCTAAATCAAGAGAAAAGTGATAATCAAAGCAAAGGTATGATTCTAGACTTAGTACATTAGTTTTTGTGTACTAATATATTTGTCTAAGTGCTGGAATCAGAGAAAAGAGAAGAAGAAAAGAACTTGGCTCGAAGCAGCCAAGACTCAGCGCAGTCTGGCACACCGGACTGTCCGGTGGTGCACCGGACAGTGTCCGGTGTGCTAGGCCAGCCTCCGGTGAACAGGCCACTCTCGGGAACTGACGGCGGTGTACGGCTATAATTCACCGGACTGTCCGGTGGTGCACCGGACTACACCACCGGACAGTCCGGTGAGCCGTCTGCGGCGAAGTCGTCTCTCTCGGGAATCGTTCAACGGCGTACGGCTAAAATTCATCGGACGGTCCGGTGAGCCAACAGTCGACTGCGCCAACGGTCGGCCGCGCAATCCGCGCGCGACGCGTGGGCGCGCCAACGGTCGGCAGGGGGCACCGGACTATCCGGTGTGCACCGGACAGTGTCCGGTGCGCCAACGGCTACAATTCTGCAATGGTCGACTGTGCTATTTTTGGAAGGAGATCTGCACCGGACTGTCCGGTGCGCCACCCGACAGAAGGCAAGAATTGCCTTCCCAGATTGCCTCCAACGGCTCCTAGCTGCCTTGGGGCTATAAAAGGGACCCCTAGGCGCATGGAGGAGATACCCAAGCATTCTTTGATCATCTCTAAGCACCAAGACTCCATTCTCGCGCTTTTGATTCTTTGTGATAAGTGACTTGAGCTCTAGTTGAGTAGAGAACTCCCCGCATTGTGTTGTGAGCTCAAGTTGTGGCTTGTGAGCGTGTTTGTGTTCGTGCTTTGAGTCTTGTGTGTGTTGCTCTCCCCTCCCTTACTTCCGTGCTTCTTTGTGATCATCAATTGTAAGGGCGAGAGGCTCCAAGTTATGGAGATTCCTCGCGAACGGGATAGAGTAAAAGAAAGCAAAACACCGTGGTATTCAAGTTGATCATTGGATCACTTGAAAGGGGTTGAGTGCAACCCTCGTCCATTGGAACGCCACAACGTGGAGTAGGCAAGTGTTACTTGGCCGAACCATGGGATAAATCACTGTGTCTCTTGTGCTTGTTTTCTTCATGACCATTGTGTTTCACAAGAGCTTGGTCCTTAGCCACTTGATTCTATTGAGCTAACACTTAATCAAGTTTTGTGGCTACAAGTGTTTGATTTTTACAGGATCACCTATTCACCCCTCCCCCCTCTAGGTGCTCTCACAATGTTATAGGATCTTAGTCTGTAACTCTATCAACTAGAACGAGTAAAATGGTAAAACCAAATCCATGCCTTTGGAACTAGAGAAGACGGTCATCATGGATGGGAAAGAACTAGTGGTTGCGGTGGTTTTCTCATTACTTGCCACAATCTAGGTTAGATCAGATGTATGTTTGATGGAACGAGGAGTTATAACAAATGTTGATTCATGTGTCGTCGATATATCATTTTGTATAAAATGTTATGTAACACGAGGTCATAACTGTGAGCTCGTTTGCATCTCGGATCAAAAGCTCGAAGTTGGCCACAATCTCAGACGCCGAGGAAGTAACATCAGTATCTTGTTTGATAGAAATCTTATTTACCCTGGTTTCATTGAAATTAGGAAAATCGTGCATTCCCCCTGAGTTCCATGTCGAACTAGTTTGGGAGCCAAAACCCGTGGAGGGGCTAAAATCCCCTTCTTATTCAAGCCCTCCAGCGGTTTCTGACTTCCAAACTAGTCCGAAGAGTGCTTGTAGCTAAGGGCCTGTTTGGCATGGCTCCAGAGCAAAACTCTAAGGAGGAGTTGGTCAGAGCATGCCAAACACCCTAACTCCAGAGTTGTAAACTCTATGGAGTTTTTGGAGCTGCAATACAATTTTTTGGAGTACCTATTTTGCTGCTCCTAAAACTAAAAAACCAACCTAGTCATGGAGTTGAGTTATTTACCCACCACTGCCACCGATTATGAGAAATAATCTAAACTCTGGAGCAGAGCTACTCCACGCAGAGTTTTGGAGTAGAGTTGCTGTGGTATGGAATAGAGCCATACCAAACACACCCTAAGAGCAACTCCAAGAGATTAGCTAAAAAGACTAGCCAAATTTACTGATTTAGCTACTCTCTAAAATAGATTTTAAAGAAAAAGTGTAGGTTAATCCAACAGACTCGGTAAACCTACGGACTGAATAGAGAGTGAAGCATGCTATCCAAAAATTGAGAGCGAAGATGAAAAAATAGAGGGCCACTAAATTTAAAGAGTCGTTTACAGAGTCTATTGGATACAATTTTCTTTTAATATTAACAAAATTTACCTTTACAAAACTATATACATAGTCTCTTGAAGTTGCTCTAAGTGTCTCTAGAAATTGTTGCCACAAAGCTACGTTAGTCGTTAGGTCTTCTCAATTGGTCCTTATTGGACCGACATATTTATTAGTACGGAACAATACAAACAAACGAGGATCCGCCATCCGGCTCCGCTTTATGTGATAGCCCGGCCCAACACTACAACTGCCTCTCCTCGGCGTCGCCAATAC
Source organism: Zea luxurians (assembly GCA_029449295.1). NCBI lineage: Eukaryota > Viridiplantae > Streptophyta > Magnoliopsida > Poales > Poaceae > Zea > Zea luxurians. Next base: position 110,436,584 of record JAOPSE010000010.1, read on the forward strand.
TCCTTTGATCCTTTCCTCACGCCGCCACTCAAACTGCAGAAGAGAGAAGAGAAGCACGCCCAAAAATTCTGAGGTTTTCGCCTCTTGGAGCGCACCAACACCACCCGGAGACCGGAGCGACTCGCCACCGGCGCGGAAAAGGTACGAATCAGAGATATATTGCCGACCCGTGCGGGCTAAGGCCTAGTTGTGCGCCTTTCACTTAGGGTTTTTGTTTGCCTGCAAGTTTATTTTTTTCTGATTTACTAGTTCCCAGCTTCCGTTTAGCATTAGGTGCAAATCATATAGATGCGGACTTGGACCTTTGCGTCTGTAGTGTTTTTTTTCCAGCTTGGCTAACTGGGCTGCCCTTTGTTTTCCTTTTCACAGGAGGGCGGAGGCTCGATGGCGGATGAGAATGTAAGTTCCCCCTTCAGTGCTATTTAAAGCTGCAGGTTTCTTTGTTTCTGCCGTTATGCGTTTAGAAGCAGAGATTACACTGGGGAACGCCATTTTTAGGTTAGATTTCAGTTTAAGATACACTGGAAGGCTTTTAGCTTTTTTGGATCTTGTTTTTCTTTCCCCTAGAACTAGGTTAGCTAGTTAGTTGTGAGTAGGGCAGGATATCGAGCCGGCTCGGCTCGTTCGAGTTTGAGCTGGCTTGGCTTGTTAAGCTAACAAGGCACAGAGTCAGCTCACATCGGCTCATTTAGCTCGCGAGCTAGACCAGAAAAAACAATATGTATATAATGATCAATTTCTAGTTTATTTCAAACTAATTTAACAATAGAAAATAGTAATTAATTCACAATTCACTCGCATGTTCATCAGTTTAATCCACAGTTATATTTGCATAGACCAATTTAACACATAGACACATTTCATCAATCATTAGTTTAACTCATAGGCCATAGACAGAACACATACATATAACATGTTCATCAATTGTTACGTAAATGATAAACATATAATTTCGTTTTGCTGGAATGTGATAGCTCGTTAACGAACCGAGCTAGGATGTCAGCTCAACTCGTGAAAAATTCAAATGAGCCGATCCGAGCCGAGTCGAATTGACCATGAATCGAGCGAGCCGACGAGCATTTCGTCCAGCCCTAGTTGTGAGGTAGAACCTCTGCATTATTTTGGTCAGAGCTTTGGATTGTCTAGTCCCAATAATTATATTTGATGAAAAATGCTTAGTCAATTGTTAACTGTTAAGTTTATTTTTTTGAAGTAATCTTATATTTATGTGTGTTATTTTTTTGAAGCATTGGATTGTTAACTGTTAAGTTTATTTTTTTGAAAAATGTGTGTTAACTTCGAATTATTTTTATCTGCTACTTATGTGTGTTATTTTTTTCGCAAGAGAAGCATGACCAATTGATTGAACCAACAAGCAAGGAGAAACTCGTCCCAATAATTGATAGGGGCTTCTTACAACAATCTTAATAGCTAATCAAGGACTTGAGCTTACTTGTTTCATGAGTCAGTTAAATAATCCAGATGCTATTAGGGGGTGTTTGGTTTCTATGGACTAATTTTTAGTCCCTTCATTTTAGTCTCTTTTAGTTCCTAAATTGCCAGACACAAGGACTAAAAGAGGGATTATCTCTATTTTAGTCACTGTGTTTGGCAATTTAGAGACTAAAAGAGACTAAAATAGAGGGACTAAAAATTAGTCCCTAGAAACCAAACACTCCCTCAATGTGCTCGGATTGCAAATATGTTCTGTACCCTGTAAATGATCCAAAACTTTTGGTTTTGGTTATGATCCAGAATTCCAGATTGCTATTTGACCAGCTTTTCAAGAGCTGGGTGTGAGTATCTGACCAGAATTTTGAACGTTGTCTTCATAAGCATAGATGTAGTGATACGAAGTTAGGGAAATCCACTTTTTGGTAGAATCTTTGAAAGCATCATCTGTGTCTGTTGCATTTCTGACCTCTGTCAATACACAGAGATGGCTAACACTGTCTCTTTTCTAACATTCTACAGCAGGCTGGAAAGAAAGAGGAGGAGGAATTTAGCACAGGCCCACTGTCAGTCCTAATGATGAGTGTTAAGAACAACACCCAGGTATTTAATTTATCCTGTTTCCCTCCAGTTATTTTGCTAGAAACTTAAGTGCGTTGTGCTATTAATTTTTGTTCTTTGGGTTCCATACAAGCTTGAGGATACCAGATTGAGATTAAGACACCTTTCGGTGAATGGGAATGGCACTATACATGACTCAGCTTCTGTTATGTACACCCGTTTCTGTCATTTTACTCCCAATCAAAAACCTTAATAATAGTCATCGTTGCATTGAAAAAAACTGTCTTGTGTATCTCCGTGAATGCTGCAGTTAATTCTACAGCTTAGAAATGCTGTATCGGTGTATCCAACGTAGTAGTTGTTTCTCTGTACATCTTCTGATCTTATTCCCGGGAACAATTTGATGCTTAACCATGTCCACCGTTTTGATGTCCTACAGCTCTACTTTGTTTGTAATTAGTCAACAAAAGCTAATACTAATCTCCTGATGTGTTCAGGTCCTCATCAATTGCCGCAACAACAAGAAGCTACTTGGCCGTGTTCGTGCTTTTGATCGCCACTGTAACATGGTGCTCGAGAACGTGCGTGAGATGTGGACAGAGGTAACGAACTCAGCTACCGGGATGCCTGTTTCCCATGATCCTAGGACATTTTAATTTGCGAAAGTCCAATTGACCCGGGACTCATTTCTTTCCAGATCCCCAAGACTGGCAAGGGCAAAAGAAGGCTCTGCCTGTGAACAAGGATAGATTCATCAGTAAGATGTTCCTCAGGGGCGACTCGGTCATCATAGTGCTGAGGAACCCGAAGTGATCGCCCAACCAGTCACCTTGCAGCAGTTATGCCCTTTCTCTGGGTTCACGGAATCCGTGCCTCTGTTGAAAAAACTGTAGCTTATGTGTGTCTTGACGGATTAGCTGGTTATCTTGAACTGACGTTCATGTGACATGGCAATGGCACATGAACATACGTTTCATGAGTTTGGTTGTTAATTGGCGCTTGCAGTACTTTGATCCCTGAATGTTGAGATTGCACTTCTGCTTATTGTCTTGCCCCATTGCGTGACGTGGAATAATTGCTATAATGGCTTGTATGACAAAGTCGGTGTGGCTGCAGCATTGGGGCGAACGAGCGCAGAAGCAGAAGGGGGCAGGCTACAAAGTCGGGGCGAGCACAGAGGCTGGCGAGGTGATGAGTCGAGCGCTCCTGTCGATTACAGCGGTAACAGAAACAGAATTAGGCTGTTTTAGGGAGCCCTGAGTTGAATTGTTGGACGGGATGATGGATGTGTGCTGCAGTTTTGCCATCATATACTTACTATTTTTTTTCCAATTCGCATCATATTTAATGTTCATATATAAAAGACAAAAAAATGAGGTGGGGGCTAGGCTATGGCCCTCTTTGCCCATCCCGTGGCTCTCCCATGTTCTACTCTCATCTAAACTCATATAACACTCCAACTAAATAGAGAACGGAATGACTTTACTCTATTTTACTCTTCAAACAAACAAAAATATAGCGGTTCTGCTCTGTTTACCAAACACAGAATAGAATGGATATATTCTCGAAAACTGGAATAAAGTCCTCTATTTTAGTTGACCCTCCAATCAAATACATCCTAAAAGATTTACGACATAATAACTCGACGTGATGATCTATAGCGTCGACTTATATTACTTCAGCGTCATATGTCACCATGTGGACCACACGAGTTCAACACATGATATTTTTGTCATAGCTGTAAACGTGAGATTTTGATTAAAAATGCTAATACCTCGGCTCTCTGGAACGGTCCTGGGTTCGAGTCCTACTTGTCCTAGAATTTTCCCATCTACTTAAGAATTTTCTCAGGTTTTAGGGTATGCCTTTCAATCTATTTTCTGTGTAAGTTATGGACGCACACGCCTGTGTGAGTGTTTAGTGGTGTGATTTTGATCTCGACAGGTCACAACAGTCAACATATCCGACAATTCCTGCATCAGCGGGACCCATGGGTTTTGATCTGCAGCGTTCAATGACAAATTAACGGTTCAGATTAGCTATGACCCACAAGACAAGTCTGCCTTCGTCGTCCTCAACCCTCGTAGTCATAGAGCATCAGAGGCGCCGCTCCTTTCGGATCTGGGCGAGGTGAGCTGCGGCGCCGGGCGTCGCGGGGAAGAGGATGAACTGGATCGGGCGCAAGATCCACCTCTACAATGTCACGATCGGCCTTTACATGCTCGATTGGTGGGAGCGCTACCTCTTCAGTATCCTTCTTCCGATTGCTTCTCTCGCTCCCTCCCCTCCTGAAACCAGTTGATTCATTTAGCACCCAGCTCAGTCTAGTTGTCTTCTCCTGGTTTTGCTTTGCTAGATCTGAGAAAGGTGTGAGGATATATCCTGGGATGTGTCGAATTTAGATATCTGTCACTGTCCGTGCGCATTCCGTTTACACCCTTTCAACCGCGGCAATGTCTCATCTTCAGTTTTTATAGTTGGCAACCAGAATAATAGAGCCTCCTTTGAGGAATTTTTAGTAATAAGATTATAGTTTCGTTTTCGTAGCACCAAAACATCCAGATATTATGAATTTCCTAGCAATTTTTATATTACCTAGGAAGTTCAGGAAATTAAGATTGCCCTGCAGACGTTTGTCTGCGAATCATTAGCAGAGCTTCCTCCTAGCCTTGAAGTGATCCAGACTTGAAGCTCAATGTTAGTAAGGGGGTGTTGGAATGCACTAGAGCTAATAATTAGTGGCTAAAATTAGTTAGAGACATCCAAACACCCTAGCTAATAGTTCAACTATTAGCTATTTTTAGTAAATTAGTTAATAGTTAGCTAGCTATTTGTTTACTAGCTAATTTCACTAGCAACTTTTTAGCCAACTAACTATTAGCTCTAGTGCATTCAAACACCCCCTAAGTATTTTGAGAATTGCAGAGAAAAACATAAGAATGCAAAAATATCATAGCACAACACTGCAATGTTGGGGACATGAACCTTGTTTAAAACAAATTATTCCTCGTGTCCCTGAGTCTGTCACACTAACCCTGTCTTGATGATGGTGCTCAATCTGCAACTGTGGTTATCCTTCAGTTAAGGGTGCCATGCTGCATGTTCTTCCTGGTCACTTTGAGCCTGCAATGCCAAGTTCTTCAAATGCTTGCGTTCATGTCCCATCATTTGCAACTTTACCTCCACAGTACAGACAATTTTGGAAAACAAGACGATGTCATTACAGTGCCCCTAACTGTTCAAGAAATTTTACAGCCTTCTATTTAGTAAGTTAATTATTTTCCTCTGTCCTTTTTATATCTATCAATGCAAAAAAGGTTTGTTTAATACATGTACAGAGCCTGTTGATGATCTCTAGTAGGTTCTTGGAAGTTTGGGTGCTCTTATGACTGGGCTGAAGAATATCATAAGCTCTAAAGGTTTTTCAATAAAGTAACATGTTATCCCTTGACTATATGTTAGATATTTTGATGGTTTGCCTCTTCTGGTACATTCTCCGCTACCTCCTTGGGTTCTTCCAAAGGTACAAACTTCTTACCTTCAGACTCAGCACTACCTGCTACGGAGTAACATTGTTTCCAGCTGCCACATAGTCCCCTGAATTCAGTTTTTGTAATAAACTCAATTACACAACTGGCTACACGAGCAGATTATTTCTTTATGTTACATCTTCTGTGAAGATGCAAGTTCATGAATGTAGTGGAGTAGATACAGCAGCAAATCCAAGCAGGCAACGCGAGCACTTAACACTTGTATTAGGGATCTGTAAATACTTCATAGTTTCATCACTGCCTCTTTTATGGTGTAGTATGTCTCATATTTCTTGTTTTCCCTCTTTGTTTTTTTTTAATAGAATCTCCTCTCCACTGGAATGTTAATGTAATACCCGCCTGGTTGTTTTTTTCTATGCATCGCAGTAATGTGAAGACTCTTTTCCAAGAGGGGAACTACCTTGGGCAAGGCAGTACATAACCATTGTCAAACAAGATCTGCTTATGATCATTTGCCCCATGTAATTCCATCTGTTTAATTAGTTGTTAACTACTTAACTGAGGAGCTGAGAAGAAGTAATTTAAGCAAGTGTTACAGTGTAGCCATCGTCTGTATCTTCCCTGGAAGCCAATAGTCTCTAGTGTTAATTTCAATGGAATAAAAAAAAATACGTTGTGCAAGTTTTGATTTTTTTTTTTTGGTTAGTTGTTGCCTTGCTTTGCTGGCCTGCGGACTACCATCTGTTGAGTTGATCACTGAAGTACGAATCAGTAACCTGTGATATCTGATGTCTCTTGCGTTCGTCTCAAGTTTTTTAACCCATCAGATTTGTAAGGAATTTGAATTAGAATGCAGTTGTAAGAAATGGTTCCTATGCTCCGAACCCATCAGGGAACGGTACTGGTTAGTGGTTTGACGTCAGGTTGCAGGGCATCCCGCCTTCCCGCACCTGCTGCTGGTGCTGCTGGACAAGATCCGTCTATCCACGCACTCCTGCTCTGTCTCCGTCAAGCACCTGCCAGTGCCGCACGTGGACGCAATCGGAGCGCTTCCTGCGTCGCCGCCTCGCCGGCGCCGGCGCCTCTCCGACAAGCACGGCCGCAATACTGTCCACAATCAGTGATTCCAATGGACTAAACGCCGACAGGTCCAAAACATCAAGCAACACACGGTGACAGTCTCATTTTGGCGAGAAGGTGCTTCAGAGTGCCATTCCAGCGAAGCAGCTTCTTGGTAGTATCATAAACGCAAATGTCTCGTTTGCGCTACAATGCGCGCGCAAATCTGCTAGTAAGTATTACTATCTTGCAACGGCTACGAGAGCGTGCAGTGGGGCTGATGGTCCAGTCCAGGCATGTGTGCCTGATCACTTGCCACTGACATGGTGGTCCGTGGCATGCAAGTATGTTTAGACTGATCTACGGATCCAGCCTTGAATTTCGTACTGCTCCCATTCATAGCCCTGCCGTGCCGCTAATTCTCGGTTGTAATCGTACTGTGAATTTGTGGCCCGATCGCATTGCCTTCTCCTGCTCTTGCCCCGTGCCCAACCTATGTATCTAGCTATGTCAGGCTAAAAGCTTTAGGGTATGTTTGGTTCCCTGCCTAACTTGCAATATTTTGCCTAACTTTTTTATCTAAAGTTAGAACGTCTAACCTTAGATAAAATGTGGCGTAGTTAGCTACGAACCAAACAGTCCCTTATTTCCAGCTTGGGTTCAATTCAGTGGGCTCTGTTGACGCCTTTTCGGAGCGCCAAACACTCAACAAGAACCGTGGCGGTGCCCTCTGCACAGGGGCGGACGGTCCGCGCGCAGGGGCCGGACGGTCCGCGGCCTGGTGTGAGGCGCGGTGGTGCTCTCTGCGCAAGGGCGGACTGTCCGCGGCCTGGGGCCGGACGGTCCACGGCCTGATGCGCGGCTAGGGCTCCTGCCTGACGACCGGACGGTCCGCGCCCTGGGGCCGGACGGTCCGCGCGTACGCAGGGACGGCGGAAGATCGCCGACGGCGCCTGGATCTCGCTCCCGGGAGGGACCCCGTCGGGGAGTAGAGATCCTAGGTTGTGTCTAGGCTCGGGCTGGCCGACCTAGACTCCTCTAATCGACGTAGAGCCGAGGAGAGACGAAAAATTTGGGGATTGGAAGACTAAACCTAAACTAGACTAGAACTACTCCTAGGATAAAATGCGAAATAGAAATTGTATTGATTCGATTGTTGATGATTATAAATCGGCCGTAGACCTCTCTATTTATAGAGGAGGGGGGCTGGACCCTTTACACAACTGATTCCGAGCTAATTCCGCGAATCTAGCTAACAACCGTAGCACAAAACTCGGAACTCTAATCTGTTCTGCGCACGCGCGGACCGTCCGGCCCACAGGCGCGGACTGTCCGGACCGCGGACCGTCCGGCCTCAGGGCCGGACCGTCCGCCCACTCTTTTTTGGTTCCAACATATGCCCCCCTGCCTTTTGGTGGAGCTGGGCGAACCAAAAGCAACTAACTCGATGTAATTACATCGGTTCTCTTAGGCATCTTGCCACATACTAGGATGGTACTGTTTGAGGAAACGCCCATTCAAAGCCTTTGGTAAATCCTTGCCTTGTAATGTTTGTAGCAAATAGGCGTTACCAGACATTACCTGTTTTACTTTATAAGGACCCTCCCAGCTTGGCGACCATTTTCCAAACTTACGGTCTTTATTCCTTAAAGGCAAGATGGTCTTCCACACCAGATCCCCTACTTGAAATGACTTTGCTTTGACCTTCTTGTTGTAGGCCCTGGCCACTTTGATCTTGTCTTTTTCTATTGCTCCCAAAGCTATCACCCTCTTGTCGGTCACCTCATCAATATTATCCATCATTGAATTATAATAATCCATGACGGTTAGATCATTTTGTCTGGCGAACCTAACAGCATTCAAACTTATCTCCACAGGCAACACTGCTTCCTGCCCATAGACCAGCTCAAAAGGAGACACTTTAGTAGCACTATGTTTAGATATTCTATGAGCCCATAAAGCTTCAGACAAAATCTTATGCCAATACTTAGGATTATCAGATATCTTCTTTTTTATCAAGTTGATCAATGTCCTATTACTAGACTCGGCCTGCCCATTGGCCTGAGCATAGTATGGAGATGAATTAAGCAACTTAATTCTATATAATTCAGCAAATTCACGTACCTCCTTAGACATAAAAGAAGTCCCTTGATCTGTAGTCAAGGTCTGGGGAATGCCGAATCTATGAATAATATGCTCAGTTATGAACTCAATTACCTCCTTGTGTGTCATGTTCTTCAGAGCAACGGCTTCAGTCCATTTGGTAAAGTAGTCAGTGGCAACTAACACGAACCGATGCCCTTTTGATGATGAAGGATGAATTTCTCCAATAAAATCTAATCCCCATCCTCTGAAAGGCCAAGGTTTGATGATAGGATGCAATTCGGCTGCAGGGACCAACTGTAGGTCGCCGAATTTTTGACATACCTGGCAACCCTTATAGTACTTGAAACAATCAGCTATCATGTTAGGCCAATAAAAACCAGACCTTCGCAACAGCCATTTCATCTTTGGAGCCGATTGGTGGGTACCACAAATTCCTTCATGTACTTCGGCCATGGCCAATATAGCATCATCTGGGCCCAAGCACTTAAGCAAGACATCATTGACTGTTCGGCGGTAGAGTTCATCACTCATCAAAACATACTTGAAAGCTGTTCGCCGAATGTTTTTATCTGTCCTGTTATTGGGATTTCGTAAATAATTAAGTATAGGTGTCCTCCAATCACTTGCATCGGCTTCATTGTCAGCCGAATCAATTAAGAGGACGTTTCTGGTAACCCCGGACGGTCCGGCGTCATCACGCGGACGGTCCGCGACCTGGGAATTTGGCTCTGCACTGGTTATCAGATTTTCAGTTTTGTGAAATTTCCCTCTCTTTATCCGATAACCTGATGCATCTTGTGCCAAATCGTTAGCTCTATGATTCTCAACTCTAGAGACATGCCGAATACTGAATTCGTCAAAAGAATGGATTATGCTCCAACTATTTAGAGTACCATCAAAACATTGATATTCCTCTAACACTTGTTGGACAACCAGCTGAGAATCACCAAATACCTTCACATGTTTTACTCCCATACTATTTAAAAGTTCTAAACCGAATAAGAGGGCCTCATATTCAGCTTGATTATTAGTGCAATAAGTTTTCAATCGGCTAGAGAAGTCAAAGGAGACATTACTTGGTGAAACAAGTACAATGCCAATTCCTTGCCCTTCATTGCAAACCGATCCATCAAAATATAAAGTCCAAGGAGTAATAGTGAGGTATGACATGTCTAGTTCATGAATATCATTAACCCGATGTTCTACAATAAAATCCGCTACGACTTGGCCTTTCATAGATTTCAATGGTTCATAGGCCAAGTCATATTCTATGAGTGCATAAGCCCACTTACCAATTCTACCACTCATAATTGGGTTATGCAACATGTATTTGATTACATCGGCTTGACCAGAAACAGTGCAATGACTAGACAGTAAATAACATCTACATTTGGTGCATGCATAAAACAAGCATAAGCATAACTTTTCAATAAAAGTGTACCTTGTTTCAGCATCCACCAACCTTCGGCTTAGATATGTCACCACATGCTCCTTCCCCTCAGTTTCTTGTGTTAGAACAGCCCCAATAACCTTGTCTTCAGCTGCAATGTATAATCTGAATGGTGCTCCTACTTGTGGTGCTTTTAACACGGGAGCCGAAGACAAGTATTTTTTAATGAGATCAAATGCTTTCTGCTGCTCTGCCCCCCAAGTGAATTCAGCATCATTCTTAAGCCGAAGGATAGGGGTGAAGGCATCAATCTTCCCGGCTAGGTTAGAAATAAACCTTCGTAAATAATTCACCTTGCCGAGAAACCTCTGCACTTCGACCTTACAAGTCGGAGGCCCCACATTCCGAATAGACTTGATTCGGTCAGGGTCTATTTCTATACCATGTTCATGGATGACAAATCCTAAAAACTTACCAGCCGACACCCCAAAAGCACATTTACGTGGGTTCATTTTTAAACCATACCGACGCATTTTATCAAAGGCTTTGCGCAAATCAGCTATATGAGAACTAAACTTAGCCGATTTGACTACAATATCATCAATGTAGACTTCCACAGTGTTTCCTAACAACTCATGGAAGATCAGATTCATAGCCCTCTGATAAGTAGCACCAGCATTTTTAAGACCAAATGTCATGACAACCCATTCAAATAAACCAATGAAGCCTGGACATATAAAGGCCGTTTTAGACGCATCTTCTTCGGCCATGAAAATCTGATTATATCCGGCATTACCATCAAGAAAGCTAATAATTCTATTCCCTGATGCATTATTGATTAATGTGTCGGCTATGGGCATGGGATATTCGTCTTTAGGAGTTGCTTTATTTAAATTACGAAAATCAATGCATACTCTAAGTTTACCTGACTCCTTCTTCTCCACCGGCACAATATTGGAGACCCACTCTGCGTATCTGCAAGGTCTAATAAAATTAGCTTCTAGCAGCCGGTGGATTTCGTCCTTGATTCGTGGGAGAAGATCTGGACGAAACGTTCTGGCTTTCTGCTTGAAAGGTCTGAAACCAGACTTAATGGGCAGCCGATGTTCGACAATCTCTCGGCTTAGCCCAGGCATTTCAGTGTAATTCCAAGCAAAACAGTCTGAATACTCCTTCAATAGGCCGATCATCTCATCTCTAGGATCGGCCTCCAGGGTCTTGTTTACAAAAGTTGGCCTTGGAGTTTTACCATCTCCTATGTCAATCTCCTCCAATGGATCGGCCGATGTAAACCCCTGTCCTAGTTTATCAAGATCTCTGAATTCCTCTATCATGTCCCCCACAGAGGAATTAGATGATCTTTGTGTGATGGCGGGCTTTCCGGTCTCAGGGACCGGATCATCCGTAATACTGTCTTTTCGCTGTGGTAGATGTTCGGTCTTAAAGCCCGAACTGTTTTGTGAAAGACCAGACCATCCGGCTTCGAGAGCCGAATTGTCCGTGATCAACGACTCATGAACTTCATGTGCATTCATCATTTAAACTTTATTTAGGATTTAGCCGATTCTCCATCGGCTCTAGCATTACAGGAATGAAACCTTTCTTATCTATACTTATGAACTGATAATCAGAAAAATCTACTCCTGTGAGACATGTAGCAGTCTCATAAGTCCAGAGTACAGGGGCATCGGCCACAGCGATGCAGGCCGATACATCAGCATGTACTTGTTCTACCTCATCGCCTACCCACTGTATTAGCATTTGATGTAATGTAGAAGGTATACATTGATTGGCATGAATCCAATCTCTGCCTAGAATTAAACTGTAATTCCCTTCTACATCAGCGACGAAGAATGCAGCAGCAAGGGTCTTAGTCCCGATGGTTAATTCAACGGACGTGACTCCCCTGGCTTTAATCGAACTATTCCCAACACCACTGAGGGTCATGTTGGTTTTGACAAGTTCGTCATCTTGTTTACCTAATTTTCTGTATAATGAATAAGGCATTAGATTTACAGCCGCCCCTCCATCCACCAACATCTTAGCAATCGGTATTCCATCAATGTGACCGCGCACGAAGAGCGGCTTTAAATGATTTACCGATTCCTTTGGTTTAGAAAAGGCGGCTTCTTTAGGACCAAAATCGAACTGGGCAGCAACAAGTTCATCGTCGCCAATGATAGTGCAATCGGAAGAAAATGTAATAATATTTACATCCATACCTGGGCGTTCTGGAGAAGCCTCGTAGTCGACCAGGTCTTCTCCTAGCAGGTCGTCCTCTTCCATGGATGTTGTCGTGTTGTTGGAAGCTTCCTGGTGAACGGCGGACGGTCCGCATGCGGGGGCCGGACGGTCCGCGCCTGGTGCAGGTTGTCCAGAGCCTTCCTGGCGAACGGCGGACGGTCCGCACGCGGGGGCCGGACGGTCCGCGCCTGGTGCAGGTTGACTTTCTATTTCTATGGCCGTTTGTTTTTTCTCAACGGCCTTCGGTCTCCATTTCTTTTGTGGTGGCGGGTATAGTGGATGTGTGTCATTAAATGTCTTTTCCGCCTCCTTCTCCTGGCTCTCCTTTGCTCTTAGGCGCTGTAATTTTCTCTTTTGTGACCGTGTCAATCCCGCTGGGCACCATCGAGGCATGGAGTATTTTGGATCAGCTGTTTTGATGATAGCCGTATCCTTTTCGGTCGTGTTGGCCGATTCGCCGAAAATCATCGGCCCTTTATTGTCTCCCTGTATGACAACATCCGCAGTGCCTATTTTGATGATATCCTTTTTTGCTCTTTGAGTTGCTACAGGCATATGCCCCCCTGCCGGATTGGTCGGCCTAGGAGGCCGAGTAGTCCGGCAACCTTGTTGGGCCTGTGCCTGGTGACCGGATTCAGCAGAGCTCAATCGGTCTTGCACTGGCGGTGCCAACCTATCAAAAACGGATGTTTGGGGTGCCCCCCAGGCGGGGTACTGTGGCATCCCAAATGGATATGGTGGCATGCCCCACATTTGATTTGGGACATATGGTGGAGGTAAGTATGTGTATGGATATGGCATAGATGGATAAGGAGGTGGAGGGGTCCTTGTCGGCATGTTAGGTCTCAATTGTACAATAGGACCTTTCATTTCTTCCGATTGGTGATGTGGTCCAATCGGCCTGACCTGACGTTGCTCATGAATGGGTGAGCGGGGTCGCTTCGGTGGCCGGTCACTGGGGCCAGCCTTCTTTTTCACATATTTAGACAACAATTGATCGAAAGTCGGGCCAGGCTTGATCAGCCGACCAGCTGCTTTAAATGTATTTGTTTTCCACGTACCTATCTCTGGTCGTCGTGGTTTGAAGGTACGTGGTCGCTGCGAGTCCTGAGCATGGCCGGACCGTCCGCCTGATCTCTCCGGACTGTCCGGTGGGGTCCCGGACCGTCCGCGCCTACGTGCCGGACCGTCCGGGATACGCAGCACGGGTTCCTGTATCTGTCTCCCTGTCTGCGCTTGCCCCCCAGTACTGGAGGTTGTAATGGTCACCTTTAAGGTCTCCCCTCCATCGGGAGTCTTCTCGGCTACCACTTTCCTGCAAGAAACTTTATGATCCTCATCGGCCTTTTTAGAATTGCCGATGATTGCCTCTTTGCCTTTGCCTTTATCGGCCGTGTTTGGCCGAACCAGGACTTTTTTGCCCTCGAAGTCGATCACGTTCATTGGAAATGGCTCTGTATCCACCTGCATTTCCTGAAATTTCAATCGTCCCTCATTAATGGCCGATTGAATCTGTCGTCGGAATACATTACAATCATTAGTGGCATGAGAAAATGAGTTATGCCACTTGCAGTATGCACGACGTTTTAGCTCGTCGGCGGATGGAACAGTGTGATTTATTTTAATATTGCCATTTTTGAGTAGTTCGTCAAATATTTTATCACATTTACCAACATTAAATGTAAACTTAACCTCCTCCTGCCGTTTCTTTTGAACCGGCTGTAAGGAGGCACAAGCCGAAGATTTGGCCTGCTTTGGCCAAACCATTTCAGCAGCATACACTTCTGCTGATTCGTCTTCTGAGCTACTTTGGTCGTATTCTACTACACGTATGTTGTGATGAATCGCTTTAGTAGTTTCTTTGCTTCGGCTTTCACAAGCCGAAGCTCTCTGGTGTAATTGTGCTAGTGTAAAGAATTGGATGCCTTCTAATCTCTCTTTTAAATAATATCGTAGACCGTTAAAGGCTAATCCTACTAGCTGTTTCTCTGCCAAATGAATTTGAAAGCATCGGTTTCTTGTATCTCGGAATCTCCGGATGTAATCATTAACCGATTCATCTTTTGTCTGTCGCAACGACGCTAAATCTACCAAATCCAATTCATAGTCACCGGAGAAAAAATGATCATGAAATTTTTGTTCTAAATCCCCCCATGATGAAATGGAATTAGGAGGTAAAGTGGCGTACCATGCAAACGCAGTTCCTGTTAAAGATAATGAAAACAAACGTACACGAAATGCCTCTGTGTCGGCCAACTCTCCTAATTGTGCTAAAAATTGGCCTATGTGTTCACGTGTGTTCTTTCCTTGATCACCCGAAAATTTTGTGAATTCGGGTATCCTGGTTCCCTGTGGGTATGGGTGGTGATCAAATCGGCTGTCATAAGGTTTCCGATATGATTGCCCCCCAGGGACCATGCTTACTCCGAGCTTATCTCGGAACGCCCCGGCTATTTCTTCCCTTACTATATCAATGGCAGCCGGTGCGAGACCACCGGCTCTCTGGTCAAACATAGGTGGGGTTGGCTGGATATTAGCATGTTGTCTTTCCCCCCATTGGTTTGAGTTACGTGGTGCATTTCCATTTGCTCTATATGGCTCATACGTTTGATCGTTTCTTTCCGGCCTTCCAGGTGGGGCCGGAAAGCTTTCCTGGGCTTTGGATCCTGAATTAGTGGGCTGGTGCATTACATAGTGTGATGGGAAGTGTTGCTGGGACGGGCGAGGATTCATGTAATAATCCTCCTCAAAAGACTTATGCGCGGACTGTCCGGATACGTACCCGGACCGTCCGTGGTCATATGCGGATCGTCCGTCATTGTATGCGGACCGTCCGGCTGGGTAGTTTAGGTTCTGTGTCATATGTGGTGGCTCGGGCGTATATCTAGGTAACTCATTAAAAATAGGCCCGACTGCTGTTGGCCCGGACGGTCCGCGCTCACGTGCAGACGGTCCGGGCATGTGCAGATCGGCTGGTTTGCTGCCGATTTGCGGTTGCTTAGGGTATGTGTCCATCGGCATCCCATAAAGGGGTTGTGACTGGTCGTGACAACCTGTAGCCGATGTGTTATGCGCGTTATCTCCTAACTCAACCTCGTGCGAAGGAAAATTTGCGGTACTAGATTTATCGAATGCACGTACTAGTCTCTTAAGATCGCTTTGCATACCCCCTATGATGTTCTGCATTTGTTCACGCTGATCTTCTACATAATTTCTAAGAGATTGCAGATCGTTGGTATTACTTACATTGGGGATATCTGGCGTGGGTTGGAGCGAAGCCGGATCCGTTGCCCGATGTCGGACGACCTTGTTGTTCCTGTCCACTTTGAAGTTGGCCAAGAACTTTGCTTTCGCCTCCTGATTCCGAGCTAATTCCGCGAATCTAGCTAACAACCGTAGCACAAAACTCGGAACCCTAATCTGTTCTGCGCACGCGCGGACCGTCCGGCCCACAGGCGCGGACTGACCGCGGATCGTCCAGCCTCAGGGCCGGACCGTCCGCCCACTCTTTTTTGGTTCCAACAGACTCAAAATCCATTAACTAGATAGCTCCCCGGCCGCATCTTTGCTAGGGATGTCGTCCTCGTCGAGTCCGTATGCACATGAGTGATCCTCTTTTTTCTTCTTCTTTATGTCAATTTGTTTCGCGGTGAACTGGGGGCATGCAGAACACGCAGCAACTACTGAATGAGTCCAGCAGCCAGCTATAAATATAGGGGATGTTTGGTTAAAAGAATTAATCTATTCTAAATGATGTGGTACATGTATGATTCTGTTCCATAAATTTGATAGAATAAACTTAATCATCATAATATTACTAATTATTAACCTATGAGGAATGAAGTGACGATGAAACTCATTTCTTCCTCAAACCAGACACGCTGATAGTGTTCCTCCGACTGGTCGTTCCAACAACGAGTTTAATATGAACTGCACAAAAAAAAACTGCTGCCCGCCAATGAAGACGTTCTGATCCTCCACTGTGTTGCCTTGATGTAGTAGTAGTACCTGCAATTCTGCATGTGCACATCCACGTCAAGCATAGCATCCTAGCTGGATTCCTAGTACACAGATAACCCCTATACTACAGGTCCACCTGCAGCTCTCGGCCAAGTTTCCACGGCTGCGTAGACTCTGAATCTGCAGGTACGTGTGCGCTGGCTGGCTGGCATTTGACTGATTCAACGGACGTGCCTGATTGCCTTGAAACTGTTCCGTGGAGACATTGTCGTTGGATTAGATGGGCCGGCCGCTACTACTGCGCAGGGAAACATACACCCCCACTCAAGTCAACACTGATGGACGACTGCTCAGGCCCACGTTCTTGCAACGGCTGCATGCCTGCATGCATGTGTTGTTCAGACGTGCATTGAGGCCACTGTTTATAGTTGTTATTGTTTAGCAGAGTAATAAAACCACATTCTAGCAGCACTGGGTAGTAATCTCGTTTATTTACTGTGGCTGATCATCATAGGTAGTGCTAGCTCTCCAAAGGGTTCCTTCTAGTCTCCGGAAGAGTGGTTTACGACAAAAAAAATTGCGAGCAATGCGTGATGGGTCATTGGATCCCAACATCGCCGCCCCTCGAGCCTGGACCTGTAAGGCTGTGCGCAGCGGTCACCGCTAGCACTCCCCCTCCCCTTACATGTCGTCTGTAGGGGGCACCCTACGGCCGCAGCGGTGCCCCTACAGCGCCCCCTACGCGTCGACACCCTTCTCTCTCCCCCTAGATCTAGCGTGTCACTGTTCATCACCCTAAACACTGTGCTGTGGGTCCACGAGTAATTGTTAGTAGATAAAAAATTGATAGTTGATATAGAAAATGATATTTTATAGTTGTAGTGGGGTATAGGGGAGTATTTAGGGGGAACCGCTGCGGGAGATGAAAAAATAGGGGGAAAAATAGGGGGGAAAGTGATATAGGGGGAAAAATTTAGGGGTAACGGTTGCGGATAGCCTAATGAGTAAGCCTGCGTATCTATCTACTTCTTCCACTGCAACATCAGACATATTTAGGCCCTGTTTGGTTTTTTTAGTCACTAGACTAAATTTTAGTGACTAAAGTTTAGTCGCTAAAGTATCCCGTTTGGTTCCAGTGACTAAATCAGACTAAACAACATTAATTGCTGTGAATAATGACTGTTTTACCCTTATTAATTAATGAATGTTTGCCATAAGAAGTAAGTGGAGAGGACAAATAAGGTAAAAATACTATTTTAGTCCCTTTTAGTCACCCTCTTGGTGACTAAAGAACTAAAGTTTAGCCATCCCACTAGGGATGAAAATGGGACGGGAAATTCCCGTACCGTCCCGTTTCGAATACTGTTTTTTCCCGATCGTTTTCGAATTGTTCGGGAACCGATTAGAAACGGTACAAAAACGATTTAGCTAGTTTTTCGATCGTTTTCGTATTTTTAGTTTCAGAGTCGTGCTAATACCGTTTTTCTACCGTTTTATATAATATGAGATAGATCTAGCATATAATTTATTTAAGTTATAGACTTTTGTTGTGCTCAAGTTAATGAATAAGCGAAAAGCAAATGTTATAATTACTCTAACTAATATGAATGATGAAAAAGAGTTGTTTGTGTATTTCTAAATCTTAAAAATTAGGCAATACATCACTTTATTATGTTTTTTGTTAAGACTATAAAATAGTTATCTTTCCGACTATAGTTTATCGTTTTTGAATAAACGTCAATTCCGATCCCGTATTTCGACCGTTGATTTTTGTTTTCGTTCTGGCCAAAAAATATGAAAACAAAAATAATTTAGCTATTTTTCGATCGTTTTCGACCGTTTTCATCCCTACCTCCCACTTTAGTCACTGTTGGGGACTTGTTCTCAAATGCTTCGAGTTAAGAACAAGGCAACATAGAAGATGTTAAACATTAAGGTCCTTCGTCCTTCGAAACATTACGCCCCTTCGGGAAATAATGCTTTAGGACGAAGGTCACAAGAGACATACCTTCGTAAATATAATAAATAATGCCGAAGGATTCATATAAAGCGTGAAATATAAACATCAACATAAGATCATTTCTATTTTATTAACATGGAGAAATAGAAATGATTTCAAATTACAAATGTACCTTCGGTCCTGAGAGAAGGTAGAAGTACAAGCGTGACGCAAAAGCCAATGCCAAGTCAGCGTGAACAGTACGGGAGTACTGTTCATCTATTTATAGACGCGGGACGCAGCCCACGTAAAATTACATCCATGTCCATTACATTTGTTAACGGTTTATGGAAATCTGCCGAGGCCCCCGAAGTCTTTTCATCTTTAAGTCGGTTCCCCCTTATGCCATCGCGCCGAAGCTTCCCTGCGCACAGCTTCGGCTGCCCTCGACCTTCGTCTGGTTCAGGCTTCGTCCTGGTCGTGCTCCATATCCATAATTCTGAATCCGAAAATACCTGTTCATATAATCCACTTGGAAAACATTGTCAAATCATGTTTTTGAGGACCTTCGGAGGACGAAGGCCCCCAACAGTAGCCCCTCGCAATATTAATTTGTAAATAATAAATTCAGATTGCGATATGGACGAAGGCCTTGAGCCGAAGGTCCGAAAAAACACCTTCCCTTTGCTAGAATAGCAACATTCACTGACAAGCGGGGCCTTTCAATTTTCAACGCCCTAGGCGTATAAATAAGATCACATCGCGAACTCATTTGGTACGCACACTTGCCTTTTGCTTCGGCCCACTAAAATTTTTAGCTCTTGTTCATTAAGATTTGCTGGTCTTTTTGATTTCGAAGCTTCGGCCTCGGGAACAATTTTTTAGCGTTTCCGAAGATGTCTGAAGGCAAGAAGATCCCTGCTGAGACGAAGCTGAAGATCCCTGCTGAGACGAAGCTGAGTCTCGAGGAGGAGAAGAATCTGGGGTTCCTGATAGCGATGGCAGAGACCAATACAGAGAAAATCACGAAGGAGATTCTCGAAGGTTTGTCCGAAGATACTGATGACAGCGACAGCTATGATGTGGAAAGTGGTGGGGAAGAGGCCGAAGATCGACCGTGGCGACCAAGCCACACAGTTTTTGGGAAAACGACCATCAAGCAGAGTCACATTGATAATATGAGGGGGCGATATTTCCGAGACATATCTATTGTGAGAGCTGATGCCGGGGAAAAAACTTCTCCCACCCCCGAAGAGGATGAAGTTGTGATTTTCCGAAGCTTCCTCAAGGCTGGGCTTCGATTCCCCCTGAGCAACTTTGTTGTTGAGGTACTAAAGACATTTCAAGTCTATCTGCATCAAATCACTCCCGAAGCCATCATAAGAATGGGAGTGTTTGTCTGGGCTGCGAGGAGCCAAGGTTTGGAACCGAACGCTAAAAGCTTCTGCAACATTCATGAGTTATTATACGAGACGAAGCCCTGGGGAAAGGAGCAATACCACAACAACTTTGGGTGCTACAGCTTCGGCGCCCGCTCCGGGTCAAGCTGCCCTGTGCCGACCTTTCGGAAGAGGTGGCCCGGAGCCTGGATGACTGAATGGTTTTATGTAAAGAATGATCTAACAGCTCAAGAGAATGTGAAGAGTATCATTATGCACCCAATCTGGCAACGCTTCGGCCTTCGAAGGCCGAAGGTCGAAATGGACGAAGCCGCCGAAGAATGCCAAAGAGCCTTCGGGGTAGTCTGCTCGTTTATTGGGACAAGGGACTTGGTCCAAGAACACATTGCCTTCAGGGTATGGCCACTTGCAGAAAAGTGGGAAATGCCGAAGGAAACCATCAAAGAGTCCGACGAAGGCGGACTAGTCAGATTAAAGTACACATTCAAATATGCAGATAGATTTGTTGAACCTGATGATGACTGGCTGAAAAGCATTGAAACATTAAGTGATGAATTACTTGGGGCATATTCGAAGGCTGAAAATACTGCACTATCAGCAGCCTTCGGAGGCCGAAAAAAGAAGAGACTCAACCGAGTGTTTGATGCAGTCGGGTTCTTCTACCCTGATTATCGTTATCCCATCCGAAGGCAAAAAAGGAAAAACATAACCTCTGAAAAAGAAGAAGCTGCAACTGCTCCTAGCGAGCCAGAACCGAAAGGAAAAAGGTTGAAGGTCCTCACACACCGGCCACGCCATATTGAACCAGCTTCGGTGCCTGAGTTCACCGGAGAAACTTCTTCGGCCGCCGAAGCTGAACAGCCAACCTTGCTGCCAGAAATCGCAGAGATGGCCGAAGCGCCATCCACAGAAAAAATGGAAGAAGCGAAAAATCCGACTAAGGAAAAAGCATCAGAAATTTTGAGTCCTGTAGCAAATGTCGAAGCAGCAAAAATCCAAAAGGGTCCAATGGTGACCCCAAAAAGGAAGAGAATGGTAAATGTACTAGATGTCTTGGAGACAATTAAGTCTTCAAGCACAACTACAAAAAAGAGTGTTGAAATTGCTGAAGCTTCTTCTGAAGCTCCGACGCAACAAGCTGAAGCTGAAGCTGGGCCTTCAGAGCCCTTCAAGGAGCAAACTTTGGAAGCCGAAGCAATAAAAATACCAGAACCAATTTTAGTTGAAGAAACTGACACTGCCATCCCCGAAGCGCCTGCCAGCATGTGTGATTACATCATACGACATGCTTCGGGGAAAAAACTATCTGAAGAAGAAACTCATGAAGCTAACCATTATGCAAAGGAGCTAAAATATCCAAAGGGGGCAGTAATATTCAATGGGACAAATGAAGATGATTTCTTATACTGCCTGCCTGACAACAAAGAGCTATCTGTCTGCCGAGAGATGGCCAGGAGTATTGGTTTCCCGAAGCTTGAATCTGGATTAAGCGCCATGACGAAAGAAGATCTCGCAGACAGTCTTGCGTACAACAGCCTGAAGGTACGGGAATTAAAAAAAAAACCCCTTATTATTTTTTTACGCAACTCATTCCTTTTTTCTTATATGAATTCTTTTTCGCATAGGGCCTAATCCTAAGCAACGCGCTAAGAGCGCAAAAGAGCGCCGAAGATGAAAGTTATGAAATTGCGTTTAATAATTTACGCTCCGAAGTTATCAAACTGAGAAACGAAGCTTTGGAAAAAGATAAAATTCTGCTTACACTGGTAGATAAAGTGAAAAAAGACGAAGCTGCTTCAAAGGCCCAAACCGAAGCTCAAAAACGCGAGATTAAAGATCTTCAGAAACAGCTGGCTAGAGCTAAAGAGGAGCGCGCGCTTGAGGAAACGAAACGAGAACTTAGTGATTTTATGGTCAGCAAATTGGAATCAAGAGTTAAGGAGCTTCGCACATCTCAGGGGAAATGCTATGTTAAATCTATAGAATGCGTGAATAAAATTAAAACCAGCTTTGCTAGCGTCGGCGCCTTTTCCAGCGAAGAGAATTTTTCTCGAGGCAATCCCGAAGATCCGCTGGAATGGATTAGCCACGAAGCAGAGGCCTTCGAAGAGATTCTGAACAGTCGTGGCGACATATGCGCTTTTTCGGGCGCCAGAGGAATTGCTTCTGTCTTAGAGAAGAAAGGTTGCGGGCATGTAAAATTTTTAGCTCAGTCCGAAGCTACCTTATCTTCCGAAGATATCAAGGACCCCTCGGCCGAAGCAAGCGTGGTTGGTGGCAAATTTTTTACTGATATCTGGAACGACGGCGGCCGAGGAATGGCGCAAGAGATCATCCAAAGAAGCGAAAAAGGCATTCATGATGCTAGAAAAGTAGCAGAAGCTGCCGAAAGGAGTACGGAGCCCGAAAGACAATTAGGTACCAATTAGTCGTTCTTGTTGCGTTGTAATTTTCATTTTAAACTTTGCTCGCGATTTGTAAAAGTAATGAAGAAGTGTTCTCTTCGCTCAGAAACTGTTGAACCGGCTGCCGACCCCCACACAAAAGGGGATGAAGAAATTAAACAAATGGCCGAAACTATCATGGACAAGGTTGTTGACCAACTTCTGAATGAAGCCGCCGAAGCAGTATTGAGAGAAGATTAGATGCTATTTGGAAAAAACATTTAAAGTGTAATCTATGCAACACTTTGTACATTTGAATGTAGTATACAAGTCTCTTTTCATTATTGAATTCTTTACGATGCATGAAACTTTAAATACATACCATTTTTGAGCCTTCGGCGAAAAAACACCCTCCCTTCTTTTCATGCTTCGTGAAGAAGACATTCTTCGTTAAAATTACTCTGATGAATGATATCCATGCTTCGTGAAAACATTCTCCGAAGCTATATTCCGAAGCTATACAACTTTGATATTGATCTGATAAAATTCGCCCACGTTTCGTAAAAATATTCTTCGAAACTGTATTCCGAAGCTATACAATTTCGATGTCACTTTCTCAAAGCATCCTTTCGAAGGTTGAGAGTATCCCCTTCTCTTGCCAAATGCAATATGATGTATGATGCTTATGCTATGCAAAATGATGTGATGATGTTATGTTATGCATGTGTCATTTGTTCCGAAGATACACATAAAATATATTCGTAAGCTCTGCATTCCCTTAGGAACGTCTTTGGAGCTTCTTCGTCTTTTACTTAGACGGTTTCAGCGTTGACTTTTCGCTGTAAGCCTCCCTTAGGAGCTTCTTCGCCTTTTACTTAGGCGGTATCAGCGTTGACTTTTCGCTGTAGGCTCTGCATTCCTTTAGGAACGACTTCTGAGCAGAAAACTTACACTGCGCTCCCTTTGGAACGGCTTTTTGTGACTTCATAAACTTACTCTGCGTTCCTTAGAACGACTTTCTGTTACTCCGAAGGATTTTTAATCCGAAGGTCCTCCTTGGTAACGGAAAAAGTTTTAGGCTTCAGCAACTTAGGCTTGTGGAGCAAATAGATTTTCCTCGTAGGAAACAACGAAATTATTACATGAAAACTATCAATGTTTTTTGCTTCACAGAAAATAAAACTGAATAGAAAAGACTGCTATCAAAGGTAGGATATGTCAATAAATGTGCTTCGACTCTGGCACAGTGCTGTTGACTGTGCGAGCTTCGGACTGTTCTCTGAAGTCCCTCTGATGTGGAGCGTATTGACTCCCTTCTGGCTGTTGACCTTGCTGCAATGGAGGTGGAGGCGGAGGCTGCTGCCAGGAAGCTTGAGGTTGACTTGCCGAAGCTACAGAAGCTGCAGGGTGGTTGTCTATGTATTGTGGGATATAAGGCGGATGATACGAAGCAGTATGCATGACCTGCTTCGGCTGAGCTTGTTGAGATGCAGCTTCGGCTATTTCCTTTTGCTTCTGGATTGTAACATGGCACGTCCTAGTGGTATGGCCCTTGCCTTCTCCACAGAACAAGCAAAACAGTCTCCTTGGCTGATCTCCGAATCTTCCGCCGAAGCCCCTGGCGCCTCTGCCTCTTGGAGCTGGTGGCCGGAAGGAGGTTTGTTGTTGCCCCGAAGCCTGTGAGGAGCACTGCGGCCTGTTTTGCTGACTCCCCTTATCATCATTCTGAGTGTTGTGGATGGAACGGACATGCCTCGGGTAGTATCTTCCTCCGAAGCCCCTGGTCATTTCAGAAAATCTGAAGGCCTCCTCCCTTCTTTGGCGAAAATCATTGTCAGCACGAATGTACTCATCCATCTTTTGGAGCAATTTCTCCAGGGTCTGAGGAGGCTTCCGAGCAAAGTATTGAGCTGCGGGTCCAGGACGAAGCCCCTTGATCATGGCTTTGATAACGATTTCATTGGGCACCGTTGGTGCCTGCGCCCTCAATCGTAAGAACCTTCGGACATACGCCTGAAGGTATTCTTCGTGATCCTGAATACACTGGAAGAGGGCTTGAGCTGTGACCGGCTTCGTTTGAAATCCTTGAAAGCTGGTCAGTAACATATCCTTCAGCTTCTGCCATGAAGTGATTGTTCCTGGCCGAAGAGAGGAATACCAAGTCTGAGCAACATTCCTGACGGCCATAACGAAAGACTTCGCCATGACTGCAGCATTGCCCCCGTACGAAGACACTGTTGCTTCGTAGCTCATCAAGAATTGCTTCGGGTCGGAGTGGCCGTCAAACATGGGAAGCTGGGGTGGCTTATAGGATGGAGGCCAAGGTGTAGCCTGCAGCTCAGCAGACAGAGGAGAAGCATCATCGAAAACAAAATTTCCCTGATGGAAATTATCATACCAGTCATCTTCGTTGACGAAGCCCTCCTGATGAAGGTCTTTCTGATGAGGCCTTCTGTTCTGCTCATCGTGAGTGAGATGGCGAACTTCCTCAGAGGCTTCGTCTATTTGCCTTTGCAACTCAGCTAGGCGGGCCATCTTCTCCTTCTTCCTCTGCACTTGTTGATGTAGCATCTCCATCTCTCTGATTTCTTGGTCTAGCTCTTCTTCCTCAAGCGTCGGGCTGACGGCTTTTCTCTTCTGGCTTCGGGCCTCCCGAAGAGAGACGGTCTCCTGGTTGTGGTCCAGCGGTTGTAGTGCTCCTGCCCCAGTCGCTGAAGCTTTCTTCGGCGCCATAGCGAAGGTCTATAGCTTCCGAAGGTGTTCACAAAAACTCGAAGTGGAAGTGAGTTCACCGGAGGTGGGCGCCAATGTTGGGGACTTGTTCTCAAATGCTTCGAGTTAAGAACAAGGCAACATAGAAGATGTTAAACATTAAGGTCCTTCGTCCTTCGAAACATTACGCCCCTTCGGGAAATAATGCTTTAGGACGAAGGTCACAAGAGACATACCTTCGTAAATA
This sequence comes from Zea luxurians, assembly GCA_029449295.1. Taxonomy (NCBI): domain Eukaryota; kingdom Viridiplantae; phylum Streptophyta; class Magnoliopsida; order Poales; family Poaceae; genus Zea; species Zea luxurians. The sequence goes on from JAOPSE010000010.1 coordinate 110,461,529, forward strand.
TAATAAATAATGCCGAAGGATTCATATAAAGCGTGAAATATAAACATCAACATAAGATCATTTCTATTTTATTAACATGGAGAAATAGAAATGATTTCAAATTACAAATGTACCTTCGGTCCTGAGAGAAGGTAGAAGTACAAGCGTGACGCAAAAGCCAATGCCAAGTCAGCGTGAACAGTACGGGAGTACTGTTCATCTATTTATAGACGCGGGACGCAGCCCACGTAAAATTACATCCATGTCCATTACATTTGTTAACGGTTTATGGAAATCTGCCGAGGCCCCCGAAGTCTTTTCATCTTTAAGTCGGTTCCCCCTTATGCCATCGCGCCGAAGCTTCCCTGCGCACAGCTTCGGCTGCCCTCGACCTTCGTCTGGTTCAGGCTTCGTCCTGGTCGTGCTCCATATCCATAATTCTGAATCCGAAAATACCTGTTCATATAATCCACTTGGAAAACATTGTCAAATCATGTTTTTGAGGACCTTCGGAGGACGAAGGCCCCCAACAGTCACCATGTTTGCTTCTTTAGGGACTAAAAGTGACTAAGGCCGTGTTTGGTTTCAATTAGTCCTATGACTAAACTTTAGTCCCTACTTGTTTGGTTCTAGAGACTAAACAAATTCTAAAGTCATTAAATACACTGTCCAAAGACTCAAATGCCCTTGGAATACACTCACAATATTAGCTGTTCATACAAACATGCTCTCACAACCGAATACTAAAGAGGGAAGGTAAGGGCAACAGGGTAATTGTGGGCTTTTAGTCTCTTTTAGCATCTATGTAAATGACTAAAGACTAAATCATTTTAGTCTATATTTTAGTCCTAGTGTTTGAAAAAAAAGGAACTAAATAAAAAAATGACTAAATAAGACTAAAAACTAGAGACTAATCTTTAGTCCCCCTAACCAAACACTCTCTAGGTTATAGTCAGCAAACTTTAATAACGCTAAATCAAACGGGGCCTTAGGCACGATTCCCCTGCACATGCAAGCATGCATGCCCTGATGCTTCTGTTTCTTCTACTTCTCTTACATTGCAAGCAAGCAAGCAAGCACGTCTGTCTTTCTTCTTGACGAACTCTACTGTGAAGCCGGGTGGTCGTAGCCGACATATATAAAAGTTGGCTAACCGCAGTCTGATTAACATTCAGTTTAGTAGGGATGGCGTACAACTGTCGACTGTCTGCCGGCTACCGCTAGGCAAACATCGCAAGACATCTCTCACCCGACGACTGAGCTCAGTGAGATGCAGTAAACAAAGTTCGATTCTTCCTTTCCGAACCAGAGCCGTGCTTTACTAATTATCCCTTGATCAGGCCCTTCTAAACGCCGCATCCATCAGCTTTCTAATTTTCTACCACCAGTTCAGTCGAAGAATCGCACACCAGCTCCCCGGACAAATGTTCCAGCAGCAGATAATAAGCTCCTACGGCGGGCCCCACCACCGCCCCCCCCCCCCCCCTGACTATTGTATATATAACCGCGAAGTGGTGGTGCAAACCGAGTGCAGTAAAGCTTGCGACGCTGTGTAGTGGGATCTCTCTCTCCGTTCCACTGTGCATGCCACCATTGCTGCTGCAGAGAAGGTGAACACAAACAGGGAGGGCTAGTGGTAGATGGACGCAGCAGAACATCACGTGGAGGAGACCAAGGAGGAGGAAGCAGCGCAGGTGATGGAGACAACGACGGCGCACTCTCGGTTCGGGAGGATCTGCGTCTTCTGCGGAAGCAGCCAGGGGAAGAAGAAGAGCTACCAGGACGCTGCCGTCGAGCTCGGCGAGGAGCTGGTGCGTCTTCTTCCTCTCCTCGGTATAGGTAGTTGCATGCACCAGCTTTCAGCGTGTGTCTGTCTGTTACTGCTGAAAATGGCTGTTTTTTTTTTCTGATCAACGGTAACATGGTTTCCTAGTCTACTAAGGCCCTGTTTAGAACCCCTAATAGTTATCCAGCTAATAAACTAAATGTTAGCTGTGAGGTAGCAAACAATTAGCTATAGTATTAATTGATGGTGTTTGTAACCCAACAACTAATTTTTAATAGCTAACTATTAGTTTTAAATGTTCCAAACAGGACCTAACCTACAATCCTGAATGCGCATGAGCACGACTACGGCATGCTCATGAACGCTTATCTTGTCTTCTTTTTAGCTTAATTGCAATTGCCTTAAAACTTAAAAGAAGATAGTACAACGTACGGATACGTACAATCATACACGCGCATTAAACGCGTATATAGGTCGAACTGTAGAGCTGAATTCCAGCAAACCCAATTTCCATGGATACTTATATATTATATATACAGCCGAGAGCGCGACATACCGCACTCACTGCTGCAAAGATGGCATAAATATATGAGCACTGAAACTACTGCGTGCTTGACCTCTTTTTTTTCAGAAATGACGAGTTTGAATTTGCAGTTTTGGAAGTTTAAATGGTTTCACATATTACAATAGATGATTTTTTTTTTACATATCTACTATGAAGCAAGAACCATGTGCAGTTCACAAATAGCTAGGGACGACCCATGCATGCCCCGTTGGCACCATCTCCTCTCACTCAATAATATTGACGCTCCACGCTTCACCTCAACTAGTGAGCACTGTAGTGATTATTCCCATGCATTTGCTGAACTTTTCTGGACCAATGAAAAAGATCTCGCTGACCGTCAGCAAGCTCATCCGCGCATGCACGAATTCATTGGATTAATTTTTGAAGAATTTCCTGTTCTTCCGCAAATCCTCAGTTTCAGTTAACTCTACCTCATGGCAACAATGTTATGGCTACAGATAAAATACGATATGTAAGCTAGATCACACAACATTGTAGCTAGCTACTATATATACAAATAATAACTACTAGACATATAAATATATACCCCCATCATGCTAACTAGTTCCATTAGATTTGTTTATCACTAGAATTGCCATTATATTGTATAGGTCTCGAGGAACATCGATCTGGTCTACGGTGGGGGAAGTGTCGGGCTAATGGGCCTGGTCTCTCGAGCGGTCTACAATGGAGGGAGGCACGTCATGGGGTATGTAAACAGCAATGATGGCCACTCTTCAGCACTAGCTAGCAGCAGTCACACACATGAAAAGAATAGCCCGAAACTCTGCAAAATCATGACAAAAAAAAGAGAGTTGGGTTGGTCGCATCCTCATCAGGTGCTAAATTGCTATACAATTTTCCACCATATCTCATTGTCGACCCCTTGTATATATGTGCAGGGTGATTCCCAAGACCCTCATGCCGAGAGAGGTACTGTATGTAACCACGCTCTCACGCCTCCCTAAAACCCCTGTCATTGTTTAATCGCATGCAATGATTCCCATGAATTCGACAAAGCATGGTAGATCAGATTCTTTAATTTGCTTTTTTTTCCTAGTACTTGTATGTTATGTTTAGTTTTACAATGCAAGTAGTGTTTTTTATATATAAGAATATATACAAGTATATATATACAAGCAACACGAACTACTGAACAAGAGATCGATACAGTAGAAAGAAATTTACATGTGAAAAATAGATTTATTTTTTCTTTCTTTCTCTGAAATGGAAATAAGGATGCAGGCTTAATTATCTTCTCTGGACTGAAAGACCACGCTGAATGTTCAGTGAAAATCCGGGTTTCCTTTCCCCTGGTGATAGATGAGATCTTGTGGCATCTTGCTGATCTATCCTGACTGCTGCTTCTAGTGTCTGCCCCTTCGTCCTTTAAGCAGATAATGACTTTTGTTAACAAAAATAGATGCCCCTCACATTTCCTTTTTTGTCCCCCACAACAACACCATGATTACTTCTCCTGAACAATATATGCATGCACACCTAGGGTAAAATAAAATACTCTCACAGCCACCCTTAGGCTATGGAGTGCGTTGATTACATTACAGGCATGCAGCATCCGTGTTTGCTTGTGTGTGCAGATAACAGGCGAGACGGTTGGGGAGGTGAAGGCCGTGGCAGGTATGCATCAGAGGAAAGCTGAGATGGCCAGGCAATCTGACGCCTTCATAGCACTTCCTGGTAGTGACTTCTTTTTTTTTTGAAAATCCTCAGGACCCTTTCTAGCTCAATTTGCTCAGCGAAGGCCTTATTAGTTTCTGTCACAGAAAGTAAACTGTTCCTTCGATGACACAGGAGGGTATGGAACCCTTGAGGAGCTGCTGGAAGTGATCACCTGGGCGCAGCTTGGCATTCACGACAAGCCGGTACGTACTGGTTCTTCATGGCCTGCAACTCATTTTTACTGAAGATTCATCTCGTAAGACGTACCACTGCCACAGATGTTTTTTACAGTCGTACGTATTGGGTGTGCAACAGGTTGGCCTGCTAAACGTGAACGGATACTACAACTCCCTGCTGTCCTTCATCGACAAGGCCGTAGAGGAAGAGTTCATCAGCCCGACTGCTCGCCACATCGTCGTCCTGGCACCGACGCCAAAGGAACTGCTTGACAAGCTAGAGGTGACTCATGACTCATCTGCTGACAAAAACGTGTGCAGCGACGAAAGGAAACTCTGTGAGTGTGACGAGTGGCACTGGAAGCCGCTGACGTCTGGTTTCCTGGATTCGCAGGAGTATTCCCCGCGGCACGAGAAGGTCGTGCCGAAGACGAGGTGGGAGACGGAGCAGCTGAGCTACTGCAAGAGCTGCGAGGTCCCGCCGGGGCTCAAGCTCAAAGAAGGGAAGCCGATCGTCCAGGCGCAGCGAGCTAGGAACCATGCTCTGAATTAGTGGTAACTCCGTTTCAGATTGCTTTTTAGTTCCAGTTCCAGTAGCACGCGCCTAATGTCGGGATATATCGACTGGTCAATGTAATCTGGTATCGGCTATATATGTGTCAGCTGTATTTATTCTACGGAGATGGGATTTTATGTGCGTTTATGCAATTCGAGTTTCTAGTAGCAAATGCAAATGAGGTGTTACTGGACTATCATTAGTGTGTGCACTGAGCGGGCAGTCGATAATTGAGTGCAGCCCTGACTCTGAGTATAGATGTTTAAATGGACGGGCCGTGCCGGCTCATGGGCCCGAGCGAGGCTCAGACAAGCCCGCTAGGTTAATAACCGTGCCGGACCGGTCCACGACCCGACGGGTCTAATGGGCCCATAACAGTTTATGACGTTTAAATGATAAAAATATCATAAAAATATGCATATTTGAGGTTTTAAACCATATTTATTAGCTCTAAACATTTATTTACACTCATATAATCAACAAAAACATATGTTTCTTGTGTTTTATACTCTATATTCAAATATAATATATGTATTCATATAAAAAAATAAAAAAATAAAATCGGGTCGTGCCAGACCTAGCCCGCCACGCCTTAGCTCAGGCGCGGCCCGGTGACCGAGCCGAGTCGACACGGACCCAGTTCACAACGTGTCTTATCGGGTTCAAGCCGGGCTACACCTTAGCCGGGTTTTAGGCCACCCAGGCCCAACAAACCCGACCCATTTGAACATGTATACTCCTGAGGATCAGAAAGTTTTAAGAAGCAAAATGTTTCGGCCTGGCAGGCCCATTTCAGCCGTGACTCCTGATAATTGCTGGGCCCAGGCGAATGCGAAGCCGTCGAGGCCACGCAGCTGGGCTGCAATGATAGCTTTGGGTGATCAGTGATCCACGGATCGTCTACGTCGATGGGATGGTGTATGGAAGTGTTGTTGGAGGACTGAATCAGGGGAGGATTGAATGGAAGCCCTCATTTTTGTTGTCAGCAATCTTATTTTACTTCCCAGAAAAAAATATTAAAACCTTCGAAATTAAAAAAACACACACACTCAACTCCAACCAAGATGAAGAACCCACACCTAAATGGCTTGGAAAAAAATTCTAGACTACCAAAGCAAACGAATCATAAAAGCAATAGACACCCGAAACATTAAAAATTGAGTAAAGTGCATAAACCAGTTGTCGAATTTGGCATGTTGTGTCATACGTGTATATGGACTTGTATTATTGCGCTTTAGCCGTCTAGCGTGGCACGCCACGGCTCGACCAAATCCGATTTTGGATTTCTTGTCGAGCCCTGCCATCGGATTGGTGCCGACTCTAAGTTAGGAAGCCTCTGGTTCCGGAGTATGGTGGGAACGGAGTCGCTCCTAATTTGTTATTGTTTGGATTGATTCCGCGTGGATAGAGTTGCTCTAAGAAAAATGAAAATTATGGTCAGACGTGGAATCATCCGGTTCCCCCAAAATCTCCGGACGGCCAAACGCACGGCGCTCAGTGACAGTCAGCCAGAAACGGTATTCACTTGGGGAGGGAGGGGGGGGGGGATCACCGAACCACCATCAGGTTATTACTCCTGGTTCAGTCGGCAACATTCTCAAGTCTGGGTTAAAAAAACTGAAAACTGCTAGGATTTACCAAAAACGAAGAAGAAGAAGAGAATGCTGTTTGGAGGGAAGAGCGAGCGCGTTTGGCTGTGGGGTCGTCGGTACAGGCACAAGAAAAAGAGTGAGACCGAAACCGAAGGCTCACCGAACCGTGGCGGGGCTAGCTGTTGGCGAGCCATTGCCTTCGCTTGCATCCCCAGGAACCCCCCCTCGCTTTATTTACAACCACAACCACCTCCCAACAAACCTTGTGCTCCAAGTGAGCAGAACAAACGAGGGGCCGAAAACCTCCTCCTTTTATTTGTTTGCCAATTATTGGAGCCTACAGATGAACGCTTTTTTTTTGGGAGGGGAGGGGGGAGGTCCTTTTTAGCGTGATGCAGTTTGGATGGGAGGTTGACTGTTGCCCGGTTCAGCTGAAAATGCATGGGTTGCTGCTGAAAATCCATGTGTCTGAATATGGTGGGATGTCTGTCCCTGTGGTCTGGAAGCAGAACTGATGGCCCCAACTCATGTCAAGCCCGTCAATTCCGGCAAAGTGATCGGAAAGAAATATGCTGCGGTGGTTCTGTTCCGGCAGAAGGAACCAAGAGCGGTGGCAAGAGGCGACCAGAAACAAGTGCCAGATCAGGGCAAGGTAAAAAAAAATGGTCTTACTGACGACAATGGGCCTGTTTGGTTCAGCTTTTTTCTGAACAGCTTTTCTGAAAATCTGGCTGTGGGGAGAATCTGAGTATTATTATGATTACATGTGGAGAAAGATAAAGTTGTTTATAGGACTTAAGATCTAGAAAGTGACAGATTCCTACTATTACAACGACTCAATCGATTATGTGTTTATGTTGATTTTAGATGGTTTTTGCCCCAACGAATTTTATAGAAGCTGGCTGAAAAGCTGAGCGTTTGACAGTTCGCAGCAGCTTTTGGTGGCCAGAAGCTGCCAGAAGCCAAAACAAACAGGCCCAATGTGTCGGTATGTTAAGCCATCCAGCATAAGTCTTCTTAGTTCTTACTCTTCTTAGCTCTAAGGTTCATCGGCCCGCACATCACGGAGTAACAACAGAACAGGCGGCTGGTAATTAGAGATACTATTTGACTATCCACAACAAGACACAGCCAGTGACTAGCGGTGAGTGAATATGCCAGTCACACACGCACACCAGCGACCTGTTCGAAGATAGCCTACCCCCTCCGTAGTAGAGTATGCTTGCTAATTAACGTCGCGGTCCGTTCGTCTTTCCGGCACCAACTCTCTCTCTCTCTACCTGTTCATCCTAGCGTCGTTTTCTATGCTGGCCGGAACGAATTGCTGGTCAGCCCGCGTGTTGCACGACGCCTTAGGCTCGCCAAGGACCGAAGCATCCACCTCTGCAGCCTGCACCTCCCCACCCTGTAAAACTCTCAACATAAAAGTGCGTCGCCCTGCCCTCTCTTCCTCTTCCTCTTCCTCTTCCAAGGAGAACAACCACCGTCTCTCTCCCCCGTCTATCTCTTCTTGGAGCCTGGAGAAGAGGAAGGATCAGGGAACGGGGGAAGAGGTTGCTGCGACAGCTCAGGTCTCAAGTAAGCGCCAATTCATTCGGACTGTCGTCTGATCTGATCTTTTTTTTATCTATCAATGCTGTTTGCTTCCCACTTCCAATGTCTAGTCGGCTCTAGAGGCTGTATGTGGTTTCGAACTGTTGTGTTCGTTTCTTCACTCTATGCTCTTTTCAATTATGACAGTGTAGCTCATAAACATAACTGTTGACAAGCATGCACAATATCAAAATATACTTGTTGTCCGGATAGATTCAGTTACTCGTACGAACAGTGGAATGTGTGTGTTATTAAGTTGCATGAACCAACTAGTTCAACCCAAAAGCTTAAGCTTATAGAAGAGGTGGACAATTCACTTATATTATATTCTAACATGTGTTAACTGTTTTGCATCGTCATAATCTGAAGCCTGAACAGCATAGCACATCCTTCCCATTCCCCCCTGATTCGTTATGCTCTCTCTCTCTCTCTCTCTCTCTGTATATAAGATTTATTTTAACGGTCTTGCTTACACTGCTATTAGCACGGTAGGAGCTTGAAAGTTCTCTTTGTCAATTAACACAATAGGATGAAAGTTACCTGGCCCGGTAGGCTATTAGCATGTACCTTCATCCCATATGCTATGGGCCAAACTGCCTACGTGAACAAGATGCACACGAAAGCTACAAGTCAGGAATCCCAGAGCATCGGGTTAGCGCAGATGAGCATTAACGATTCTGGTCGTCATTTAACGGTTGGCTATTACTCCCTTCGTTTCGTTTTAGTTGTCGCTGGATAGTTAGTATTTTATTTCGGCTGCAAATTAAAGCTTATACCGCATCTGATGATTTCCATGAAATAGTTGAGTAGAGCTGCCTTTACGGCAATGCGAAGCTATGTTGGATGCAACTAGCCTTTCAGCACGTACATCTGCAGCATGTGTGCATGACCTCCCTTCTGGCTGCTTTTAAGCTTCCGCGTATCGAGAGTTTTTTTGTCAATAAAAAATATTTTTTTTAAAAAAAATTGATCTGGGTTGTGAGTCCCCATCAATTTAGTTGGCAACAGAAGGAAATAAGAACCAATCTAAAGAGAGCATAGTCTTATGTCATGGAGATTGATGCATTAGGATTTTCCATCCATTTCCACCACAGCAAAAGGTCAGTTTCAACAAATTTCCTTCTCAACCACTTGGGTCTTACCAACCATGCAAAGCTACTTCTTAAGCAACATGTTAGTATATTATAATGTAAGATACCGCCAAACACATGAAGCGTGCGGTGGATTATGATAAATAATCTGCTGCTCTCACCTGTTTATGGCAGCGGGCAGCACCCATAGTGACTGCTCCCTCTCCTCCTTGTTAATAGGACACTAGAGTATGCCTATTGCAGTAGTAGGTAGAATAGCACCAGGTATCACTTTGCCCAGTATGCGTTTGGAACATATTAAATATTATACTGATTCAGGTGAGAAACGGAACTGATTCCAGCTGCCAAACACACCCTCATCAATAATAGGCATGTTGGGTTACTACTTACTAGCCTTAGTTGCTTTATGTGATTTCGTTTGTGATGACCGACATGTGTGATGATTAGCCTTGATTGGTGTGAGCATATTATATGTGGCAAGCCAACAAGTGCCAGGCTTACGTTTTTTGTGATGTCTATGTGACGCATATAAGAGCACCTCCACCAGATTGAACAAAGGCAGTCTCTTTTCCCTATAACCAGCAATAAAGGGGATTCAAGGATACCATCTACATAGTGTTCTTGTTCATGAATTGGGCTTGGGCCAGCTAAGATTATGGCCACCCCTTGCATTCTACAAAAAAAAAAAAATCATGGGTTCTGGCAACAAGGATGCTATAGTCAAACAAATGCTAACTACCACCCAGCCCGTTCTGTGCTCAAGTGAGTTAGGGCACCAATGGTTCAATACTACTAATTCATAACAACAAATGGACAGCATTACTTTAACAAAAGACTATGGTAGTACAACAGCAATAAGTTCAGGCCAAACATACACAGGGAACAAACTCGATATGCTTTTATTTTCTCAAGTTAAGTATGCATACCTTAGACTACTCTTTACAGGTTTGGATTCAGACAAGTAGACAAACACCAGTTGGTTAAGATGGCAGCTGGTTTCCAGATCGGTGTGATCGGGTCACTTGCACTCTCTGTTGCATCTTCAGTTTCCATTGTCCTCTGCAACAAAGCTCTCATCAGCACACTTGGTTTTCCATTCGGTTAGTACAACATACTTTGTTTTTCCATGCATCGATGGAATAACAAAACATGGATGCACCAAATTTGCATACTTACCAGAGTGTGATGTCGACTTGCCTTGTTTACGAACCAATGCAGCTACAACATTAACAAGCTGGCATCTGATGGTGACCTTCTGCACCCTCCATGTGGCACAGCGCTTACGTTTCTTCGAGCCCAAGGCAATTGATGGACAGACAGTCATACTCTTTGGGTTGCTGAATGGCACGTCAATTGGTCTTCTCAATCTGAGTTTAGGATTCAACTCCATTGGATTCTACCAGGTAAGTTCGTCTAGGTACCATTTTTATATAAAACATGAGCAGATACATTAAACTAAGCTCTACAGATGACAAAATTGGCGATCATACCTTTCACTGTGCTATTGGAGACTATCTTCTTGAAGAAAAGATTCAGGTTTGAAAGCAGTTTTCTCACAATATTGAACCTCATTTATGGTCAAAGGAATGATAGAAAATAACTTAAGTAAACACCAAATTCTTCTGGATCCATTTTGTTCTTTTGATTCAGGAGAACAATCAAGTTTCAGATATTTCCAAATAAACTCTTGGATCAACTGATTGATTAAATGTGTGTATGGCTTTCTGGGCCAAAATGGTCCCTGTGGTATTAACTGCTATTTCCACTGAGCTAATACCAATTCAATGATGTGCAGCGAGAGTATCAAGCTTTCTCTTCTGGTCTTACTTCTTGGAGTAGGAATTGCTTCAGTTACTGATCTCAAGCTAAATCTGCTTGGGTCCATCCTTTCTGGCCTCGCCATTGCCACCACCTGTGTTGGCCAAATTGTATCCTACATTAAATTTAATAGTAATACAATTATCAATAGTCTCAAAACTGTCAGGTGAAAGCAAATCAAACAAATATATTTTAGTTCTTTCCAACCCACTTCTCGTTGCAATGTACATTGATAAAGTAGTTCATTATTAAAAAAACATACAAGGACCCAGTACTAAAAATCTTCTAGTTTGAGCCACTTTATGAATCACTTGGCATGAATCTGCCACACGCTTCGTATACCAGTGCTACATGCTAATCCTTGACCAAAAATTTTTTGGACGAAGCTCACAAATACAATACAGAAGAGGTTGAAGGTCTCCTCAACGCAGCTTCTGTACCAATCTGCGCCTTACCAGGCGGCAATTCTGTTTGCATCTGGGCCTTTTGTAGATCAACTCCTTACTAACCGGAGTGTCTTTGCACACAAATACTCTGCTACAGTTCTGGTATGGTCTTAATACTTTACCTAAATACATGAAATAGTGTTCTTACAATTATTTAGGGAACTCAATTGATTTAAGACACACAACCAGCCAATTCCATAATTTGCAGAATATTAAGATTCAGAGACCTGCAACATTGCTAACAAACTAATAGGTAGTTGCTGTATATGTAGATCTTTAATCATGTGAAAGCGCTTTAAGTGTAAACATGTTTTATGTACTGTAAAATACTACCTCCATCCTTTTTTATTTGACGTCAAATAGTGTAAAAATGAACTGCAAAACGTCAAATAAAAAAAATGGAGGGAGTAGTTCAGTGATACCTACAGAAATAAAAATGAAATCAAGCATACAATGGCTTCAGCAGTTATTGCTACAGTATAACAGTATTTTCAAAACAGTATTACTCTCGTCATATTCTTGCCTATTGGAAAAGAATCTCATGTATACCTCAAATTCTACAATGAAATGAAAAATGATCCTCTCTATATGAATTGTATGTAGGGTTTCGTTGTCCTCTCTTGCTTAATTGCGGTGTCTGTGAACTTCAGTACATTTCTTGTGATTGGAACAACATCCCCAGTGACGTACCAGGTGCTTGGTCACCTTAAGACATGTCTGGTTCTATCATTTGGCTACACTCTATTACATGATCCTTTCACTCTAAGGAACATATTGGGCATTCTAATTGCCATATTTGGGATGGCACTATACTCCTATTTCTCTGTAAGAGAGGGCAAGAAGAAGTCAGCAAATGATGCCCTGCCAGTTTCACAGGTTTTTTTTCATTCCTTGAATAACATGCATTATGATTCATATTTATCTTTTTTTTAAATCATATTTACCATAGACAGTTTTCATGAAGCAAAAGGAAATGAACTGATAGGTGATAAGCATAGAACAGCCATGCCAATGACTATCCTGATTCCTATTCCTATACTAAGTCAGCAACAAGAATTAAGAGTTCATTTTCATCAAATTAAATACAGTAGTGGTTGAATCTTCTAATTTGATATAATCACGATGAAATAAACATTCAAATTTGGGAAATAAAATTGAAATTACTTTAGATTTGAATATAATTTACACAATAGCAAGAATCAGTATTAAGCATTAGTATAGTACAGATAGACAAAAGTTATGGTGCCTCCAATACTGTGAACCAGATTGGACCTTGTAATGTTTAGAGAATGATGTGGGCTACACGCGCCACATATCGTGAATTGTGCCATATGTCGTGAATTATTTTAGCTTCTGGATGGGATATCAAATATTCTCAACACAACTGCAACATAATTTACATTATGAAATATACAAAAAAATGTCAAATCGTCCTTGAAGTACAATTAATATGTACAACCTTTTCCAGTTCACCCTTTTGATGTTTCTGATGATGTATATGTAGATGCCAGATAAGGAGGTTGAACCGCTTTTGGCAACTAAAGACAGCAATGACACCAAGAAAGCAAATGGTTTATCTCACGACTGCTAGGGCTTTTCTTGTAGTTTAGGTCTAGTATGAACTGCCCTTAGAATTTAATGGACTTGGAAAGCCATTCTTTTCATTCTTGATTTCCTTTTTAGGAAAGGAAGATTTTAAAATTTGTAGAGAATGTGTATTTTGACGTTAAAGTTATTATTTGATTGTATGCTACACCCAGCAGTTCCAGCTGAAGTTTTATTAGTGCAGATCTCAAACTATACTTTAGCAGTTGTAGTTCTCTACCAAGCTAATCTAACGAAATCAAACAATAAATCTTGAGGACATTCCAAAGTGTTAAAGTGTATAAGTGGATTGACTAGTTTCTCCCATCAGTTTAAGCTTTTGGTTCAACTGGTTAGTGCGTCTACTCTAACATAGTTACAGAGCCGCCAGAGGTCTCGAGTTTGAATCCTGGCAGAGACTTTATTTGTGTCTCCACCCATTTATTTCCATATTTACGCCTTTCTCTCTGGCTGCACGTGAGTGAGGGTGTTGAAGTATATAAGTGGAATAGTGGATTGACTACCTTCTCCCATCAGCTTAAGTTTTTGGGTTGAACTGGTTAGTGTATCCACTCTAACACATAGATCACTTCTAAACAGCTACTCTAAGTACACAATAAAACCAGCAGTCTACCATCAGCTCGGAATCAGTCCCAATTCCAAGGTGAAAGAAATGGAGGATAAACTATTATGCCTCGGTTGCTCCAAGTGGATTCATTTATGCAGAATTGGTCAACGTCACCATGTATCATCTCAACTGATTGCATGAAATGTGTTGATATGAACATATTTCAGGCAGCCTACTAGCAAGCTGCTACCTGTAATAGTTCAGATACTTCATGTGTCTTGTCCACTAGCTTGAAACCAGCTAGACACGAATATGTGGCACTTCAAACAGGTGTAACCTGCCATCAGCTGTTGTTTTCAAAACTAGATTACAACAGAAATCATTACAGAGTTTGAGGGGCAGCAGAAGAACCTGCCATCAGCTATGAAACAGCAGAGTCAACTTCAGTAGCTTCCTACTATGTATTCAGTCCAACCGCAACATAAAGACATTTATCTCATGTAGAATAGTTCAACTCGTGAGTCGTGACTGAACCATGACTTATGGTTTCTGTTGGGTTTCAACTCTAGTCTACCCCAACTTGCTTGAGATTAAAAGGTTTTGTTGTTGTAAAATAGTTCAACTAGAAACCAGAGTCTGGAACCAAAGAAACAGGTTAACTTCTAGTCACAGACCATACCTTTTCTTCCATTCATTTAGGAAAGGGAAATCCACAACCTGCCGTTACTGAATCATCAAAATACAGCATAAATGTTAGCTTCAAGTACTTTATCGAGATTTCCTTTGACAATTGGCAAAAAATCTTGTGACATGGTAAAAGATAGGAAGTCAGCAATGACTATTGAGAACTGACTCCATATTCAGCCAACATTTCTTCACTCAGCAAATCATAATATGTGTGGTCAGAACTAATATATTTACGTGAGTAACATGAAAGTTCTGGAATATAACCCGCTTTTACCATTTCAAATCCAATCAGATCCAGCATTGTGTACATTTCATCAGACTCTGGGTGCGATCTGTCATCTACAATAAAGACTTTCAGCTCGCCCTTGAGTTTAATCCAACTCTTCCCAGGTGATTTCTGGACTCTGCTGCTTCTCATATCCTTCTTCAATCTTGCAAACTCATTCCAATTGCCAGATGAGGCATATATGTTGCACAAAAGGACATAGGCTGCTGAATGAGAAGGATCAATATTTAAAACACCTTCTGCTGCCCTCTTCCCCATCTCGACATCATTATGTGTTCTGCTAGCGGCTAGCAGAGTATTCCACATTATAATATCAGGTTCAAATGGCATTTGGTCAACAAATTTTGCTGCCTCACTTAGTCTCCCAGCACGTGCTAACAAATCAACGACACATGAGCAATGCTCTTTCGTTGGGACAATGCCATATTCAGGTTCCATAATACTGTAGTAATAGCAGCCTTCATCAACAAGTCCTACACGACTGCATGCTATGAGGACACCGACAAAGGTTACATGATTTGGCTTGACTCCAAGGTTTCTCATCCTGGCAAATAAATCAAGTGCTTCCTTTGCATAACCAAATTGGGCATAGCCAACAATCAAGCTGCTCCAAGAGAACACATCGCGGCCGGTGCCCATTATTTCAAAGAGCTTGTTGGCATCATCTAAACTTCCACATTTAGCATAAGTGTCAATCAGAGCATTACTCAGAATTGCATCACTCACCAGTCCAACCTTGAAGGCATATGCATGAACCTGTTTCGCCATTTCAAAGTAACCCAGCTCAGCAGAAGCACTCAAAACATTGTTTAGACTGATCCTATCCAGACTTGGCATTGATCTGTGCAAGAGTCTGAATAACTTAAATACATCTTCCATATGCCGGTGCTGCACACAAGCAGTGAGAATGCTGTTCCAGGTGACAACATCACGATCATTTGTCTCGTGAAAGACATCCATTGCAGAGGGGAAATCCAAACACCTTGTATACATGCTGATTAAAGAATTGCATACCATAACATCCCCGCCTAAACCTAATTTGACCAAGTACGAGTGGATGGATCTACCTTGACGCAAAGCATCACAGCCAACACACGCACATAACAAAGCCATAACCGTGATACCATCAGGCTTCAAACTAGAATATCTCATCTCAGAGAACAGAACCATAGCCTCACTAAGGAGCCCATCAGCAGAGAAAGCATTTATTAAGGAATTCCAAGAAACCAAATCAGGTGACTCAATTCTGTAAAACACCTTCATTGCTGAGTCAAGCTTATTGCAACGGGCATACATGTCACCCAGCGAGCAACCTGCGTATGAATTGCGGTCCAGCTTATACTTGACACATAAACCGTGAATCTGCTCCCCGTACTCCAAACTGTTAATAACAACTGAGCAGGCCCTAAAGACACTCCCGAAATGGAACTCATTGGGGTGGTGCATGCCCTCAGCAATCATCTCCCTGAAAATGTGAAGTGCGTCCATTTCACGACCTTGCTGTGCAAGCCCGGCGATAATTGACCCCCATGAAATCAAATCTTTGTCCCTAATCCTCTCAAAGAGCGCAAATCCATCCCCAACTGAGCCGCTCTTGGAGTACATGGTGACGAGTGCGTTCTGCACGATCAGATGACTTCCGTTATCCGATTTTATGGCCTGCGCATGCACCTGCCTCCCTAGGCCCAAGTCCCCAAGCTCCGCGCAGGCGCGCACGGCGCTGCCGAGCGCAAACTCGTCCGGCGCGGTCCCCAACCGCAACATGGAGGAGAAGAGACCCATGGCATCGGCACAACGGCTGTTCTGCGCATGCGCCGCGATAACGGCGGCCCAGGAGACGGGGTTCCTGTCGAGCATCCCGTCGAACACCATGCGTGCGGAGTCTGGGGCGGCGCAGCGGCCGTACATGGTGATGAGGTGGTTGCTGAGAATGGTGTTGCGGGCGAGGTATGCGGCGCCATTAGAGGAGGCAAGGAGGTGACGATGGACGAGGCGCCCCTGCGGGAGGGAGCGGAGGCGGGAGCAGGCCGCGACGAGCGCGGCATAGGCAGCGGCGGAGAGAGGGTCGGGGGCGGATGCGGGGGAGAAGGGGAGCGACTCAAAGGCCCGGAGCGCGGCGGAAAGCCGTCCCGAGTGGTAGAACTGAAGGATGGTGCCGCTTGGATTCTGCATCTGCGGCGGCCGGCGGCCGTTAGCAGTCGGAGCTGCTGGCGCCTGGCGGTGATGGACGCCGCGGCGGGAACAGAACCTCAGAACAGGTGTTTGGATGGGGAGAGCTAAATTTTAACCCGTCGCATCGAACGGTGGAATATGTAGGACTGGTTTGAACTTGATTTTTCTAAGGATTCTTAATTTTTTTAGAAAAAAAAATAATTTTTCTTGTGAAAATAGAAATTCCTCGGAAAAATATGGTTCTCAAACTACTCCCTAGGGACTAGGGGATAGTTTGGGAGACAAAAAACCGGAGGGAATTGAAGGGGTTAAAATCCAATTTTTATTCAAAATTGAATAAGGAGAGGATTTCAGCCCCTCAAATCCCTCTAGTTTTGTGGCTCCCAAATTAGCCCTAGAGGTATTAAATCTAGTCCGGTAATAAGACTATTAACAGCTTACCAATCTATGTCTCTACATTTAAACTCCACTATATAAATATAGCAGCAGTGTTTTGGTAACCACATAGGTAAACTATTGAACACGATCTAAAACTAATTATACAGATTAGAACTAAACGCTAAGACGAATCTATTAAGTATAATTAGTCCATGATTCGATCATGTGATGGTACAATAAATATTTGTTGATTCTGGACTGATTTGATTTAATAAATTTATGTCGTCATTTAGCCTTTATCTATGTAATTAGTTTTATATTCATACTATATTTAATACTCGTTATTGACATTCAAACATCTGATGATACACAGGGTCGGTGTTTTGAACCTCGTTCCGACAATTAAATTTATTGTACGCGTTCCGGGCTCCAGACGGTGTGAGCGGTGGACGCAAGATTTATATTAGTTCGGGCAGAACGTCCTTACTTCCAGTCATCAGCGACTTGCGCTACCCGCACCATTGATAATCAAAGCTTGTAGAGGGGTTACAAACGAGCGAGAGAGGGAGAAGAGGCTCTCAAGTCTCTTGTCGGGGTGTGTCACACCCGGATTTATAAGGTAAATCAAATATGAATCATGTACGTGTCAGGATCAAAAATTCACGTACACAGCGATTACATAATTGAACATCATCACACATTGCTCAAAGTAAATAGCGGAAAGGTACTTTATTACATCAAGATGTTTATACGGAATACAAAACGTAGAAGATAAGGCCTTCACAGGCAGCTAGCTAAGGGGTTTGCCACTAAGATAACTAGAACTCGTCGTAGTCCTGAAACTCCTCAAAGTCCTCCATGTTGCCAGCATCTCCTCCTGAGCACTGAGTACTGAGTACAGTGGGGACAACCTAGGGTGGGATGGTTTTTAAAAGCAAGTGTGAGTACACATTAATGTACTCAACAAATGTTCTGTTTGGCTAAAGTGGACTAGTTGTATGTGGACTTAAGGTTAAGCAGTTGCTTTTAGTTGGTCAAGTATTTATTATTAATAGTAGAGCCAAGTTTTAGTAATAAACCCAGTAATTACTCAAATGTACTTCCTCCAAGAGGAAATTTAAAGTCGCCTAGAGGGGGGTGAATAGGGCGAATCTGAAATTTACAAACTTAATCACAACTACAAGTCGAGTTAGCGTTAGAAATATAATCGAGTCCGAGAGAGAGGGTGCAAAACAAATCGCAAGCGAATAAAGAGTGTGACACGCGGATTTGTTTTACCGAGGTTCGGTTCTCGCAAACCTACTCCCCGTTGAGGTGGTCACAAAGACTGGGTCTCTTTCAACCCTTTCCCTCTCTCAAACGGTCCCTCGGACCGAGTGAGCTTCTCTTCTCAATCAAACGGGAACAAAACTTCCCCGCAAGGACCACCACACAATTGGTGTCTCTTGCCTTGGTTACAATTGAGTTGTTCGCAAGAAAGAATGAAAGAAGGAAGCAATCTAAGCGCAAGAGCTCAAAAGAACACAACAAATCTCTCTCACTAATCACTAAAGCCTTGTGTGGAATTGGGAGAGGATTTGATCACTTGGGTGTGTCTTGTATTGAATGCTTAGCTCTTGTAAGTAGTTGGAAGGTGGAAAACTTGGATGACTTGAATGTGGGGGTGGTTGGGGTATTTATAGCCCCAACCACCAAACTTGACTGTTGGTGAAGGCTGCAGTCGACGGGCGCACCGGACAGTCCGGTGCGCCACCGGACACTATCCGATGCGCCAGCCACGTCACCAGGCCGTTGGGTTCCGACCGTTGGAGTTCTGACATGTGGGCCCGCCTGGCTGTTCGGTGGTGCACCGGACAGGCCCTGTAGGCTGTCCGGTGTGCCACCCGCGCGTGCTCTGCTCCTCTGCGAGCGCAGGTGCGCATTTAATGCGCTACAGTCGACCGTTGTGCGTGAACTAGCCGTTGCTCCGCTGTTACACCGGACAGTCCGGTGTGCACCGGACACTGTCCGGTGACTCACTGGACAGTCCGGTGAATTTTAGCGGAGCGGATTCCCGAAGCTGGCGAGTTCAGAGTTGCTCTCCCCTGGGGCACCTGAAAGGGAATTAGGCTTACACTTTTTTCCTAATTAATTTTGGTGGTTGAATTGCCCAACACAAATAATTGGACTAACTAGTTTGCTCTAGATCATACATTCTACAGGTGCCAAAGGTTCAACACAAACCAATCAAAAGAACAAGTTAGGCTTCAAAAGAAAGGAGCAGAAAGGAAACCGAAGTGTGCCCTGGTCTGGCGCACCGGACAGTCCGGTGCACCATCGGACAGTGTCCGGTGCACCAGGGTGAACCAGCTCAAACTCTTCACCTTCGGGTTACTCAGGCGCACCTCCGCTATAATTCACCGGATTGTCCGGTGTGCCAGCGGAGCAACGGCTATCTGCGCGCAGCGGTCGACTCTGCAAAGTGAACAGTGGAATTCAGAATGTCAGAGCAGAAGTCAGAGGGGCACCGGACTGTCCAGTGACGCACCGGACTGTCCGGTGACGCACCGGACTGTCCGGTGCCACAAGAGGGCAAAGCCTCCAACGGTCGACTAGCTCCAAGCCCTAACAGCAGGATGACGTGGCGACACACCGGACACTGTCCAGTGGCGCACCGGACTGTCCGGTGCGCCCTTCGCCAGCAGACTTCACCAACGACTAGATTTTGGTTGGTGGCTATAAATACCACCCCAACCGGCCACTTCAAGGTGAGGGAGCCCAAGCAACATTCCAAGTCATCTAGTTGACATACTCAAGCCCTCCCAACCACATATATTCATTGATCCATCCTATACACAAGATTTAGACCACTACAACAAACACAAGTGCCTCAAAAGAGAGAGCAAGCAATAGAGAGCTACTCATTTGAGTTTAGCACTAGTGCCTTGTGAGATTCATTGAGAGATAGTGTGTGCTACATCTTTGTGTTCATTTGCGCGTGGAGTTTTGACTCCCATTGAACTTCCTTCGAAGTTTTGGAGGCTTGTAAAAGCTAGCAAGATACACCAAAGAGTGTGGTGGTCCTTGCGGGATCGAGAGTGATCCTTGAGAAGAAGAAGAGCTCGCCGATCCTTGGGTGGTCGGTGGAGAGAGGGAAAGGGTTGAAAAAGACCTGTCCTTAGTGGACTCCTCAACGGGGACTAGGCCTTCGAGGGCCGAACCTCGGTAAAACAAATCACCCGTGTCCATTGTGTTTATTGCTTGTGATTTGTTTAATCTCCCTTCCTCTAAGTTTTCTTGGGCTATTCTTTGTCAATATCATTTGGTGTTGCTTCAAGATAAATTCTCATTTAGTAAAGCAACACATTGCAAGAGAGAACTTGTGTTATTGCTCTTCTTGCCTAAGCCTTCTTGCTTTATTCTCATAGACTTATTAGTAGTATGGATTTATCAATTCCGCATTATTTGAAAGCAATACTCTTTACAAGCAAGGACTTAGTTTTTATACTCGATAATCATATATCTTGTTCTAACCACTAATCAAGAGATCTAGTTGGGGGATAAAGTTTTAATTTTCAGGCTTCGTCTATCCACCCCCCTCTAGGTGACTTTCAATTGGTATCAGAACTAGACACTTCATATTGAGTCTAACAACTCGAAGTGATGGCTCAAAGAAGATCCCAAAAGAACAAGAACACCACTCGGAAGGAGGTAACTCTTGAGATATTATTTTCCGATTGTTCTAACTATGATTCATGGTCTACTAGTGTGTTAGATGCTTTTAGAACCATAGATCCACGATTAGAATAAATCTTAGACAAGAGTATTATCCCTCCTAGTTATGATAGGAAAAATGTTTCCGATGAAGATCAAAGATGTATACGCTTAAACTATCTAGCTTTTGACATCTTAGTTAATTCTCTTAGCAAGGAAGATTATCATGCCCTCATAATGAATCATTATGAACATATTCCCGATGCGCATGATATTTGGACTAGGATTAAAAGTAAATTTGATGAGTCCAAACATGATAGTTCATTTTGTACCTCTACTTCCTTTGGTATTTGTGATACTAACCTTTGCAAGGAAGAAGAAGAAAATGAACGATGGAGACCAAACGATGAATCCACCTCTCCAAAAGGTTTGTCCTCCCATTTCGATTCCCACATATGTTGTGTGGCTAATGAAAATGATAGCGGAAGGACAAATGAGGATGAGGAGGAAGAAAGAAAATTCGTGCAACTCTACGCTCGCCTAAGCCAAGAAGATAAGGCGGTCATGCTCAAACTTCTAGAAAGAGCGAGAGAGCAAAGCGAAGCTCGTCAAAGACTAGAAGATGTTCTCTCCATAAAAATGCTACACTTTGACGAGTTGACTAAAGAACATGAGGAGCTAAAGTGCTCTCATGTTGATTTGGTCCAAAGGTATGAAACTGTTTCAATTGAGCAAGATAACGCTTTACATTGTATCGCTCAATTAGTAAATAGGAATACCTTGCTTAAGGACCAAGTAGAAAAGCTAAAAGTTGAAAATCTAGCTTTTCAAGAAAAATATGATATGCTTCTATGTTCCCATGAAAATCTTAGAGATGATCATATCATACTAAACATTGCTCATGAGGTTGTGATAGAAAACTTAAAATCCCAATGAAAGGGAATTAGGCTTACACCTAGTCCCTAAATAATTTTGGTGGTTGAATTGCCCAACACAAATATTGGACTAACTAGTTTGCTCTAGTGTATAAGTTATACAGGTGCAAAAGGTTCACACTTAGCCAATAAAATGACCATGTGTTGGGTTCAACAAAAGGGCAAAGGAGCAACCAAAGGCTCCTCTGGTCTGGCGCACCGGACAGTGTCCGGTGCACCAGAGGACCTCAGCTCAAACTCGTCGCCCTCAGGAAATTTCCAGAGCCAGCGCTCTAAAATTCACCAGACTGTCCGGTGTACACCGAACAGTGTCCGGTGCTCATTTGAGACGCGGCTCAGGAACTCGCCAGTCTCGGGAATTCGCAAAGGCTGCTCCGCTATAATTCACCGGACATGTCCGGTGTACACCGGACTGTCCGGTGCAACCTCGGGGCAACGGCTACTTCGCGCCAATGGTCACCTGCAGGCGCATTTAATGCGCGCCAGAAGCGCGCAGTCGTCAGGCACGCGGGAGCAGGCGCACCGGACACTCTACAGTGCATGTCCGGTGCGCCACCGGACATCAAGGCGGGCCCAGAGACAGAGCTCCAACGGTTGACCCAACGGCTATTTGGTGACGTGGCTGTCGCACCGGACATGTCCGGTGTGCACCGGACTGTCCGGTGCGCCATCGAACAGACAGCCTCACCAAACGGCTAGTTTGGTGGTTGGGGCTATAAATACCCCAACCACCCCACCATTCATTGCATCCAAGTTTTCCAGCTTCCAATCACTATACAAGAGCTAGCATTCATTGCAAAGCACACCAAAGGAGATCAAATCCTCTCCCAACTCCATACAAAGCCCTAGTGACTAGAGAGAGTGATTTGTAGTGTTCATTTGAGCTCTTGCGCTTGGATCGCTTCTTTTTCTTTGGCATTCTTTCTTGTGATCAAACACTCACTTGTAATTGAGGCAAGGGACACCAATTGTATGGTGGTCCTTGCGGGAAGTTTGATTCCCAAGTGATTTGAGAAAGAGAAGCTCACTCGGTCCGAGGGACCGTTTGAGAGAGGGAAGGGTTGAAAGAGACCCGGCCTTTGTGGCCTCCTCAACGGGGAGTAGGTTTGAGAGAACCGAACCTCGGTAAAACAAATCCATGTGTCTCACTTCGTTATTCGCTTGCGATTTGTTTTGCGCCCTCTCTCGCGGACTCTATTATATTTCTAACGCTAACCCGGCTTGTAGTTGTGATTATTTTTTGAGAATTTCAATTTCGCCCTATTCACCCCCCCTCTAGGCGACTTTCAATTGGTATCAGAACCCGGTGCTTCATTAGAGCCTAACCGCTCGAAGTGATGTCGGGAGATCACACCAAGAGGGAGATGGAGACCGGCGACAAGCCCACTACAAGCCAAGGGAGCACTTCATCGGAAGAGTCCCGCACCAAGAGGAGGGAGAAGAAGAAGGACTCCTCCAAACGGAAGGAGAAAAGATCTTCCTCTTCTCACCACAAAGAGAAGAAGGAAAAATCTTCTTCTCACAAGTCGCATCGGAAAGGCGACAAGCACAAGAGGATGAGGAAGGTGGTCTACTACGAGACCGACACTTCATCAACATCCACCTCCGACTCCGATACACCGTCCATAACTTCTAAGCGCCAAGAGCGCAAGAAGTTTTGTAAGATCCCCTTACACTATCCCCGTACATCTAGACATACTCCATTACTTTCCGTTCCATTAGGCAAACCGCCAACTTTTGATGGCGAAGATTATGCTAGGTGGAGTGATTTAATGAAATTTCATCTAACCTCACTCCACAAAAGTATATGGAATGTTGTTGAGTTTGGAGCACAGGTACCTTCTGTAGGGGATGAGGATTATGATACGGACGAAGTGGCCCAAATCGAGCACTTCAACTCCCAAGCCACAACCATACTCCTCGCCTCTTTAAGCAAGGAGGAATACAACAAAGTGCAAGGGTTGAAGAATGCAAAGGAGATTTGGGACCTACTCAAGACCGCGCACGAGGGTGATGAACTCACCAAGATCACCAAGCGGGAAACGATCGAGGGGGAGCTCGGTCGCTTCCGTCTTCGCCAAGGGGAGGAGCCACAAGATATGTACAATCGGCTCAAGACCTTGGTGAACCAAGTGCGCAACCTCGGGAGCAAAAAGTGGGATGACCACGAAGTGGTTAAGGTTATTTTAAGAGCTCTTATTTTCCTTAACCCCACTCAAGTTCAATTAATTCGTGGTAATCCTAGATATCCACTAATGACCCCCGAGGAAGTTATCGGGAATTTTGTGAGCTTTGAATGCATGATTAAGGGCTCAAAGAAGATCAACGAGCTTGACGAACCTTCCACATCCGAGGCGCAACCGGTGGCCTTCAAGGCAACGGAGGAGAAGAAGGAGGAGTCTACACCAAGTAGACAACCAATTGACGCCTCCAAGCTCGACAATGAGGAGATGGCCTTAATCATCAAAAGCTTTCGGCAAATCCTCAAGCAACGGAAGGGGAAGGATTACAAATCCCGTTCCAAGAAGGTTTGCTACAAGTGTGGTAAGCCCGGTCACTTTATTGCTAAATGTCCATTATCAAGTGACAGTGACAGGGACAACGACAAGAAGGGCAAGAGAAGAGAAAAGAAGAGGTATCACAAGAAGAAGGGCGGCGATGCCCACGTGTGCCGCGAGTGGAACTCCGACGAAAGCTCCACCGACTCCTCCTCCGACGACGAGGACGCCGCCAACATCGCCGTCACCAAGGGACTCCTATTCCCCAACGTCGACCACAAGTGCCTCATGGCAAAGGACGGCAAAAGGAAGAAGGTTAAATCTAACTCCTCCACTAAATATGAATCTTCTAGTGATGATAATGCTAGTGGTGAGGAAGATAATTTGCGTATCCTTTTTGCCAACCTTAACATGGAACAAAAAGAAAAATTAAATGAGCTAATTAGTGCCATCCATGAAAAGGACGATCTCTTGGACTCCCAAGAGGACTTCCTAATCAAGGAAAATAAGAAACATGTTAAGGTTAAAAATGCTTATACTCTAGAAGTAGAAAAATGTCAAAAACTATCTAGTGAGCTAAGCACATGCCATGACACTATTGCCAACCTTAGAAATGAAAATGCTAATTTAATTGCTAAGGTTGATTCTCATGTTTGTATTGATTCAACTTCCTATCCTAGAAATGATAATGTTGATTTGCTTGCTACAATTGATGAGTTGAATGTTTCTATTGCTAGCCTTAGAAATGAGAATGAGAAATTAATTGCTAAGGCTAAAGAATTAGATGTTTGCAATGTTACAATTTCTGACCTTAGAACTAAGAATGATATGTTGCATGCTAAGGTTGTAGAATTAAAATCTTGCAAACCATCTACATCTACCGTTGAGCACACTTCTATTTGCACTAGATGTAGAGATGTTGATATCAATGCTATTCATGATCACATGGCTTTAATTAAACAACAAAATGATCATATAGCATTATTAGACGCTAAAATTGCCGAGCATAACTTAGAAAATGAAAAGTTTAAATTTGCTAGAAGTATGCTCTATAATGGGAGACGCCCTGGCATCAAGGATGGCATTGGCTTCCAAAGGGGAGACAATGTCAAACTTAATGCCCCTCCAAAGAATTTATCTAACTTTGTTAAGGGCAAGGCTCCCATGCCTCAGGATAACGAGGGTTACATTTTGTACCCTGCCGGCTATCCTGAGAGCAAAATTAGGAGAACTCATTCTAGGAAGTCTCACTCTGGCCCTAACCATGCTTTTATGTATAAGGGTGAGACATCTAGCTCTAGGCAACCAACCCATGCCAAGTTGCCTAGAAAGAAAACTCCTAATGCATCAAATGATCATAGCATTTCATTTAAAACTTTTGATGCATCATATGTTCTAACTAACAAATCCGGCAAGGTAGTTGCCAAGATTGTTGGGGGCAAACACAAGGGCTCCAAGACTTGTGTTTGGGTACCCAAAGTTCTTGTTTCTAATGCCAAAGGACCCAAAACCGTTTGGGTACCTAAAGTCAAGAACTAAAATTGTTTTGTAGGTTTATGCATCCGGGGGCTCAAGTTGGATACTCGACAGCGGGTGCACAAACCACATGACAGGGGAGAAAAAGATGTTCTCCTCATATGAGAAAAACCAAGATCCCCAACGAGCTATCACATTCGGGGATGGAAATCAAGGTTTGGTCAAAGGATTGGGTAAAATTGCTATATCACCTGACCATACTATTTCCAATGTTTTTCTTGTAGATTCTTTAGATTACAATTTGCTTTCCGTATCCCAATTATGTCAAATGGGCTACAACTGTCTATTTACTGATATAGGTGTTACCGTCTTTAGAAAAAGTGATGATTCAATAGCATTTAAGGGAGTGTTAGAGGGTCAGCTATACTTGGTAGATTTTGATAGAGCTGAACTCGACACTTGCTTGGTTGCTAAGACTAACTTGGGTTGGCTCTGGCACCGCCGACTAGCCCATGTTGGAATGAAGAATCTTCACAAACTTCTAAAGGGAGAACACATTTTAGGACTAACCAATGTTCATTTTGAGAAAGACAGGATTTGTAGCGCATGCCAAGCCGGGAAGCAAGTTGGCACTCATCATCCACACAAGAACATCATGACTAGTGACAGGCCACTGGAGCTCCTACACATGGACCTATTCGGCCCGATCGCTTACATAAGCATCGGCGGGAGTAAGTACTGTCTAGTTATTGTGGATGATTATTCTCGCTTCACTTGGGTGTTCTTTTTGCAGGACAAATCTCATACTCAAGAGACCTTAAAGGGATTCTTGAGACGGGCTCAAAATGAGTTTGGCTTAAGGATCAAGAAAATTAGAAGCGACAATGGAACGGAGTTCAAGAACTCTCAAATTGAAAGCTTCCTCGAGGAGGAGGGCATCAAGCATGAGTTCTCTTCTCCCTACACTCCACAACAAAATGGTGTAGTGGAGAGGAAGAATCGAACTCTATTGGACATGGCAAGAACCATGCTTGATGAGTACAAGACACCGGATCGGTTTTGGGCCGAGGCGGTCAACACCGCCTGCTACGCCATCAACCGGTTATATCTACACCGAATCCTCAAGAAGACATCCTATGAACTCCTAACCGGTAAAAAGCCAAATATTTCATATTTTAGAGTTTTTGGTAGCAAATGTTTTATTCTTGTCAAAAGAGGTAGAAAATCTAAATTTGCTCCTAAAACTGTAGAAGGCTTTTTACTAGGATATGACTCAAACACAAGGGCATATAGAGTCTTTAACAAGTCCTCAGGACTTGTTGAAGTTTCTTGTGACGTTGTGTTTGATGAGAGTAACGGCTCTCAAGTAGAGCAAGTTGATCATGATGATATAGGTGAAGAACAGGCTCCATACATAGTGCTAAGGAACATGTCCATTGGGGATGTGTGTCCTAAGGAATCCGAAGAGCCTCCACATGCACAAGATCAACCATCCTCCTCCACGCAAGCATCTCCACCAACTCAAATTGAGGATGAGGCTCAAGATGTTGATCAAGAAGATGAGCCACCTCAAAATGACGGCAACGATCAAGGGGGAGATGCAAATGATGAAGACAAGGAGGATGAAGAACCAAGGCCGCCACACCCAAGAGTCCACCAAGCAATCCAACGAGATCACCCCGTCGACACCATCCTCGGCGACATTAATAAGGGGGTAACTACTCGATCTCGGGTTGCACATTTTTGTGAGCATTACTCTTTTGTTTCCTCTATTGAGCCACACAGGGTAGAGGAAGCGCTCCAAGATGCGGATTGGGTGATGGCGATGCAAGAGGAGCTCAACAATTTCACAAGGAACGAGGTATGGCACTTAGTTCCACGTCCTAACCAAAATGTTGTAGGAACCAAGTGGGTCTTCCGCAACAAGCAAGATGAGCATGGTGTGGTGACTAGGAACAAAGCTCGACTCGTGGCCAAGGGGTATTCACAAGTCGAAGGTTTGGATTTTGGTGAAACCTATGCACCCGTAGCTAGGCTTGAGTCAATTCGCATATTATTAGCCTATGCTACTTACCATGGCTTCAAGCTTTATCAAATGGACGTGAAGAGTGCCTTCCTCAATGGACCGATCAAGGAGGAGGTCTATGTTGAGCAACCTCCCGGCTTTAAAGACAGTGAGTACCCTAACCATGTTTATAGGCTCTCTAAGGCGCTTTATGGGCTCAAGCAAGCCCCAAGAGCATGGTATGAATGCCTTAGAGATATTCCTTATTGCTAATAGCTTCAAAGTCGGCAAAGCCGATCCTACTTTATTCACTAAAACTCTTGACAATGATTTGTTCGTATGCCAAATTTACGTTAATGATATCATATTTGGGTCTACTAACGAATCTACATGTGAAGAATTTAGTAGGATCATGACAAAGAAATTCGAGATGTCAATGATGGGGGAGTTGAAGTATTTTCTAGGATTCCAAGTCAAGCAACTCCAAGAGGGCACCTTCATTAGCCAAACGAAGTATACTCAAGACATTCTAAGCAAGTTTGGAATGAAGGATGCCAAGCCCATCAAGACATCCATGGGAACCAATGGGCATCTCGACCTCGACACGGGAGGTAAGACCGTGGATCAAAAGGTATACCGGTCGATGATTGGTTCATTGCTTTATTTATGTGCATCTCGACCGGACATTATGCTTTCCGTTTGCATGTGTGCAAGATTCCAATCCGACCCTAAGGAATCACACCTTACGGCCGTAAAACGAATCTTGAGATATTTGGCTTATACTCCTTAGTTTGGGCTTTGGTACCCTCGGGGATCCACTTTTGATTTGATTGGTTATTCGGATGCCGATTGGGCGGGGTGTAAGATTAATAGAAAGAGCACATCGGGGACTTGCCAGTTCTTGGGAAGATCCTTGGTGTCTTGGGCTTCAAAGAATCAAAATTCGGTCGCTCTTTCTACCGCCGAAGCCGAGTATATTGCCGCAGGCCACTGTTGCGCGCAATTGCTTTGGATGAGGCAAACCCTGCGGGACTACAGTTACAAATTAACCAAAGTTCCTCTTCTATGTGATAATGAGAGTGCAATCCGCATGGCGGATAATCCCGTTGAGCATAGCCGCACTAAACACATAGCCATTCGGTATCATTTTCTTCGGGATCACCAACAAAAGGGGGATATCGAGATTTCATACATTAACACTAAAGATCAATTAGCCGATATCTTTACCAAGCCACTTGATGAACAATCTTTTACCAGACTTAGGCATGAGCTTAATATTCTTGATTCTAGGAATTTCTTTTGCTAAACTTGCACACATAGCTCATAAGAATACCTTTGATCATGTCTCTTTTATATGCTATGACTAATGTGTTTTCAAGTGTATTCCAAACCAAGTCATAGGTATATTGAAAGGGAATTGGAGTCTTCAGCGATGACAAAGGCTTCCACTCCGCTCTACTACTCATCCTTCGCCGTCGCTCCGCATCTCTCTCCAACGTTGGTATAATCTTCACTCATTTATTTTATGACCAAAGGAGGAGAAAGTACTTCTAAGGGCTCTAATAATTCCGTTTTTGGCGATTCATGCCAAAGGGGGAGAAAATATGAGTCCAAAGCAAAAGGACCGCACCACCACCCTAATTTTAAAACTAATGTTTGTCAATCGGATGAAAAATTTCAAAATTGGTATCTATTTGTGCTCTAAAGGGGGAGCAAGTAGTATTTTCAAAACTAATGTCTTAAAACCCTCTTGAACACTAAAAGGAGACTTTATTTGAGGGGGAGTTTTGTTTAGTCAAAGGAAAAGCATTTGGAACAAAGGAAGAAAATTTCAAAACTTGAAAATGCTTTGCAAAATCTTATTCATTTACCTTTGACTATCTTGCAAAAGGACTTTGAAAAGAATTTACAAAAGAGTTTGCAAAAACAAAACTTGTGGTGCAAATATGGTCCAATATGTCAAAAACAAAGAAAACAATCCATGCGCATCATGTAAGTATTTATATTGGCTCAATTCCAAGCAACCTTTGCACTTACATTATGCAAACTAGTTCAATTATGCACTTCTATATTTGCTTTGGTTTGTGTTGGCATCAATCACCAAAAAGGGGGAGATTGAAAGGGAATTAGGCTTACACCTAGTCCCTAAATAATTTTGGTGGTTGAATTGCCCAACACAAATATTGGACTAACTAGTTTGCTCTAGTGTATAAGTTATACAGGTGCAAAAGGTTCACACTTAGCCAATAAAATGACCATGTGTTGGGTTCAACAAAAGGGCAAAGGAGCAACCAAAGGCTCCTCTGGTCTGGCGCACCGGACTGTCCGGTGTGCCACCGGACAGTGTCCGGTGCACCAGAGGACCTCAGCTCAAACTCGTCGCCCTCGGGAAATTTCCAGAGCCAGCGCTCTAAAATTCACCGGACTGTCCGGTGTACACCGGACAGTGTCCGGTGCTCATTTGAGACGCGGCTCAGGAACTCGCCAGTCTCGGGAATTCGCAAAGGCTGCTCCGCTATAATTCACCGGACATGTCCGGTGTACACCGGACTGTCCGGTGCAACCTCCGGGCAACGGCTACTTCGCGCCAACGGTCACCTGCAGGCGCATTTAATGCGCGCCAGAAGCGCGCAGTCGTCAGGCACGCGGGAGCAGGCGCACCGGACACTCTACAGTGCATGTCCGGTGCGCCACCGGACATCAAGGCGGGCCCAGAGACAGAGCTCCAACGGTTGACCCAACGGCTATTTGGTGACGTGGCTGTCGCACCGGACATGTCCGGTGTGCACCGGACTGTCCGGTGCGCCATCGAACAGACAGCCTCACCAAACGGCTAGTTTGGTGGTTGGGGCTATAAATACCCCAACCACCCCACCATTCATTGCATCTAAGTTTTCCAGCTTCCAATCACTATACAAGAGCTAGCATTCATTGCAAAGCACACCAAAGGAGATCAAATCCTCTCCCAACTCCATACAAAGCCATAGTGACTAGAGAGAGTGATTTGTAGTGTTCATTTGAGCTCTTGCGCTTGGATCGCTTCTTTTTCTTTGGCATTCTTTCTTGTGATCAAACACTCACTTGTAATTGAGGCAAGAGACACCAATTGTATGGTGGTCCTTGCGGGAAGTTTGATTCCCAAGTGATTTGAGAAAGAGAAGCTCACTCGGTCCGAGGGACCGTTTGAGAGAGGGAAGGGTTGAAAGAGACCCGGCCTTTGTGGCCTCCTCAACGGGGAGTAGGTTTGAGAGAACCGAACCTCGGTAAAACAAATCCGCGTGTCTCACTTTGTTATTCGCTTGCGATTTGTTTTGCGCCCTCTCTCGCGGACTCTATTATATTTCTAACGCTAACCCGGCTTGTAGTTGTGATTATTTTTTGAGAATTTCAATTTCGCCCTATTCACCCCCCCCCCTCTAGGCGACTTTCAATTGGTATCAGAACCCGGTGCTTCATTAGAGCCTAACCGCTCGAAGTGATGTCGGGAGATCACACCAAGAGGGAGATGGAGACCGACGACAAGCCCACTACAAGCCAAGAGAAAGCTCACTCGGTCCGAGGGACCGTTTGAGAGAGGGAAGGGGTTGAAAAAGACCCGGCCTTTGTGGCCTCCTCAACAGGGAGTAGGTTTGCGAGAACCGAACCTCGGTAAAACAAATCCGCGTGTCTCACTTCTTATTTGCTTGCGATTTGTTTTCCACCCTCTCTCGCAGACTCAATTATATTTCTAACGCTAACCCGGCTTGTAGTTGTGATTAACTTTGTAAATTTTAGTTTCGCCCTATTCACCCCCCTCTAGGCGACTTTCAATTGGTATCAGAGCCTGGTGCTTCATTAGAGCCTAACCGCTCGAAGTGATGTCGGGAGAACACGCCAAGAAGGAGATGGAAACCAGCGACAAGCCCACTACAAGCCACGGGAAAGCTTCATCGGAAGAGTCCCGCAAAAAGGGAAAGGGGAAGGAGAAGAAAGCCTCTTCCCACAAGTCGCATCGGAGTGGGGACAAGAAAAAGAAGATGAGGAAGGTGGTCTACTACGAGACCGACACCTCATCGCCATCTACCTCCGGCTCCGACACGCCCTCCGTAACTTCTAAGCGCCATGAGCGCAAGAAGTTTAGTAAGATCCCCTTACACTATCCTCGTACTTCTAGACATACTCCATTACTTTCCGTTCCATTAGGCAAACCGCCAACCTTTGACGGTGAAGATTATGCTAGGTGGAGTGATTTAATGAAATATCACCTAACCTCACTCCACAAAAGTATATGGAATGTTGTTGAGTTTGGAGCACAGGTACCATCCGTAGGGGATGAGGATTATGATGAGGACGAGGTGGCCCAAATCGAGCACTTCAACTCCCAAGCAACAACCATACTCCTCGCCTCTCTAAGTAGGGAGGAGTACAACAAGGTGCAAGGATTAAAAAGCGCCAAGGAAGTTTGGGACGTGCTCAAGACCGCGCACGAGGGTGATGAACTCACCAAGATCACCAAGCGGGAAACGATCGAGGGGGAGCTCGGTCGCTTCCGTCTTCGCCAAGGGGAGGAGCCACAAGACATGTACAACCGGCTCAAAACCTTGGTGAATCAAGTGCGCAATCTCGGGAGCAAGAAATGGGATGACCACGAGGTGGTTAAGGTTATTCTAAGATCACTTATTTTCCTTAACCCTACTCAAGTACAATTAATTCATGGCAATCCGAGATATACACTAATGACTCCCGAGGAAGTAATCGGGAATTTTGTGAGCTTTGAATTCATGATCAAGGGATCAAGGAAGATCAACGAGCTTGACGGCCCCTCCACGTCCGAAGCACAACCGGTCGCATTTAAGGCGACGGAGGAGAAGAAGGAGGAGTCTACACCGAGTAGAACACCCATCGACGCCTCCAAGCTCGACAACGAGGAAATGGCGCTCGTCATCAAGAGCTTCCGCCAAATCCTCAAGCAAAGGAGGGGGAAAGATTACAAGCCCCGCTACAAGAAGGTTTGCTACAAGTGTGGTAAGCCCGGTAACTTTATGGCAAAATGTCCTATTTCTAGTGACAGTGACAGGGGCGACGACAAGAAGGGGAGAAGAAAGGAGAAGAAGAGGTACTACAAGAAGAAGGGCGGCGATGCCCATGTTTGTCGCGAGTGGGATTCCGACGAAAGCTCTAGCGACTCCTCCAACGACGAGGACGCCGCCAACATCGCCATCACCAAGGGACTTCTCTTCCCCAACATCGGCCACAAGTGTCTCATGGCAAAGGACGGCAAAAAGAAAAAAGGTTAAATCTAAATCCTCCACTAGATATGAATCCTCTAGCGATGATAATGCTAGTGATGAGGAAGATAATTTGCGTACTCTTTTTGCCAACTTAAACATGCAACAAAAAGAAAAATTAAATGAATTAATTAGTGCCATCCATGAGAAGGATGACCTCTTGGACTCCCAAGAGGACTTCCTAATCAAGGAAAACAAAAAGCATGTTAAAGTTAAAAATGCTTATGCTCTAGAAGTTGAAAAATGTGAAAAATTATCTAGTGAGCTAAGCACTTGCCATGAGACTATAGACAACCTTAGAAATGAGAATGCTAATTTGTTAGCTAAGGTTGATTCTATTGCTTGCAATGTTTCAATTCCCAATCTTAGAAATGATAATGATGATTTGCTTGCTAAGATAGAAGAATTAAACATTTCTCTTGCTAGCCTTAGAGATGAAAATGAAAAATTGCTTGCTAAGGCTAAAGATATTGATGTTTGCAATGCTACCATTTCCGACTTTAGAAGTAAAAATGACATATTGCATGCTAAGGTTGTAGAATTAAAATCTTGCAAACCATCTACATCTACCGTTGAGCACACTACTATTTGCACTAGATGTAGAGATGTTAACATTGATGCTATTCATGATCACATGACTTTAATTAAACAACAAAATGATCATATAGCTAAACTAGATGCTAAAATTGCCAAGCATGAACTTGAAAATGAAAAATTTAAATTTGCTCGTAGTATGCTTTATAGTGGGAGACGCCCTGGCATCAAGGATGGTATTGGCTTCCAAAAGGGGGACAATGTCAAACTTGATGCCCCTCCTAAAAAGTTGTCTAATTTTGTTAAGGGCAAGGCTCCCATGCCTCAGGACAACGAAGGTTACATTTTGTACCCTGCCGGTTATCCTGAGAGCAAAATTAGGAGAATTCACTCTAGGAAGTCTCACTTTGTCCCTAACCATGCATTTATGTATAAGGGTGAGATATCTAGTTCTAGGCAACCAACCCGTGCTAAGTTGCCTAAGAAGAAAACTCCTAGTGCATCAAATGATCATGACATTTCATTTAAAACTTTTGATGCATCTTATGTTTTAACTAACAAATCCGGCAAGATAGTTGCCAAGTATGTTGGGGCAAACACAAGGGATCAAAAACTTGTGTTTGGGTACCCAAAGTTCTTGTATCTAATGCCAAAGGACCCAAAACCATTTGGGTACCTAAAGTGAAGAACTAAACTTGTTTTGTAGGTTTATGCATCCGGGGGCTCAAGTTGGGTAATCGACAGCGGGTGCACAAACCACATGACAGGGGAGAAGAAGATGTTCTCCTCCTACGAGAAAAACCAAGATCCCCAACGAGCTATCACATTCGAGGATGGAAATCAAGGTTTGGTCAAAGGATTGGGTAAAATTGCTATATCACCTGACCACTCTATTTCAAATGTTTTTCTTATAGATTCATTAGATTACAATTTGCTTTCCGTTTCTCAATTATGCAAAATGGGCTACAATTGTCTTTTTACTGATATAGGTGTCACTGTTTTTAGAAGAAGTGATGATTCAATAGCATTTAAGGGAGTGTTCGAGGGTCAGCTATACCTAGTGAATTTTGATAAAGCTGAACTCGACACTTGCTTAATTGCTAAGACTAACATGGGCTGGCTCTGGCATCGCCGACTAGCACATGTTGGGATGAAGAATCTTCATAAGCTTCTAAAGGGAGAGCACATTTTAGGATTAACAAATGTTCATTTTGAGAAAGACAGGATTTGTAGCGCATGCCAAGCAGGGAAGCAAGTTGGTACTCATCATCCACACAAGAACATCATGACGACTGACAGGCCACTAGAGCTCCTACACAAGGATCTATTCGGCCCGATAGCTTACATAAGCATCGGCGGGAGTAAGTATTGTCTAGTTATTGTGGATGATTATTCTCGCTTCACTTGGGTATTCTTTTTGCAGGAAAAATCACAAACCCAAGAGACTCTAAAGGGATTCTTGAGACGGGCTCAAAATGAGTTCGGCTTGAGGATCAAGAAAATTAGAAGCGACAACGGGACGGAGTTCAAGAACTCACAAATTGAAGGCTTTCTTGAGGAGGAAGGCATCAAGCATGAGTTCTCTTCTCCCTACACCCCACAACAAAATGGTGTAGTGGAGAGGAAGAATCGAACTCTATTGGACATGGCAAGAACCATGCTTGATGAGTACAAGACGCCGGATCGGTTTTGGGCCGAGGCGGTTAACACCGCTTGCTACGCCATTAACTGGTTATATCTACACCGGATCCTCAAGAAAACATCATACGAACTCCTAACCGGTAAAAAGCCCAACATTTCATATTTTAGAGTCTTTGGTAGCAAATGCTTTATTCTTGTTAAAAGAGGTAGAAAATCTAAATTTGCTCCTAAGACAGTAGAAGGCTTTTTACTAGGATATTATTCAAACACAAGGGCATATAGAGTCTTTAACAAGTCCTCCGGACTAGTTGAAGTTTCTTGTGACGTTGTGTTTGATGAAACTAACGGCTCTCAAGTAGAGCAAGTTGATCTTGATGAGATAGGTGAAGAAGAGGCTCCGTGCATCGCGTTAAGGAACATGTCCGTTGGGGATGTGTGTCCTAAGGAATCCGAAGAGCCACCACATGCACAAGATCAACCATCCTCCTCCACGCAAGCATCTCCACCAACTCAAAATGAGGACGAGGCTCAAGTTGATGAAGGAGAAAATCAAAATGATGAGCCACCTCAAAATGACGGTAATGACCAAGGGGGAGATACAAATGATCAAGCCAAGGAGGATGAAGAACAAAGGCCGCCACACCCAAGAGTCCACCAAGCAATCCAACGAGATCACCCCGTCGACACCATCCTCGGCGACATTCATAAGGGGGTAACCACTAGATCTCGTGTTGCACATTTTTATGAGCATTACTCTTTTGTTTCCTCTATAGAGCCACACAAAGTAGAGGAAGCACTTCAAGATTCAGATTGGGTGGTGGCGATGCAAGAGGAGCTCAACAACTTCACTAGGAATGAGGTATGGCATTTAGGTCCACATCCTAATCAAAATGTTGTAGGAACCAAATGGGTCTTCCGCAACAAGCAAGACGAGCATGGTGTGGTGACAAGGAATAAAGCTCGACTTGTGGCCAAGGGATACTCCCAAGTCGAAGGTTTGGATTTCGGAGAAACCTATGCACCCATAACTAGGCTTGAGTCAATTCGAATATTATTGGCCTATGCTACTTACCATGGCTTCAAGCTTTATCAAATGGACGTGAAGAGTGCCTTTCTCAATGGACCAATCAAGGAAGAGGTCTATGTTGAGCAACCTCCCGGCTTTGAAGATAGTGAGTACCCTAACCATGTGTATAAACTCTCTAAGGCGCTTTATGGGCTTAAGCAAGCCCCACGAGCATGGTATGAATGCCTTAGGGATTTTCTTATCACTAATGGATTCAAAGTCGGAAAGGCCGATCCTACTTTATTCACTAAAACTCTTGAAAATGACTTGTTTGTATGCCAAATTTATTTTGATGATATTATATTTGGGTCTACTAACGAGTCTACATTTGAAGAATTTAGTAGGATCATGACACAAAAATTCGAGATGTCTATGATGGGGGAGTTGAAGTATTTCTTAGGATTTCAAGTAAAGCAACTCCAAGAGGGCACCTTCCTAAGCCAAACGAAGTATACTCAAGATATTCTAAGCAAGTTTGGGATGAAGGATGCCAAACCCATCAAGACACCCATAGGAACCAATGGGCATCTCGACCTCGACGAGGGAGGTAAATCCGTCGATCAAAAGGTATACCAGTCGATGATAGGCTCTTTGCTATATTTATGTGCATCTTGACCGTATATTATGCTTTCTGTATGCATGTGTGCAAGATTCCAAGCCGACCCTAAGGAAGCTCACCTTACGGCCGTAAAACGAATCTTGAGATATTTAGTTTATACTCCTAAGTTTGGGCTTTGGTATCCTAGGGGATCCACTTTTGATTTAATTGGTTATTCGGATGCCGATTGGGCGGGGTGTAAAATCAATAGAAAGAGCACATCGGGGACTTGCCAGTTCTTGGGAAGGTCCTTGGTGTCTTGGGCTTCAAAGAAGCAAAATTCCGTAGCTCTTTCTACCGCCGAAGCCGAGTACATTGTCGCAGGCCATTGTTGCGCGCAACTACTTTGGATGAGGCAAACCCTTAGGGACTATGGTTACAAATTAACCAAAGTTCCTCTTCTATGTGATAATGAGAGTGCAATCAAAATGGCGGATAATCCCGTCGAGCATAGCCGCACTAAACACATAGCCATTCGGTATCACTTTTTAAGGGATCACCAACAAAAGGGAGATATCGAGATCTCATATATTAACACTAAAGATCAATTAGCCGATATCTTTACCAAGCCTCTTGATGAACAAACTTTTAACAAACTTAGGCATGAGCTAAATATTCTTGATTCTAGGAATTTCTTTTGTTGATATCTTGCACACATAGCTCATTCATATACCTTTGATCATGTCTCTTTTATATATGCTATGACTAATGTGTTTTCAAGTCTATTTCAAACCAAGTCATAGGTGTATTGAAAGGAAATTGCAGTCTTCGGCGAAGACAAAGGCTTCCACTCCGTAACTCATCCTTCGTCGTCGCTCCGGGCAACTCTCCATCTTTGGGGGAGAGCCTAAGCAAAAGGACTCTGTCTTTGGTATAATCTTCACTCATTTATTTATGACCAAAGGGGGCGAAAGTAATTCAAAGGGCTCTAATGACTCCGTTTTTGGTGATTCATGCCAAAGGGGGAGAAAATGTTAGCCCAAAGTAAAAGGACCGCACCACCACCTAATTTTAAAATGTTTTTCAATTGGAAATTTTAAATTGGTATCTCATTATGTTCCAAAGGGGGAGAAACTAGTATTTCAAAATTTATATATCAAAACCCTCTTGAAAACTAAGAGGAGGATTTCATTGAGGGGGAGTTTTGTTTAAGTCAAAGGAAAAGCATTTGAAACAAGGGGAGAAAATTTCAAATCTTGAAAATGCTTTGCAAAATTCTATTCATTTTACCTTTGACTAATTGCAAAAGGACTTTGAAAAGGATTTACAAGAGAATTTGCAAAAACAAAACATGTGGTGCAAGCGTGGTCCAAAATGTCAAAAATTGAAGAAACAATCCATGCATATCTTATAAGTATTTATATTGACTCAATTCCAAGCAACCTTTGCACTTACATTATGCAAGCTAGTTCAATTATGCACTTCTATAATTGCTTTGGTTTGTGTTGGCATCAATCACCAAAAAGGGGGAGATTGAAAGGGAATTAGGCTTACACCTATTTCCTAATTAATTTTGGTGGTTGAATTGCCCAACACAAATAATTGGACTAACTAGTTTGCTCTAGTGTATAAGTTATACAGGTGCCAAAGGTTCACACTTAGCCAATAAAAAGACCAAGAATTGGGTTCAACAAAGGGAGCAAGGGATAACCGAAGTGTGCCCTGGTCCGGCGCACCGGACTGTCTGGTGTGCCACCAGACAGTGTCCGGTGCACCAGGGGACTTCATGCTGAACTCCTCACCTTCGGGAAAATCCAGAGGTGCTCCGCTATAATTCACCGGACTGTCCGGTGTACACCGGACAGTGTCCGGTGCCCCAGGGGAGAGTAACTCTGGAACTCGCCAGCTTCGGGAATTCGCTCCTCTATAATTCACCGGACATGTCCGCTGTACACCAGACTGTCCGGTGAGCCAGCGGAGCAACGGCTACTTCGCGCCAACTATCACACCCGGTTTTAGAAGGCAAACCGAATGCGAACCATGTACGTGCCAGGATCAGTAATTCACGTACACAGCAGCTACATAACATGGACATCATCACACAGTGCTCAAAATAGTATTAAAAAGGGAAATAATAGTCGATTACATCATACGTCTGAGACGTCCATATAGTCCTTACAATAAATCAAAGTGCGAAAAAGAAACGTAGATAAACGCGGCCTTCACAGGCAGCTGACTGGGGGTTGCCGCTAACCCACGCCTAGAACTCGTCGTAGTCTTGGAACTCCTGGAAGTCTCCTTCCACAGCTTCATCTTCGCCTGAGCAGTGGTTGCAATGCTGACAACCTGGGGATGGGGGGTTTGGTGTGTAGAGCAAGGGTGAGTACACATCAACATACTCAGCAAGTATCCTGTTTGGTTGTAGTGGACTAGCTTTATGTGGGGATAAGTTAAGCAGTTGCTTTTAGTTGGTCAGATTATTATTTTACTAATAGAAAGCCAGGTTTTAGCATTAACCCAAGTTATTAGCCCGATGTACTCTTTCCAAACGGAAAGAATACCACTTACCAGTACCATAGTCATAACCAGAACCATCAATCTCATTGCCACCTGTAAACCAAAATGTCTCTGATCAAGTACCACTAATCACTGGAGCTCCCTTCGCCGCTCATAACCGCGAGCACGGCTGATATATCAGTTTTCAAACACTCTGCAGAGGTTGTGCAGTTTACCCACAAGTCGTGATTCCCTTTCTGCCCGGAGAGAGCTACTCCCCATTAACCAATACCTAGGTGGCCTAGCAGGGCATCACTACGTAGCCTTTACAAAGATTCCCTGGGGCTGTAGCCACCCGTTAGGTTTCCTAAATGTACCGCACTCCTCCCCAAGGGACAAATCAACCTTGGCAGAGCGAGCCGCATACATCGAGCCCCATTGACGGCACGACGGCTGTCGGCGTTTCGAGACCGGGGGGTCCCTGGGCCGACGAGTGAAATGTCGCCGCGTGCCCCAGCCCAGATGGGTCGGCGCGAGACGGAGCGCGAAGGGGGGGAAAGGCAGCCGGAGCGAGAGAGAGGTGGAAATCTCGCGGCCTTCGTGTTTGTCCCGCGCCCAGGTCGGGTGCGCTTGCAGTAGGGGATTACAAGCGTCCACGCGGGAGGGGAGCGAGCGGCCTCACGCGAGCGCTTGTCTCGTCTTCTTCCCTGCGCGGCCAACCCTCTCTAAGAGGGCCCTGGTCCTCCCTTTTATAGGCGCAAGGAAAGGATCCAGGTGTACAGTGGGGGGTGTAGCAGAGTGCTAACGTGTCTAGCGGAGGAGAGCTAGCGCCCTAAGTACACGCCATCGTGGCAGCCGGAGAGGTTTTGGCACCCGGTTCGTGTGGTGTCGTGGCCGTCGGAGGAGCGATGGAGCCTGGCGAAAGGACAGCTATCGGGGCTGTCGAGTCCTTGCTGACGTCCTCTTGCTTCCGTAAGGGGGCTGAGAGCCGCCGTCGTCATAGAGCGTGCGGGGCGCCATCATTACTTGTCTGGCGGAGCGAGCCAGATAGGACGCCGGTCTTGTTCCCCGTAGCCTGAGTCAGCTTGGGGTAGGGTAATGATGGCGCCTCCTGTTGACGTGGTCGGTCCGTGCCCTAGGTTGGGCGATGTGGAGGCTCCTCCGAGGTCGAGGTCGAGTCTGTCTTCCGAGACCGAGGTCGAGTCCGAGCCCCTGGGTCGGACGAGGCGGAGACAGTCGGCGGAGGCCAGGGCTGAGTCCGAGCCCTGGGGTCGGGCGAAGCGGAGTTCGTCGTCTTCAGGGGCTGAGCCCGAGTCCGAGCCCTGGGGTCGGGCGGAGCAGAGTTCACCGTCTTCCGAGGCTGAGCCCGAGTCCGAGCCCTGGGTCGGGCGGAGCGGAGTTCGCCGTCTTCCAGGGCTGAGCCCGAGTCCGAGCCCTGGGTCGGGCGTAGCGGAGTTTCCTATGGTGCCTGAGGCCGGGCCTGGCTGCCTGTCAGCCTCACTCTATCGAGTGGCACAGCAGTCGGAGCGGCGCAGGCGGCGCTGTCCTTCTGTCAGGCCGGTCAGTGGAGCGGCGAAGTGACTGCGGTCACTTCGGCTCTGTCGACTGGAGGACGGGCATCAGGATAAAGGTGTCAGGCCACCTTTGCATTAAATGCCCCTGCGATTTGGTCGGTTGGCGTGGCGATTTGGCCAGGGTTGCTTCTTGGCGAAGACTGGGCCTCGGGCGAGCCGGAAGTATGTTCGTCGCTGGAGGGGGGCCTCGGGCGAGACGTAGATCCTCCGGGGTCGGCTGCTCTTGCCCGAGGTTGGGCTCTGGCGAGGCGTGATCGAGTCCCTCGAATGGACCGATCCCTGACTTAGTTGCACCCATCAGGCCTTTGCAGCTTTGTGCTGATGGGGGTTACCAGCTGAGAATTAGGAGTCTTGAGGGTACCCCTAATTATGGTCCCCGACAGTAGCCCCCGAGCCTCGAAGGGAGTGTTAACACTCGCTTGGAGGCTTTTGTCGCACTTTTTTGCAAGGGGACCAGCCTTTCTCGGTTGCGTTTTGTTCCGGTGGGTGCGCGCGAGCGCACCCGCCGGGTGTAGCCCCCGAGGCCTCGGAGGAGTGGTTTTACTCCTCCGAGGTCTTAATGCCTCGCGCAATGCTTCGGCTGGTCTGGTCGTTCCCTCATGCGAGCTGGCCGTAGCCCGGGTGCACGGTCGAGTCCCAAGTCCTCGGGCTGGTATGTTGACGCTGTCAACGGTTTGGCCGGAGCCGGGTTTGCGAGAGCAGCCCCCGAGCCTCTGCACAGGGCGAGAGGACGGTCAAGGGCAGACTCGACTTTTTTACATACGCCCCTGCGTCACCTTTCCTCAAGGAGGAGGGGGGGAAGCGCCATGTTGCCCTCGGAGGGCGCCGAACATGGTGTCTCCGGTGAGCTGCTGGCGGGTAATCCGAGTGGACGCCCGTGCCCCATTTGTTAGGGGTCGTCTAGAGGCCCGGAGGCACGCTCAAAAGTACCTGCGGGTGATCTGCCGGACCCGGTCCCCTATCGACGGGGTCCGAGGGCTCGATGCCTCCCTCTGATGGGATTCCGTTACAAGATCGTTCCCGCTGGTCTCGGAAATGTCCTAGGGTACCTCGGTAGCGTAGCCCAAGCCTCGGTTATGTATCGAACGTACCCAGGGTCATCCCTCGCTCTATGTCTGAGGCGGCTGTGAACCCTTCGAGGGCCAGCCTACGAACCCAAGATCAGTAGTGGGCGCGGAGCCCGAGTGGCCTGAGGCGGCCGTTGAACCCTTTTGAGGGGCCGGCCTTCGAACCTCTGACCAGTAGTGGGTGCAGAACCCACACGCTCTGAGGTGGCTGTTAAACCCCTCCGAGGGGCCAGCCTTTGAACCTCTGATCAGTAGGGAGGCTTGGAGCCTGTTTCCTTCACGGAGAAGGATCATTTTTGGGGTATCCCCCTTTCCCGGCCCCTGTTGTAAGAGAGAGAAAGAGGAAAAAGGAAAAGGATACGAAATCGAATGACGCGGCGTACCTTTTTTGACGCGGTCATTATGGCGAAGGCGAAGCATCGCTCGCTTCCCCTGCCAGAGGCGCCGCCTGTCCCGCCGCAGAGTTAATGCGACGGGGCGAGTGGTTCGCGGGGCGGCCGTTGCGCATGCGCGAGCCGTTCGAGGAACGGAACACGGGCGCGCCGTCTTCACGCCGTGAGAGTGGGTTCTCTCACTGCCCCAGGATGGGACGTAGGCTTGGCTGACGACGTGACCGCTGCTCCCGCCCGCCTGCCACCGCCATTACTGCCGGCCCATTTTTGGCCGTATTGACCGTCGCGCCTGGCTGACACTACTGGGTCGTACGCAGGGTTGCCTCGAGTCGCGGTACCGGTTCCGCAGTCGAGGAGGCGTGGCAGTGGTGCGAGTGGCGGTGCAGTTGCTTGCACGTAGCGACCGGCGCGCCGGTTGCATGACGCGTGGGCGTGGGCCCCCATGCTGGGTGCGTTGGAAGTCGGAGGGGCGCACCCACTTGGCGCGGTTGCATGCCGCCTGCATGGCTGCCCGCCCTTTTGCCCGCTGGTCTGGGCGAAAGCGGAGGAATGCTCATAACCGCTGGGCGGTTGCATGCACCGCGCGCGGCGGTTTGGCTTCTTCTGCTCTGGGCCAGCTTGCATGACGCGTGGGACCCAGCCCCCGCGCCGTAGGGGGAGGACCTTAGAGGGTGTTGGAGAAGACTCAGCCCACGACGGCTGGGGACGCAAGTAGGGAGAGTCGCCTTTAAAAGGAGGGTGGCCCCCTTGAAAGGCGACCATGTCTTCGCGCTCCCTTATGCATCGTGTCTTTCCACCTTCCGAGCCCCCGGATGGGGGACACCCGCAATCCTTCCGCCTTGTCATTGGGGGAACGCAACTCTGTGGGAGTTGGTACCTTTCAGCCATCGTTCGGCTTCAAGGATTTTCATCATGCAGCCCGGCTGCACCCCTCCGCCGGCGGGCACCCAAGACGATGACCTCCAGTTCGATGGCAGGGGAAAGCAAGCCGGGCTGCGGCCTCTGCCCCTCCCTCAGCCTCAAGGATGCTTACCGTCCTTGCTGGGGCGGAGAGCGAGGCGAGTCGGGGCTCTACCTCCCACACGGGTCGGCTGGCCACCTCCTCTTTCAGCTTCTGGTGGTGGAAACCATCCCCCAGCTCTGTGGAGGAGGCGTCCTCCAGCCATGCCGGGGAAGGCGAACTATTGCTGCCCAGCTAGGATGCAACATTCCGCCCTCTTCCTCGTTTTCGTGGCGAGGACGGGAGTGAGGACCTGCTGGTGCGCTTTGGAGTGGCCCGCTCTTTGGCTTTGATGTCTGGTTCGTGTCCCTTGAGCGGGGGACGCAAACGAGAGCCTTCCGGTCGCCGCGTCCGTCCTGGGACCATAGCTGCTGCTGCAGAGGTCGCTGGCGAGTCGCCCGAAACTTGTCGCCCCGCAGGCTCCCCAGTGTGGAGGTCGTTCATACCCGCGGGGATGGAACCGGAGTTCCGTTTGTAATGGCACCTTGAATGCCGGTCTTTTGTTCATTGTGGCTGTCGGGGCCTAAACGTGTATGTATTTTTGGCGCGGAGCCGTGTTTTTTCCTCATTTTCGAGCACTAAGACTCGCCTATTGGTTGTCTGAACCGCTTCACCAAGCGTGAGTCGCCCCGTGCAAAGGTGACGAGTGAGGTATCCGTATCCCGGAGGCGTAGGAGTCCCTCGGCTCGGTCGGCCTTGCTGTCCGAGGCTTCTCTTGCTTAGTTAAAGGAACCCCTCGGCCGCCCTTCGATGAGCCGAAGCCAGGGGTAGCGGTGTCAGCACGGACAGAGGCAGAGTTGGCTCGAAAAGAAGACTTGGTCGGCCGGAGCCTGGTCGGGTCGTCCGTTAGCGGGACCGACGCCGGAGTTGATCTGTTGAGGCCTCGGGCCGGGCTGATGTCTTCGGGGGACAGCTGGCCGAGGCCTCGGGGTGACCAGCCGAGCCGCCTGCTCGAGCCGGATTCTTGGAGGAGACCCTGGCGGCGATGGCTCGGGCGTGATGATGACGTCGTCCTTCAGAGTGGAGATCCTCGGACCGCGTCGCCGTCCGAGGCTAGGTCGGACCTCGCCGAAGGTGTAGTCGACGCCGAGGGTGCTGCTGCTCCCTTCAACTATCGAGATTCGAGCCTGCAGGATCGGATTATCTTGTAGCGTGTGTTTTCTGCGGCCGCCGAGGCCCAAACACGCCATCGCCATGTTGTAAAGCTGCGTTTCTTTTCCTCTTGTTTCGAGTATCTAGACTTTTTCGTCGGTAACAGATTTGTCTGTGCGAGCGAGAGTTGCTTTTCACGGAAGGTGATGAGTGAGGTATCCGTATCCCGGAGGCGTAGGAATCCCTCGGCTCGGTCGGCCTTGCGGCTTACACGCACTCTTGCCCGTCC
Source organism: Zea luxurians (assembly GCA_029449295.1). NCBI lineage: Eukaryota > Viridiplantae > Streptophyta > Magnoliopsida > Poales > Poaceae > Zea > Zea luxurians. The sequence goes on from JAOPSE010000010.1 coordinate 110,506,049, forward strand.
ATAGGGTTCTGTCACCGACACAGTCGAGAAGGCCTGAAGAATCGCTTCAGCAGAGGAGCTTTCGAGCGCGAAGACTTGTTCGGTCCGCGGAATCACTTATCCGAACGCGAGTTGCTTATCGCAGAAGGTGATGAGTGAGGTATCCGTATCACGGAGGCGTAGGAGTCCCTCGGCTCGGTCAGTCTTGGCTGCTTACGTGTACTCCGTCGTTTTCAGGATCCACTTTCGAAGTAGTCAAAAAGCACGAAAGACATTCTCGCAGAAAGGATCTTTTTTCGAGGAAAATTTCGACGCAGAGGGGGCTTCCCCCTTTTAGCCCCCGAGGGAGGGTCGGGCTTTGCCGAGGCAAGGCTGACCCTTCCTTGATGACTAAACTTAGCGTGGGAGCGAGGTATATGAACAACTTGAAAGCATCTTAAGGGTAGAAGCGATGTAGCTGTTGGATGTTCCAAGCGTTGCTGTAGACCTCGCCTTGATTGTTGGCCAGCTTGTACGTTCCGGGCTTCAGAACTTTGGCGATGATGAACGACCCTTCCCAGGGAGGCGTGAGCTTGTGCCGCCCTCGGGCGTCCTGTCGCAGCCGAAGCGCCAGGTCGCCCACCTGGAGGTCTCGGGACCGAACCCCTCGGGCGTGGTAGCGTCGCAGGGACTGCTGATACCGCGCCGAGTGTAGTAAGGCCATGTCCCAAGCCTCTTCCAGCTGGTCCAGCGAGTCTTCTCGACTGGCTTGGTTGCTTTGGTCGGCATAGGCCCTCGTCCTCGGGGAGCCGTATTCTAAGTCTGTGGGCAAGATGGCCTCGGCCCCATAGACTAGAAAGAACGGCGTGAAGCCCGTGGCTCGGCTCGGTGTTGTCCTTAGGCTCCAGACCACCGAGGGGAGTTCCTTCATCCATCGCTTGCCGAACTTGTTGAGGTCGTTGTAGATCCGAGGCTTGAGTCCTTGTAGAATCATGTCGTTGGCACGCTCTACTTGCCCATTCGTCATGGGGTGAGCCACGGCGGCCCAGTCCACCCGGATGTGGTGATCTTCGCAGAAGTCCAGGAACTTTCTGCCGGTGAACTGGGTGCTGTTGTCGGTGATGATGGAGTTCGGGACCCCAAAACGATGGATGATGTTGGTGAAGAACGCCACCGCCTGTTCGGACCTGATGCTGTTTAGGGGTCGGACCTCGATCCACTTGGAGAATTTGTCGATGGCGACCAACAGGTGCGTGTAGACCCCGGGTGCCTTCTGCAAGGGGCCGACGAGGTCCAGACCCCACACAGCAAAAGGCCAGGTGATGGGTATCGTCTGTAGAGCCTGAGCAGGCAGGTGGGTCTACCTCGCGTAGAACTGACACCCTTCGCAGGTGCGGACAATTCTAGTGGCGTCAGCCACCGCCGTCGGCCAGTAGAAACCTTGTCGGAAGGCGTTTCCAACAAGGGCTCGAGGTGTTGCGTGATGGCCGCAAGCCCTCGAGTGTATCTCTCGTAGGAGCTCCTGACCTTCGGCGATGGGGATGCATCGCTGGAGGATGCCTGAGGGGCTGCGGTGGTAGAGCTCCTTCCCATCCCCCAGCAAGACGAATGACTTGGCGCGTCGCGCCAACCGCCGAGCTTCGGCTCGGTCGAGGGGTAGCTGTCCTCGGTGGAGATATCGCAGGTACCTCGGGCTAAACCGAGGGTGCCTCGGGCCGAGCCGAGGGTGCCTTAGACTGAGCCGAGGGTACCTCGGGCTGGGCCGAGGGTGCCTCGGGCTCGGGCGTGTCGTCGATCTTGACGGAGGGTTGATGCAGGTCTCGGGAGAAGACGTCCGGGGGAACCGTTGTTCGCCCCGAGGCTATTTTAGCCAGCTCGTCCGCAGTCTCGTTGTAGCGCCGGGCGATGTGGTTGAGCTCGAGCCCGTAGAACTTGTCTTCCAGGCGCCGAACCTCATCGCAGTAGGCCTCCATCTTCAGGTCACGGCAGTGGGAGTTCTTCATGACTTGGTCGATGACGAGTTGCGAGTCACCGCGAGCGTCGAGGCATCGGACCCCTAGCTCGATGGCGATGCGCAATCCGTTGACCAGAGCCTCGTACTCAGCCACATTGTTGGACGCCGGGAAGTGGAGGCGTAGCACATAGCGTAGATGCTTTCCGAGGGGCGAGATGAAGAGCAGGCCTGCGCCTGCTCCTGTCTTCATCAGCGACCCGTCGAAGAACATGGTCCAGAGTTCCGGTTGGATCGGAACTGTTGGGAGCTGGGTGTCGACCCATTCAGCCACGAAATCCGCCAAGACCTGGGACTTGATGGCCTTCCGAGGGGCGAACGAGATCGCTTCGCCCATAATTTCCACCGCCCACTTTGCGATTCTACCCGAGGCCTCTCGGCACTGGATGATCTCCCCCAGGGGGAAGGAAGATACCACAGTTACCGGATGAGACTCGAAGTAGTGTCGCAACTTCCACCGCGTCAGGATCACCGCGTACAGCAGCTTCTAAATTTGTGGGTAGCGGATCTTGGTCTCGGACAGTACCTCGCTGATGAAGTAGACTGGCCTCTGGACGGGCAATGCATGCCCCTCTTCTCGTCTCTCAACCACAATCGCGACGCTAACCACCTGAGTGGTCGCGGCGACGTAGATCAAGAGGGCTTCTCCGGCAGTGGGAGGCACCAAGATGGGCGCGTTGGTGAGGAGCGCCTTCAGGTTCCCGAGGGCGTTCTCGGCCTCAGGGGTCCAAGTGAAGCACTCGACCTTCCTTAAGAGGCGGTACAGAGGCATGCCTCTTTCGCCGAGGCGTGAGATGAAGCGGCTCAGAGCCGCAAGACATCCCATGACTCTCTGTACGCCTTTCAAGTCCTTGACGGGTCCCATGCTGGTGATGGCCGCGATCTTCTCCGGGTTGGCCTCGATGCCTCGCTCGGAGACAATGAACCCCAAGAGCATGCCTCGGGGAACCCCAAAGACACACTTCTTGGGATTAAGCTTCACGCCTTTCGCCTTGAGACATCGGAATGTCACTTCAAGGTCGGAAAGGAGGTCGGAGGCATTCCTCGTCTTGACTACGATGTCATCGACGTAGGCCTCGACCGTCCGGCCAATGTGTTCGCCGAACACATGGTTCATGCACCGCTGGTACGTTGCACCCGCATTCCTCAAGCCGAACGGCATGGTGACATAGCAGTACATGCCGAAGGGTGTGATGAAAGAAGTCGCGAGCTGGTCGGACTCTTTCATCTTGATTTGGTGATACCCTGAGTAGGAATCAAGGAAAGACAGGGTTTCGCACCCAGCAGTGGAATCCACGATTTGATCGATGCGAGGCAGGGGGTAGGGAACCTTCGGACATGCTTTGTTTAGACCAGTGTAGTCTACACACATCCGCCATTTCCCTCCTTTCTTTCTCACAAGCACAGGGTTGGCAAGCCATTCGGGATGGAATACCTCTTTGATGAACCCTGCCGCCATTAGCTTGTGGATCTCCTCGCCTATGGCTCTGCGCTTTTCTTCGTCGAATCGGCGCAGAGGCTGCTTGACGGGTCGGGCTCCAGCTCGGATATCCAGCGAGTGCTCGGCGACATCCCTCGGTATGCCAGGCATGTCCGAGGGACTCCACGCGAAAACGTCGGCGTTTGCACGGAGAAAGTCGACGAGCACTGCTTCCTATTTGGGATCGAGCTCGGAGCCGATCCGGATCTGCTTGGAAGCGTCGCTGCTGGGGTCGAGGGGGACGGACTTAACCGTCTCCGCTGGCTCGAAGTTGCCGGTGTGGCGCTTCACGTCTGGCACCTCCTTAGAGAGGCTCTCTAGGTCGGCGATGAGGGCCTCGGACTCGGCGAGGGCCTCGGCGTACTCCACGCACTCGACGTCGCATTCGAACGCGTGTCGGTACGTGGGGCCGACGGTGATGACCCCGTTGGGGCCCGACATCTTGAGCTTGAGGTAGGTGTAGTTGGGGACGGCCATGAACTTCTCGTAGCATGGCCTCCCCAATACTGCGTGGTAGGTTCCTCGGAACCCGACCACCTCGAACGTGAGGGTCTCCCTTTGGAAGTTGGAGGGTGTTCCGAAGCAAACGGGAAGGTCGAGTCGTCCGATGGGCTGGACGCGCTTCCCGGGGATGATCCCGTGGAAAGGCGCAGCGCCTGCCCGGACCGAGGATAGATCAACACGCAAGAGCCCGAGGGTCTCGGCATAGATGATGTTGAGGCTGCTGCCTCCGTCCATGAGGACCTTGGTGAGCCTGACGTCGCCGATGATGGGGTCGACAACGAGCGGGTATTCCCCCGGGCTCGGCACGTGGTCGGGGTGGTCGGCTTGGTCGAAGGTGATGGGCTTGTCAGACCAGTCTAGGTAGACTGGCGCCGCCACCTTTACCGAACAGACCTCCCGACGCTCTTGCTTGCGGTGCCGAGCCGAGGCGTTCGCCACTTGCCCACCGTAGATCATGAAGCAGTCGCGGACCTCGGGGAACTCTCCTGCCTGGTGATCTTCCTTCTTGTCGTCGTCGCGAGCCCTGCCACCCTCCGCGGGTGGCCCAGCCCTGTGGAAGTGGCGCTGAAGCATAGCGCACTCCTCAAGGGTGTGCTTGACGGGCCCCTGATGATAAGGGCATGGCTCCTTGAGCATCTTGTCGAAGAGGTTGGCACCTCCGGGGGGTTTCCGAGGGTTCTTGTGCTCGGCAGCGGCGACAAGGTCCGCGTCGGCGGCGTCGCGTTTCGCTTGCGACTTCTTCTTGCCTTTCTTCTTGGCGCCGCGCTGAGTTGACGCCTCGGGGGCATCTTTCGGTGGACATCCCTGGGGCTGCTTGTCCTTCCGGAAGATAGCCTCAACCGCCTCCTGGCCATAGGCGAACTTGGTGGCGATGTCCATCAGCTCGCTCGCCCTGGTGGGGGTCTTTCGACCCAGCTTGCTGACCAGGTCGCGGCAAGTGGTGCCGGCGAGGAACGCGCCGATGACATCTGAATTGGTGATGTTGGGCAGCTCGGTGCGTTGCTTTGAGAATCGCCGGATGTAGTCCCGGAGAGACTCTCCCGGCTGCTGTCGGTAGCTTCGGAGGTCCCAGGAGTTCCCAGGGCGCACGTACGTGCCCTGGAAATTGCCGGCGAAGGCTTGGACCAGGTCGTCCCAGTTGGAGATCTACCCCGGAGGCAGGTGCTCCAACCAGGCGCGAGCGGTGTCGGAGAGGAACAGGGGGAGGTTTCGGATGATGAGGTTGCCATCGTCCGTTCCACCCAGCTGGCAGGCCAGCCGGTAGTCCACGAGGTTGCAGGAACAGGGGGAGGTTGCGGATGATGAGGTTCTGGCCGACTCCACTGGAAGCGGGTGGCGACCTCACCCTGACATCGTCGGCGATGCGGTGCTGGATACCCTGGGGTAGATGGCACACTTCTCCGGCCGGAGGTAGGCCCACCCATTCCTGCCCAATGTCCCGGCGGATCGGCTCAAGTGTTCCTGCTCCCTCGTCGAGCCTGGCCTGCACCCCGCGGATTTGCTTGAGCTGTGGGTCATGACCCCCCGCCTGAACGGGGACCACAGCTAGCTCCCGTAGGATGTCAACGCGAGGCACATGCCTAGGGAGATCACCGTTCTTCGGCATACCAAGATGGTTGCCTTCGGAGGGACCCCCTAGATCGACATGGAAACATTCACGACTTGGGCCGCAGTCCTCGTCGCCGAGGCTGCGGCTACCGTCGGAACAGTCGGAAAGGCAGTAGTCGCATGCGGTCATGAAGTCCCGCATGGCACTGCGGTTACCAAGTCCAGAGAAATCCCAACAGAAGTCGGACACGTCATCTTCCTTGGACCCCGAGGGCCCATAGGTCGAGACGTCCGTCAGCCGGTCCCAGGGTGACCGCATACGAAACCCCAGAGGGTTTGGACTCGCCTCTACGAGAGTGTCCGCCAAAGCGAAGTCGCTTGGCGGGTCGAGGCTGAATCCAAAGGGTGTGAGATGGGAATCGGTGGGTACCTCTTGGTCGACGGGCGGTGACAAAGTCACGTCAGGGACTGACTGCACCGTCGTCTCAGGTACGAGGGTGACACCCAGCAAGCCTTTCGCGAGCGTGCTGGCGTCGTCCGTTTGCTTGGAATTGGCGTGTTGCGGGGAGACGGCGCTCGTCTTCGTCTCAAACGCGAGGTCGATGCCCGACGTGCCCCCCGTTGGGGCGCCGGCGCCGTCGACTCGCTCGACAGCCAACGAGGTGCCGCCTCCTGCTTGGCCTTGGTTGCCCCGCCTCCTCCTCCGTCGGCGGGGGAGAGGGCGGGGTGAGCTCGAATGTTGTTCTTCCACCACGCGGGGAAGACGTCGTCGATTCCGCCGCCGGCGGGCGGGCTGTCGGCCGCCATTGTCGCTATCGCACGGCGGGGGAAGGAGTATCATGTCGTAGCTGCCGTCGAGGGACATGAACTCAAGACTCCCGAAACGGAGCACCGTCCCGGGCTGGAAAGGTTGCTGGAGACTGCCCATCTGGAGCTTGACGGGAAGTTGTTCGTCAACACGCAGCTACCCCCTACCTGGCGTGCCAACTGTCGGTGTTTCGAGACCGGGGGGTCCCTGGGCCGACGAGTGAAATGTTGTCGCGTGCCCCAGCCCAGATGGGTCGGCGTAAGACGGAGCGCGAAGGGGGGAAAAAGGCAGCCGGAGCGAGAGAGAGGTGGAAATCCCACTGCCTTCGTGTTTGTCCCGCGCCTAGGTCGGGTGCGCTTGCAGTAGGGGGTTACAAGCGTCCACGCGGGAGGGGAGCGAGCGGCCTCACGCGAGCGCCTGTCTCGTCTTCTTCCCTGCGCGGCCAACCCTCTCTAAGAGGGCCCTGGTCCTCCCTTTTATAGGCGCAAAGAAAGGATCCAGGTGTACAGTGGGGGGGTGTAGCAGAGTGCTAACGTGTCTAGCGGAGGAGAGCTAGCGCCCTAAGTACACGCCATCGTGGCAGCCGGAGAGGTTTTGGCACCCGGTTCGTGTGGTGTCGTGGCCATCGGAGGAGCGCTGGAGCCTGGCGGAAGGACAGCTGTCGGGGCTGTCAAGTCCTTGCTGACGTCCTCTTGCTTCCGTAAGGGGGATGAGAGCCGCCGTCGTCATAGAGCGTGCGGGGCGCCATCATTACTTGTCTGGCGGAGCGAGCCAGATAGGACGCCGGTCTTGTTCCCCGTAGCCTGAGTCAGCTTGAGGTAGGGTAATGATGGCGCCTCCTGTTGACGTGGTCGGTCCGTGCCCTAGGTTGGGCGATGTGGAGGCTCCTCCGAGGTCGAGGTCGAGTCTGTCTTCCGAGGCCGAGGTCGAGTTCGAGCCCCTGGGTCGGGCGAGGCGGAGACCGTCGGCGGAGGCCAGGGCTGAGTCCGAGCCCTGGGGTCGGGCGAAGCGGAGTTCGTCGTCTTCAGGGGCTGAGCCCGAGTCCGAGCCCTGGGGTCGGGCGGAGCGGAGTTCGCCGTCTTCCGGGGCTGAGCCCGAGTTCGAGCCCTGGGTCAGGCGGAGCGGAGTTCGCTGTCTTCCGGGGCTGGGCCCGAGTCCGAGCCCTGGGTCGGGCGGAGCGGAGTTCGCCGTCTTCCGGGGCTGAGCCTGAGTCCGAGCCCTGGGTCGGGTGGAGCGGAGTTCGCCGTCTTCCGAGGCTGAGCCCGAGTCCGAGCCCTGGGTCGGGCGGAGCGGAGTTTCCTATGGTGCCTGAGGCTAGGCCTGGCTGTCTGTCAGCCTCACTCTGTCGAGTGGCACAGCAGTCGGAGCGGCGCAGGCGGCGCTGTCCTTCTGTCAGGCCGGTCAGTGGAGCGGCGAAGTGACTGCGGTCACTTTGGCTCTGTCGACTGGAGGACGGGTGTCAGGATAAATGTGTCAGGCCACCTTTGCATTAAATGCCCCTGCGATTTGGTCGGTTGGCGTGGCGATTTGGCCAAGGTTGCTTCTTGGCGAAGACTGGGCCTCGGGCGAGCCGGAAGTATGTTCGTCGCTGGAGGGGGGCCTCGGGCGAGACGTAGATCCTCCGGGGTCGGCTGCTCTTGCCCGAGGCTGGGCTCTGGCGAGGCGTGATCGAGTCCCTCGAATGGACTGATCCCTGACTTAGTCGCACCCATCAGGCCTTTGCAGCTTTGTGCTGATGGGGGTTACCAGCTGAGAATTAGGAGTCTTGAGGGTACCCCTAATTATGGTCCCCGACAACAGCGAAGCGAACTACACCCTGGATCCTCTAATTATTCAGCTAAGGGCATCCCATTCCACCCTCATGGTTGCACTATTTTCCCGGGCGGTCATCCATAGAACAGGTCCTTACGGAGAGGCACTCGAGAAACCGCTCGAGCCCCCTTAAAGGCCACAAGTACAACATCATAATAAGAGAAGGGAAACAACGTATCATAGATAATCTCATCATGTTCATTGATTAGAGTTTGAGCAATAGCATAAAGCTAAACAATAATAATCCAACCCAAATAGGTAAACAAGGACATGGATAACAAAACTACTCAATCCTTAGGCATAAATGTGTAAAGCGGGAGGTGAATTAAAGAATGAATAGGACAGAGATAGGTCAAGGGACACTTGCCTCCACCAACCGACTGCTGCTCAGGGGCTTCTCCTGCGAGTTCCTCGGGCTCTTCAACTGGATCGTTCTCTATGCGATTGCAAGCATATATACATCCATCCATTCAAATTAGGAAACAAACAGTACACCATACAAGAGAACAAATAAAGTAAATATGCATAGAATATCACATACGATAATGAATTTACCATGGTTAGAAAGAGGCGGGAAAAGGTCTCGCGAGGGTTAAAGCTTATGCTCGAGGCGCATTACGGGTAGGCGAATAACTAGACATTACGTGCTCTAGTTCCAGTTGGTTCTAACAAAAGGATTAGCTACATGCACTAATGTAAACGTGACCACTTTTAGTAGATTAACATTGAATGAGATAGATGATTAGCTATACAAATTAACTAACGTAACCAATTTCCAAATTGAGACTCCTATCTTATTAATATAAACACGTGATTAGCGCGCATAGGACACGGGGGGGGGGGGGGGGGGGGGGGTAGACGGGGCGTCTGGGAAGGTAGACGGGGGCACGACGGGTCGTGCCAAGGCACGCGCACTACGCGAGCACGCGCGCGAGGCCGCACGCATACGCCACGAACTAGCCGTGCGCACGTCGGGCCGTGCGCTAGCCGAGCTCAAGGCCGCGCGCCATGGGCACGCCGGGCCGAGCTCGAGGCCATGCCGGGACCGTCACGACGCGAGTAAGGCACGGCGGGGCGAGCGGGCAAGCACGCCAGGGCAAGCGGGCACGGGCGAGCGAGGACATGGCCGACCACCACGCCGGGGCAGGGACGACGCGGCCGAGCCGGGGCGGGGCTCGCCGGGGACGGGCGCGGCGGGGGGCGGCCGAGCCGGGCACGGGGGCGGCCGAGCCAAGGCGGCCGAGCTGGGCACGGGACGGGGTGGGGCGGGGCGGCTCGCCGGAGCGAGGCCGGGCGAGGGCGGGGCGGGCTCGCCGGAGGGGGGCGGGCGCGGGCGCGGCGAGGCGGGGGGCGGGCTCGCCGGGCGCGGCCGGGGGCGGCCGGGGCGAGGTCGGGCGCCGGCGAGCGCGGGACGAAGCCGTGGCGGCGCAGGGCGAGGCCGGGCGCGGCCGAGCGCGGTGAGGCGGGGCCGAGCGGGGGACGGGCTCACCGGAGCGGCCGAGCCGGGCAGCCGAGCTCGCCGGGGCCGGGCGAGCGCGCCCATGGCGCGGGGGAGGGTGCTGACGAGAGGGGGGAAGAGGAGGGAGGGGAGGGAGAAGGGGGAGGAGGGGGGAAAGCCTCACCGTGGGCGGGGGAGGGCGCGGCGGCGGCGCTAGGGCGGCGGCTAGGGCAGTGGCGGCTAGGGTTAGGGGAGAGGGAGTTGGGGGAGGGGATGACGGGAGGGGCCCAAGGGAGAGGAGAGAGGGAATTTGGGGGGGGAGGGGCGGCTGGGCCGCTTGGGCCCAAAGGGGGAAGGTGGGGCGCGGCTGGGCCGCCAGGACGGCCCACGGCGGGGGAGGGGCGGCTGGGCCGCCACGGGGCCCACGCGGGAAGGGGGGTAGGGGGGCGGCTGGGCCAAAAGGGAGAAGGGGGGAGAGAGAAAAAGAAAAAGCTTTTCTTTTTCTAATTTCCATATTTTCTTATATGCCTAATTCTCCAATTCACCTGACCACAAGCAGAAGAGTGCATAATCCGGCATGATGCAACAACCAAAAATAGATCTAGGTTTTGCTTACACAAGATGTCGAGCTAATTCTCGCTATAACTTTTGGAAAAGATCAAGGCTTAGCGAGAAGAAAAGGGAAAAGGAAAGGGTAACGCCTTAATTTGGTGAGAGAAAAGAAGAAAAAAAAATCTGCCCCCAAATTCAGGGCGTTACAAACCTATCCCCTTAAAAGAATCTCACCCTCGAGATTCAGGGTTGGCTAGCAAAGAGCTCAGGGTATTTGGCCATCATATCATCTTCACGCTCCCAGGTTGCTTCTTCCTCTGAATGGTGATTCCATCTGACCTTGCACATTCTGATGGTCTTCCTTCGGGTGACTCTGTCTGCAACCTCAAGGATTTGCACTGGCTTCTCAACGTAGGTCAAGTCCTCCTGGACTTCAATACCTTCCGCTGGCAACTGCTCTTCTGGCACACGCAAGCACTTCTTCAACTGAGACACATGAAAGACATCATGCACAGCAGACAAATTCTCTGGCAGACTGAGCTGATAGGCCACTTCTCCACGCCTTGAGAGAATTTGGTATGGACCAATGTAGCGGGGTGCTAGCTTGCCTTTGACTCCGAACCTTCTGACTCCTCTGATCAGTGACACTTTGAGATAGACAAAGTCTCTGACTTCAAAACTCAGCTCTCTTCTTCTTGTGTCTGCATAGCTTCGCTGCCTTGATTGCGCTATCTTCAGATTCTCTCGGACCATCTTGATGTTCTCTTCAGCTTCAAGTAGAATGTCTGGCCCAAACACCTGCTTTTCTCCAGGCTGATCCCATTGCAACGGAGTTCTACAACTCCTTCCATATAGCGCCTAAAATGGTGACATCTTCAAACTGGCCTGGTAACTGTTGTTATAGGAAAACTCTGCATAAGGCAATCTCTTGTCCCATCCGGACTGATCTTGCAACGCACAGGCTCTCAACATGTCTTCAAGAATTTGATTGGTCCTTTCGGTCTGACCATCTGTCTGCGGATGATAAGCTGAACTGAAATTCAGATGTGTGCCCAAGGCTTCATGCAACTGCTGCCAGAAATGAGAGGTGAACTGCGTTCCTCTGTCTAACACTATCTTCTTTGGCACACCATGAAGACAAATGATCCGAGACATGTACAATTCTGCCAATACTGCACTGCTGTAGTTGGTCTTGACTGGTATGAAGTGGGCTGACTAGGTCAAGCGGTCCACTACTACCCAAATGGAATCGTAGCCGGCTCGAGTGCAAGGCAATCCGACTATGAAATCCATACCGATTTCATCCCATTTCCACTGAGGGATTTGCAACGGTTGCAACAATCCAGCTGGTCTCTGGTGCTCTGCCTTAATTCTTCGACAACTATCGCACATACATGCTCTGCGATTTCCCTCTTCATTCCGTACCACCAGAATTTCTTCTTCAGATCCTGATACATCTTCTCACTACCAGGGTTAATCGAATAGGCTGTCTCATGAGCTTCCTTGAGAATCAACTCCTGAATGGATTGGACATTGGGAACACATAAGCGGTCTTTGAACCATATCACACCTTCTGCATCTTCCCGAAAATCTTTGCCTTTGCCTTCCAGAATCAGTCGCCGGATCTCACTGATCTTCTCATCATTCTTCTGCGCTTCTTTGATTTCCCGCTCCAAGGTAGGTTCCAACTCAACTGTGACTCCTCACGAATTGTTTAGAAATCCGAGACTCAACCTGTCAAACTCCTTGGCCAACTCATAAGGCATCGGACGAGCGATCATCAGGTTGACTTGACTCTTCCTGCTCAAAGCATCTGCCACTACGTTTGCTTTACCTGGATGGTAGTGAATCTCCAACTCATAGTCTTTGATCAACTCTAACCATCTTCGCTGCCTCATATTCAACTCTGACTGAGTGAATATGTACTTCAGACTCTTGTGGTCTGTGTAAACATCGCATTTCTGTCCATACAGATAGTGCCTCCATGTCTTCAGTGCGTGAACCACTGCTGCCAACTCTAGGTCATGGATTGGGTAATTCTTTTCATGAACCTTCAACTGTCGGGACGAGTAAGCCACCACTCTTCCCTCTTGCATCAACACGCATCCCAAACCTGTGTAACAAGCATCACAGTACACCGAGAAGGGCTTGTGCACATCAGGCAAGACTAGGACAGGCACTGTTGTCAACTTCTCTTTCAGCGCTTCAAAGGCCTCTTGGCATTTCTGGGTCCACTTGAACTCAACTTTGTTGCCTAGCAACGCTATCATTGGTTTCGCAATCTTTGAAAACCCTTCAATGAATCGCCGATAATATCCAGCCATTCCAATGAAACTCTTGATTCCTCGGGCATCTGTTGGTGCTTTCCAGTTCAGAATGTCTGCCACTTTCTTCGGATCCACAGCCAATCCTTCTTTGTTGATTATATGACCCAAGAACAGGACTTCACTGATCTAGAACTCACACTTGCTCAACTTTGCATACAACTGGTGCTCTCGCAATCTCTGCAATACCATCCTCAAATGACTTGCATGCTCTTCTTCGCTTTGAGAATAAATCAGAATGTCATCGATGAATACCACCACAAACTTATCAAGGTAATCCATGAATACACTGTTCATCAAGTTCATGAAGAACGCTGGTGCATTGGTCAAACCAAAAGACATCACTGTGAACTCATACAACCCATACTTGGTAATGAATGCCATCTTCGGAATGTCCGAAGGTCGGATCCTGAGCTGATGATAACCTGACCTCAAATCAATCTTGGAGAACACACTGGCTCCCCTCAACTGGTCGAACAGATCTTCTATCCTGGGCAAAGGGTACTTGTTCTTGATCGTGACTTCATTCAAAGCTCGATAATTGATACACATCCTTTTGGTGCCATCTTTCTTCTCCACAAACAAGACAGGAGCGGCCCAAGGCGAGGTGCTTGGCCGGATGTAACCTTTCTCTGACAGCTCATCAATCTGCTTCTTAAGTTCAACCAACTCTGGTTCGAATATTCTGTAAGCTCTCTTAAAGATAGGGGCGGTTCCAGGAAGAAGCTCTATGGCAAACTCAACTTTCCGCTCTGGTGGCATACCCGGTAAGTCCTTTGGAAACACATCTGGGAACTCGGACACAACCTTGATACTCTTAATTGGGTCTGCTTCACTGCTATCGACAGCTATCTGATAACAACTTCCTTTCTTTGGCTCAGGCGGGACTAACTCGGTCACCACTTCCTCTCCTAGTGGGGATACCAACTTGATTGTCCTCTTATCACAACTGATAACCGCCTGATACTTATCTAGCCAATTCATCCCTAGGATGACATCTATTCCCTGAGTACCCATTACTATAAGGTTAGCGGGAAACGCTATCCCCCTTATTTCCACACATACATTCAAACAAATGCTATCGGCTCGAATTCTACCACCGGCTAAGTCAATTTGAATGGGGGTTGACATGGTAGTAATTGGAAGATTATGTGCTTCTACCCATGATGCAGTAATGAAAGAATGCGTTGCTCCAGTATCAAATAACACTTCTGCAATATGGGAGTCGACTGGGAACATACCTACTATCAGGCCGGGGGTCTCCTGAGCTGCTTCAGCCTCCAAGTGGTTCAGTCTTCCATGGTTGTAGCGCGGCTGAGAGCGGTTGCCTGCACCAGGCTGAGACACATTCTGCTTTGCTGGGGCGTTGGGGCCTGACTGCTGCTGGGCTGCCTTCTTCGGACATTGCATCACCCAGTGGCCTTGCTCTCCACAGTGGAAACATGCTCTGTTTCCAACCTGAGCTGGTGCTGCCTGACTGTTCTGCTGGTTTGTTGAGGCAGGAAGACGAGGTGCCTGCTGATTCTGCCTCTGAAACTGACCTCCTGACTGATTGCTCTGACGGTTCTGATACTGGTGCTGAGGATACTGCCTTTGGAACTGCTGATGCTGCTGAGGTGGACGCTGGTTCTGCCTGAACTGTTGAGGTTGATTGCCTGAGAAACGAGGACGATTGCTGCTTCCAGGCTGGGGTCCACTGATCTTGCGCTTACGGTCCTCCATCTCCTTACGCTTCCTCTCTGTCATGATTGCTCTGTCAATCAAGTGCTGAAATGTCGGGAAGGTGTGATTCATCAGTTGGTACTGCAGAGGGTCAACCAAGCCTCTCAGGAAACGGTACTGCCGCTTGGCGTCGGTGTTGACATCTTCAGGAGCATAGCGAGACAACTGCAGAAACCTGTCCCGGTACTCACTGACAGACAATGGCCCTTGCTTGAGGGCCAGGAACTCCTCCTTCTTCACTGTCATCAGACCTACAGGAACATGGTACTGACGAAAGCTTCCTCTGAACTCTTCCCAGGTGATGGTGTCGGGGTGGGCATGGGTGGCGAGGTAAGACTCCCACCATGACTGAGCTGCTCCTCTCAACAGACGGGGACCATACAGGACTTTCTCCCTATCATCGCACTGAGCGGTACGCAACTCCCGCTCCACAGTGCGCAGCCAGTCTTCAGCATCCATGGGGTCAGAAGAGTGAGCAAATGTTGGTGGATGACCTCTCATGAACTCAGCATGCTTGTCTCTGGGCATCTGAGGCATCTGAGGCTGAGGTGGGGTCTGCTGCTGCTGCTGCTGCTGAATGGCGGCCAGAGTCTGACCGATGGCTTGAACTGGCTGAGTCTGCATCAGAAACATCTGCTCGATCGACATCGGGGGCGGGGGTGGCAGGTGCTGTTGCTGGGGCACCTCATCCTGCTGAGCGGCTCGCTCCTGCTGAGCACGCCTTCCTCCTCTGCGCCTGTTCTCTGACATCTGCAGAATGCAACCACACATCAGAACTGATCTGGCAAATCTTGCAGCATAAGAAAAGAGTATAGAATTCTTCAATAGCACTGAACAGATGAGCATCTTCACTGATCTCTAACACAGACCACACAGCTTCTCAGATAAAGAGGAAAGTGGAATAAAAGGTTTCCCAACCATATAACTAACTCCATTAACATAATAGGTAAACCAAAATGCAGGGGATACCCACACTCTGGTGACAGTCATTACAAAGATCCAAACCAAACATAGTTCATCATGATAAACATAAATGCACAGGATATAGCAAACTACCCTGTCTAACTAAGACTAACTAAAAGCGAGACTAACGCTAGGACTGTAGCTTCTACGTATATATTTTATATTAATTACAAGATCTAACTCTAATGATCTATGGTTCTAGATTTATCTTGGTCTTGCAGTCGGGATTGCCATAAGGCTGGCGTCCACGCTGAGGTGAGCGGTACGGGTGTTGAGTCCCGACGGGAGCGGGGGAACCATCATCCAAGTGACGACGTTCCGCGCGCTCAGCCCGCAGCAGGGCGACCTCAGCACGAGCCCTACTCAGCTCGTCTAATGCATGGTCCAGCTCCGTGTTTAGCACGGCGGCTAGGTTGACGATGCTGCTCAACCTAGGATTGTCCTCACCAACAGGTGAGACAATCACGCCTCCTGTGCTGCCAGATGGACGGCGGGGGTAAAACTTCAGGTTGAGACCGTCAGCTACCCCACCGAGCACCGAGCAGTAGTGCGAAAGCACACGCCGTGCAGCATCTTGCATGGCCGCCTTAGCTGAGTCCCGCTCAGAGATAGAATAGTGCTCTGAGCAGACCTCAGCACCCTGGAGACTGTTCTCTGGACGGCGCACCAAGCAGGTCGCCTCCCAGCGGTCCGGGTAGACCCCGCGACTATGCTGGTAGACCACACAGCGATACTCGATGGACCAAGTATGCCGGTTAAGTGCCCGACGTAGCAGTGTGTCGAGCGCGTCGTGGAAGTGACACCCGCGAGCAGCGTCGCGAGTGATGGGTCGAGCAACCCATCGTTCCGGCTCCTGGTCAGCAGAGAAGTCGGTGTCGTGGCTCGAGCTGTTGTCGCCACCTCCGTCTTCTCGGTCTCCTCCAGCAGCTACTCCAGAGGCTGGGGCGCCCAGTGGTGGTGCAGGGGGCGCCTCCAGAGGAAGCATAGGGGAGCAGCTCCTCACGGACTCTATCTCCTGGTGGAGCGAGAAAGAAGAGCCCTGCTGCTCCTGTCGTCGACGTTCCTGCTCCTCATGCAGGTGGTGGTGTAGCCTCTCCAAATGGCTGGACTGTCCGGCCACGGGACGGCGAAGCGGACGCTCAGCAAGGCGGGAGGGTAAGAAGGGGATGACGGACTTTCGTGCAGTGTGTCTAAGACGAGCCATCTACAAAAGACACTGCAAGCAAAAGAGTGAGAACAGAATTAATATGACCAGCAAGTAATGAACCATAAATAAATGAAGGATTAGAAATAAACATAATTTTCAGCAAGGTATATTATATAGTAGAACATAGGTTTGGTCGGTATGACCAACTTTTGAAGGGATATCAAAGTCAAGGCAGGGACAAAGGTCTATAGTCCTTAGAACGACCATTCTATTCTAGGTTAGCAGTCCTACAATCAGCACGGCTTTGATACCACTTATGTCACACCCGGTTTTAGAAGGCAAACCGAATGCGAACCATGTACGTGCCAGGATCAGTAATTCACGTACACAGCAGTTACATAACATGGACATCATCACACAGTGCTCAAAATAGTATTAAAAAAGGGAAATAATAGTCGATTACATCGTACGTCTGAGACGTCCATATAGTCCTTACAATAAATCAAAGTGCGAAAAAGAAACGTAGATAAACGCGGCCTTCATAGGCAGCCGACTGGGGGTTGCCGCTAACCCACGCCTAGAACTCGTCGTAGTCTTGGAACTCCTGGAAGTCTCCTTCCACAGCTTCATCTTTGCCTGAGCAGTGGTTGCAATGCTGACAACCTGGGGATGGGGGGTTTGGTGTGTAGAGCAAGGGTGAGTACACATCAACATACTCAGCAAGTATCCTGTTTGGCTGTAGTGGACTAACTTTATGTGGGGATAAGTTAAGCAGTTGCTTTTAGTTGGTCAGATTATTATTTTACTAATAGAAAGCCAGGTTTTAGCATTAACCCAAGTTATTAGCCCGATGTACTCTTTCCAAACGGAAAGAATACCACTTACCAGTACCATAGTCATAACCAGAACCATCAATCTCATTGCCACCTGTAAACCAAAATGTCTCTGATCAAGTACCACTAATCACTGGAGCTCCCTTGGCCGCTCATAACCGCGAGCACGGCTGATATATCAGTTTTCAAACACTCTGCAGAGGTTGTGCACTTTACCCACAAGTTGTGATTCCCTTTCTGCCCGGAGAGAGCTACTCCCCATTGACCACTACCTAGGTGGCCTAGCAGGGCATCACTACGTAGCCTTTACAAAGATTCCCCGGGGCTGTAGCCACCTGTTAGGTTTCCTAAATGTACCGCACTCCTCCCCAAGGGACAAATCAACCTTGGCAGAGCGAGCCGCATACACCGAGCCCCATTGATGGCACGACGGCGAAGCGAACTACACCCCGGATCCTCTAATTATTCAGCTAAGGGCATCCCATTCCACCCTCATGGTTGCACTGTTTTCCCGGGCGGTCATCTATAGAGCAGGTCCTTACGGAGAGGCACTCGAGAAACCGCTCGAGCCCCCTTAAAGGCCACAAGTACAACATCATAATAAGAGAAGGGAAAACAACGTATCATAGATAATCTCATCATGTTCATTGATTAGAGTTTGAGCAATAGCATAAAGCTAAACAATAATAATCCAACCCAAATAGGTAAACAAGGACATGGATAACAAAACTAGTCAATCCTTAGGCATAAATGTGTAAAGCGGGAGGTGAATTAAAGAATGAATAGGACAGAGATAGGTCAAGGGACACTTGCCTCCACCAACCGACTGCTGGTCAGGGGCTTCTCCTGCGAGTTCCTCGGGCTCTTCAACCGGATCGTTCTCTATGCGATTGCAAGCATACATACATCCACCCATTCAAATTAGGAAACAAACAGTACACCATACAAGAGAACAAATAAAGTAAATTTGCATAGAATATCACATACGATAATGAATTTACCATGGTTAGAAAGAGGCGGGGAAAGGTCTCGCGAGGGTTAAAGCTTATGCTCGAGGCGCATTACGGGTAGGCGAATAACTAGACATTACGCGCTCTAGTTCCAGTTGGTTCTAACAAAAGGATTAGCTACATGCACTAATGTAAACGTGACCACTTTTAGTAGATTAACATTGAATGAGATAGATGATTAGCTATACAAATTAACTAACGTAACCAATTTCCAAATTGAGACTCCTATCTTATTAATATAAACACGTGATTAGCGCACATAGGACACGGGGGGGGGGGGTAGACGGGGGCACGACGGGTCGTGCCAAGGCACGCGCACTACGCGAGCACGCGCACGAGGCCGCACGCATACGCCACGAACTAGCCGTGCACACGTCGGGGCCGTGCGCTAGCCGAGCTCAAGGTCGCGCGCCATGGGCACGCTGGGCCGAGCTCGAGGCCACGCCGAGACCGTCACGACACGAGCAAGGCACGGCGGGGCGAGCGAGCAAGCACGCTGGGGCAAGCGAGCACGGGCGAGCGAGGACACGGCCGGTCACCACGCCGGGGCGGGGACGGCGCGGCCTAGCCAGGCACGGGGCCGGGCGACCGAGCCAGGGCGGGGCTCGCCGGGGACGGGCGCGGCGGGGGGCGGCCGAGCCGGGGCGGCCGAGCTGGGCACGGGACGGGGCGGGGCGGGGCGGCTCGCCGGAGCGAGGCCGGGTGAGGGCGGGGCAGGCTCGCCAGAGGGGGGCGGGCGCGGGCACGGCGAGGCGGTGGGCGGGCTCGCCGGGCGCGGCCGGGGGCGGCCGGGGCGAGGCCGGGCGCCGGCGAGCGCGGGACGAAGTCGCGGTGGCGCGGGGCGAGGCCGGGCGCGGGCGCGGCCGGGCGCGGTGAGGCGGGGCCGAGGCGGCGGGGCGGGGCCGAGTGGGGGACGGGCTCGCCGGAGCGGCCGAGCTCGCCGGGGCCGGGCGAGCGTGCCCATGGCGCGGGGGAGGGCGCCGACGAGAGGGGGAAGGAGGAGGGAGGGGAGGGAGAAGGGGGAGGAGGGGGGAAAGCCTCACCGTGGGCGGGGGAGGGCGCGGCGGCGGCGCTAGGGCGGCGGCGGCTAGGGTTAGGGGAGAGGGTGTTGGGGGAGGGGATGACGGGCGGGGCCCGCGGGAGAGGAGAGAGAGGGAATTTGGGGGGGGGAGGGGCGGCTGGGCCGCTTGGGCCCAAAGGGGGAAGGGGGGCGCGGCTGGGCCGCTAGGACGGCCCACGGCGGGGGAGGGGGCGGCTGGGCCGCCGCGGGGCCCACGCGGGAAGGGGGGAAGGGGGGGCGGCGGCTGGGCCGCCAGCTCGGCCGGCGCGAAGGGGGAGGGGGCGGCTGGGCCAAAAGGGAGAAGGGGGAGAGAAAAAGAAAAAGCTTTTCTTTTTCTAATTTCCATATTTTCTTATATGCTTAATTCTCCAATTCACCTGACCACAAGCAGAAGAGTGCATAATCCGGCATGATGCAACAACCAAAAATAGATCTAGGTTTTGCTTACACAAGATGTCGAGCTAATTCTCGCTATAACTTTTGGAAAAGATCAAGGCTTAGCGAGAAGAAAAGGGAAACGGAAAGGGTAACGCCTCAATTTGGTGAGAGAAAAGAAGAAAAAAATCTACCCCCAAATTCAGGGCGTTACACCAACGGTCACCTGCAGAGTCATTTAATGCGCGCCAGAGCGCGCAGAAGTCAGGCACGCGCGAAGTGGTGCACCGGACACTCTACAGTGCATGTCCGGTGTGCCACCGGACATCCAGGCGGGCCCAGCAGTCAGAGCTCTAACGGTCGGAACCCAACGGCCTGGTGACGTGGCTGGCGCACCGGACTGTCCGGTGCACCATGCGACAGACAGCCTCCACCAAACGGCTAGTTTGGTGGTTGGGGTTATAAATACCCCCAACCACCCCACATTCAAGTCATCCAAGTTTTTACACTTCCAACCACTTACAAGAGCTAGGCATTCAATACAAGACACACCCAAGTGATCAAATCCTCTCCCAATTCCACAAAAGCTTTAGTGACTAGTGAGAGTGATTTGTTGTGTTCTTTTGAGCTCTTGCGCTTGGATTGCTCTCTTCTTTCTCATTCTTTCTTGTGATCAATACTCAATTGTAACCAAGGCAAGAGACACCAATTGTGTGGTGGTCCTTGCGGGGAAGTTTTGTTCCCGGTTGATTTAAGAAGAGAAAGCTCACTCGGTCCGAGGGACCGTTTGAGAGAGGGAAGGGGTTGAAAAGGACCCGGCCTTTGTGGCCTCCTCAATGGGGAGTAGGTTTGCGAGAACCGAACCTCGGTAAAACAAATCTGCGTGTCTCACTTCTTATTTGCTTGCGATTTGTTTTCCACCCTCTCTCGCAGACTCAATTATATTTCTAACGCTAACCCGGCTTGTAGTTGTGATTAACTTTGTAAATTTCAGTTTCGCCCTATTCACCCCCCCTCTAGGCGACTTTCACCGAGTGGTCACTCAACGAACAGGTCCTTATGGAGAGGTACTCAGGAAAACAGCCTAAGTCCCCTAAAGTATCACAAGATCATCATCGGGATAACATCATCGTATCATAAGTATTCACATCATGTTCATTGATTAAGGTAAAGCAATAGCATAAAGCTAACCATGATAACCCAAAAGGTAAACAAGGATAAGGTAAATATAGAGCTAGTCAATCCTTAGGTTTCAATTAAGTAATGTGGGACAATGAATAATAAAGTAAGTAGGACATAATAGGTCAGAGGACATGTCCGGTGCGTTATGACTTTACAGCCTGACATCTGACTTCTGCACTGTGCGCTTTTACTGTTTACCGCAGTCAACCGTTGGCGCATCTGACCGTTGCTTCGTTGGCTCACCGAACATGTCCGGTGCACACCGGACAGTCCGGTGAATTATAGCGGAGCGACTACAGTGAAACCCTGAGAGCAGCCTCTTTGGGTGGTGCTCAGCCTGGGGCACCGGACAGTGTCCGATGCGCCACTGGTAGCACCATTCCAAGTCTTTTGCTCCAAATTTAATTGAGTCCCCAACTTAATTTCTTTCTTGGTTTATGTTGAACCTTATGCACCTGAGATAAATGACATCTAAGAAAACTAGTTAGTCCACGTAGTTTGTGATGGGCGTCAAACACCAAAATTGATTATAGGAAATGATTAAGCCCATTTCCCTTTCAACATGCAAATGATTTCTCTCCGTTAGGAGGGGATCTGAGGTAGGACGGAGTAGCTACGACTAGGCAAGTGGTTGTGGACTGGCTGTGGACGGAAGCCATGCGACATGCGCGCGCAGCGGGAGTTGATAGGGTAGTAGCCGGTGACGAGGGAGGGACACGGCCCTAGGACGCATGGGCCCAACTCTGGATGCTGCTGCAAGCTGCTGCGCGTGTAAACAGGAGCAATAGCTAACCGCGAATGGGTCCTTGACATGCAAATGATTTCTCTCTGTTACGAGGGGATATGAGGTAGGACGGAGTAGCTACGACTAGGCTGGTGGTGGTGGACTTGCGGTGGACAGACACCATGCGACATGTGTAGGATTACGGGGAGGCTACACTAGCGCAAAACAAAATTTTCAACCCCATAATAACAAGAACTACTGTGGTTATAGGTCATGGAATTACCACTAGACGCGCAGAGCAGCGGAAGACGTCTCGATGTAGACGAACGCGTCGAGCAGTGCCGTGCAGTCGCCGGCGTCCTTCACGTCCTCGCACGGTTCGTCCAAGTGCTCCAGATGCAGCACCTCCGAGGTATCCACACGTACAGGGAGGAAGCGTCGCGTACCGAACTGCTAGGTTCGCGACGGCAGCTTGGCGAGGGCGAGAGGTGAGCGGCGGCTGCTGGTTTGCAGGTGGCGAATTAGGTTATCTCTTAACTGCACCCCGCCCCTCATTATATAGGCGTTATGGTGGGCTTCTGATGCCGAGGCCCATCATTAACCCTAAAGCCCAGTCTAATTTCAGATCTAATCCGAATTAGGCTTCCTTCCCCTTAAGTGTGTGACCCTATAGGTTCACGTACAAATAGACATAGCCCGAGTACTCTTACTTGGCCCAATAATTGACAGCGGCCTCTAGCAAGACATGTCAACTCCTATGTGTACGTAAAGATCATATCAGACGAACCATTGTGACATTACGTACATGCTGTTCCCTTTGTCTCACGATATTTGGTCTGGCTCTAAGCTGACCTCTCTTTCTTGATACTATGAATTGGAATCCTTTCAATGGTTAACTATTAACCCTAGCACGGCCATGCATTTCTTGATCCAATCACTCGAGGGGCCCAGAGATATCTCTCTCACAAAGAGAGGGACAAATTCCATCTTGACTGACCATGCTTCATAGCATGCTTCCTGACAAACCCAAAACTACCTTTATAACTACCCAGTTACGGGATAGCGTTTGATAGTCCCTAAGTAAGTCAATTCACATCTTGAGAACATGCGACAATCTCAGGTCTAAGGATACAGTATTCATGTTGCAAGAAGAGAACTGTATTACAATATCTCACGTTGGGTCGGTCCAGCCTCATGTCATACATGCGCCCACATTATTAGTTTAACATCTCCATGTTCATGACTTGTGAAATGTAGTCATCAACTAATACATGTGCTAGTCATCGACTCTGACTAGGGACATCATTTAGAATAACCATATAAGCAAAGAATCTCACAAACAATTCACATAATTGCTAATCAATACAAGGTGCCTTCCATGGATATTCAATTAAGCAATATATATATCATGGATACAAAGAAATATGCTCATCTCTATGATTATCTCTAGGGCATATTTCTAACTGTCTCCCACTTGCACTAGAGTTAATCTAGAAGATATCTAATACCCATAGATCTCACGTGTGCCTCATGCTTAGGTTGTGGAAGAGGTTTTGTCAAAGGATCAGCAACATTCAAATCTGTATGTATTTTGCATATCTTTATCTCACCCCGCCTAATGAATTCACGTATGAGGTGAAACTTCCGCAGTACGTGTTTGTTTTTCTGGTGGTTCCTTGGCTCCTTAGCTTGCGCAATAGCCCCATTGTTGTCACAGTAGAGGTTCAATGGGCTAGATGCATTAGGAAACACACCAAGCTCGATGAGGAACTTTCTTATCCAAACACCTTCCTTCGCAGATTCAGAAGCTGCAATGTACTCGGCTTCTGTTGTAGAATCAGTCACAGTCTCCTGTTTGGAACTCTTCCAACTAACAGCACCACCATTTATTGTGAACACAAAACCTGATTGCGATTTTAACTCGTCTGGGTCAGTTTGGAAGCTAGCATCGGTGTAACCAGTTACAACGAGCTCCTCCTTACCCCCATATACCAGGAACATATCTTTAGTCCTTCTTAAGTACTTAAGAATGCCTTTTACCGCTGTCCAGTGATCCTCACCTGGATCAGCCTGGTATCTACTCGTAGCACTTATAGCGTATGAAACATCTGGGCGTGTACTTATCATGGCATACATGATTGAACCAATTGCTGAGGCGTATGGTACTTTACTCATGCGCTCCCGCTCATTAGCCGTTGCAGGACATTGCATCTGGCTAAGGTGTTTACCATGTGACATAGGTATGAACCCTTTCTTGGACTGTTCCATGTTGAACCGTTTCAAAACCTTGTCAATGTACGTATCTTGACTTAATCCTATAAGCCTCTTCGACCTATCTCTATAGATCCTTATGCCCAAAATATATGCTGCTTCCCCTAAGTCCTTCATAGAAAAACTCTTTTTCAGTGAAGCCTTGACGGACTCCAGCATAGGAATGTCATTCCCAATCAATAATATGTCATCCACATACAAGATCAGAAATACAACAGCGCTCCCACTTTCCTTCTTGTAAACACAAGCTTCTTCTTCATTCTGATGAAAACCAAGCCCTTTGATCACTTCATCAAAACGAATGTTCCAACTCCGAGATGCTTGCTTCAACCCATAAATGGATTTCTGAAGTTTGCATATCTTTCCAGCATTGATCGGATCGACAAAACCCTCGGGCTGTATCATATACACGTCCTCATCTAGGTTTCCATTAAGGAAAGCTGTTTAGACATCCATCTGCCAAATCTCATAATCGAAATATGCGGCAATAGCTAGAATGATCCGAATAGATTTAAGCATCGCTACTGGCGAGAATGTCTCGTCATAGTCAACTCCTTGAACTTGTCGAAAACCCTTTGCAACAAGTCGAGCCTTATAGATGTGAACATTTCCATCCATGTCTTTCTTCTTCTTATAGATCCATTTGCATTCTATAGGTCTAACACCATCAGGCGGGTCAACCAAGTTCCAAACTTGATTTTCTCCCATGGAATCTATCTCGGATCTCATGGTGACATGCCATTTCTCGGAATCTGGGTCCATCATCGCTTCTGAATATGTTGCAGGTTCGTCGTTGTCTAACAACAACACTTCCCCATTGCCCAACAATAGCACTTCTCCTCGTGCCTCGCGAAGCCTTGCTGACCTTCGTGGTTGTGGTGGTGATTCTCTTGCCATAGACGTCTCAACTTGTTCTGCTACATTAGCATCACTTGTTGAATCTTGTCCCACTGGCTCATCCTGAACTTCTTCAAGATACACCTTTTGTTTACTTTTCTCTCTTTTGAGAAACTCTTTCTCTAAGAACACACCGTTCCGGGCGACAAACACTTTGCCCTCTGACCGGTGGTAAAAGTAATATCCTAAAGTTTCCTTTGGATATCCCACGAACATGCACTTGTCCGATTTTGGAGTGAGTTTATCCGACTGTAGTCGCTTGACGTAAACCTCACAACCCCAAATCTTCAGAAAAGACAAGCTGGGAGTCTTCCCAGTCAACATCTCATATGGTGTCTTAACTACGGACTTAGATGGTACCCTATTTAGTGTGAAAGCTGCTGTTTCTAGAGCGTATCCCCAAAACGACAAAGGTAGGTCCGACTAGCTCATCATTGATCGAACCATATCCAATAAAGTCCGATTACGTCGCTCAGACACGCCATTCCTCTGAGGCGTTCCAGGCGGCGTAAGCTGTGGAACAATTCCACAACTCTTTAGATGATTGCTAAACTCATGACTCAAATATTCACCACCACGATCTGATCGCAGTGCTTTAATTTTCTTGCCACGCTGATTTTCTACTTCATTCTGAAACTCTTTGAACTTTTCTAAGGATTCAGACTTTGTGTTTCATTAAGTAGACATACCCATATCTACTAAAATCATCAGTGAAGGTTATGAAGTATTGGAATCCTCCCCTAGCTTTCGTACTCATTGGTCCGCACACATCAGTATGTATGAGTTCCAATAAATCTAATGTCCTCTCCGGTAAACCCGTGAAAGGCGCCTTGGTCATCTTACCAAGAAAGCAAGCTTCACATGTCTCGTATGATTCAAAATCAAACGAAGTTAAAAGCCCATCAGAATGAAGCTTCTTCATGCGATTCTCACTTATATGACCCAAACGACAGTGCCACATGTAGGTAGGACTTAAATCATTAGGCCGAGGCCTTTTAGCACTAATATTACAGATAGGTGCATCGTCAAGATTTAAAATGAATAACCCATTCATAATGGATGCAAAAGCCACAAACATGCCATTCTTAGAGATCACACAACCATTGTTTTCACTCGCAAATGAATAACCATCCTTCATCAAACATGAAGGAGACATAATGTTTCGACTCATACTAGGAACTAGATAACAATTATTTAACTCCAAAATAAATCCTGATGGGAGGTGGAGTTGCATCGTCCCGACGGTCAACGCAGCAACTCTTGCATTATTGCCTACCCGGAAATCAACTTCTCCTCTTTTCACGCTTCTACTTCTTATCATTCCCTGCATCGAATTGCAAATATGGGCAACCGATCCGGTATCAA
This sequence comes from Zea luxurians, assembly GCA_029449295.1. Lineage (NCBI taxonomy): Eukaryota > Viridiplantae > Streptophyta > Magnoliopsida > Poales > Poaceae > Zea > Zea luxurians. Next base: position 110,532,033 of record JAOPSE010000010.1, read on the forward strand.
ATACCCAAGAACTAATATAAGAATCAGCAAGAAAAATTTCTGTAATGTGAATAGCAAGTGTACCTGCTGCGGCTGTACCCTTACCGCCGCGATCCTTAATAGAGGCCAAGTACTGCTTGCAATTCCTTTTCCAGTGACCAAGTTCTTTGCAATAAAAGCACTCTGCATCTGCAGCTGGTCCAGCCTTGGGCTTTTGATTTGGCTTGGATACTGTATCCTTTGCCTTGCCCTTCTTCTTTTGAGACTTACCCTTCTTCTTAAAGTTGGGTTTGTTTTGGACCGCCATCACATGGCCGCTGCTGCCAGCGCTTTTCTTTATGTCCCCCTCTGCTGTTTTCAGCATGCCACATAGTTCATTGAGGCCCCTCTCCGCCCCATGCATATGGTAGTTCGTGATGAAGTTTCCATAGCTGGGCGGAAGAGATGCCAAAATGAAGTCAGTGGCCAACTCTTGGCTTATTGGGAAGCCTAGCTTCTCCAACCTTTGACTGTAACCAACCATTTTGATTACGTGTGGCCCAACTGCTGCGCCTTCTGCTAGCTTGCATTCCAGAAAGGCTTTGGACACATTGAACCTTTCAGTCCTAGCCTGAGTCTGGAACATATCCTTGAGCGCCACGATCATATCGTGCACCTCATGGTTTGTCTCAAACTGCATCTGCAGCTCAGGCTCCATGCAAGCAAGCATTAGGCAACTCACTTCAAGATTAGTATCCATTGCTTTCTTGTAAGCGGTTTTAGCTGCAGCAGTTGCATTTTCACCAGGATCCTCTGGTAGTGGGGTGTCTAGAACGTCTTCCTTTTTTTTAGCCCTGAGAACAATTCTCAGGTTACGGATCCAATCCGTATAGTTTGTTCCATTTAACTTATCCTTTTCAAGAATCGATCGCAAAGTAAATGTTGGTGTGCTAGGTGCCATTTATCTACAACAAAATAATGCAAAATACTAAGACAAAATATCCATGACAGAGTAAATCATATTAAACATTTAATAGTCTACTCCCACTAAAATCAATATCCCTCTATTGATACTTAGTGATTCAGAATCCACAACTAACAAGTCTACTAGTGAGCTTTAGCATCACCGCTAGAAGACAAGGTAGATCGGTAAGCAACTCCTTGCTAATCATATCATATATATGACTCCTGTTGTTGGGTGACATCTCTATGTCTCGGCTCCCAACCTTATGCCTCAAAGTCCTTAACCATTAAGCTGACTTTGTTTAAGTTAACCAACCCTTTCTGCAGTTCGTATCCGATACAAACCTATCTAGTCAAGGAAAACTGGTGGCACCCTAATTTCATAGACCCACCACCAATTGTACAAGACTTATGATAGTGCAAGGTTTGGAGAGGCATTAAAGCTTAAACATTCATGAGGGATCGTCCTACTTATAACATCGCACGCAAGGACATATATGCAATATGAACAAGTAGAACATTAAGAATGGCATTCACACAACAGTTGTGATTCGGTATGGCTTGCTGTCACATGGTGATCCCCATCTCCAATAATCTGTCCATCACGATGATCTCCATCTCCATGATATAGGTATGCCATCCCTAAGGTGATGAGTCCTTCAAGACCTATCTAACGTATGCTGGTAAACAAAATTACATATACGCTTTGGATCATCACATGTTGACATGCAGGTCATTACATTAAATTTGGACAATACATATGGCTCCAGCCGTATTGCCTAGGTCACGACACGCAGGTCATGAATAATTCATTAATATGCATCATATACACAATAGCCATACCGATCACAAGATGCCCTGCAAAAACAGGTTAGACAAACACGTTTCTAAATGTTCGCCACTACAGCAGATAGCCACGGGCCCCCCGCGGGTCTCAGGGCAGCGCCCTGAAAACCTCACAGGATTCCATGCATCGTATGTATGGAAATTCCACTGGAAATCTCATGCGGTTGATCAAATCAACCCAAATCCGAGACTTTCGACCTGAAGAAGATTACACTCATGACGTCGATCCGTTACGTCAATCTGCTGGTTGTGTACGCAGTTAGCCCCGATGGTGATTCCAGCCGGTAGGGGCAAGTCGCGCATACAACAGAGAAGGACGAACTGATCTCTCCAGTCATATCCGATGTAATCTACTTCAACCCTTTATTACCAATTGATCTAATCAAACCGTGCATCAAGTAGATCCATCTCATGAACCTAGATCCGGACCTAAAACTACGCAGAACCTGCTCCGATACCACTGTAGGATTACGGGGAGGCTACACTAGCGCAAAACAAAATTTTCAACCCCATAATACCAAGAACTACTGCGGTTATAGGTCATGGAATTACCACTAGACGCGCAGAGCAGCGGAAGACGTCTCGATGTAGACGAACGCGTCGAGCAGTGCCGTGCAGTCGCCGGCGTCCTTCACGTCCTCGCACGGTTCGTCCAAGTGCTCCAGATGCAGCACCTCCGAGGTATCCACACGTACAGGGAGGAAGCGCCGCGTACCGAACTGCTAGGTTCACGACGGCGGCTTGGCGAGGGCGAGAGGTGAGCGGCGGCTGCTGGTTTGCAGGTGGCGAATTAGGTTATCTCTTAACCGCACCCCCGCCCCTCATTATATAGGCGTTATGGTGGGCTTCTGACGCCGAGGCCCATCATTAACCCTAAAGCCCAGTCTAATTTCAGATCTAATCCGAATTAGGCTTCCTTCCCCTTAAGTGTGTGACCCTATAGGTTCACGTACAAATAGACATAGCCCGAGTACTCTTACTTGGCCCAATAATTGACAGCGGCCTCTAGCAAGACATGTCAACTCCTATGTGTACGTAAAGATCATATCAGACGAACCATTGCGACATTACGTACATGTTGTTCCCTTTGTGTCACGATATTTGGTCTGGCTCTAAGCTGACATATCTTTCTCGATACTGTGAATTGGAATCCTTTCAATGGTTAACTCTTAACCCTAGCACGGCCATGCATTTCTTGATCCAATCACTCGAGGGGCCCAGAGATATCTCTCTCACAAAGAGAGGGACAAATTCCATCTTGACTGACCATGCCTCATAGCATGCTTCCTGACAAACCCAAAACTACCTTTATAACTACCCAGTTGCGGGATAGCGTTTGATAGTCCCTAAGTAAGTCAATTCACATCTTGAGAACATGCGACAATCTCAGGTCTAAGGATACAGTATTCATGTTGCAAGAAGAGAACTATATTACAATATCTCACGTTGGGTCGGTCCAGCCTCATGTCATACATGCACCCACATTATTAGTTTAACATCTCCATGTTCATGACTTGTGAAATGTAGTCATCAACTAATACATGTGCTAGTCATCGACTCTGACTAGGGACATCATTTAGAATAACCATATAAGTAAAGAATCTCACAAACAATTCACATAATTGCTAATCAATACAAGGTGCCTTCCATGGATATTCAATTAAGCAATATATATATCATGGATACAAAGAAATATGCTCATCTCTATGATTATCTCTAGGGCATATTTCTAACAACATGTGCACGCCGCTGGAGTTGATAGGGCAGTAGCCGGTGACGTGGGAGGGACACGGCCCTAAGACGTGTGGGCCCAACTCTAGACGTTGCTGCAAGCTGCTGCGCGCGTAAACAGGAGCAATAGCTAACCGCGAACGGGTCCTTGACATGCAAATGATTTCTCTTTGTTACGAGGGGATCTGAGGTAGGACGAAGTAGCTATGACTAGGCTAGTGGTGGTGGACTGGTGGTGGACGGACTCCATGCGACATGCGCGCGCCGCTGAAGTTGATAGGGCAGTAGCCGGTGACGTGGGAGGGACACGACCCTAGGACGTGTGGGCCCAACTCTGGATGTTGCTGCAAGCTGCTGCGCGCGTAAACAGGAGGAATAGCTAACCGCGAACGAGTCCTTGACATGCAAATGATTTCTCTTTGTTACGAGGGGATCTGAGGTAGGACGAAGTAGCTATGGCTAGGCTAGTGGTGGTGGACTGGCGGGGGACGGACTCCATGCGACATGCATGCGCCGCTCGAGTTGATAGGGCACTAGCCGGTGACGTGGGAGGGACATGGCCCTAGGTCACGTGGGCCAAACTCTGGATGTTGCTGCAAGCTGCTGTGCGCGTAAACAGGAGCAATAGCTAACCGCGAACGGGTCCTTGACATGCAAATGATTTCTCTCTGTTATGAGGGGATCTGAGGTAGGACGGAGTAGCTACGACTAGGCTGGTGGTGGTGGACTGGCGGTGGACGGACGCCATGTGACATGCGCTCGTCGCTGGAGTTGATAGGGCAGCACCTAGTGACGTGGGAGGGACATGGCCCTAGAACGTGTGGCCCCAACTCTGGATGTTGCTGCAAGCTGCGGCGCGCGTAAACAGGAGCAATAGCTAACCACGAACGGGTCCTTGACATGCAAATGATTTCTCTTTGTTACGAGGGGATCTGAGGTAGGACAGAGTAGCTATGACTAGGCTGGTGGTGGTGGACTGGTGGTGGACGGACGCCATGCGACATGCGCGCGCCGCTGGAGTTGATAGGGCAGTAGCCGGTGACATGGGAGGGACACGACCCTAGGACGCGTGGGCCCAACTCTGGATGTTGCTGCAAGATGCGGCACGTGTAAACAGGAGTAATAACTAACCGCGAACGGGTCCTTGACATGCAAATGATTTCTCTCCGTTATGAGGGGATCTGAGGTAGGACGGAGTAGCTACGACTAGGCTGGTGGTGGTGGACTGGCGGTGGACGGACGCCATGTGACATGTGCGCGTCGCTGGAGTTGATATAGGGCAGTACCCAGTGACGTGGGAGGGACATGGCCCTAGGACGCGTGGCCCCAACTCTGGATGTTGCTGCAAGCCGCGGCGCGCGTAAACAGGAGCAATAGATAAGGTCCTTGACATGCAAATGATTTCTCTCCGTTACGAGGGGATCTAAGGTAGGACGTAGTAGCTACGACTAGGCTGGTGGTGGTGGACTGGCGGTGGACGGACGCCATGTGACATGCGCACGTCGCTGGAGTTGATATAGGGCAGTACCCAGTGACGTGGGAGGGACATGGCCCTAGGACGCGTGGCCCCAACTCTGGATGTTGTTGCAAGCCGCGGTGCGCGTAAACAGGAGCAATAGATAAGGTCCTTGACATGCAAATGATTTCTCTCCGTTACGAGGGGATCTGAGGTAGGACGGAGTAGCTACGACTAGGCTGGTGGTGGTGGACTGGCGGTGGACGGATGCCATGTGACATGCGTGCGTCGCTGGAGTTGATATAGGGCAGTACCCAGTGACGTGGGAGGGACATGGCCCTAGGACGCGTGGCCCCAACTCTGGATGTTGCTGCAAGCCGCGGCGCGCGTAAACAGGAGCAATAGATAAGGTCCTTGACATGCAAATGATTTCTCTCCGTTATGAGGGGATCTGAGGTAGGACGGAGTAGCTACGACTAGGCTGGTGGTGGTGGACTGGCGGTGGACGGACGCCATGTGACATGCGCGCGTCGCTGGAGTTGATATAGGGCAGTACCCAGTGACGTGGGAGGGACTTGGCCCTAGGACGCGTGGCCCCAACTCTGGATGTTGTTGCAAGCCGCAGCACACGTAAACAGGAGCAATAGATAAGGTCCTTGACATGCAAATGATTTCTCTCCGTTACGAGGGGATCTGAGGTAGGACGAAGTAGCTACGACTAGGCTGGTGGTGGTGGACTGGCGGTGGACGGACGCCATGTGACATGCGCGCGTCGCTGGAGTTGATATAGGGCAGTACCCAGTGACGTGGGAGGGACATGGCCCTAGGACGCGTGGCCCCAACTCTGGATGTTGCTGCAAGCCGCGGCGCGCGTAAACAGGAGCAATAGATAAGGTCCTTGACATGCAAATGATTTCTCTCCGTTACGAGGGGATCTGAGGTAGGACGGAGTAGCTACGACTAGGCTGGTGGTGGTGGACTGGCGGTGGACGGACGCCATGTGACATGCGCGCATCGCTGGAGTTGATATAGGGCAGTTCCCAGTGACGTGGGAGGGACATGGCCCTAGGACGCGTGGCCCCAACTCTGGATGTTGTTGCAAGTCGCGGCGCGCGTAAACAGGAGCAATAGATAAGGTCCTTGACATGCAAATGATTTCTCTCCGTTACGAGGGGATCTGAGGTAGGACGGAGTAGCTACGACTAGGCTGGTGGTGGTGGACTGGCGGTGGACGGACGCCATGTGACATGTGCGCGTCGCTGGAGTTGATATAGGGCAGTACCCAGTGACGTGGGAGGGACATGGCCCTAGGACGCGTGGCCCCAACTCTGGATGTTGCTGCAAGCCGCGGCGCGCGTAAACAGGAGCAATAGATAAGGTCCTTGACATGCAAATGATTTCTCTCCGTTACGAGGGGATCTAAGGTAGGACGTAGTAGCTACGACTAGGCTGGTGGTGGTGGACTGGCGGTGGACGGACGCCATGTGACATGCGCACGTCGCTGGAGTTGATATAGGGCAGTACCCAGTGACGTGGGAGGGACATGGCCCTAGGACGCGTGGCCCCAACTCTGGATGTTGTTGCAAGCCGCGGTGCGCGTAAACAGGAGCAATAGATAAGGTCCTTGACATGCAAATGATTTCTCTCCGTTACGAGGGGATCTGAGGTAGGACGGAGTAGCTACGACTAGGCTGGTGGTGGTGGACTGGCGGTGGACGGATGCCATGTGACATGCGTGCGTCGCTGGAGTTGATATAGGGCAGTACCCAGTGACGTGGGAGGGACATGGCCCTAGGACGCGTGGCCCCAACTCTGGATGTTGCTGCAAGCCGCGGCGCGCGTAAACAGGAGCAATAGATAAGGTCCTTGACATGCAAATGATTTCTCTCCGTTATGAGGGGATCTGAGGTAGGACGGAGTAGCTACGACTAGGCTGGTGGTGGTGGACTGGCGGTGGACGGACGCCATGTGACATGCGCGCGTCGCTGGAGTTGATATAGGGCAGTACCCAGTGACGTGGGAGGGACTTGGCCCTAGGACGCGTGGCCCCAACTCTGGATGTTGTTGCAAGCCGCAGCACACGTAAACAGGAGCAATAGATAAGGTCCTTGACATGCAAATGATTTCTCTCCGTTACGAGGGGATCTGAGGTAGGACGAAGTAGCTACGACTAGGCTGGTGGTGGTGGACTGGCGGTGGACGGACGCCATGTGACATGCGCGCGTCGCTGGAGTTGATATAGGGCAGTACCCAGTGACGTGGGAGGGACATGGCCCTAGGACGCGTGGCCCCAACTCTGGATGTTGCTGCAAGCCGCGGCGCGCGTAAACAGGAGCAATAGATAAGGTCCTTGACATGCAAATGATTTCTCTCCGTTACGAGGGGATCTGAGGTAGGACGGAGTAGCTACGACTAGGCTGGTGGTGGTGGACTGGCGGTGGACGGACGCCATGTGACATGCGCGCATCGCTGGAGTTGATATAGGGCAGTTCCCAGTGACGTGGGAGGGACATGGCCCTAGGACGCGTGGCCCCAACTCTGGATGTTGTTGCAAGTCGCGGCGCGCGTAAACAGGAGCAATAGATAAGGTCCTTGACATGCAAATGATTTCTCTCCGTTACGAGGGGATCTGAGGTAGGACGGAGTAGCTACGACTAGGCTGGTGGTGGTGGACTGGCGGTGGACGGACGCCATGTGACATGTGCGCGTCGCTGGAGTTGATATAGGGCAGTACCCAGTGACGTGGGAGGGACATGGCCCTAGGACGCGTGGCCCCAACTCTGGATGTTGCTGCAAGCCGCGGCGCGCGTAAACAGGAGCAATAGATAAGGTCCTTGACATGCAAATGATTTCTCTCCGTTACGAGGGGATCTAAGGTAGGACGTAGTAGCTACGACTAGGCTGGTGGTGGTGGACTGGCGGTGGACGGACGCCATGTGACATGCGCACGTCGCTGGAGTTGATATAGGGCAGTACCCAGTGACGTGGGAGGGACATGGCCCTAGGACGCGTGGCCCCAACTCTGGATGTTGTTGCAAGCCGCGGTGCGCGTAAATAGGAGCAATAGATAAGGTCCTTGACATGCAAATGATTTCTCTCCGTTACGAGGGGATCTGAGGTAGGACGGAGTAGCTACGACTAGGCTGGTGGTGGTGGACTGGCGGTGGACGGATGCCATGTGACATGCGTGCGTCGCTGGAGTTGATATAGGGCAGTACCCAGTGACGTGGGAGGGACATGGCCCTAGGACGCGTGGCCCCAACTCTGGATGTTGCTGCAAGCCGCGGCGCGCGTAAACAGGAGCAATAGATAAGGTCCTTGACATGCAAATGATTTCTCTCCGTTATGAGGGGATCTGAGGTAGGACGGAGTAGCTACGACTAGGCTGGTGGTGGTGGACTGGCGGTGGACGGACGCCATGTGACATGCGCGCGTCGCTGGAGTTGATATAGGGCAGTACCCAGTGACGTGGGAGGGACTTGGCCCTAGGACGCGTGGCCCCAACTCTGGATGTTGTTGCAAGCCGCAGCACACGTAAACAGGAGCAATAGATAAGGTCCTTGACATGCAAATGATTTCTCTCCGTTACGAGGGGATCTGAGGTAGGACGAAGTAGCTACGACTAGGCTGGTGGTGGTGGACTGGCGGTGGACGGACGCCATGTGACATGCGCGCGTCGCTGGAGTTGATATAGGGCAGTACCCAGTGACGTGGGAGGGACATGGCCCTAGGACGCGTGGCCCCAACTCTGGATGTTGCTGCAAGCCGCGGCGCGCGTAAACAGGAGCAATAGATAAGGTCCTTGACATGCAAATGATTTCTCTCCGTTACGAGGGGATCTGAGGTAGGACGGAGTAGCTACGACTAGGCTGGTGGTGGTGGACTGGCGGTGGACGGACGCCATGTGACATGCGCGCATCGCTGGAGTTGATATAGGGCAGTTCCCAGTGACGTGGGAGGGACATGGCCCTAGGACGCGTGGCCCCAACTCTGGATGTTGTTGCAAGTCGCGGCGCGCGTAAACAGGAGCAATAGATAAGGTCCTTGACATGCAAATGATTTCTCTCCGTTACGAGGGGATCTGAGGTAGGACGGAGTAGCTACGACTAGGCTGGTGGTGGTGGACTGGCGGTGGACGGACGCCATGTGACATGCGCGCATCGCTGGAGTTGATATAGGGCAGTTCCCAGTGACGTGGGAGGGACATGGCCCTAGGACGCGTGGCCCCAACTCTGGATGTTGTTGCAAGTCGCGGCGCGCGTAAACAGGAGCAATAGATAAGGTCCTTGACATGCAAATGATTTCTCTCCGTTACGAGGGGATCTGAGGTAGGACGGAGTAGCTACGACTAGGCTGGTGGTGGTGGACTGGCGGTGGACGGACGCCATGTGACATGCGTGCGTCGCTGGAGTTGATATAGGGCAGTACCTAGTGACGTGGGAGAGACATGGCCCTAGGACGCGTGGCCCCAACTCTGGATATTGCTGCAAGCCGCGGCGCGCGTAAACAGGAGCAATAGATAAGGTCCTTGACATGCAAATGATTTCTCTCCGTTACGAGGGGATCTGAGGTAGGACGGAGTAGCTACGACTAGGCTGGTAGTGGTGGACTGGCGGTGGACGGACGCCTTGTGACATGCGCGCGTCGCTGGAGTTGATAGGGCAGTACCCAGTGACGTGGGAGGGACATGGCCCTAGGACGCGTGGCCCCAACTCTAGATGTTGCTGCAAGCTGCGGCGTGTGTAAACAGGAGCAATAGCTAGCCGTGAACATGTTCTTGACATGCAAATGATTTCTGGTATTTTAATCGTATGTTCCTGGTCCACAAAACAACCATGGAGGCAAGAACTATACCCGTTAGGGTTTAGGGTTTCAGATGTCATAGAAGATATATCAAGTGATCCAGATAACATGCCGCATGATTTCTAATTTATGTATCGTGTTTTGTGTACTTTTGTGAATGAGACTTGTATGTAGATGTGAATGTAATAAAAAAATGCTCTAACAGTTCTTAAACAAAAAAAATATTTGGGGAGCTGTTTGTTAGAGCAACTCCAGTAGTTCTCTAAAAAATAGCTTGCTAAAATCATGTTTAGCAAGTTGCTAAATAGCTATTGGAAGTAAAAAATAACTTAGTCTCCAATAGTTGCTCATATTTAGGAAGTAGTTCGATTTTGAATTTAGCTTTAGCGGCCCTGCCCCTATGAGATCTACCTGATAATAAGGTTGAGAGCAGAGGATGTGAGGGCGGAAGAAAAAAGGTCGGTCGATATGAACTATGGATGAGTGGTGGCCCGGTGGTGCAACATATGAGGAAGTTGGGTTCAACGGTGAAGGAGAAACTTGTGTCATACGTGTTTGACCTAGCTATCTCATTATGCTAGAAAATGAAAAAAGAGTGTGCTATACCTGACTATCTCACTGTATGGGAAAGGGAAAAATAATCACGCTAGTGTGAAGAAATTGACGTTAACTGCATTTAGGGAGTTCCTAACGAGTTGCTAAATGTGGAGAGTAAATAGAGTTGAATAGCAACTAAGTAAATTTAGCAAGTCTATTTAGAGAACCATTGGAGAAGCATTTCTCTGTTCACTTCTTAAATTTAAGATTTAGAGAGTTGTTTAGAGAACTATTGGAGTTGCTCTTACTCCCAACAATATATTTTGTAAAACCACTTGCCTGCCATCGTGGGGAACTATTCTCATGCTCCCTCGTTCAAAAGAAGAAGCGGTTTCTAGTAACCACATATATCGTTTTGAGACGTACACAGCGGGAGACTTGTTCCTGGTCCTCCGAACCGCACAACACGTGGCAGCAGTGCGGCACCGCTTAACCTTACAAGACTGCAACCAACCACACTTTCCGCCCACTTTACAAATTTTGAACGGATCGGAGCGAACAGTAGACAGCAGCAGTGCAGCGCTATATTAAGGGTCCCACGTCCTTCGCCGGAAGCAGCTCGCTCCCCGTGGAGTAGAGACAGCCCAGCCATGCCTCCTGCAGCATGCGCGGTAGGCAGTTGGTGAAGGTATAACCGGCGCTAGTTGCATGCAAAGAGGAGATATATAGAGAGAAAACGCAGGGCCTAACTCTGGATCGATGCTGCTGCCAAAACACTTACCATGCATGTGTTTGGTTGCCAGCTGGAGCGGAAACAGGTTTTGCAGGTGCATTGACCGAGCATCGATCTGTGTTTGGTTGCTTTAATTTTACCAGACAAATGAGACCTGCAGCAAACCAATCGCATGATTAGCTACCACGAACAGGTCATCTAATTTGTTTGACGAGCACGCACGATGACAGTAGTAGGAGCCGTATGGTGGAGAAATTAAGAAGGTGTTTAATGCACTAGAGCTAATAGTTAGCTAGCTAATAAGTTGCTAGCAAAAATAGTTGGTTAATTATTAGCTGCTAACTATTAGTTTGGTGCTGTTTGGATTATAGCTGAAAGGTTTCAGGTTAGCCGAAGCAGTCCTTCGTTGCAGCCGTACATCCATCCGTTCAATAGATTTCAACCACCTTTTATCTAATCGATATTCAGTTTCAGCTTTACAACCGTTCATTTCAGCTGCCCATATCAACCTCACTTTTTTTTCAAACAAAAAACAGTCATTCTGAAAATGTACACCCGTTTATAAAAACGTAGAGAAACTTGTCTCATAGCGATACAAGATGAACTACTTTGTCAACACAAATAGTATCTCCAACTTGTCACCCTCCTCGTGATGAACAACACATTTGCAATGTTGTCACGGAAAGCGTTCATATGCCTTGTTCTTCATCACCATCTTCTTCAAACAAATTGTTGCTCTGGATCGATATATAGTTCTCATCATTGTCACACATTTCAAAATCCGCGTCCGCCATAGCACTTTCTCTAATGAAGTTACGAAGGGTCATGCACGCAAGTATAATTTTTGTTTGCTTTACCATTGGATACGATGGTAAGTGTAACAAGATCCTCCATTTCAATCTTCAACACGCCGAACGAACGCTCGATGACGTTGCGAAGAGATGAGTGACAAAAATTGAATACCTCCTTCTTCCCACTTGGTCTAGGGCCTTGTCGAAACTCTGGTACATGATACTTAGTTCCCTTGTAAGTAGCTAGGTATCCATCACGGTTAGGGTACCCCGAGTCAACAAGATAAAATTTTCCTACAAAAAGTTAGACCATTAGAAAATGAGAAAGCCATGGCCATAAAATAACTTTGTAGTGTATATATTTACTAGGAGGAGGATGAGGAAATTTGTCGCCATATTTGCGCAGAGCATCATTAAACACTCTCGTATCATGAACTGACCCTGGCCATCTGACGACCACAAAGGTAAACCTCAAGTCACATATGGCCAATACATTCTGAGTTGTATACCCATGACGTCCTGTATGTTGCGGCACCTTCGATGATGGGACAACAACACACACATGTGTCCCATCTAAAGCTCCAATACATTTATCAAAATGCGGTGTAAATTAGGGATCTTGTACTCTTGGGTGCACAGTAGAAAATTCTAGATCTTTTGGTTTAATGATATGAGATGACATCTTATAAACACAATGTAACACTTTTTCAAATTTTCTACTAATCGTCTCTTTTGACCTCTCAAAATGATTGGCATCTTGTCTAATTGATTGTGGAGCACCAATGGTCCACAAAAACATGGCTAAAGCTTCTATGGAACTCATCTGACATGTTGACCGTAATCCATATGTTGATGCAAGCACATCATGAAGACTTTCAAATATATGCTTACTCATTCTAAACATATTAAAGCACTCTCTAGGCTCATTAAGTGTCCTCACTACCCAATCATATCTAGTGACTTTGAGGTTCCCTAGGACTTCTTTTATTAAAGAAGGTAGCATCATAGTACATACCAAATGTAGACATGAAGGCACCATATTATTCCATCATCTTAAGTTCAGCAAGAGCCACATCAACTATGTCATATGTCTCATCCTCATCATTTGGGAAAAAATCAATCTACATAGTAGACAATAATAAGAGATCAACAAACTTAATCATTCAAGGCACATATATACATATGATTTGAAACACATAGAAGATTCATAATAACCTAGCTATTGTCAAAAAGAAAAATAAGTTGCGTATGAAGCCAGGTCTACTCCTGACTCACATGCAAATGTTTTTTTTTTCTGCGCTACGAGGGGATCTGACATCTGAGTCTCAAGTAACAGGCTAATGTGTAGACTGTAGTAGTGTACATGCATGCATGCATGCACGCAGAAACCCCGCTTGGCCAGGGCCGGCAGACGCGGCCGAAGCGCCGAACAGTTCCACTCCAACTCTCGCGCGATCGCCAGTTCGCCGCTGCTGAAGAAGAGGGGGTGGTTCTAGTAATCACAGTCATCGTTTCAAAATGCCTAGTGTACACAGCGGAGCGGAGGACTCGTTCCTGCTGTACGTGTGGCACCCAAGGCCGCAACCGGACTTTCTGCCCACCACTCCACTAGATATAAAACGGAGCGAGCAGTAGACAGCAGCAGTGCAGCGCCTGCTAGTAAAAGAGTCCACGTGGACCACGTCCTTCACCGGAAGCCACTCCCCCCGTGGACTAGAGACTAGAGAGCCCAGTCATGTCTCCCGAAGCCTGCGAGCTCACGCTCGCGCCGCGGATGCCCGCATCGCAGACCACCGGTGCCAGCGCCGAGCCCGAGACCAAGGGATCCGTGCACCCGCAACTGTGGTACGCGTGCGCGGGCCCCACGTGCACCGTGCCGCCCGTCGGCACCGCGGTCTACTACTTCCCTCAGGGCCACGCCGAGCATGCCGGCGCCGCCGCCGACGCCAACCTGCACGCCCCGCCTTTCGTGCCGTGCCGCGTCGCGGGCGTCAGGTTCATGGCTGAGCTCGACACCGACGAAATCTTCGTCAAAATACGCCTCGACCCGCTCCGCTCCGGGGAGCCGCTGACGGACGTGGGCGAGGCCCAGGTGGTGAACGACGAGGCCGGCCAGCGGCAGCCCACCAGCCCGGTGATTTCTTCCACCAAGACGCTGACCAAGTCCGACTCCTACAGCGGCGGCAGCCTCTCCGTGCGGCGCACCTGCGCGGAAACCATCTTCCCGAAGCTGGACAAGAGCATCAAACGGCCCCAGCAGTTGGTCTCCGCCAGGGACGTGCACGGCGTCCAGTGGACGTTCCGCCACGTCTACCGGGGCACCCCGGAGCGGAACCTGCTCACCACCGGGTGGAGCGACTTCGTCAACAGCAAGAAGCTCGTCATCGGCGATTCCGTCGTGTTCCTGCGCGAAGAGGACGGCACCATCCACATCGGCCTGCGGCGCGCCGAGCGCGCGTCCCGGCGGAACGCGTACGGGCGCCAGCTGGTGCGGGGCAACGCGAGCCGCACGGGCGCCGCCGCGGACGGCGTGGTCCCAGCGGAGGACGTGGTCGCGGCGGCGGTGACGCTGGCCGCCGCCGGGAACCCGTTCGAGGTGGTGCACTACCCGCGGGCCACAGCGCCGGCGTTCTGCGTGCGCGTGGCCACGGTCATTGAGGCCTTGCAGGTCTCCTGGTGCCCCGGCTTGCGGTTCAAGATGGCGTTCGAGGCAAAGGACTTGTCGCGGATCAGCTGGTTCATGGGCACCGTCGCCGGTGTCGGGCCGGCCGATCCCGCCCGGTGGCCGCTGTCGCCCTGGCGATTCCTTCAGGTACATCAAAAATAAGGCGCACGCACGCCATCGTTCCATGTTCTTTCCGTAGGTGGCCATCATGGTGGTTCCTTTCCTTCTACCGTCCCATTTCCGTTTCCGTAGGTGACCTGGGACGAGCCTGAGCTCGTGCGGAACATGAACCGCCTGAGCCCGTGGCAGGTCGAGCTGGTGGCGACCATGCCCAACCTGCCGCACTTCGCGGCGCCGCCTACGCCGACGCCGCCGCGCAAGAAGCCGCGCATGCCGACGTACAAGGAGTACCAATCGGAGGGCCGGCAACTTTTCGATCCCGTTTTCCCGCTCAACAACCCACTCCCACTGCCACACCCACACCACCACCCTGCAGCAACCCAGGACCGGAACTGCCACGGTTTCGTCCATTCCTCCTTCCCCTTCCCCTTCCCGGACAGCATCGCTCCTGCTGCTGCCGCAGGCATACAGGGAGCCAGGCATGCGAACTTCGCTCAGTTCTTATTTTCGGATCACCTCCTCAGCAACCTGCGGCGAAGCCTGGTGTTGGGTGGCATCCGCCAGTACCCAGGCGATCACCATGCCGCTCCCGCGCCACGGATCCCCACCGACGACGTGAAGACTGGCAGCGAAACGCCCCGCTCTCCATCGCATGCGACCAAGAAGGGCGACGGAGTCAAGCCATCGGGGATAAGGCTCTTCGGAAAAGAGATACTGACCGAGGAGCAGATGAAAGGCAGCCACGATGGGAAAGCGACCAACAACAACACCTCTGGTCGCTCTGGAGCGCCCGAGTTCGGGCTGGAGCCCGGTCTTTGAAGAGTGTTCGTGGAGTCGGTCGCCTTCGTCGGATCAGCTACCGCTGCAGCCGCAGTGTAGCTTAGAGCACGTCGGCGACGAGACTTTGAGGTGAGCATATCAGCGACTTGATTGCATTTCCTGCTAATTAAACTGGAAAAGAAAAAAACAGGGTTCCCGTTTTTTCACCTCTCTCTTCGCTTGTTTGCAGTGCGTATGAGAGATAACCGGGGAGGATCGAGGTACCGAATGACGCTGGCAGCGACCACACGAACGCCGAGAACCGATGACCGACCAGCAGATATACTCCTAGGATAGGATGCGATACAGCCCAATGCACGACCGAGCTTGCGGCCACGCGTACATTTGAGGTCTCTTCCTGGATCAGTCTTAGAGAGTTTAGTTTACAGCTTAAGCTGATGCGGTTATTCAGTTCAGTTATTACGCTGTGTTTTTAAGGCCACTTTGGATTGCTGGATTTTTTTTTAATTTCTTTCCTTCTTATGTTCTCTACGGTTTTATTTTTCCTGCAGACGATTCCTATAAACTTTGTCCTATGAGATCTCATGAAATTTCTGTCTTCTAGGGCTAATTTCTTATGCTTGCTTGGGACAGCTAGCTCCAGGCATTCCATTTGTTCGCTTTGTTACGTATCGGGGCTTTGGCCGTACTGCTTCACATTTATTCGTGTTGTTCGTGTCTATGAAGCTCTTGGAATTTCCATTGCTGACCAGCCCATGATTGTCAGAAACCACTGGTGCCTAGCACAAGAAGACAAGCTAGTGTTGGTGCAGATCACATCACAGCAGCACACATTGACAGTTGAGACAAATACGGATCCGTTCCGTTCCATCACTTGGTTTTGCCCCCCCCCCCCCCCCCCCCGGGCTTGCTTGGTCGGTTTTCCATGTGTTGTGTTGACCGCGTCGCTGTCGCCGATGGCAACACGTGGCGCCGAGCGGGGGGGAGAGAGAGCCAAGCGACAGGGATTAGCAGCAGAATGGATGTTTCTGTCTATTCTACCTACCTATCTAATCAGGAGGGTCGTGACAACAACTGGCAGGTCACGTGATCGGTTGGCAGTTGGCACACGGCACACCAAGGACGACTGCCCACGAAACGTCGCGACGCATCAACCTGCACTGCACACTCGCCTCTGCAGCTAGCTAATGTGAATCTGTGATCCATCCACAGCAGGCAGCAAGCGACCGCCCGGAACAAAGCAAAAGCGAGCAGCGCGCGGCCGGCCCGACGTTGGAGGAGGATGTCGAAGACGAATGCTACCTGACTAGACGGAATATATAACTTTATTCTAGTTTCCACATCTTTTTTTTTCCCAAAAGAAAGTGGGTCGAAATTATATAGAAACACTATTCCAATATTGTGCCCGGGCGGCCGGGCCGGCAGCTCTGCTAGTGTTTTAGACTGCAGCTATTCTATTCCATCCTAGTATGTCCAGAAACACTTGTGTTGTAAAACAAACACTTGCAAATGTTCAATAGTTCTATTCTGGCGGCAGCAGCAGGCCCATTTGTGTTTTAAAATAACATACGAGCACAATGCGAGTTCGAAATGATTCTCACATATTTTTTTTTTCGAATCTCACCTAACGGCTAATTAAGGGCTTTTAAGCTATAAATACTCCCTTAGCCGTCCAAGACTCATCACAAGAGCCGTGCTTCTCATTCCCAAACACCAGTGCATCATATCCAAGTTATTCCAGGAAATCTAAGCGCCACATTTGAGAAGTAGTCTTTCTAGAGAGAAGGCTAGTGTGCTTGTGTGATATGCATTTGTGTTATTGCGTTGTGCTCTTTCTCTCTTGTTGGTGTTCGGTCGTTGTAAAGGCTAGCAAGAGGCGAGCTATGTGATAGAGTTGAGAATCTCGGCGGCTGACTAGGATGAAATATTTGTTTTAGTGCCGCCAGCCTTAGTACACTAATTATAGTGTGGACACATCAGCTAAAGCGATTATTATATTGGACGGAGGCGCAGAGCTTTTGTCTTTGGCATGGATGGCATGCATGCAGGCGGCATGCAGATGGATGCAGGCCAGAGGAGGCACCTGGTGGTGGGTACCCCGTCGTGTACTCGTGTCGACGTCAGGAAGCGGGTGCCGTTTCAGGCCCGGACACCACCGTTTCGGCAGATCCAAGAAACATGTAGAAAATGCCCATGGGGACCGGGCCGGGCGAGAGCTACGGACTGCCGCAACCGCAACACGCACCCCCCAATTCCGAACAGACGATCCTAACCTGACGCCAACCACGCCCACTGACTCGCTCGTGGTCGTTCGCTCCTGGGCGCGCACCCGCGCGGTGGTGACGGACCATCAGCCCACAGGAACTAGCTAGACGGGCCCGTCCGCGCCGCGCTTGGCTTTGATCTTTTTTATCCGGCAGGTGACACGCACGCCCCCGCGGAAACAGCACTTGGATCCGCAGCGCAAGGAGTACTGGCTGGCTGGCTGCCGGCGATGATCTGGTCTGCAGCGACGGGAAAACGACATTACGACACCGCGCCACGCCATTATAGTAACTAGTAACTTGCTCGTGCCTCGCGCGAGTCTTTAATAGATAAATTTATATATTTAAAAGAGTGTTGGTTTAGACATATAGAAGTAGCAATATATGTGGATATTTTTGCGTAGAAGTGTTAGAATTATCTAAATAGATAGTTATTTGCAGTAGTAGCATAATTCAATTTGTAAATGTAGCATCGTGGACAGTATAGATGTTATATTACAATGGTATTGCATGCTCACATATGAGTGAGCCAGTTTCTTTGTATCTTCAGTTTTATGTTAGTAAATTTAAGGAACTAAGTGATCTTACAGTTGAAGTGCATCTAACAGGAAAGGAAGCCATGCTTTTTCAATAGTAAAAAAACATATAGTGTCGGGGACCATAATTAGGGGTACCCTCAAGACGCCTAATTCTCAGCTGGTAACCCCCATCAGCATAAAGCTGCAGAGGCCTGATGGGTTTGATTAAGTCAGGGATCAGTCCATACGAGCGACTCGATCACGCCACGCCCGAGCCTAGCCTCGGGCGAGGGCAGCCGACCCTAAGATGACTCCGTCTCGCCTGAGGCCTCCTCTTTCACGGCAGACGCATCACCGGCTCGCCCGAGGCCCCGCCTTCGATAAAAAGTAACCCTGACTAAATCACCGCGCCAACCGACCGAGTCATCGGGGCGTTTAACGCAAAAGGTAAGACCGACGGGCGACCAGACTTCGCCAGAGGTGCCATAGGAGGCTCTGCCCGACCCAGGGCTCGGACTCGGGCTAAGGCCCCGGAAGACGGCGAACTCCGCTCCGCCCGACCCAGGGCTCGGACTCGGGCTAAGGCCCCGGAAGACGGCGAACTCCGCTCCGCCCGACCCAGGGCTCGGACTCGGGCTAAGGCCCCGGAAGACGGCGAACTCCGCTCCGCCCGACCCAGGGCTCGGACTCGGGCTAAGGCCCCGGAAGACGACGAACTCCGCCTCGCCCGACCCAGGGCTCGGACTCCGCCTCGGCCTCTGCCGAACGACCTCCGCCTCGCCCGACCCAGGAGTTCGGGCTCGGCCTCTGTCATGCAGGACGGACTCGACCTCGACTTCGGAGGAGCCTCCACGACGCCCGACCTAGGACACAAGACCGCCACGTCAACGGGAAGCGTCATCATCACCCTGCCCTGAGCCGACTCGGGTCGCAGAGAACAAGACCGGCGTCCCATCTGGCCAGCTCCGCCAGATAGGCAATGATGGCGCCTCACTAGACCATGACGACGGCGACTCTCAGCTCCCTTACGAAAGCAGGGAGACGTCAGCAAGAGCACAGCTGTTCCAACAGCTGTCCCTCCATCAGGCTCCGTTACTCCTCCAACAGCCACGACGCCACACCAACAGGGTGCCAAGATCTCTCCGGCTGCCACCTTGGCATGTACTTAGGGCGCTAGCTCTCCCTCGCTAGACACGTAGCACCTTGCTACACCCCCATTTTGTACACCTGGATCCTCTCCTTACGACTATAAAAGGAAGGACCAGGGCCTTCTTAGAGAAGGTTGGCCTCGCGGGGACGAAGGGCAGGGGCAGGCGCTCTCTCGGGGCCGCTCGCTCCCCTCACCTCGCGCGGACGCTTGTAACCCCCTACTGCAAGCGCACCCGACCTGGGCGCGGGACGAACACGAAGGCCGCGGGAATTCTCCGACTCCCTCACGACCCGGCTCCGGCCGCCTCGCTCTCGCTCTCTCTCTCCCCCCTTCGCGCTCGCCCACGCGCTCGACCCATCTGGGCTGGGGCACGCGGCACACTCACTCGTCGGCTCGGGGACCCCCCGGTCTCGGAACGCCGACAGTTGGCGCGCCAGGTAGGGGCCTGCTGCGTGTTGACGAGTAGATTCCCGTCAAGCTCCAGATGGGCAGTCTCCAACGACCTCTTCAACCCGGGACGGTGCTCCGTTTCGGGAGCTTCGAGTTCATGTCTTTCGACGGCAGCTACGACATGATACTCCTTCCACCGCCGCGCGACAGCGACAATGGTGGCGGACAGCCCGCCCGCCGGCGGCGGAATCGACGACGCCTTTCCCGCGTGGGGGAAGGACAACTTTCGAGTTCGCCCCATCCTCTCCCCCGCCATCACAGGAGGAGGAGGCGGGGCAACCAGGGCCGAGCGGGAGGCAGCGCTCCGACGGCTGTCGAGCAAATCGACATCCCCGGCGCCCCAGTGGAGGACACGCCAAGCGTCGCCCTCGCGTTCGAGGCAAAGGCGAGCAGCATCCCCCCGCAACACGTCGACCCCGAGCAGGTGGACGACGCCGGCGCGCTCACGAAGGGCCTGCAGGACGTCGCCCTCATACCCAAGACGACGGCGCGATCAGCCCCCGACGTGACTTCATCGCTCCTCGTCGACAAAAAGGTACCGACTGCTACCCATCTTTCGTCATTTCGACTCGGCCTCAACCCGCCTGGCGACCTCGCTTTGGCGGGCGCTCACGTTGAGGCGAGTGCAACCTCTCTGGGGTTTCGTGTGCGGTCGCCTTGGGACCGATTGACGGGTGTCTCGACCTACGGACCCTCTGGGTCCGAGGAAGATGACGACCCCAGCATCTGCTGGGATTTCTCCGGATCTGGCAACCCTAGTGCCATGCGGGACTTCATGACCGCATGTGACTACTGCCTCTCCGACTGTTCCGACGGCAGCCGCAGCCTTGGCGACAAGGACTGCGGCCCGAGCCACGAATGTTTCCACGTCGAGCTAGGGGATCCCTCCGGAGGCGGCTGTCTCGGCATGCCGGAGGATGGTGATCCCCCTAGGCCAGCGCCTCGCGCCGACATCCCGCGGGAGCTAGCTGTGGTCCCCGTTCCGGCGGGGGGTCACGACCCACAGGTCGAGCAAGTCCGCGGGGCGCAGGCCGGGCTCGATGAGGGAGCAGGAGCGCTCGAGGCAATCCGCCAGAACATCGGGCAGGTATGGGCGAGCCAGCCCTCGGCCGGAGGAATACGTCACCTGCCCCAAGGTCTCCAGCACCGCATCGCCAACGATGCCAGGGACAGACCGCCACCCGCATCCGGCGGAACCGGTCAGGACCTGGCCGCTGCAGCGATGCTCCTCCGCGCGATGCCGGAGTCATCAACCACCGAGGGTCGGCGAATCTAGGGAGAACTCAAGCATCTCCTGGAAGGCGCTGCGGCCCGGCGGGCCGAGAGCTCTGCCTCCCGAAGGCAGGGGTACCCCTCGGAACCTCGTGCCGTGACTTCCCGACTCACGCGGGAAGCCTCGGTCTTCACCGGACGCACGCGCAACACCGCGCCTGCGGCCCCGGGCCCCCTCGGCGACGAGCACCCTCATCGCGACCGTCGGGCCCGCCTCGACGAGAGGGTGCGCCGAGGTTATCACCCCAGGCGCGGGGGACGTTACGATAGCGGGGAGGATCGGAGTCCCTCGCCCGAACCACCTGGTCCGCAGGTCTTCAGCCGAGCCATTCGGCGGGCGCCGTTTCCGCCCCGATTCCGACCCCCGACTACTATCACAAAGTACTCGGGGGAAACGAGACCGGAATTGTGGCTTGCGGACTACCGCCTGGCCTGTCAACTGGGTGGGACGGACGATGACAACCTCATCATCCGAAACCTCCCCCTGTTTCTCTCCGACACCGCTCGTGCCTGGTTGGAGCACCTGCCTCCGGGGCAGATTTCCAACTGGGAGGATCTGGTCCAAGCTTTCGCCGGCAACTTCTAGGGCACGTACGTGCGCCCCGGGAATTCCTGGGACCTCCGAAGCTGTCGGCAACTGCCGGGAGAGTCCCTTCGGGACTACATCCGGCGATTCTCGAAGCAGCGCACCGAGCTGCCCAACATCACCGACTCCGATGTCATCGGCGCGTTCCTCGCCGGCACCACCTGCCGTGACCTGGTGAGCAAGTTGGGTCGCAAGACCCCCACCAGGGCGAGCGAGCTGATGGACATCGCCACCAAGTTCGCCTCTGGCCAGGAGGCGGTAGAGGCCATCTTCCGAAAGGACAAGCAGCCCCAGGGCCGCCCGTCGGAAGATGCTCCCGAGGCGTCTACTCCACGCGGCGCCAAGAAGAAAGGCAGGAGGAAGTCGCAAGCGAAACGCGACGTTCCCGATGCAGACCTTGTCGCCGCCGCCGAGCACAAGAACCCTCGGAAGCCCCCCGGAGGTGCTAACCTCTTCGACAAGGCACTCAAGGAGACGTGCCCCTACCATCAGGGGCCCGTCAAGCACACCCTCGAGGAGTGCGTCATGCTTCGGCGCCACTTCCACAGGGCCGGGCCACCCGCAGGGGGTGGCAGGGCTCACGACGACGACAAAAGGGAGGATCGCCAAGCAGGAGAGTTCCCAGAGGTTCGCGACTGCTTCATGATCTACGGAGGGCATGCGGCGAATGCCTCGGCTCGGCATCGTAAGCAAGAGCGTCGGGAGGTCTGCTCGGTGAAGGTGGCGGCGCCAGTCTACCTAGACTGGTCCGACAAGCCCATCACCTTCGACCGGGACGACCACCCCGACCACGTGCCGAGCCCGGGGAAGTACCCGCTCGTCGTCGACCCCGTCATCGGCGACGTCAGACTCACCAAGGTCTTGATGGATGGGGGCAGCTGCCTCAACATCATCTACGCTGAGACCCTCAGGCTCCTGCGCGTCGATCTGTCATCCGTCCGAGCAGGCGCTGCGCCCTTCCACGGGATCATTCCCGGGAAGCGCGTCCAGCCCCTCGGACAGCTCGACCTCCCTGTCTGCTTCGGAACACCCTCCAACTTCCGAAGGGAGACTTTGACATTCGAGGTGGTCGGGTTCCGAGGAACCTACCACGCAGTGTTGGGAAGGCCATGCTACGCGAAGTTCATGGCCATCCCCAACTACACCTACCTGAAGCTCAAGATGCCGGGCCCCAACGGGGTCATCACCGTCGGCCCCACGTACAAGCACGCATTCGAATGCGATGTGGAGTGCGTGGAGTACGCCGAGGCCCTCGCCGAGTCCGAGGCCCTCATTGCCGACCTGGAAAGCCTCTCCCGAGAGGTGCCGGACGTGAAGCGACATGCCGGCAACTTCGAGCCAGCGGAGACGGTTAAGGCCGTCCCCCTCGACCCCAGTGGCGACACCTCCAAGCAGATTCGGATCGGATCCGGGCTCGACCCCAAATAGGAAGCAGTGCTCGTCGACTTTCTCCGCGCAAACGCCGACGTCTTTGCGTGGAGTCCCTCGGACATGCCCAGCATACCGAGGGATGTCGCCGAGCACTCGCTGGATATTCGGGCCGGGGCCCGACCGGTCAGACAGCCTCTGCGCCGATTCGACGAGGAAAGGCGCAGGGTGATAGGCGAGGAGATCCACAAGCTGATGGCAGCAGGGTTCATTAAAGAGGTTTTCCATCCCGAATGGCTTGCCAACCCTGTACTTGTGAGGAAAAAAGGGGGGAAATGGCGGATGTGTGTAGACTACACTGGTCTCAACAAAGCATGTCCGAAGGTCCCCTACCCTCTACCTCGCATCGATCAAATCGTGGACTCCACTGCAGGGTGCGAAACCCTGTCTTTCCTCGATGCCTACTCAGGGTATCATCAAATCAAGATGAAAGAGTCCGACCAGCTCGCGACTTCTTTCATCACGCCCTTCGGCATGTACTGTTATGTCACAATGCCGTTCGGTTTGAGGAACGCGGGTGCAACGTACCAGTGGTGCATGAACCATGTGTTCGGCGGACACATCGGTCGCACGGTCGAGGCCTACGTCGATGACATCGTAGTCAAGACGAGGAAAGCCTCCGACCTTCTCTCCGACCTCGAACTGACATTCTGGTGTCTCAAGGCGAAGGGCGTCAAGCTCAATCCCGAGAAGTGCGTATTCGGGGTGCCTCGAGGCATGCTCTTGGGATTCATCGTCTCCGAGCGGGGCATCGAAGCCAACCCGGAGAAGATCGCAGCGATCACAAACATGGGGCCCATCAAGGACTTAAAAGGCGTACAGAGGGTCATGGGATGCCTCGCGGCCTTGAGCCGTTTCATCTCGCGCCTCGGCGAAAGAGGCCTGCCCCTGTACCGTCTCTTAAGGAAGGCCGAGTGCTTCACTTGGACTCCCGAGGCCGAGGAAGCCCTCGGGAACCTGAAGGCGCTCCTCACCCAGGCGCCCATCTTGGTACCCCCAGCTGATGGAGAAGCCCTCCTGGTCTACGTCGCCGCAACCACTCAGGTGGTCAGCGCCGCGATCGTGGTCGAAAGGCAGGAAGAGGGGCATGCTTTGCCCATTCAGAGGCCAGTTTACTTCGTCAGCGAAGTGCTGTCCGAGACCAAGATCCGCTACCCACAAGTCCAGAAGCTGCTATATGCAGTGATCCTGACGAGGCGAAAGCTGCGACATTACTTCGAGTCCCATCCGGTGACTGTGGTGTCATCCTTCCCCCTGGGGGAGATCATCCAGTGCCGAGAAGCCTCGGGACGGATCGCGAAGTGGGCGGTGGAAATCATGGGCGAGGCAATCTCGTTCGCCCCTCGGAAGGCCATCAAGTCCCAGGTACTGGCGGATTTCGTAGCCGAATGGGTCGATACCCAGTTGCCAACGGCTCCGATCCAACCAGAGCTCTGGACCATGTTTTTTCGACGGGTCGCTGATGAAGACGGGAGCTGGCGCGGGCCTGCTCTTCGTCTCGCCCCTCAGGAAACACCTGCGCTACGTGCTCCGCCTCCATTTCCCGGCGTCCAACAATGTAGCTGAGTACGAGGCTCTGATCAACGGATTGCGAATCGCCATCGAGCTAGGGGTCCGACGCCTCGATGCACGCGGCGACTCGCAGCTCGTCATCGACCAAGTCATGAAGAACTCCCTCTACCGCGACCCGAAGATGGAGGCCTACTGTGAGGAGGTTCGACGCCTGGAAGACAAGTTCTACGGGCTCGAGCTTAACCACATCGCCCGGCGCTACAACGAGACTGCGGACGAGCTGGCAAAGATAGCCTCGGGGCGAACGACGGTTCCCCCGGACGTCTTCTCCCGGGATCTGCACCAACCCTCCGTCAAGATAGGCGACGCGCCCGAGCCCGAGGCACCCTCGGCCTCGTCCGAGGTGACCTCGGCCCAGCCCGAGCCATCCTCGGCTCAACCCGAGGAACCCTCGGAGCCCGAGGGCGAAGCGCTGCGCATCGAGGAGGAGCAGAACGGGGTCGTGCCAGATCAAGATTGGCAAACCCCGTACCTGCAATATCTCCACCAAGGAGAACTGCCCCTCGACCGAGCCGAGGCTCGGCGGGTAGCGCGACGCGCCAAATCGTTCGTCTTGCTGGGCGATGAGAAGGAGCTCTACCACCGTAGCCCCTCGGGCATCCTCCAGCGATGCATCTCCATCGCCGAAGGTCAGGAACTCCTGCGGGAAATACACTCGGGGGCTTGCGGCCATCATGCAGCACCTCGAACCCTCGTCGGAAACGCTTTCCGCCAAGGCTTCTACTGGCCAACGGCGGTGGCTGACGCCACTAGAATTGTCCGCGCCTGCGAAGGGTGCCAATTCTATGCGAAGCAGACCCACCTACCCGCTCAGGCTCTGCAAACGATACCCATCACCTGGCCCTTCGCTGTGTGGGGTCTGGACCTCGTCGGCCCTCTGCAGAAGGCGCCCGGGGGCTACACCCACCTGCTGGTCGCCATCGACAAATTCTCCAAGTGGATCGAGGCCCGACCCCTGAACAGCATCAGATCCGAGCAGGCGGTGGCGTTCTTCACCAACATCATCCATCGCTTCGGGGTCCCGAACTCCATCATCACCGACAATGGCACCCAGTTCACCGGCAAAAAATTCTTGGATTTTTGCGAGGATCACAACATCCGGGTGGCCTGGGCCGCCGTAGCTCATCCCATGTCGAATGGGCAAGTAGAGCGCGCCAATGGCATGATCCTACAAGGGCTCAAGCCTCGAACTTACAACAACCTCAACAAGTTCGGCAAGCGGTGGGTGAAGGAACTCCCCTCGGTGGTCTGGAGCCTGAGGACGACGCCAAGCCGAGCCACGGGTTTCACGCCTTTCTTCCTGGTCTACGGGGCCGAGGCCGTCTTGCCCACTGACCTGGAATACAGCTCCCCGAGGACGAGGGCCTACAACGAAGAAAGCAACCAAGCTAGCCGAGAAGACTCACTGGACCAGCTGGACGAGGCTCGGGACAGGGCCTTACTACACTCGGCGCGGTACCAACAGTCCCTGCGACGCTACCACGCCCGAGGGGTCCGACCCCGAGATCTCCAGGTGGGCGACCTGGTGCTTCGGCTGCGGCAAGACGCCCGAGGGAGGCACAAGCTCACGCCCCCCTGGGAGGGGCCGTTCATCATCGCCAAAGTTCTGAAGCCCGGAACGTACAAGCTGGCCAACAGTCAAGGCGAGGTCTACGGCAACGCTTGGAACATCCAACAGCTACGTCGCTTCTACCCTTAAGATGTTTCCAAGTTGTTCATATACCCCGCACCCACGCAAAGTTTAGTCAACAAGGAAGGGTCGGCCTCGCCTCGGCAAGGCCCGACCCTCCCTCGGGGGCTAAAAGGGGGGAAACCCCCTCTGCGTCAAAATTTTCCTCGAAAAGAAAATCTCTTTTACCAGAACATCTTTCGTGCTTTTTGACTACTTCGAAAAGTGGGTCCTGGAAACGACGGGGTACACGTAAGCAGTCAAGGCTGACCGAGCCGAGGGACTCCTACGCCTCCGGGATACGGATACCTCACTCATCACCTTCTGCGATAAGTAACTCGCGCTCGGATAAGGTGAATCCGCGGATCGAACGAGTCTTTACGTACGGAAGCTCTTCTGTCGAAGCGATTCTTCGAGCCTTCTCGACCGAGTCGGTGACAGGGCCTCATGGACGGGTAAAAGTACGCGTAAGCGGCAAGGCCGACCGAGCCGAGGGACTCCCACGCCTCCGGGATACGGATACCTCACTCATCACCTTCCGCGAGAAGCAACTCTCGCTCGCACTAACATCCCTACTACCGACAAAAAGTCCAGATACTCGAAACAAGAGGAAAAGAGACGCAGCTTTATAACGCAGCAAGGGTGTGTGTTCTGGCCTCGACGGCCGCACAAGGCCCACGCTACAAGACGATTTGACCCTGCAGGCTCGGATCTTGACGCTGGAAGAGGGCGATGACACCCTCGGCATCGACAGCACCTTCGGCAAGGCCCGACCTAGCCTCGGACGGCGACGCGGTCCGAGGGCCTCCGCTCCGAAGGACAACGTCATCACCACGCTCGAGCAATCTCTGCCAGGGACTTCTCTGAGAACCCGGCCCGAGCGGACGGCTCGGCCGGCCACCTCCGGGGCCTCGGCCGACCGCCTTCCGAGGGCGCCTGCTCGATCCGAAGCCTCGGCTGAGCAACTCCGACGACAATCCTGCCAACAGACAACCCGGCTAGGCTCCGGCCAACCAGGTTTCATTTCCGAGCCAACTCCGCCTCTGCTCATGCTGATATCGCTACCCCCGGCCTCGGCTCGTCGAAGAGCGGCCGAGGGGTCTCTTTAACTAAGCTAGAGAAGCCTCGGACAACAGGGCCGACCGAGCCGAGGGACTCCTACGCCTCCGGGATACGGATACCTCACTCGTCACCTTGACACGAGGCGACTCATGCTTAGTGAAGCAGTTCAGGCAATCAGCAGACGAGTCTTAGTGCTCGGGAATGAGGAAAAAGCACGGCTCCGTGCCGTGGTTACATACATGTTCAGGCCCCGAAAGCCGAAAATGAACAAAAAACCCGGCACTCGAAGTGCCATAACAAACAGAACTCCGGTTCCTCCCTCCGCAGCAGCGCAGGCCTCAGGAGAAGGCACAGCTGCTGTCTTGCCCTCGCCCATAACGCCACCCGAGGGGCGAGGACAAGTACAAAGAGCCGGAGGCCCGAAGCGCGGATAGTGGCGGTGCCCCCGCCGGCGACGGGGGCTTCTCGAGCCGCCTCCGCCTCGACGCTGACGGCAGAAGCCATCAGCCCCCCGGCAGATCCCCACTCAAATCCTCCCAGATGAGTGGGGCACCGGCCTCCGCGTGGGGACGTCGTCCTGGTGCAAAGGCAGGGCCACCCCAGAACACGAGCGCCGCCCTAGTGGCGTGCGGCGTCTAGGGTGGACCTCCCGTGTACACGGCGCGGCAGCCGCCCCCCGACAAAAGGGGCCGCCGGAGCCGAGCCAGCGGACCCGACACGCTGGAGGTGACGGCGTTCGCCGCCGATCCATCCCACGTTGTCGAAGTCCGGGCCGCCCGCAGGGTCAGTGAGCGCCCTCTCCCACGAACGTAGTGGGAGAGGATGACCCACCAACCCACGTGGGAGGTAGAGCGCCGGCTCAGACCGGCACCCACCCCAGCGAGGATGATGAACATCCTTGAAGCTGAGGGTGGGGCCTAGATTGCAGTCCGGTTTGCCCCTCCCCACCTTCAAGCCGGAAGTCATCCTCTTGGGTGACCGCCGGTGGAGGGGTGCAGCCGGGCTGCATGATGAAAATCCTTGAAGCCGAACGATGGCTGAAAGGTACCAACTCCCACGGAGTTGCGTTCCTCCAGCGATGGAGCGAAAAGACGGCGGTTCCCCCCATCCGGGGGCTCGGAAGATGGAGAGACACAATGCATAGGGGAGGAAGGAGACATGGTCACCTTACGAAGGGGGTCGCCCTCCTTTTAAAGGCAACTCCCCCTGCTTGCACCCTCAACCGTCACGGGCTAAGTCTTCTCCAACACGCCTCAAAAGTCCTCCCCTGCGGCGCGGGGGCTAGGGCCCGCCTGTCATGCAGACCGGCTCCAAGCAGAAGAAGCCGAACCGCCGCGCACGACGCACGCAACCACCCAGCGGTTACAAGTAACCCTCCACTTTTGCCCAGACCAGCGGGCGAAAGGGGCAGGCGGCCATGCAGGCGGCATGCAACCGCGCCAAGTGGACGCGCCTCTCCGACTCCTGACAGGCCAGCGCGACGGCTCAAGCCCACGCGTCGTGCAACTGGCGCGCCGGGTGCTGCATGCGAACCGCTGTGCCACTCGCTCCACCACCGCGCCTCCTCGATCGCGGAACCGATACCACGACTCGAGGCGACCCAGCGCGCGACCCAGCAGTGCCAGCCTGACGCAACGGTCAAACGCGGTCAAAAGTGGGCCGGCAGTAATGACAGTGGCAGGCGCGCAAGAGCAGCGATCACGCCATCAGCCAGGCTCACGTCCCATCCGGAGGCGGCAAGAGAACCCCCTCTCTCGCGGTGCGAAGACGACGCGCCCGTGACCCGTACCTCGAACGGCTCGCGCACGCGCAACGGCAACCTCGCCAACTACTCACCCCGGCGCATTAACTCCGCGGCTCGACGGACAGCGCTACGGGCGGGAGCGGCTGGCGACGTTTCGCCTTCGCCAAAACAACCACGCCGAAAAAGGTACGCCACGACGTTCAATTTCGAATCCTTTTTCCCTTTTCCTTCTTTCTCTATCTCTTGCAACAGGGACCGGGAAAGGGGATACCCCCAAAGGGATCCTTCCCCGTGAAGGAACTAGGCTCCGAGCCTCCCTACTGATCAGGGGTTCGAAGGCTGGCCCCCCGAGGGGTTCAACAGCCGCCTCAGATCGCGTGGACCCGACACCCACTACTGGTCAGGGGTTCGAAGGTCGGCCTCCCGAAAGGTTCCACGACCGCCTCAGGCTACTAGGGCTCCGCGCCCATTACTGATCAGGGGTTCGAAGGCTGGCCTGTCGAAGGGTTCACAGTCGCCTCAGACGCCGAGCGAGGGATGACCAGGGGTACGTTCGATACATAACCAAGGCTCGGGCTGCGCTTCCGAGGTACCCTAGGACATTTCCGAGACCAGCGGGAACGACTCTGTAACGGAATTCCATCGGAGGGAGGCAACGAGCCCTCGGACCCCGTCGCTAGGGGACCGGGTCCGGCAGATCACCCGCAGGTACTTTTGGGCGTGCCTCCGGGCCCCTAGCCGACCCCCAACGAACGGGGCACGGACGTCCACTCGAATTACCCGATTGCAGCTCACCGGAGACACCATGTTCGGTGCCCATCGAGGGTAACATGGCGCTCTCCCCCCCTCCTCCTTGCGGAAAGGCGACGTAGGGGCGTATGTAAAAAGTCGAGTCTGTCCCTGATCGTCCTCTCGCTCCGTGCGGAGGCTCGAGGGCTGCTCTCGCACACCCGGCTCCGGCCGAACCGTTGACAGCGTCAACATACCAGCCCGAGAACTTGGGCCCCGACAGTGCACCTGGGCTACGCCCTGCTCGCATGAGGGAACCGCCAGACCAGCCGAGGCATTACGCAAGGCATTAAGACCTCGAAGGAGTGAAACCACTCCTCTGAGGCCTCGGGGGCTACACCCGGCGGGTGCGCTCGCGCGCACCCACCGGAACAAAGTACCACCGAGAAAGGCTGGTCCCCTTGCAAAAAAGTGCGACGCAAGCCTCCAAGCGAGTGTTAACACTCTCTTCGAGGCTCGGGGGCTACTGTCGGGGACCATAATTAGGGGTACCCTCAAGACGCCTAATTCTCAGCTGGTAACCCCCATCAGCATAAAGCTGCAGAGGCCTGATGGGTTTGATTAAGTCAGGGATCAGTCCATACGAGCGACTCGATCACGCCACGTCCGAGCCTAGCCTCGGGCGAGGGCAGCCGACCCTAAGATGACTCCGTCTCGCCTGAGGCCTCCTCTTTCACGGCAGACGCATCACCGGCTCGCCCGAGGCCCCGCCTTCGATAAGAAGTAACCCTGACTAAATCACCGCGCCAACCGACCGAGTCACCGGGGCGTTTAACGCAAAAGGTAAGACCGACGGGCGACCAGACTTCGCCAGAGGTGCCATAGGAGGCTCTGCCCGACCCAGGGCTCGGACTCGGGCTAAGGCCCCGGAAGACGGCGAACTCCGCTCCGCCCGACCCAGGGCTCGGACTCGGGCTAAGGCCCCGGAAGACGGCGAACTCCGCTCCGCCCGACCCAGGGCTCGGACTCGGGCTAAGGCCCCGGAAGACGGCGAACTCCGCTCCGCCCGACCCAGGGCTCGGACTCGGGCTAAGGCCCCGGAAGACGGCGAACTCCGCTCCGCCCGACCCAGGGCTCGGACTCGGGCTAAGGCCCCGGAAGACGGCGAACTCCGCTCCGCCCGACCCAGGGCTCGGACTCGGGCTAAGGCCCCGGAAGACGACGAACTCCGCCTCGCCCGACCCAGGGCTCGGACTCCGCCTCGGCCTCTGCCGAACGACCTCCGCCTCGCCCGACCCAGGAGTTCGGGCTCGGCCTCTGTCATGCAGGACGGACTCGACCTCGACTTTGGAGGAGCCTCCACGACGCCCGACCTAGGACACAAGACCGCCACGTCAACGGGAAGCGTCATCATCACCCTGCCCTGAGCCGACTCGGGTCGCAGAGAACAAGACCGGCGTCCCATCTGGCCAGCTCCGCCAGATAGGCAATGATGGCGCCTCACTAGACCATGACGACGGCGACTCTCAGCTCCCTTACGAAAGCAGGGAGACGTCAGCAAGAGCACAGCTGTTCCAACAGCTGTCCCTCCATCAGGCTCCGTTACTCCTCCAACAGCCACGACGCCACACCAACAGGGTGCCAAGATCTCTCCGGCTGCCACCTTGGCATGTACTTAGGGCGCTAGCTCTCCCTCGCTAGACACGTAGCACCTTGCTACACCCCCATTTTGTACACCTGGATCCTCTCCTTACGACTATAAAAGGAAGGACCAGGGCCTTCTTAGAGAAGGTTGGCCTCGCGGGGACGAAGGGCAGGGGCAGGCGCTCTCTCGGGGCCGCTCGCTCCCCTCACCTCGCGCGGACGCTTGTAACCCCCTACTGCAAGCGCACCCGACCTGGGCGCGGGACGAACACGAAGGCCGCGGGAATTCTCCGACTCCCTCACGACCCGGCTCCGGCCGCCTCGCTCTCGCTCTCTCTCTCCCCCCTTCGCGCTCACCCACGCGCTCGACCCATCTGGGCTGGGGCACGCGGCACACTCACTCGTCGGCTCGGGGACCCCCCGGTCTCGGAACGCCGACATATAGGTTAACACGTAGATAAACAACTTAGATTCAGCAAGAAATGTTGTAATGGGTGAGTTCGGATTCCAAATTGAAAGTATGTACATCGAACTAAGTGATCATAATGTTGAAGTGTATCTAACATTTAAGGAAACCATGTTTTTTCAATCCTATAAAACAGTCATATAGACTAACATCTCAGTTCAGTTACATGATAAAAGAAAAGGAAAAATCACTGGCAGCATTGTATTGTTGAAGCTATTATAATGCTCTGCATAAATGTATCGACAATCTACGACATGGTATGAGAAGATAGTACTTACAACTTTAATTTTTAGTATCAGATGGTTGGGATTATGAACTTAAAAACATAATTTCGCTGAACTTTAGGAGATTCTAGCAGAGATATAAGCAATGTACGTAGTACTTGTTTTTGGTATCAGCTTCACGTGGATCAAGTACATACTTCTTGTCTGTATAAACAATTGCCCTGAATCCTAAACTGTCAGCACACTGTATCATTGTTGCATTGTTGCTGAAACATTCCTTCTCTTGTACACATAAGGCACACAACCGAAATTTTCAGAAATCAGGTAGAAACGGAAGTGGGGAGATTCACTACAAAAATATCAATACCAAGGCATCGTACATATAACTTGTAAAAAAGAGTGGCATCGCAAATTGAGACAACCTCCTCGATTCTGCACTGATAGTTGAGTTTGCAAGGTTCCCTTGTGCTTAGGCATGTGGTAAGCATTGTTGTTGTTGGCTTGATGCTGTGGTACATAAGTTGGAACTATGACTATGTTGAAAGAATCAGCATGTCCATTTGAGCACCTAAATCCACCCTTAATTGATCAAATCCTTGTAAAATGGTAGCATGGATATTCATAGGTGGACATATTTCGAAAATAAAATATGAGCACATAGGGTAACATTTTTTCATAGCTTACAGTTAATGGCTAATCCTTCATGGTAAACCACGTACATCCATCCTGTTTTAGTCCAGTTCAAAAATATGGGGTGTTAAAAAGAAGCAAACGGAAGAATGCTAAATGTATGAATGATTCACATCATAAGCACCTTAATTAACCAAAAGAAGACCCTGGTACATAAAAGGTTTGCTGGACAGACTGACAGAAGAGTACAAAGACAAACCGATGTATTCTAGCAGTTGGCTTTGGGTTTTCATAGCTGACATTTTCATTTTCTGTGATAAAATTTATTTAACCATGTCACAGTGAGGTAATATGAACATTATTCTCATCTGTGTAAATATTATGAGATGAACATTCGTTGTTGTAAATTTTAGGTTTTGAAATATGCAAATTACAGGGGTGCTCATGTTAAGCTAAAAATAAAAGTTCAGCTGAACTAACTAAATGCACTTTTACTACCATTGAATTGCACAACCTTTAGTAGTATAATTCAAATAATTGACTGATATGACAGACAGCTACTTATTGTCCAGGCTACACAATCTATGGTGACATTTATATTATGAGTTTTTTTAAAGAAAATGCAGATGATATACTTGCCTTTACGTTGTGCAATAAGGAGGTATACATACATGTAATCTTGAGGAACACCATATGCATCTAATATAAATATTGAAGTAATGTATTATTTAAATTGAGAAGGGCAGAACAGAAGGATTCACTATAGGAAGCATTTGCTGATTCCTGGATGTTTGTCATTTTCCAATAGTTGTGAAATGTTCCAGGTCTTACCAATGAAGGTATTCTCTTTTTTTGTTGGGTTACTTAGACTTTGGAGTCTGGACCCATCATCACCTAGTAGCAAGTTAACCTGTTATCTTGAGTAAATATTTATCACAACTAAATATAATAGTTCACTTATGCAGTAGCAGGTGCTTAACATTTGTTCTCTGAAATTCTCACAGCACTTATATTTTATTCAGACAATTACAAAGGTACTATTTGCTTAACCAACACAATGTAGGCATTCTTTTTTGAAAGTACATGTTACAGAATTTGAAGCACGCATATCTGAGCATCAACCAAGTCATGGGGAGCGGACAGAGGAGGGAGAGCAAGCGAGGGGCCGGACGGCGGAGGGGCATTTCGCTAGAGCGACGAAGCCACCGAGCGTGGCTGCGGCACATGCGCTGAGAAAGACTGCGTGAGGGGCTATGTGCCTACACTTGTGCGAGAGGGGAAGCCACTAGCGCTATGGAGCCTGAGCGCCGCCGTTGTCGCTTGCGTGTGGAGGGCGAGCAAGGGATGGGCGGCGGCGTTTAGCCGGGGATCGACGCCTGCGTGTGGGCCGGGGGCGAAGGGGATAGAAAGCGGCGTTGGGAATCCCGACCGTCCAGGGCGGTGGCGGCGGCGACGCCCGGGGAGGGAGCGACAGGATGGAAACCGGCGCTGGGAGTCCTGGACGTCCAGGGCGGCGGTGTCGGTGGTGTTTGCGACGCCCAGTGGGGCGATATTTCACCATCGGATGAAGATTGTGCGGCTGCAATCGCAAGCAATGACGTGGACATCGCGGTTGCACTCCTTTGCGCCCGCGCTTAATATATAGAAATAGAAATTCGATGGATCGATCATTGAAGCCCTCTGGCCTCTGGCGCCGAGACTCGAAGCATGCGTTGAATCGAACGTTTCATCGGTTGTACAAAATTCGTCCTTTTTTCTCTAGGTGTCCTTAAAATCGTCACACCATATGAATGACACACCCCCGCACTCTTGGCTCACATCTGTTGGAAGTCAGCAAATCAGTGGTAACGAGATGTAGAGAGAATAGTGCAAATGACAGTTCTCTTCTTTATTGCAGGGAGAACTCTGTTTATATACAGGTGAAGGGTTGTGTTCTCAAGGGGGTGTCCCTTAGGAATAATCTGTCGCACCCCTTGGATTGATCACAAATACAATATTTTATAACACTCCCCCTTGATCAATCCAATTATATTTAATCATCTGCAAGCTGTCATCCAATATTTGATCTCCTCAAAAACCCTGTGGGAAAAATAAGGAGTATACAATATCCTTTGGATAATGAGAATAATCTCACTTAGTTTCCAAAAGAAAATATGCTTGTAATCATCATTCGTAAAAACCCCTTTGGGGAAAAATCAATGATGAAGCATATAGCTTAGTTGATATTACCTCATTAAAAACTTTGGATGAGAAAACCTCAACAAGGCAAAACTCATACAAAGAAAAGAGTGTAATATGATAGTACAAAACAGGTCAATATCATGGAGAATTACTCCCCCTGATCCTTGCAAGCACTTAAGTCTTCCCATACCAATCACCTCAACACATTTCTGAAAACGTTGAGTATGGTAGAGATTTTGTGAATATATCATCAAGATTATCACAAGACTTTGTTTGCAAGATGGATAATACAATTTAGGAGCAATATGCTTATTAATGTTGCTCCTGATATAACCTGTTTCCATCTGAACAACACAAGCTTAATTATCTTTATAGATAATTGTCGGTGGTTCAATTGAACCATGGTACGACATTGTTCTCCAATGGACCTCTAGCCCAAAGAACAATAATATGTCTATAGCCATCATCTCAAAAACCCCAGTGGGGAAAATAAATGATGAGACATATAACTCAGGCTAATATTTCTCCAAGATAATCGTGTCAGAAAATCTGAGAAATCAACATATCAGCTGAGTCTCCTTAAAAACCCAATGGGAAAAATAAGGAGAATAATCACGATCTATTGTTGATCATTTAAACTCTTATGAGATAAACTCATAACCTAGTTCAAATACAGCAATAGCTATGTCATAATGTATCATCCTCGAAAACCACTATGGGAAAAATAGATGATACGGCATAGGACTTGTGTTGATGTTGCCTCGTTAAAAACTTTGAATGAGAAACCCAATCAGGGAAAAACTCATGCGAAGAAAAGAGTACAACATGATGTGTAAACAAGTTCTTCTGATCAAGAGGAAACTCCCCCTGATCTTTGCAAATTACTAAGTCATCTCATACCTGCTCTCAAACACATTTAAAATGTGAAGTAAGGTAGAGACTTAGTTCGTAACTTGTTTTTCATCTAAACAACACAAAGTATATTATCTTCATAGATAATAAGGTCAGTGATATAAAATCATAACCACTACATACCTTCAGTATGTAGTATATCATTCTGTACTATAGAATGATTAGTGTAAGTGACCATTAATCTCTGTTGATCAACATTTATCAAACAGTAGGTCCAACTTACCATAAGTATGTCATTGATCTTGTACCTGGGGATCTTCTATAGATATCCAAGATCAGTATATCCAAACATAAGGAGAGCATGAGTACATCTAGAGATCATAATTCGATCTCATGTGCTGTTAGCTAGCAAATCTTTGCAAAACAATATCCGGCCGGATGCTATTGCAAGATATAATAGCACATCTCATGATCTGAAAGAATCAAATGACTATGATTCCATTATATTGAATTTCTTCAATATACGTTGGATATAGACAATTTTGTATTCAAGATACTCAAGATAGTTTACTTTGAATTGAAAATCTCTTTCAATTCATATCCTCTATCTCGAACTCCGTCGATAAGTAATGTATGTTTAAAATATGTTGCACATATTTATACTGAACATACCATACTTTGTGTATCCTTTCAGAAGGAAGGATTCACTAGGTCGAATGTACCATATTTGACCAAGATGCTCTAAGTCACAAAGACTTTCCAAGCATTGCAAATTTGTGATTGGTGATTATGTATTTGGAATCCTTCAGGACTCCACATATACCATAATCTAGTGACCACATATGCATATGTTGTCACTACATCTATCAACTGCACAGATAGATGATTTACTGCCCTTTGTATTGTATCGGAATTTTACTACTCACGGTAGAAGAGAATTTATAGCATTAAAATCATGCTTGGGTTTGCGTATAAACCCAGTTGCTACTAGCCATGCTTTCTCACCACCTCATTGTTTCCAAGTCCATGAAAACAAACTTGTATCCACAGTAAGATACCTTGAAGTGAAAATAAGTTAACACTTCTTTCCGGTGAGCAAGGCTATCTCTGCAATATTGTATCACTCAACAAGATCCAGTTTGAGCATACTCATGCTCTGCTATGGCCATAGTCTTTTGGATCACTTGGAGTGCATATACAATTTGCTGAGATGTATGTGTCGACACTTGTAGCTTTTAAATAACACAATTCTCCAGTTGACATAAAGTCATTTTTATGTACCCTTATGATTCCTCGTGAAATCCCAAAACGAGAATCAAGGGCTTCCGATAACCTAGCCTCATCAGTGCGCACTGAGCTAGGTTGTGAATGTCTTCCATTCACAGGATAATTCATATCCTCTAGGTGTCCACCAACGCTAAGTTGGTTACCAACGAATAGTTGGTTTGCATTTACTATCTCAGAAGGTCTAGCCTTCAACTGCTTGCAAGCATCTTAATCCCAATTTGTGACCATACTTCTCCCCCTCTTATTTACAACATCATTGTAATAGGGAGTTGAGTGGTGTTCCATGTAACCACTCTTTCTGGCACTTCCATGTAGGATTAGTTTGAGTGACACCTCATAGTAAATGCACATGGCAGTTAATTTACAACTTCTTGCAAATCATTCGAACTCAAAGGTTCAGTTTTAGTACGTGATCCTGAGCCTGAATGCTTACTGCATTCACTATAATTTCCTGGCATTCTTTTTGGTACTCGAAATCTCCCCCTAATGCCTGGAAAAGCTCATGATTCAAGCAAGCGTACGGGCCGTGAATAGATTCTCATGAAGAGATTCTAAAACTTAATGATCGACGGAGAATGAATTCTCACATAGATCCCCAGCTTTCTGTGTGCCCATACATGTACGCTGCGGTGGTGAGATTGGGAACATACCCAATTTACGCATGGGAAATCTTTCACGGATTCCCACGTACTAAAAACCATAGGGGAACTTGTACATGTAGTACATGTAGTTAATCACAAGTCAGGAGCGTGCAAAGCTTCCTGACTCCAACCATAACTAGTTGGAAATGATAAATCATTACTGATGGTCATTAATGATTTGAAATTTTCGAATCTATCATAGATTCATCATATCCTTTATGGATATATCATTCTGAATATCAAGACAAACAATCATCATTGTAAGCTCATTTGGTAAATTCAGTAGTGTGGGGGCTAATGTGCTCAAGCTTGAGACATTATTACTTAATGGTCACGAGTTGTCCGAAGGACACACTTCAGGTCATCATATAGATGAACCAAAGAACCATAAAAGCCTTCAATGTCCATACTATCTTCGTAATGGACCACACTTGTTCTTTTGAAACAATTCAAAGAACTTAACCAATTTAGATCAGATTTTAAGATAAGAGGGACTTAAAATCTCATTCCCAATGATACTCATCAAGTATCTATCTTATGGGAAAAACATGACCAATAGAATTGTCCATAACTTTTCATTTCATCCCAACAATGTGATGACCAATTCAATCTTACCCAGCCTGGTAAGTATCATCACATGAAAAGTTATAACATATGCAACACTTTGTATGGGATGATGTATGTAGAATACAGTCCATAAGAAATATTTCTGAGAAACATATGCAATATCCATCACTATCACCTTGTGTTTCCACATGATAGTAATTTTATGTATATCTCTATAATTTGGTAAGATAAAATAGGATATATCAACACATCCTTGATACTTCCATTACCAAAAGGGGACTAGATATTAACATATCATGATATCGCACGAAGCGATTGTCAAAATATTATTTCCTCTTTCCAAAGGAATATGAGAATATTTTGTTTCCCCACTTATAGAGTTTGTGGCTCAATTCTCCACATTGCATGTTTCTTCCTCAATTGGAAGAATCCCTATACAAGTTTGCACAACTCAAATCAATGAGTCTTCAACTCCCTTGATGAGTTGGTTCAACTCTAATCGATGAGTTTGTTCAACTCAAATTTATATGAGTTTTTACACTCAAATCACATGAGTGTGTTCAACTCACACCGCATGAGTTGAACCTATCACAACATCAATTATGAGATTATACCAAATCTCATGCATCATTTAAATATTACTCAAAAGCAAATCATCTAACAAAGTGGTCTTCGCTTAGAAAAAGAAGTGTTGTTACATGATTAGTCCAAATCATGAATTACACAACTAACCACTGTTATCATGTCAGATGGAAGATTGAAGTACACTTCATATCTTAGCTTTCATGAGTAGTATGCATCTATTGGGATTTCATATACATGATTAGATGCTTAGGCATACAACACTATACCACGTATAGTGTAATGACGAAAGAGTTTGCCATACTCATTTCCCTTCCCTTTTTAATGTGCTTATATATTTGCTTTCAAGCAAAATATATGAATACAAAGTGTTAGTCTACGACATAATGTAGACACATACTCATAAGCCCACAAGTCTTATGATTTTCTTTGCTATTCATTTTGCGCTTGCACATCAAGCCGCAAAAGCACATAAGTTCTTTTTATAAGAACCATAAGAGAAAGAGAGCATCTCATTTCCTCCAAATCGAAGAGGTGAATTCCCATATCATGCAAAAATGAAATGAACATATCCAATGAACATTAAGGATAATTAAGCCCATTAAGCGAGTTCATCAAACTCTATTAAATTATTATCCTTCAAATGGCTTAACCATTTTCTGATGTTGTAATATGCCGCAAAATATATCATATCTTTTATATGTTGGAGAATTCTAGGTATCACATAAAGTGTACCAAAGGATTTTTGAAAAATTGGTGGACACAACGTAGATAATCTCCATGTAATGAAACAATGGAGTAGATCTCCCAGTAGTGGGCAAAACTTTTGCTGCCTGAAAGCATGGTCTCTGGG
Organism: Zea luxurians; assembly: GCA_029449295.1. Taxonomy (NCBI): domain Eukaryota; kingdom Viridiplantae; phylum Streptophyta; class Magnoliopsida; order Poales; family Poaceae; genus Zea; species Zea luxurians. The sequence goes on from JAOPSE010000010.1 coordinate 110,571,787, forward strand.
CTGATATATTCAAAGAACATACCGCAGCCAATGCTTAGGACTCCACTACCTGTGCTTGACCAAAATTTCAAAAATAAAATGGAAATCACCATAAAGGTGAATAACCAACATTACATCTCCAACATATCTACTTGGGAGAACACATAGGTAATCATCATGACCATATGATGTAGACCTCTTACTGATGAGCAAATAACATTTTGTTGTCTAAAAGCTTGGTCTCAGGGCAAATAAATTCCAAGAACTTATTGCAGCCAAAGCCTAGATCTCCATCATGTGTTGAATAATCCCAAGTTCAAGATATGTATGATATTTTGGAAGAATTCATCATTTAATTAAGTAGAACTTAATTAAAAGAATTCTTTTAGCAGTCAGCATGACTGCAGCGTCCAGCCTGGCTCCATAGCCTGCGACGCCTGCATGGTCCGTGATCTTTTGGGTAGCACGTATAGGTAATCATCTTGAAAGATGTAGACCTCATAGTGATGGGCATTTCAAATGCGGCCTAAAACACGGTCTCTGGGCTACTAAACTCTATAAAGAATTTAGCGCAGCCAGTGCTTAGGACTCCATCATCCTATGCTTTTCCAAAAATGCAATATCATTTTGCATGAGGACCATTAATTTCGACTTATTAATATGCTATGTTTTTCATGCAAACATAAAAGAATGCAAAAACAGAAGCAAATCGAAATATGTGAATCATAAATGTAAATAAAATATAATTCACTAATAAGTCTGCAATTTTCATAAAAAACAGACAAATATGTACAATTACATATATCAGTAGCAATCTAAATATTCAAATATAGACGCAGTGATACTGATTAAGATAGCAATATATTTAGCCAAAAAAAAAATAGTTAGCCCTTCCATGTGAAATGGGCCAAAACAGCCAGCCCATCTGTGGCCTATAGGAGATCGATAAGCAGTTAGGGTTTCCTAACACTTCTTGTCGCGACCCTCTCTCTCTTCCACCAGCAGCAGGGCGCCGCCGCCGCCGTCTCGCGGGCGCGCGCAGCCGCTGCCACGCGGGCGCGCAGGCAGGCCTCAGCGCGGCCTCGCGCGGTGCACGTGCCTCAACAGCCGAGCGCTTCGGCCCCGTGGCATGGGCGAGCAGGGGCGCGGCGGCCTCTGCCCCACGGCTCGGCTTGGCCCCGGCACGGGCCCCCCGCAGGGCGCGGGCGCGGCCGCCGGCCTCGGCCCTGGTGGCGGCGCGGCCATGGCCCGGCACGGTGCGGGGGCGCGGTTCGGCACCGGCCCCGTCTCCGGCGGTCGTGGTTGCCCTGCCCCCGGCAGCGCAGGCGCGGATCCGGCCTCGACTTCGGTGCGGGCGCGGGTGCCGCGGATCCAGCCACGGCGGTCCTCCAGGCGGCTTCCCCAGCCGGCCTCGGCAGGCGCGCGGCCCCGGCAGCCGGTAGCCCGATGCGCTACTGCGCAGGAGCGCCCTGGCGGGCGCGCAGCCCCGACCAGTGGACACCGGCGCGGCCTCAGCGACTCGGCGGCGCGGCCACAACGGCTTTGCGCGGCCCCCCGTACCCCTCGCCAGCGGCGCGCGGGCGTACGGGCGCGCAGGCCCGGCGAGGCACAGGAGCGGCCCCGAGGGCGGTGCGTGCGTGCTCGCTGGCTCCCCGAGGTGCAGCGGCCACGCCCCGGCCCCGGCGGTTCGGGTGGGCAGGCGCCGGCGCGGGCGCATGGCGCGGATGCGCAGGCCCGGGAGCGCGCATCCCCGACAGCGCATAGCTCTGACCGGCTGCGTCGAGCGCGGCTCCAACGACGCGCGCAGACCCGGCGAGCGCATCGACGGATTCGACCAGGCACGTCCACGGCGCGGGGTTCCTGGCGCGGCGAGGCCATGCCGGCCCCGGTGTGGGCAAGACATCCCCGGCGGCTCCGGCGCAGTGCAACCCCACGGGGGAGTTCGTCGCGCGGCCCACCGGCGACGCGGCTAGGTAGCCCTAGCCCCGGCACGCGCGGGCATGGAGGTCTTCGCAGCAGCAACAGAAGTAGGCAGCAGCAACAAACTTCTGTAAGAATCAAAAGGAACGGAATACCTTCACACGTACTGCCCTCCATTAGATTGTGCGAGCAGCAACTTCTTTTCCTTTCTTTGCTTCTCTGATCTCACGAGCGAACAGTGCTGATAACGTGTTGGAAGTCAGCAAATCAGTGGTAACGAGATGTAGAGAGAATAGTGCAAATGACAGTTCTCTTCTTTATTGCAGGGAGAACTCTGTTTATATACAGGTGAAGGGTTGCGTTCTTAAGGGGTGTCCCTTAGGAATAATCTGTCGCACCCCTTGGATTGATCACAAATACAATATTTTATAACAACATCAACATGAACGAAACAAAAAAAGAGAGAGCTTACTACTACCCTGGCCCGATCTTTTTTTAAAAAAACAGAGAAAAGAAACTCAAGACATAAGAAATCAGCAGCGCTGCACATTTTCTAACCTACACATACCGGCGGCAAACCGGCGGCCGGCGCGGCGGGGGATCAGCATCGGCTCAGTCCTCGAAGCCGGTCCTCTTCCAGACGGCGTCCCGGACCCGGCTGAGGTCGCGCCCCTTGAGCGTCCGCCCGACCCCCTCGTGCACGGACAGCGACGCCGCCCGGCTGCGCCACGCCAGCTCGTGCGGCGGCACCACCTCCGCCCCGCCGTAGCTGCCGCTGCCGCCGCCGCCGCCGCCGTCGTCCGCGTCAGCCTCCCACTCGCCCGCGTGGTGGTGGTCGCGGTACTCGACCCCGAGGATCTTCTGCCAGTCCGGTATGTTCATCGGCAGCGACCCCACCGCGCCGCCGCCGCCGTCCACGGGCTTCTTCCGCCCGGCGCGGGGGCCGTGGACCGGGCGCGCCCAGCCGGCGGCGCCGGCCAGGTCGTCGGACGACACGGCGCTGGAGTGGCAGGCCGCGCCGAACGAGCCCCAGACGTCCGACTCGTCGAGCTCCTCCGCGGCGCCAACGCCAGCGCCGGCGCCGGCGCCCATGGACGGCGCGAACAACCGGTACGCGTGCTTCGCGGCCGCCGACCTCGCGCTCCCGGCCATGCCGATCGGTCAGAACAGAACCAGTGGCGCTCTCTGACGTGCTAGCGCCTCTACGGCCGTGACGCTACGTACGAGGAGTGTGGTGCCGGGACTAGGAGGGCTATGGTTTTGGAACTTGCACGGGGCTCTGGGTGGATTTTATAGCGTGGCGTCGGGTGGAGTGGAAACCTGAAAGCAGTGGGTGTGCACTGGATGGGTTTGCTTGTTGGGGGACCGGAAGCGGATAAGGCTGTTTTCCGGAAGGACGGCACTGTCCAGCCCTCCGCTGGTTTCGACCGACTTTGGCGAGCCATGGCCACGGGAGGTGCGTTTCGCTCGGCGGACGGTGGGCGGCTGGGCGCCCGTGCGGCCTTGGGACTGGATGGCATCGTCTGGGACTCCTTTCCTTTCCTGTCCCTGAGGGATGGCCACGCCAACGAGGGATAACTCCGGTTTCGCCTCGTCACGGCTCACGAACGATCCACGTACTAGATGCGTTAACCTTGTGGTACCAACAGTTCTCGCACAGATGCAATGCAACGCAATGATTCAAAACAAAACCCCACCGGACCCCCAGCAAACACACCGCTATGCTGACCTCCCACCGGACACTGCACATTGGTTTTGTCACTTGTGATCTTTGATTCTTTATATATAAAAAAGGAAATCTATCGCCTCTAATGTACTAGACGCGTAAGTCATCCAGACAGAAATGCCAAACCACCTTTTTTTTTAAAAAAAAAGTGATAGGTTTTGCCACCTTCGTACCTGATCTACCACGATACCACATTTCCACGAATACAATCTGTACGTTTCCACACAAGTGACTGCTTCAGTCCCAGTCCTACTTGTTAGAATATTCATTTAGGGTTTGGGGTCTTCTCCGTGTAATGACCATCTCACCCCCCCTGTAATGGGCCTGACCCAATTTACTCAACCTATTAATATATCACTCAACCCCTGTTAGGGTTAGGGTTCACATTCTAACTTGGTACCAAAGCTAGGGTTTCTGTTTTTTTTCCAAACCAGCCGCCGGCACCCCCACCTCCCAGCGCCGGCCGCCGTCGCTCCACTGCCCCTCCCTGCGCCGCCCACCGTCGACTACGCCCCTCCCTGCTCCAGCCGCTCCTTCAACCGCCGACCCCCGCACCAATCTGGCGACCCACGCACACCGCCGGCCGCCAGTCTTCCACAGCGCTGGACACGCCACCACCTCAGCCGTCGGCGTCCTCTCCTCTGGCCGGCCCTCTCCCTTCCTCTCCCTCTCTCTTCACTGCCTCGCAGATCCACGACCTGCTTTGTTGCTGCCTTGCCAGCAAGCGGTCGCGCGCCACGAGCTACAGCAGGCGACATCCGCCCCGGGGTTGCACGCCGCCTGCTAGCCGCGGACGTCCCAAGAGCCCCGTTCGCCGCCTCCAGCCACCACCGGCTATCCTCCCTCCCCGGCGGCCCGGTCCGCGCCACTGCCGGCCCACACTAGGTCGCTCCAAGGCCTGCTGCGACCGGGCGTCCCTCGCTGTGACCCGCCGCGCCCGCTGCCTCCCCTCCCCTGTCGGCGGCGCGTGGCCACGGCCCTCGCGCGGGACGCCGACCTCGTGCTGCTCCTCGTCCTTGCCGTGGCGCCCGTCTCTTCCCTTGCGAGCAGCTCATCCAGGGAGCACGACCTCCTTCCGCGCGTGTCTCCATTCGCCATTCACTTCTCCACTCTCTCATGGCATCACCCCCTTTTGACGGGCTCACCGTGCGTGTCCTCCTCCACGATGGTCAGCTTGTCCAAGGCACCTTCGTGGCCTTCGATCGCGCCATGAGCCCTGTCCTTCGTGATTGTGTCGAAATCCACCCCACGGCCGGTCATCACGTGTCTGGACCCCTTGTCTTCCCTCGTACTATGATCGCCTCCCTGGCAATCGAGCCCCCTTTGTCCCCCTCCCCTCCTAGTAACCACGTCTGCGCTCCTCTGGCCCTTTCTGCGCACCCTACGACCTCCCCTCTGTCTCCCTCTCCCGTCGATTGGGTGGTTGACTCCGGGGCCTCCTTCCACACTACCCCCACTACTAGTTCGTTATTCCACTCCCATCCACCACACCCCTCACATCCTTCCTCCATCGTCGTAGGCAACGGTTCCACCCTCCCGGTCACCTCAGTAGGTGCATTGGTTCTTCCAGGATCATTCTGCCTTAACGACGTCCTTGTTGCTCCCGGACTGACTCATCCCCTCCTCTCGGTTCGTCGCTTCACTAGTAACAACCACTGCTCCATGGAGTTCGACCCCTGGGGTCTCACCATACGCCACCTTCCCACACATGCTGTGATCGCTCGCTGTGATAGCTCCGGCCCCCTCTATTCTCTTTACTTGCCCTCCCCTCCCCACACCAGAGTAGCCTCATCTCCTGCACTTACTACTACCACCGCATCACATGCTCTTGCTACTACCACCACCTCCTCCGCTATTTGGCACCGTCGCCTCGGGCACCCTGGACCTGACGTCATGTCCCAGCTTTCCGGCCACTCAGACATATCCTATACTCGGGGCTCTTCTGAGCGCCTCTGTCATGCTTGTCAGCTCGGCCGTCACTCCCGTCTTCCTTTTTCCACTTCTACGTCTAGGGCTGTTCAGGCCTTTGATCTTGTCCACTGTGATCTCTGGACGTCTCCTGTCCTTAGCCTTGGTCAAATTACTTCTAGATAATTGAATCGGCCAGCTAAACTGAACATAGTATATCTTGATTGTTTGTTCCTCTGGGTGTAAAGAATCCATGTAGCCTCTGTAAGAAAAATTAAATTTAGCTTCTCAAAACCCTGGCCTGTGATGAAGTATCTAGTCTTCTCTATGCGGCTATGCCTGTAGATATTGTTCCTCAGATTTCTGAAAAAAGGTGTACCTTGATGTGGATCCAGTGTAAAAGATTGTGGCAGTATATAACCTGAAAGTAAGAAACTGAAGAAGCTCCTAATGGCTAGAGCTAGCATAAATATGTTCTATCTTTGTATATGCCAAGGTTTTTGTCCAATACAAAGTGGTAGAATGATTAAAAGAGAGGTAACGGCGAAAGGGACTCTAGCTGAATTGGTTAGGTGGTTCAAGTAGCACTCTTCAGGTCCTCCTTGTTTGTCTCAAGCCAAAGCACAGGTCTAAGACTTGGCCCCGGTCGGCGGTCGCGGTCGTTCTCACGTGGGATACGATATCGCTGTGTATGGATGGTGTAAGGATTCAGGAGTTTTGTCAACCTATATGAGAAGGTCTTCTTTTAAATACAATACTCGAGGCTGTCTTAGTTCCCGCAGGTTGAGTTTTAAAAGAGAGGTAGTGGTGACTGATGGCTGATGATGGAGGATGATAAATGTAAAGTAAAAAATGCTTCCACTTCAAGGCTAACCTACCTTTCTCCTGGTATACAGGGAAGTACTAAATTTATGATTAGGCCTTTAAATAATTTTATGGTCTTCATTTGTAACACAAGTAGATAACTACTGCTAATCGATGGTGTCACTCAGCTTGCAGTTTACTTTTTTTCGCGCGCGTAATAAGATCTTAGACACTTCCTGTTTTCTGTATCAACATGTGCTCTCTCTGTAAGAATACTCGTAGGTGTCAAATGCCTTTTGTTCCCCGTGCCAATGGTACATGTGACTGGTTCTAACCTTGCCTTTTTATTGACTAACGTATCAGCTTGCAGCGATGAGGATTGAGGAGGATCACCCAACTGCCCGCTAAGAAGCGACTTCAGGAGCCTTAGAATCCATAAGAACAGGATAACCAGATAATTTGTGGGCATAATGAATTGCAGTCAAATAGTTCAGATAGTTTTGGTCAGCTTTGTGCATATGGTTTTCTATTAATGTTTATGCGGCCCATTGATGTCGTTGATGAACGGAAAAAGATCCTTGATTTTTTTGGAAATCCGTTGTGTAGGCATTTTCGGGCGTGTGTATTCAGAATAATCTGTGTGATTGCTGTTTCTCACCGACACAAATTCGTTTGGTCCAGGTGATGTTTAAACCGTACTGTAAACCCTAAACTCTAAGCATGTAACATAATCCAAATAGAGATAATAAATTATTGTGCTTACAGGGAAGTCTTCGGCGATCATAGCAAAACATTGGCGGCATAAAAAGCACAGCATGGGCATATGCTCTGGCTAATGTTCGTGGATTCGTGCTGCCATGAACATTCTTTGTCCAAAACTTCCCCATTCTTGTGTGTCAGCGACCTATCGATCGAGCATGCTACATTACAGAATACTCCAAAGTTCTCAGAGATGCTGTCGCCATATGAACCTTTCATGTTTTTTGAGCTCATCTGTTAACCGGTAGATAACATTATTGTGTCTACATGCATGTTCCTCTAGCACGATTATTGGGGTCTGGGATGTGTTATTTGCAGAGAAGATATGCTAATACATATTCATTTCCTAGGGCAGCAAGTAACACTTGCCTGTTATTTCATTTGAGTAGCATTTCCTACTAATGCTAATTTGCTCCGGCCGGTGAATTTCAGGGATGGGATTACCAGCCCCATATCACAACAGCGCGGGAGCACGTTTTGCTGTCCTTCACATAGATGCAGGCAGTCAAAGATTAGCACAGAGCGAGACAGATAGGAATTGAGAGTGAAATCATCCTTGCTGTCTGATCAGCTGTACGCATGTACTGCTTTCGTGTTGGTAGTCTATACTATACTTAAAACATCAGTTCTAAAGATCGTCTCGCGTCATCTTTTTACAAATAATACTTCACAGTTATTTCAAATTAATCCGTTGCACGACTATAAATGGCCAAACGGTGGTCCGGCACGGGCCAGATGCACGCGGGCTACAACTATGACCCAGTCACATCATGCCGGCCTACTGACTGTGTTGGGCAGCCCATTAGCCCGTCGGCTCATTTGATTAAATCAGCATAAAATGTTAAAAAACGAAGGTGAGGTTTGAACCCATGCCCTAATGAACAAGGGCGGGAGACACTAGAGGTACCGTTTGGTTCAAATATTTGTAACGTAATGGGTAAGTGATAACGTTAAATCATGTTTGTTTTAGTCCAACCGTAATCAGATAACATACTAAAAATTGATACCGGACTATTCAAACTTGTTACCACCAGTAATCGAGTGTAAACCATTACCATTACCCTTTACGTTACATTTCGTGAACCAAACAGCACCTAGGTGAAACTGTCTAGCCATTAGAACATCATGTTCAGATGTTTTTAATATTAAATATAAGTTTTATATATGTATATACGTTTTTTTGTAAAATTTAAAAAATATAATCGTGTCAGACCGGGCCGAGGCTACAACCTGTTGGGGCACAGAGCCGGACGGTCCGCGATCTGGCGCGAGGCGGCGGTGCTCTCTGGTCAGGCGCGGACAGTCCGCGGCCAGGGGCCGGATGGTCCGCGACCTGGCGCAGAGGCTAGGGTTTACTGTCTGACGACCGGACGGTCCGCACGTGCGCAGGGGCGGCGGAAGATCGCCGGCGGCGCCTGTATCTCACTCCCGGGAGGGACCCCATCGGGGAGGAGAGATCCTAGGAGTTGTCTAGGCTCGGGTAGACCGACCTAGACTCCTCTAATCGACGTAGAGTCGAAGAGAAGCGGAGGATTTAGGGATTGGAAGACTAAACCTAAACTAGACTAGAACTACTCGTAGGATAAAATGTAAATTGTATTGATTGAAAGTTCAATTCGTTGTCCAAATCGGCAGTATACCTCTCTATTTATAGAGGAGGGGGACTGGACCCTTTACAAACTAATTTCCGAGTGAATCCCGCGAATCTAGCTAACAACCGTAGCACAAAACTCGGAACCCTAAACTGCTCTGCGCAGACGCGGACCGTCCGGCCTCAGGGCCAGACTGTCCGCACCTCAATTTGGTGCCGAACATATGCCCCCCTGCCTTTTGGTGGAGCTGAGCAAACCAAAAGCAATTAACTCGATGTGATTACATCGGTTCTCTTAGGCATCTTGCCACATACTAGGATGGTACTGTTTGAGGAAACGCCCATTCAAAGCCTTAGGTAAATCCTTGCCTTGTAATTTTTGTAGTAAATAAGCGTTACCAGACATCACCTGTTTTACTTTATAAGGACCCTCCCAGCTTGGCGACCATTTCCCAAACTTCCGGTCTTTATTCCTTAGAGACAGGATGGTCTTCCACACCAGGTCCCCTACTTGAAATGATTTTGCTTTGACCTTCTTGTTGTAGGCCCTAACTACCATAATCTTGTCCTTTTCTATTGCTCCCAAAGCTATCACCCTCTTGTCGGTCACCTCATCAATATTACCCATCATTGAATTATAATAATCAGTGACAGTTAGATCATTTTGCCTGGCGAACCTGACAGCATTCAAACTTATTTCCACAGGCAATACTGCTTCCTGCCCATAGACAAGCTCAAAAGGAGATACTTTAGTAGCACTATGTTTAGATATTATATGATCCCATAAAGCTTCAGACAAAATCTTATGCCAATGTTTAGAATTATCAGATATCTTCTTTTTTATCAAATTAATCAATGTCCTATTACTAGACACGGTCTGTCCATTGGCCTGAGCATAATATGGAGATGAATTAAGCAGCTTAATTCTATATAATTCAGCAAATTCACGTACCTCCTTTGACATAAAAGAAGTCCCTTGATCTGTAGTCAAGGTCTGGGAAATGCCGAATCTATGAATGATATGTTCAGTAATGAACTCAATTACCTCCTTGTGTGTCATGTTCTTCAGAGCAACGACTTCAGTCCATTTGGTAAAGTAGTCAGTGGCAACTAACATGAACCGATGCCCCTTTGATGATGAAGGATGAATTTCTCCAATAAAGTCTATGTCGGTGTTTAGGGTCCGACCGCACACCCGGGGTTGCCCCTCAAGGTGTTTTAGGAGTAGGAAGGTGTCGACAACTGTAGCAGAATGGTTCGTGCCGATCGCACGAGGGACGGTGGACAAGATTTACAGGTTCGGGCCGCTTAGTGATGCGTAACACCCTACGTCCTGATGAGTATGCTTGGTGGTTATGGTTACAAGAGAGCTCTCTGGATTGAGAATACAGAGAGTTGATGTGGATGGCTAAGTAATGGGTCGATCGTTCTGAAGGGGTGCCCCCTAGGCCTTATATACTCGACCGTGGGGCAGTACACATGGATAAGATAACAACAAATGGCTAAAAGATAGTGAACCTCTCGAGATTATCCTTTACGTAACCCTCGCCGACTTATCCTCACGTGGCTTCGTTGCATGGAGGCCCCGACGCAGGAAAGTCGGATCTCTGTTGCAGCCACTCGCTCGACGCTATGGGCCGTCCGGGTTTGCACCAATCCGGCCTCATGTCGCCCTGCGTTGCTGGTAGTTTTTCCCCAGGCCCACGAAAGGATGACCTTACGATTTATTGGGCCCTTGGGCCTTTCGTGAGGTCCTTTACTCTTTTAGTGGACCCGGGGGATATCTATCCCCCACAAGCCCCCGATCTTTGGGTTAATTTAGAGGTAATCAACCCGAAGATCTCAGGTCCAGCTTGTAGGTGATTTGAAGAAAGATGGCTTCCTGTTGTTCTTTCCTGCTTCGATCACTTGTTGACCAAAATCTAGCTTCGTGCCTGTGCCTTAGAGATCGGCATTCCTGTTTGTAGGATTCTGAACCTTATTGGGTGCACCGGAGGTGCATCCAATGGGTGTAGCCCCCGAGCTTCGAGTAGATTTTAGAAAATAATCTACTCGAAGGTCTTCAGCAGAGATTACTTCCATTTGTGTTCCTTTATTCCAGTTGAGGATTGGCTTCTTAATCTTGTCCCATGCCCTTAGAAATTGGTGCTATCCTGGCTTAGAATGACAATCCATGGGGTGCACCGAAGGTGCACCCAATGGGTGTAGCCCCCGACCTTCAAGTGGATTTTTTGAGGATAATTCGCTTGAAGGTCTTCTTTTTGTGTCCTTTTGCTGAAGATTACTCTTTCTGCTTATAAAAAAGTTGGCATGATGTCATCCGTGCTATGTCATCAATATTATGCTTCAGAGGTCAGCATGTGTTTTGTCTTTTGCAGCTGAATTTGCAATCCTTCCATATCTTGCTAGGTAGCATAGTGTATTTGCTCTGCAACTGATTGGACATTCGATGGACGTTCTCTGTCTAGTCTTCAAGTCATGTCTGTCGACCATATTTTGCACTCTGCTGGCTATACTTGGCTTCCCTTTAACTCTTGTTGATATCTCATTTTTGTCTTGAGGCATTCACTGCATGCTCTGTACAGATGTGACCATTTTGAAAAATATACTGACAATTCCTGGGCGTCCCCCCCCCAATGGGTGTGGGCAAGGGACGGCTTGGTACGCTGAGTGTTTTAACCGGCTGCTTCTGAGTTGTAATGTGATGGGACGGCGAGTGTAATCATATCCTTTGCGCTGTTGACTGGAGTCCCAATGGGTGGAGTGCTGCATGAAACGGCGTCAGCCGCCTGACGTGTCTTTGGGCGGGTGGAGGTGTATATTGAATGCTTAGCGACTGTTCAGTGACCGCGGTTGGAGGTGAGCGGTTGCCTTTCTCTTCTATAAATAACGCTGTTGTTCCTCTGGTTTCTTCACATCCCTTCGCTATTCCTTACTGCTTCCTTCTCTTATTTTCTGCTTGCCTCCATGGGAAAGAACAACAAGCGCAAGCGCGAGCCGACTCCTCCATCGGAGGACTTCGGCGACTCGGAGTACTCGGAGGAGGAGTTCTCCTCCGAGTCCGAGAGGTCTCCGGCCCCCGTCTCTCCCCCGGCGTCTTCCGATGACTCGGACGACTCCCAGGGGATAGCCGCGGAGGTCTGGGCGTACATCCGGGCCGTCGAGCGCTCCGGGCTCGAGGGCTCGGATGAGTCCGAGTACTCCTCGGATGAGGAGGACTCGGACGGCGGCGGCGAGGGCGAGGACGACGACGACGACGATGACGACGACGACGACGACGACGACGACGACGGCAGCGGCAGTGGCGGGGGCGGCGACAACGGCAGCAGCAGGGGCAGCACTAAGAGCGGCGGCAGCAGGGGTGGCACCAAGAGCGGCGGGGGCGGCACCAAGAGCGGCGGCGGCGGGAGCAGGGCCAGTGGCTAGATGCCACTGGTCTTTTTAAATATTAGTATAGATTAGAAGTAGTATAGTTAGATAATGTAGTAGTATTAGTAATGTAGAGTAGTATAATGTAGCGTAGTAGTAGTAGTAGCAGTAGAGTGTAGTATAGTAGTAGAAATAGGGAAGTATCAACTTATAATAAGTTGATTTGTAAATATTGCCACTTCCCTTAAATGAAGAACGAATTTGGTTTCCTTTTGATGACTCGTTTCGCTTGACTATAAATCTGAGTCTTTTGAGGCCATAGACGAACAGCTTGATCATTATGCTGACGCTCCCGAGCAATATTGCAGTCTGTATCAATGTTTTTAGAAGTAATGCTGGGCGATTGAAGGTCAACGTTGGCATTTTAGAAGTAATGCCGAACGATTGAATTCGAGATCAACGTTTTAGAGGCAACGCCGAGTAATTAAAGGTTGACGTTGGCATTTTAGAAGTAATGCCGAACGATTGAACTAGAAATCAGTGTTTTAGAGGTACGCCGAGTGACTGAGTAGTGATGTCGGCGTTTTAGAGGCAACGACGAGTTGTTGAACTCGAGGTCAGCGTTTTAGAAGCAACGCCAAGTTATTAAGGGTCGTTGTCGGCATTTTAGAAGTAATGCCGAGCGATTGAGCTCAAGATCGACGTTTTAGAGGCAACGCCGAGTGACTGAGTAGTGACGTCGGCGTTTTAGAGGCAACGCCGAGTTATTGAACTCGAGGTCAGCGTTTTAGAGGCAACGCCGAGTGATTGAAGGTCGACGTTGGCATTTTAGAAGTAATGCCGAACGATTAAACTTGAGATCAGCGTTTTAGAGGCAACGCCGAGTGACTGAATAGTGACGTCGGCATTTTAGAGGCAACGCCGAGTGACTGAATAGTGACGTCGGCATTTTAGAGGCAACGCCGAGTGACTGAATAGTGATGTCGGCATTTTAGAGGCAACACCGAGTTATTTTGAGGATTAACACCCGAGTAAGGAGAGGGCCCACCAGTTTTTTGGGAAATAACTGCCGAATGACCACGTGGCCTGCTGGGATTTCGGGAATAACTGCCGAGTGATGACTGGGCACTTTTTGAAACGGTATCTGGTCCGAGAATATCCCATAAGAGTTGCACTTTTAGCCGCCTTTGCTTTCCGCGCCCTAGTTCTTGCATTCCTGCTTCCAGATCCTCTCTGCGCTTGCCTCCAATTTGCTCACTGGTGAAATCGAGATGGCTCCCAAGAGGAAAATCGCGAGTTCTTCCGCTGTGGTGATTCCCCCGATTGATCCCAACAGCCAGTTGCCTTTCGCAGGTAACCACATGTCCATCATCTCTGAAACCGAACTCCTTCACCTCGTGTCCATCGGGGTTCTTCCTCCCCGGGAACTCTGTTCTTGGCGGATTTGCCACGGGACTACGGTCCCGACGGAGGATACCCACGAGTCCGTGGTTTACGCTCCCTTTCTTCTCCGCGGCCTTGGCCTTCCTATTTCTCCATTTTTCCGTGGTCTTCTTGATTTCTACCACATCAACCTAACCCATCTGAACCCTAATTCAATTCTGCAAATTTCTATCTTCGTCCACTTATGTGAGGCCTTTCTTGGCGTATTGCCGCATTTTGGCTTGTGGAAACACCTGTATCATTGTCGCCCTGGGATGGCCGGGGGACAACATCAGTTGGTTGGAGGTGCCAGCTTGGAGATGCGCCGGGGACGAAAAACTGAATATCTTGAGATCCCCCTTAAAGACAGCATTAAGGGATGGCGCCTGGAGTGGTTTATAGTTGATAACTATGGAAATTCTCTCCCCCCCCGGTCAGGAAGACAGCCAGATGTTCGCACCCCGAGCTGGACCGAGTCTCCTACAGACGAGGAGGTGGCTGAGGCCAGTGTGCTGCTAGCTGAAGTTGGGCTATTGAAAGAGAGGGGTTTAACTGCTGAAGCTATAGTTGCTGACTTCGTTTTCAAAAACATTCAGCCACTGAAAGATAGGGTCCACCCGGCTTATCTGTATCAAGGGCTAGCCGACCCAACTCGAGTTACCAATAGAAGAATCCCTTCTGCTGATTTGGTGAGCCGACTGGAGATGATTCTCAGAGGCAAAGTATCCAATGTTGGTGCTCCGGTGGCGTATTCAGCCTGGAATCTGCCTCCTGCCAAGGCCTTCACTCGTTTCGTGTCAAACCCACCTGCGACTGATGGCAATTTGGGCCTTGGAATGCGGCCCTCTGATGAGGAGGTTAGTGCTTTGGTTGCCTCACTTGGGAAAATCCCTGATGATGAGCGACAAATCCATTTCGAGGTGCCTTTGGATCCTACTGATGCTGAAATGAATGCCGTGCTTGACATGTTAGCTGAAGATTCCTCTGACACTACTCCTGCTGAGACATTGGCAGTGGCACCTCTCCCAGAGGTCGGTATAATCTTGGATGTTCAGAGACCTGTCCGTGCTCGCTCGAGGCGTCCCCGCCGAACCAATCAGACTGATCTTTCTGTTGATGAGCAGAAAAAGAAGAAGAGACGTATTCGGCGAGTATCTAGTTTGGATCAGGGTGCTGGTCCCTCGGTTCCTGCTGATGAGGAGGTTCCTGCGCCTGAATTTGCTGATGCTGATCCCAATGGGTGTGGTATTACTGTTGCTGATCCCAATGGGTGTACTCCATCCGCCGTTGATCCCAATGGGTGTGTTGCCAGTGTTGCTGATGAAGACGACGAAGAGGAAGAGAATGAGGTTCCTCTGACTCGGAAGAACAGTCGGCAATTCCTCGCCAGTGGGGAAAGTAGTGGGGTTCCTTCTCCAGCTTTATCTGCTCTTGTTGGTCTGCAAAACATATCCCTGGCCGACTTTGATCAAACTCTCGAGGATATGGTCCCAGAGGACTTGTTATCAGGGCCAGTGGATGATGATGTGACAGAAGCTTGTGGTGCCGTGCCGGACGCCGGGTTGAGGTCATCCCGTGCCTCATCGACCTTAGAGCGCGATCTTGAGGGACGGGATGTTAACTTGGATTGTCCTGATTCCATGGAAATAGCCGAGGGTCCATCAACCTTAGAGATGGTTACTGCTGAAAGTTTGGACCCCAAGGATGGTGTTGACACATGTCCAGCCCCCGAGGGTGTCGTCGAGGATGACTTAGCCTGGGCGAAGAGTGCGAGCTACTGCCCAGCCCCCGAGGGTGCTGCCGGGGATAATCCAGCTCAAGTGGGCAGTGCCAACTATGGCCCAGTCCCCGTGGGTGCCCAAACAGGGTCTCCTTCCGGCGCTTCCATGGACGTTCACGCTGGGTCACCTCCTCACTCTGGCTGCATGGTGGTGGCCCAAACTTCAAACCGGGGCGTCGCTTTGGAGGGCAGCGTCCCCGTTGATCGGGTATCTGGCTCTGTTGAAGGAGATGAACTGATTCCCACTGTTCCATTGCATGCTGCTTCGGGTGATGACCTTGCGCCTGGTTATCATCTGATTTCTCCTGACTTGGGGATCCCTTCGTTCTTCTCCAACCTCCAGGTACTGTGCTGTTTCTTAGCTTGACTTTTACATGAACTCTTGCCATTATGCTCATCTGCTCTTCTCATCAGGTTTTGGTGGACGGGATGACCAGCCAGCTGAAATTGCATGGTGCTCCTATCCCAGAAGTAGCTTCATCCTTCTCGTGTTGGAATCCGGTGTCTCTTCATCGCCGTGTATCCGAGTTGGAGGCGACTAACGCTGGTTAGTGCCCTTTTTTCTTTTCTTCGCGTTTGCTGTGGACTGTTTTACCTTCTGACCTCACTTTGTTTGGTTATCTTTTGCTAGGAATGACTCGACAGATTGCGCTTCTTGAGGAAAAACATTCTCAAGATCGGGCTGAACTGTCTCAGCGATGCACTGATCTTGAGGAAAAGTACTCTCAAGGTCAGATCGAGCTGAGTCAGGTCTCTGCCGCCTTGGATGATGCCAATGCGTTAAGTTCTTCACTGCATGCTCAGCTTGACTGTGAAAAGGTGATATACGAAACTGCGCTTTTGTCTTGCTGTACTCCTATTTTTTGGCCTGGTTTTCTGAAGGAACTGATTTGTGCTTGCAGGAAGAAAAACGTATCCTTGCTGCTTCTCGTGACAATCTTGATAGGTTGTATCGAGATTCTAGCAACTCGTTGACTATTCTGGAGAGGAGTCATCGCTTTTCCATGGAGGAGTTGAACAATCTTCGCTATAAGCTGCAGGAGTCCTTGGATGATGTGATTCGCCTTCGGGAGTTGATATCGGCTAAAGACGTTGTTATCAAGAATCTACATGCTTCCAAGAAATCTGTTACCCAGGAGCTAGAGGCTGCCCAGTTGGCTGTCAAGGTTGCTGAAGAGACTTCCGATACTCTGAGAGCCCAGCGCGATAGGGCCATGGATAAGGCCATTCGAGCGGGACGAATTCTGATGAGGAGACCTGGCGTAGTCGTTCCTGAAGATATAAGGGCTGACGTGAACGCTGCCCCTGATTCCTCGAGTCGTCCTTCTTCGTCAACTGCTCCTGGAAAAGACATTGCAAAATAGAGAAAACATTTCGCGTGCTCCAAGCGCGCAGCTTGCATGATTGGACATTTGTTAGAGGACACCGGTTTATTTGAATAGCATAGTTATTCACTCATTGTATTAGAATTTTTTAGTTAATGAGTTTGGTATTTATGACGCATGATGACTATGAATTTTGCCTGTGGGATATGGAAATCATCCCCTGAATTAAATAGGCGAGAGCATGTTGCATTGGTCTTAAGTAGGCGCCAACTGGAGTTGATTGCTTCGTTAGCTGGGCATAGTGGTCGCCCTGAGTTAAGTAAAGCGTGGGCATGTTGCACCGCCTTAAGTCGTTGCCGACTTAAGTTGATTGCTCCATTAGCAGGGTATAGTGGTCACCCTGAGTTAAGTAAGCGTGAGCATGTCACACCGCCTTAAGTCGTTACCGACTTAAGTCGATTGCTCCGTTAGCAGGGCATAGTGGTCACCCCGAGTTAAGTAAGCGTGAGCATGTCGCACCGCCTTAAGTCGTTGCCGACTTAAGTTGATTGCTCCATTAGCAGGGTATAGTGGTCACCCTGAGTTAAGTAAGCGTGAGCATGTCGCACCGCCTTAAGTCGTTGCCGACTTAAGTCGATTGCTCCGTTAGCAGGGCATAGTGGTCACCCCGAGTTAAGTAAGCGTGAGCATGTCGCACCGCCTTAAGTCGTTGCCGACTTAAGTCGATTGCTCCGTTAGCGGGGTATAGTGGTCACCCCGAGTTTAAGTAAGAATGCAAGTCAAAATAAATTGAGTATCCTTGAAATCTTTTCTTTATTGATGACATATTTCCACTTTACAGAGTACATCATCGTTATCCCAGCGGTTTTGAGGTACGGCTAAGGATAAAACTTTCTCAGGTGTTCTATGTTCCAGGAGTTCCCAACTTCCGTGCCATCCATCTGAGTGAGGCGATATGATCCGGGCCGAGTGACTTCTGCTACTATGAAGGGTCCTTCCCATAAGGGTGATAACTTGTGTCGTCCTTCTCCCGTTAGAATTCGGCGAAGGACGAGCTCCCCTACTGAAAAGGATCGTTGCCGCACAGCCTTGTCGTGATAGCGCCTTAGAGTCTGCTGGTATCTTGCTGACTGGATTACTGCGCTTAGCCGTTCTTCCTCGAGTACGTCTATGTCCTCCAGCCTGGTGGTCTCAGCTTCTGCTATACTTTCAAAAATCAGCCTTGGCGCCCCAAACTTGAGATCAGCCGGCAGCACTGCCTCCGACCCATAGACCATGAAGAAAGGAGTGTTTCCATGTAAAGCTCGGCTAGGTTGGGTTCTTAGGCTCCAAACAACATAGGGTAATTCCCTTATCCACTTTCCTGCGAATTTTTCGTTCTTATCGAAAATCCTTTTCCTGAGTGCATCCAATATCATCCCGTTGGCTCGCTCAACTTGCCCGTTGGCTCTTGGATGGGCTACAGATGCATACTTGATCTGAATGCTTTTTTGCTCGCAGAAGTCAAAGAATTCTGAACTCGTGAAATTGGATCCTAAATCAGTTATGATGCTGTTTGGTATCCCAAATCTGAATATTATGTCTTGTATGAATTCCACGGCCTTAGCAGAAGTTAAGGAGGCAATGGGCTTGAATTCTATCCATTTAGTGAACTTGTCAATTGCTACCAACACATGAGTATATCCCCCTTGAGCTTTCTTGAAAGGTCCAATCATATCCAGCCCCCAGCATGCAAAAGGCCAGGTCACTGGTATGGTCTGTAGCTGCTGTGCTGGCAGGTGTTGTTGCTTTGACAAGTATTGGCAGGCTTCGCACCTCTGAACTAACTCGGCTGCATCATTCTTTGCCGTTGGCCAATAGAATCCTGACCTGAAGACCTTCCCAACTAGTGTTCTGGAGGCTGCATGTATCCCACATTGTCCAGCGTGGACCTCTTCTAAGAGTTGCTTTCCAGTGGATGGGAGAATGCACTTCATGAAGACGCCTGATGCACCCCTTCTGTATAATGTCTCCCCAATGAGTGTATAGTGAGCTGACTGTCTTGCAATGCGCTCTGCCGAGTTCTTATCATCTGGTTCTTCTTCATTCCTTATGTACTTAATGATTGGCTTTCTCCAGTCATCGGGATCTGACTCGGGTTGATCTATGATGTTGCATTCTTCCATTTGACCCAATGAGATACTTGGCTGCAGAATTTCTTGCACAAAAACCCCGGGTGGGACCTGAGCTCGACTGGACCCTAGCTTGGACAGTACATCGGCTGCCGCGTTCCGATCTCTCTCCACATGATGAAATTCTAGACCCTCGAATTTATCCTCCAGTTTTCGGACGGCAGTGCAGTATCTTCCCATCGAATCGTTTGAGCAATCCCACTCCTTATTTATCTGGCTGATGACTACCAGAGAATCCCCATATACCATTAATCTTTTGATGCCCAATGATATGGCGATGTTCAATCCATGGATCAAGGCTTCATACTCGGCTGCATTGTTGGAGGCCGGGAATAGCAGCTGGAGGGCGTACTTGAGGTGTTCGCCTCCTGGTGCAGTGAAAAGAATCCCCGCTCCTGCTCCCTGCAGCTTGAGTGAGCCATCAAAATACATTCGCCATACTTCTGCAGTCTCCGGGTTGTCTGGTACTTGTTGTTCAGTCCACTCTGATACGAAATCAACCAGTGCTTGGGTTTTGATGGCAGTGCGAGGCCGAAACTCGATGTCATGAGATCCCAGCTCGCAGGCCCACTTGGCTATTCGACCGATGGCTTCCTTGTTGTGAAGAATATCCCCTATTGGAAAACTTGTGACTACTATGACTTTGTGGTCGTCAAAGTAGTGACGCAGCTTGCGGGCAGTTAGAAGTACTGCATACAATAGCTTCTGAACTTGAGGATACTTTTTCTTTGAGGGGCCGAGGACTTCACTAATGAAGTAGACAGGATGTTGTATTGGATAAGCATGCCCTTCTTCTACTCGCTCGACTACCAACGCGGTGCTCACCACGTGAGTCGTGCAAGAGATGTACAATAGCAAATCTTCAGCTGGTTGAGTTGACGTAGCTCGCCGAGGTGGTTTTAGTACTGGTGGTGTTGTTAAGAATTTTTTCAGAGCATCCAGAGCTTCTTGCGCTTCTGAAGTCCACTGGAATTTATCCACCTTCTTGAGTAACTTGTAAAACGGCAAACCTTTTTCCCCCAGCCTGGATATAAATCTGCTTAAAGCTGCCATGCATCCAGTAAGTCGCTGAACCTTCTTCTGCGATCGAGGTGCTTCCATCTTCATGATAGCTTCAATCTTATCCGGATTAGCCTCAATTCCTCGGTGGCTGACAATAAATCCGAGCAACTTTCCGGCTGGTACCCCAAAAACACATTTCTCGGGATTAAGCTTCCATCTATACCGCCTCAGGCTGTTGAAAACCAGTTGCAAATCTTCGATGAAGTCTTTTGAGTCCTGTGTTTTGATCACGACGTCATCCACATAAGCCTCCACACGCTTGCCCCAGTGATCGGCTAAGCATGTTTGAATAGCTCTCTGGTAAGTCGCTCCAGCGTTTTTGAGGCCAAACGGCATGGAGGTATAATAGAAAGCGCCAAACGGAGTAATGAATGCCGTTTTTTCTTCATCTTCCTTCGCCAGACTAATCTGATGATATCCAGAATAACAATCCAGGAAAGACAGCATAGAACATCCAGCGGTGGAGTCCACCACCTGATCTATCCTCGGGAGCCCGAAAGGATCCTTCGGACAGTGTTTGTTGAGATCAGTATAATCAACACACATGCGCCAGTCCACTTTATTCTTTTTGAGTACAAGAACAGGATTGGCTAACCACTCAGGATGTGATACTTCTCTAATAAATCCAGCCGCGACCAAGCGAGCTAACTCGGCGCGAATGGCTTCCCTCTTATCAGGCGTGAAACGACGTAATTTCTGTCGAATCGGCCTCGCCTGGGGAAAAACCTTCAGTTTGTGCTCGGCCAGTTCTCTCGGGACTCCCGGCATATCCGCAGGTTGCCATGCGAATACATCTCGGTTATCTTGCAGAAACTGGACGAGCGCGCTTTCCTATTTGTCATCCAAACTGGAGCTGATGATGGCCGTCTTGCGCTCATCAGCGAACCCCAGGTTGATTCTCTTGGTTTCTTCAGTCGGCCGCATAGAGGTTGCGGTCTGAGCTTCATTTGCTGGTATTGCGAGGTCCTCCTCAGGCTTAGAGTTCGCCATTGCGGAGGGAGCTGTCGATGGCTTGGCGGTGAGGGCTGCTTGAATAGCCACTCGGAAACATTCTGCGGCGCCTTGGAGGTCGGCGCGCACAGTTATGATCCCTTGTGGCCCTGGCATCTTCAGTATCATGTATGTGTAATGCGGAATGGCCATGAACTTGGCCAATCCTGGCCTCCCGATGATGGCGTTGTACCCGCAGTCGAAGTTTGCCACTTCAAACCTTAGGAACTCGGTTCTGTAGTTCTCCGGAGTTCCAAAGGTGACCGGCATGTAGATGTGGCCCAGCGGGTATTCCCCTTCCGTCGGCACGATGCCGAAGAAAGGAGTGTCCGACTCGTGGAGCTCTTTGAGATGAACTCCCAAGCTTTGGAGTGTCCGGGGGAAGGTGATGTTGATGCTGCTCCCCCCGTCCACTAACACCTTTTTCACCCGGCTCTCTCGGATCACCGGATCGACGAGAAGCGGGTACTTGCCCGGGTGGTCGAAGTTGAGCCATTGATCCGCCCGAGTGAAGGTGATCGGGTGCTCCGACCATCGGTATGGAGCGGGAGGGCCGATGGTCGCCACCAGTATCTGGCGATCATTGAGCTTTTGCTGTCTTCTGCTCTCCTGCGATCCGTGTCCGCCGAAGATGACGTTGACCTCCCTGTCAACGCGTGGAAAAGCTCCTCCTCCTCCTCCCTCCTCCTGCCGATGGGGTTGTCGCGGTTCATCTGGTCCTCCCCTCGGCGGAGGAGGAGGCAGAGGTTGGAAGGGTCGGCCGTGTCCGACGGAGTGCTTGAAGTCTCGGCAGTTACGAAGAGTGTGGCGCATGTCCTTGTGGTACGGGCACTGGGCGTCGAGGATGTCGTCCAGTGTGCGTTCGCCTCCACGAGGTCCTCCTCGAGCACGAGAGGCAGGTGGTCCGGCGGCGTGCACTTCTTCGCGTGGCCTCTTCTCCCACCGCTTGTCAGGTTGCTGGTTCGTGTCGCGTCGTGGTGCTGCCGGTGCGGGCTTCGCTCCTCCGATGAGATCCTGGGCTCGCTCGTCGGCGGTGATGTAGAGGTCGGCTTCCCGGAACAGCTCCTCCGAGGTGGTCGGCGCCCTTTGTAGTATGGCTCGGACGAAAACTGAATCGTTAGATCCTCGGTAGAAGTCCTCGATCACGGCCGCCTCCGTGACATCGGGGATACGATTCCTCATGGTTTGAAACCTCTTGAGGTATGACCGGAGAGTTTTGTCCCCCCGGCGTTTGATAGATTTAAGGTCCCACGGCTGCGCCGGCTTGTCGGAGAGGGACTGGAAGTTGGCGGTGAAACGCCGACTGAAGTCTCCCCAGGCGTCGATGCAGTGTCGGGGTAGATGTCGCAGCCATTGCAGCGCGTCTTGTCCAAGGACAATGGGCAAGTACGCGGTCATCACGTCTTCGGATGCTCCGGCAGCTCGAGCAGCGGTGGTGTAGACGGCTAGCCAACCCCACGGATCCTGCTTAGGTTCATATTTGTCAACATTGGATACCTTGAAGTTGGGAGGCCATTGGATGGCCCTAAGGCGCGGAGTAAGGGCGGACACTCCGCATGTGTCCTCCTGTCGTCGGGGTCGATGTCTGTCCCGGGGAGGGGAGTTGTGGTTGTGATTCCTCGACCGTCCCCGGGAGGTTCCGCCAGTTGAAGCCGTTGCCGACTCAGTCCTGGTAGCTTGGCTCTGAGTCGGGGCGCCATGATCCCTGTCGTACTCCTCTCGACGACGAATTTCGTTCTCATGCCGCCGTTCCCGCGAAGCATTGATGGAGCTCCGCGCGTCTCGGCGACTGTTGATGGCATGTCGTAGATCGTTCGGCGGGTGAGCAAGCGGTAGAAGATGGTTAGCCGCCTGGGTGAACAGTCGTCGGTAGCCGTCGGCGTCCGGAGTCCGAGGAAGTCCTTCCGCTATCCGAGCCAGCACCCCTTCGACTTCGCTCGGCGTGTTCATGGCTCGGGCGAAGTCGGGGTTCAGATTGCGCCCGAAGAGTGGATTCTCTCGACGTTGCCTTGCATCCTGCTCAGCCTGTTCCTGAGCTCGTCGGCGATCACGTCGTCGGGAGTTCCTTCGCTCTCTGAAGACGCGTTCTTCTGGGGTTTCTCCTACCTCCGAGACCTCGTCTCGCGAGACAGGTTGTTCCGGATTCCGCTCTCCGGCTGCGTGATGTCGTCGAACATTCCTGCGCCGGTTCCTTCGTCGACGGGACTCTCGCTGAGGCGGTTCCTCCCCGGGTATAGTCGGCTCGTCGTCGGAGATGGCGGGCGATTCCGCCCTTCCGACGAAGAGGATGTCGGGGTAGAACGGTGCTGCCGTCGTGGTGATCTTCTTTCGGGGAGCCGGAGGTTGCACTTCTCCGGTATTTTCGGAGTTTGTTGAGGAAGACTCCTTTTCCGGCGGATCCGCGATACGGTGCAGAATTCCTTCTTCGTCCGCTATGAATGAGATTGTTCCGAAGCAGAACCTAGATCCAGGGCGTAGGGCGATCTTGCTGTAGAAGGAGATGGCCATTGAGCTAGCTTGGATTGTCGACACACCCCCTACCTGGCGCGCCAGCTGTCGGTGTTTAGGGTCCGACCGCACACCCGGGGTTGCCCCTCAAGGTGTTTTAGGAGTAGGAAGGTGTCGACAACTGTAGCAGAATGGTTCGTGCCGATCGCACGAGGGACGGTGGACAAGATTTACAGGTTCGGGCCGCTTAGTGATGCGTAACACCCTACGTCCTGATGAGTATGCTTGGTGGTTATGGTTACAAGAGAGCTCTCTGGATTGAGAATACAGAGAGTTGATGTGGATGGCTAAGTAATGGGTCGATCGTTCTGAAGGGGTGCCCCCTAGGCCTTATATACTCGACCGTGGGGCAGTACACATGGATAAGATAACAACAAATGGCTAAAAGATAGTGAACCTCTCGAGATTATCCTTTACGTAACCCTCGCCGACTTATCCTCACGTGGCTTCGTTGCATGGAGGCCCCGACGCAGGAAAGTCGGATCTCTGTTGCAGCCACTCGCTCGACGCTATGGGCCGTCCGGGTTTGCACCAATCCGGCCTCATGTCGCCCTGCGTTGCTGGTAGTTTTTCCCCAGGCCCACGAAAGGATGACCTTACGATTTATTGGGCCCTTGGGCCTTTCGTGAGGTCCTTTACTCTTTTAGTGGACCCGGGGGATATCTATCCCCCACAGTCTAATCCCCATCATCTGAAAGGCCAAGGCTTGATGATAGGATGTAATTTGGCTGCAGGGACCAACTGTAGGTCACCGAATTTTTGACACACTTGGCAACTGAAAGTCGCCTAGAGGGGGGGGGGGTGAATAGGGCGAAACTGAAATTTACAAAGTTAATCACAACTACAAGCCGGGTTAGCGTTAGAAATATAATGCGAATAAAGAAGTGAGACACAAGGATTTGTTTTACCGAGGTTCGGTTCTCTCAAACCTACTCCCCGTTGAGGTGGTCATAAAGACTGGGTCTCTTTCAACCCTTTCCCTCTCTCAAACGGTCCCTCGGACCGAGTGAGCTTCTCTTCTCAATCAAACGGGAACCAAACTTCCCCGCAAGAACCACCACACAATTGGTGTCTCTTGCCTTGATTACAATTGAGATGATCGCAAGAAAGAATGAGAAAAAGAAGCAATCCAAACGTAAGAGCTCAAATGAACACAACAATCACTCTCTCTAATCACTAAGGCTTTGAGTGGAATTGGGAGAGGATTTGATCTCTGTGGTGTGTCTAGAATTGAATGCTAGAGCTCTTGTAAGTAGTTGGAAGGTGGAAAACTTGGATAACTTGAATGTGGGGTGGTTGGGGGTATTTATAACCCCAACCACCAAAAGTGGCCGTTGGGAGACTTTCTGTCGCATGGCGCACCGGACAGTCTGGTGCGCCACTGTCCGCTGCACCAGCCACGTCACCTGGCCGTTGGGTTCCGACAGTTGGAGCTCTGTCTTGTGGGCCCGCCTGGCTGTCCGGTGGCGCACCGAACAGGCCCTGTAGGCTGTCCGGTGTACCACCCGCGCGTGCTCTGCTCCTCTGCTCGCGCTGGCGCACATTTAATGCGTTGCAGTCGACCGTTGCGCGCGAAGTAGCTATTGCTCCTGAAAGGGAAATGTGCCCTTGGGCCATTTCTAAGTATTTTGGTGGTTTAGTGCCCAACACAAGTGCCTAAGTGTAAAAAGGTGGACAAAGTACAAATCAAGGATAAAGGTATGTTTCTCAGACTTAGTACATTGTTTTATGGACTAATGTATTGTGTCTAAGTGCTGGAAACAGGAAAAATCCAATTGGAAATGTCTTGGCTCGAGCAGCCAAGACTCTGCTGAGTCTGGGTGTACCGGACAGTGTCCGGTGGTGCACCGGACAGTGTCCGGTGCGCCAGGCTGGCTCGAGCAAAGTGGCCGCTCTCGGGAATTCACCGGCGACGTACGGCTATAATTCACCGGATTGTCCGGTGTGCACCGGACTGTCCGGTGAGCCAACGGTCGGCAGGGCCAACGGTCGGCCGCGCGATCTGCGCGGGACACGTGGCCGAGCCAACGGCTAGAAGGGGGCACCGGACATGTCCGGTGCGCCAACGGCTCTCAGGCTGCCAACGGTCGACTGCGCCATTTTTGGAAGGAAATCGGGCACCGGACAGTGTCCGGTGTGCACCGGACTGTCCGGTGCGCCAGTCGACAGAAGGCAAGATCAGCCTTCCTAGATTACTCTCAATGGCTCCTAGCTGCCTTGGGGCTATAAAAGGGACCCCTAGGCGCATGGAGGAATATACCAAGCATTCCTACAACATTCCTAAGCACCAAGACATCGATTCCGCGCCTTTGATTCTTTGCGATAGCAATTAGAGCTCTAGTTATGTGGTGAACTCATTGAGTTGTGTTGTGAGCTCTCGTTGCGACTTGTGTGCGTGGTGTTACTGTGATTTCTTGTCTTGAGTGTGTTGCTAATCCCTCCCTTGCTCTGTGCTTCTTTGTGGATTTCAAGTGTAAGGGCGAGAGGCTCCAAGTTGTGGAGATTCCTCGCAAACGGGATTGAGTAAAGCAACCAAAACACCGTGGTATTCAAGTGGGTCTTTGGACCGCTTGAGAGGGGTTGATTGCAACCCTCGTCCGTTGGGACGCCACAACGTGGAGTAGGCAAGCGTTGGTCTTGGCCGAACCACGGGATAACCACCGTGCCATCTCTGTGATTGATCTTGTTGGTTATTGTGTTTTGTTGAAGATTCCTCCCTAGCCACTTGGCAGTTATTGTGCTAACACTTAACCAAGTTTTTGTGGCTTAAGTTTTTAAGTGTTATAGGATCACCTATTCACCCCCCTCTAGGTGCTCTCAATTGGTATCAGAGCCGTTCTCTTCACAAAGGGACTAACTGCTCGAAGAGATGGATCCTAAGGGGAAGGGTATCGTGATCAACGATAAAGAGAAGAAATCTTTCGTCAACGAGCCGAAGGATGACAAGCCTACCGACTCGGGTTCGGGCCATAGACGGAAAGATGGGAAGAAAAAGAAGACGAGGCGCATTAAGGAGATCGTCTACTACGACGACAGCGATGAGTCTACTTCTTCCCAAAAGGACGACGACCACAACGACTACGAGAGAAGGAAACCGGTCAATTCGAACTTTTCTTTTGATTACTCTCGTATTCCTCAAAGTACAAATGCTCATTTATTATCTATTCCACTTGGTAAACCTCCTCATTTTGATGGAGAGGACTACGGATTTTGGAGTCACAAAATGCGTAGTCACTTGTTCTCTCTCCATCCTAGTATATGGGAGATTGTAGAGAGTGGAATGCACTTTGATAGTTCGGATAGTCCCATGTTTATTAATGAGCAAATTCATAAGAATGCACAAGCTACTACTGTTCTTCTAGCTTCATTGTGCAGGGATGAATACCACAAAGTGAGCGGCTTGGATAACGCCAAGCAGATCTGGGACACCCTCAAAATTTCATATGAGGGGAACGACGTCACCTTACTCACCAAGATGGAGCTGGTGGAGGGCGAGCTTGGACGATTCGCGATGATAAGGGGCGAGGAGCCGACACAAACATACAACCGACTCAAGACCCTTATCAACAAAATAAGGAGCTACGGAAGCACGCGATGGACGGACCACGACGTCGTCCGACTGATGCTAAGGTCCTTTACCGTTCTTGATACTCATTTAGTAAATAATATTCTTGAGAATCCCAGGTACACCAAAATGTCGCCCGAAGAAGTCCTTGGAAAATTCGTAAGCGGGCGAATGATGATCAAGGAGGCGAGGTACGTGGACGGCGCATTGAATGGTCCAATCAACAAGCCTCAACCCCTTGCTCTCAAGGCAACAAGAAGCAAGGAGGCGCTACCTAGCAAGGTGGCACAAATTGAGGCGGCCGAACTTAATGATGAAGAGATGGCCCTCATCATCAAGAGATTCAAGATGGCACTTAAGGGTCGCAAGGGACAGCCAAGCAAGACCAAAGCCAAGGGGAAGCGCTCATGCTTCAAATGCGGTAAGATTGGTCATTTTATTGCTAACTGTCCCGACAATGATAGTGATCAGGATCAAGGGAACAAGAGGGAGAAGAAGAAGAACTATAAGAAGGCAAAGGGCGAGGCACATCTTGGCAAGGAGTGGGATTCGGATTGCTCCTCATCCGACTCCGACAATGAAGGACTCGCCGCCACCGCCTTCAACAAGTCATCCCTCTTCCCCAATGAGCGTCACACATGCCTTATGGCAAGGGAGAAGAAGGTATGTACTCGAAACTCTACTTATGCTTCTTCAAGTGAGGACGAATCTAGTGATGAGGATGAAATAGATTGTTCATGTTTATTTAAGGGCCTAGATAGAACCAAGGTAGATAAAATTAATGAATTGATTGATGCCTTGAATGATAAGAATAGGCTTTTAGAAAAGCAAGAGGATTTGTTGTATGATGAACATGATAAATTTGTAGAGGCACAAAAATCATATGCTTTAGAAGTTAAAAGAAATGAAATGCTTTCTTATGAACTATCTACTTGTCATGAAACCATTTCTACTTTACAAGGTGTTAACAATGATTTAAATGCTAAATTAGAAGTAGCAAATAAATCTAACTCTTGTGTAGAACATGTTATGATTTGTACTAAGTGTAAGGATTTTGATATTGATGCTTGTAGTGAACACCTAGTTTCAATTTCTAGATTAAATGATGAAATAGCTAGTCTTAATGACCAACTTAAGACTAGCAAAAGCGATTTCGATAAGCTAAAATTTGCAAGGGATGCCTACACGATTGGTAGACACCCCTCAATTAAGGATGGACTTGGCTTCAAGAGGGAAGCCAAGGACTTAACAAGCCATAAGGCTCCCATCTCCACCAAGGAGAAAGGGAAGGCCCCTATGGCTAGTAGTGCTAAAAGGAACCATGCCTTTATGTATCATGACAAGAGACAATATAGAAATGCTTATAGGAGTTATAATGCATATAATGCTTTTAATTCTCATACCATGTTTGCTTCTAGTTCTTCCTATGTGCATGATAGAAATGTTGGTAGGAAAAATGTTGTTCATAATGTGCCTAGGAGAAATGTTGTTAATGTTCCTAGGAAAGTTAATGAACCATCTACAATTTATCATGCTTTAAATGCTTCCTTTACTATTTGTAGAAAAGATAGGAAGATAGTTGCTAGGAAATTAGGGGCAAAATGCAAGGGTGATAAAACTTGCATTTGGGTCCCTAAGGACATTGTGACTAACCTTGTAGGACCCAACAAGAGTTGGGTACCTAAGACCCAAGCCTAAATTTGCCTTGCAGGTTTATGCATCCGGGGGTTCAAGCTGGATTATCGACAGCGGATGCACAAACCATATGACGGGGGAGAAGAAGATGTTCACCTCCTACGTCAAGAATAAGGATTCCCAAGATTCAATCATATTCGGTGATGGGAACCAAGGCAAGGTGAAAGGTTTAGGCAAGATTGCAATATCAAATGAGCACTCTATCTCTAATGTGTTCTTAGTTGAGTCTCTTGGATATAATTTACTATCTGTCAGTCAATTATGTAATATGGGATATAATTGTCTATTTACAAATGTAGATGTGTCTGTCTTTAGAAGATGTGATGGTTCACTAGCTTTTAAGGGTGTACTAGACAACAAACTTTATTTAGTTGATTTTGCAAAAGAGGAGGCCGGTCTAGATGCATGCTTAATGGCTAAGACTTGCATGGGCTGGTTGTGGCATCGCCGCTTAGCACATGTGGGGATGAAGAACCTCCACAAGCTTCTAAAGGGAGAACACGTGATAGGTCTAACCAATGTACATTTCGAAAAAGATAGACCTTGTGCAGCTTGTCAAGCAGGTAAACAAGTGGGAGGAGCACATCACAGCAAGAATGTGATGACCACTTCAAGACCTCTGGAGCTGCTGCATATGGACCTCTTCGGACCCGTCGCCTATCTGAGCATAGGAGGAAGTAAGTATGGTCTAGTTATTGTTGATGACTTTTCCCGCTTCACTTGGGTGTTCTTTTTGCAGGATAAGTCTGAAACCCAAGGGACCCTCAAGCGCTTCCTCAGGAGAGCTCAAAATGAGTTTGAGCTCAAGGTGAAAAAGATAAGGAGCGACAACGGGTCCGAATTCAAGAATCTTCAAGTGGAGGAGTTCCTTGAGGAGGAAGGGATCAAGCACGAGTTCTCCGCTCCTTACACACCTCAGCAAAATGGTGTGGTAGAGAGGAAGAACAAGACGCTCATTGATATGGCGAGGACTATGCTTGGAGAGTTCAAGACCCCCGAGCGCTTTTAGTCGGAAGCCGTGAACACGGCTTGCCACGCCATCAACAGGGTCTACCTTCACCGCCTCCTCAAGAAGACTTCATATGAGCTGCTAACTGGTAACAAACCCAACGTGTCTTATTTTCGTGTATTTGGGAGCAAATGTTATATTCTTGTGAAGAAAGGTAGAACTTCTAAATTTGCTCCCAAAGCTGTAGAAGGTTTTTTATTAGGTTATGATTCAAATACAAAGGCGTATAGGGTCTTCAACAAATCATCGGGTTTGGTTGAAGTCTCTAGCGATGTTGTATTTGATGAGACTAATGGCTCTCCAAGAGAGCAAGTTGTTGATCTTGATGATGTAGATGAAGAAGACGTTCCAACGGCCGCGATACGCACCATGGCGATTGGAGATGTACGGCCTCAGGAACAATTGGAGCAAGATCAACCGTCTTCCTCAACTATGGTGCATCCCCCAACCCAAGATGACGAACAGGTACCTCAAGTGGAGGCGCATGATCAAGGGGGAGCACAGGATGATCAAGTTGAAGAGGAAGAAGCACCTCAGGCACCTCCAACCCAAGTTCGAGCGACGATCCAAAGGGATCATCCCGTCAACCAAATATTGGGTGATATTAGCAAGGGAGTAACTACTCGTTCAAGATTAGTTAATTTCTGTGAACATTACTCCTTTGTCTCTTCTATTGAGCCTTTCAGGGTAGAAGAGGCCTTGCTAGATCCGGACTGGGTGTTGGCCATGCAGGAGGAACTCAACAACTTCAAGCGCAATGAAGTTTGGACACTGGTGCCTCATCCCAAGCAAAATGTTGTGGGAACCAAGTGGGTGTTCCACAACAAACAGGACGAGCACGGGGTGGTGACGAGGAACAAGGCTCGACTTGTGGCAAAAGGTTATGCCCAAGTCGCAGGTTTGGACTTTGAGGAGACGTTCGCTCCTGTGGCTAGGCTAGAATCAATTCGTATTTTGCTAGCATATGCCGCTCACCATTCTTTCAGGTTGTACCAAATGGATGTGAAGAGCGCTTTCCTCAACGGGCCGATCAAGGAGGAGGTGTACGTGGAGCAACCCCCTGGCTTCGAGGATGAACGGTACCCCAACCACGTGTGTAAGCTCTCTAAGGCACTCTATGGACTTAAGCAAGCCCCAAGAGCATGGTATGAATGCCTTAGAGACTTCTTAATTTCTAATGCTTTCAAGGTTGGGAAATCCGATCCAACTCTTTTCACTAAGACTTGTGATGGCTATCTTTTTGTGTGCCAAATTTATGTCGATGACATAATATTTGGTTCTACTAACCAAAAGTCTTGTGAAGAGTTTAGCAGGGTGATGACGCAGAAATTCGAGATGTCGATGATGGGCGAGTTGAACTACTTCCTTGGGTTCCAAGTGAAGCAACTCAAGGACGGCACCTTCATCTCCCTAACAAAGTACACGCAAGACTTGCTAAAGCGGTTTGGGATGAAGGACGCCAAGCCCGCAAAGACGTCGATGGGAACTGACGGACACACCGACCTCAACAAAGGAGGTAAGTCCGTTGATCAAAAAGCATACCGGTCCATGATAGGTTCTTTGCTTTATTTATGTGCTAGTAGACCGGATATTATGCTTAGCGTATGCATGTGTGCTAGATTTCAATCCGATCCTAAGGAGTGTCACTTAGTGGCTGTGAAGCGAATTCTTCGATATTTAGTCGCTACGCCTTGCTTCGGGATCTGGTATCCAAAGGGGTCCAACTTTGACTTGATTGGATATTCAGATTCTAACTATGCTGGATGTAAGGTCGATAGGAAGAGTACATCGGGGACGTGCCAATTCTTAGGAAGGTCCCTGGTGTCGTGGAACTCTAAGAAACAAACCTCCGTTGCCCTATCCACTGCTGAGGCCGAGTACGTTGCCGTAGGACAGTGTTGCGCGCAACTACTTTGGATGAGGCAAACCCTCAGGGACTTTGGCTACAATTTGAGCAAAGTCCCACTCCTATGTGATAATGAGAGTGCTATCCGAATCGCGGAAAATCCTGTTGAGCACAGCCGCACAAAGCACATTGACATCCGGCATCACTTTTTGAGAGACCACTTGCAAAAGGGAGATATCGAAGTGTTTCATGTCAGCACCGAAAACTAGCTAGCCGATATCTTTACCAAGCCTCTAGATGAGAAGACCTTTTGCAGGCTGCGTAGTGAGCTAAATGTCTTAGATTCGCGGAACTTGGATTGAATTATAGCATACATGTGATTATGCCTTTGATCATGTTCATTCTGCATTTTGTTGCTTATTGTGGTGTTCAAGTTGTACAAACACTCCCTGGACCTCACAAGTCCTTTTTTTGCAAGTGATGCACATATTTAGGGGGAGTTGTGCTACAACTTGACCCTTTGAGACTAAGCCTGCACTTGAGTTTGGTTGTTTTAGTCTCAAAGGAATTAAAAAGGGAAAAGGTGGACTTGGACCATGCAAGACTTCCACTGCACTCCGATGATAAGAGTAACTTTTCCAAGTTCATCTTCATACTCTTATTGCCTTTGTGTTCTCATTTGAAGATGTTGGTGAGGCAATGGGGTTAAGGGGCCAAGATTGATCCCGTTTTGGTGCTTGATGCCAAAGGGGGAGAAAATAAAGGCCAAAGCGATAAATGGATCAGCTACCACTTGAGAGATTTTTGAGAGATTTTGAAAACAGTAGAATAGAGCTTTTGGTTTGTCAAAACTCTTTTATTGTCTCTCTGGTCAAATGTTGGTTTCTTGTGGGGAGAAGTATTGATTATGGGAAAAAGGGGAGTTTTTGAAATCTTGAATCAATTTCTCTTGGAAGGACTCTCTTTATGTCTTAACATGTGTGTTTGACTTAGAGATAGAAATTTGAGTTTGATTTGCAAAAACAAACCAAGTGGTGGCAAAGAGTGATCCATATATGTCAAATTTGAATCAAAACAATTTGAGTTCTTATTTGAATTGATTTTGTATTTGTTCTACTTGCTTTATATTGTGTTGGCATAAATCACCAAAAAGGGGGAGATTGAAAGGGAAATGTGCCCTTGGGCCATTTCTAAGTATTTTGGTGGTTTAGTGCCCAACACAAGTGCCTAAGTGTAAAAAGGTGGACAAAGTACAAATCAAGGATAAAGGTATGTTTCTCAGACTTAGTACATTGTTTTATGGACTAATGTATTGTGTCTAAGTGCTGGAAACAGGAAAAATCCAATTGGAAATGTCTTGGCTCGAGCAGCCAAGACTCTGCTGAGTCTGGGTGCACCGGACAGTGTCCGGTGCGCCAGGCTGGCTCGAGCAAAGTGGCCGCTCTCGGGAATTCACCGGCGACGTACGACTATAATTCACCGGACTGTCCGGTGTGCACCGGACTGTCCGGTGTGCACCGAACTGTCCGGTGAGCCAACGGTCGGCAGGGCCAACGGTCGGCCGCGCGATCTGCGCGGGACACGTGGCCGAGCCAACGGCTAGAAGGGGGCACCGGAGTGTCCGGTGTGCACCGGACATGTCCGGTGCGCCAACGGCTCTCAGGCTGCCAACGGTCGACTGCGCCATTTTTGGAAGGAAATCGGGCACCGGACTGTCCGGTGCGCCAGTCGATAGAAGGCAAGATCAGCCTTCCTAGATTACTCTCAACGGCTCCTAGCTGCCTTGGGGCTATAAAAGGGACCCCTAGGCGCATGGAGGAATATACCAAGCATTCCTACAACATTCCTAAGCACCAAGACATCGATTCTGCGCCTTTGATTCTTTGCGATAGCAATTAGAGCTCTAGTTGAGTGGTGAACTCATTGAGTTGTGTTGTGAGCTCTCGTTGCGACTTGTGTGCGTGGTGTTACTGTGATTTCTTGTCTTGAGTGTGTTGCTAATCCCTCCCTTGCTCTGTGCTTCTTTGTGGATTTCAAGTGTAAGGGCGAGAGGCTCCAAGTTGTGGAGATTCCTCGCAAACGGGATTGAGTAAAGCAAGCAAAACACCGTGGTATTCAAGTGGGTCTTTGGACGGCTTGAGAGGGGTTGATTGCAACCCTCGTCCGTTGGGACGCCACAACGTGGAGTAGGCAAGCGTTGGTCTTGGCCGAACCACGGGATAACCACCGTGCCATCTCTGTGATTGATCTTGTTGGTTATTGTGTTTTGTTGAAGATTCCTCCCTAGCCACTTGGCAGTTATTGTGCTAACACTTAACCAAGTTTTTGTGGCTTAAGTTTTTAAGTGTTACAGGATCACCTATTCACCCCCCCTCTAGGTGCTCTCAGCTCCGCTGGCTCACCGGACAGTCCGTGTTACACCGGACAGTCCGTTGAATTTTAGCGGAGCGGATTCCCGAAGCTGGCGAGTTCAGAGTCGCTCTCCCCTGGGGCACCAGACACTGTCCGGTATTGCACCGGACAGTCCGGTGAATTATAGCGAAGCGCCTCTGAGATTTCCTGGAGGTGAAGAGTTCAGCTTAGAGTCCCCTGGTGCACCGGACACTGTCCGGTGGCACACCGGACAGTCCGATGCGCCAGACCAGGGCAGCCATCGGTTGTCCCTTGCTCTCTTTGTTTGAACCCATTTTTGGTCTTTTTATTGACTTTTTGTGAACCTTTGGCACCTGTAGAACTTATAGACTAGAGCAAACTAGTTAGTCCAATTATTTGTGTTGGGCAATTCAACCACCAAAATCAATTAGGAAATAGGTGTAAGCCTAATTCCCTTTCAATCTCCCCCTTTTTGGTGATTGATGCCAACACAAACCAAAGCAAGTATAGAAGTGCATAATTGAACTAGTTTGCATATTTGTAAGTGCAAAGGTTACTTAGAATTGAGCCAATAGAAATTCATAAGATATGCATGGATTGTTTCTTTATAATTTTTACATTTTGGACCACGCTTGCACCACATGTTTTGTTTTTGCAAATTCTTTTGTAAAATCTTTTCAAAGACATTTTGCAACTAGTCAAAGGTAAATGAATAAGATTTTTGAGAAGCATTTATAAGATTTGAAAATATCTCCCCTATTTCAAATGCTTTTCCTTTTACTAAACAAAACTCCCCCTCAATAAAACTTCCTCTTAGTGTTCAAGAGGGTTTTAAGACATCAATTTTGAAAATACTACTTTCTCCCCCTTTTGAACACAATGAGATACTTTTGCTTTAGGCTTAATACTCTCTCCCCCTTTGGCATGAATTGCCAAAAACGGATGTTTGAGTGAAATATAGGCCCTTTGGATGAACTACTTTCTCCCCCTTTGGCAAACAAATAATATGAGTGAAGATTATACCAAAAGACGGAGAGATGCTCAAAGCGACGGCGAAGGATGAGTGATGGAGTGGAGTGGAAGCCTTTGTCTTCGCCGAAGTCTCGAATTCCCTTTTAAAGTACCTATGACTTGGTTTGAAATATTGTTGAAAACACATTAGTCATAGCATATAAAAGAGACATGATCAAAGGTAGAGTAATGAGCTATGTATGCAAGACATCAAAAAAATTCCTAGAATCAAGAATATTTAGCTCATGCCTAAGTTTGTTAAAAGTTTGTTCATCTAATGGCTTGGTAAAGATATCGGCTAATTGATCTTTAGTATTAATGTATGCAATCTCGATATCTCCCTTTTGTTGGTGATCCCTTAAGAAGTGATACCGAATGGCTATGTGTTTAGTGCGGCTATGCTCAACGGGATTATCCGCCATGCGGATTGCACTCTCATTATCACATAGAAGAGGAACTTTGGTTAATTTGTAACCATAGTCCCTAAGGGTTTGCCTCATCCAAAGTAGTTGCGTGCAACAATGGCCTACGACAATGTACTCGGCTTCGGCGGTAGAAAGAGCTACGAAATTTTGCTTCTTTGAAGCCCAAGACACCAAGGATCTTCCCAAGAACTGGCAAGTCCCCGATGTGCTCTTTCTATTAATTTTACACTCTGCCCAATCGGCATCCGAATAACCAATTAAATCAAATGTGGATCCCCTAGGATACCAAAGCCCAAACTTAGGAGTATAAGCCAAATATCTCAAGATTTGTTTTACGACCATAAGGTGAGCTTCCTTAGGGTCGGCTTGGAATCTTGCACACATGCATACAGAAAGCATAATGTCCGGTCGAGATGCACATAAATAGAGTAATGAACCTATCATCGACCGGTATACCTTTTGATCTACGGATTTACCTTCCGTGTCGAGGTCGAGATGCCCATTGGTTCCCATGGGTGTCTTGATGGGCTTGGCATCCTTCATCCCAAACTTGTTTAGAATGTCTTGAGTATACTTTGTTTGGCTAATGAAGGTGCCCTCTTGGAGTTGCTTCACTTGAAATCCTAAGAAATACTTCAACTCCCCCATCATTGACATCTCGAATTTTTGTGTCATGATCCTACTAAATTCTTCACATGTAGATTCGTTAGTAGACCCAAATATAATATCATCAACATAAATTTGGCATACAAACAAATCATTGTCAAGAGTTTTAGTGAATAGAGTAGGATCGGCCTTTCCGACTTTGAAGCCATTAGCAATAAGGAAATCTCTTAGGCATTCATACCATGCTCTTGGGGCCTGCTTGTGCCCATAAAGCACCTTAGAGAGCCTACAGACATGGTTAGGGTACTCACTGTC
Organism: Zea luxurians; assembly: GCA_029449295.1. Taxonomy (NCBI): domain Eukaryota; kingdom Viridiplantae; phylum Streptophyta; class Magnoliopsida; order Poales; family Poaceae; genus Zea; species Zea luxurians. The sequence continues at coordinate 110,607,946 of JAOPSE010000010.1, forward strand.
TTCAAAGCCGGGAGGTTGCTCAACATAGACCTCTTCCTTGATTGGTCCATTGAGGAAGGCACTCTTCACGTCCATTTGGTAAAGCTTGAAGCCATGGTAAGTAGCATAGGCTAATAATATACGAATTGACTGAAGCCTAGCTACGGGTGCATAGGTTTCACCAAAATCCAAACCTTCGACTTGGGAGTATCCCTTGGCCACAAGTCGAGCTTTGTTCCTTGTCACCACACCATGCTCATCTTGCTTGTTGTGGAAGACCCATTTGGTTCCTACAACATTTTGATTAGGACGTGGAACTAAATGCCATACCTCGTTCCTAGTGAAGTTGTTGAGCTCCTCTTGCATTGCCATCACCCAATCCGAATCTTGAAGTGCTTCCTCTACCCTGTGTGGCTCAATAGAGGAAACAAAAGAGTAATGCTCACAAAAATGTGCAACACGAGATCTAGTGGTTACCCCCTTATGAATGTCGCCGAGGATGGTGTCGACGGGGTGATCTCGTTGGATTGCTTGGTGGACTCTTGGGTGTGGCGGTCTTGGTTCTTCATCCTCTTTGTCTTGATCATTTGCATCTCCCCCTTGATCATTGCCGTCATCTTGAGGTGGCTCATCTTTTTGATCTTCTCCTTCATCAACTTGAGCCTTATCCTCATTTTGAGTAGTTGGAGATGCTTGCGTGGAGGAGGATGGTTGATCTTGTGCTTGAATGGGCTCTTCAGATTCCTTAGGACACACATCCCCAATGGACATGTTCCTTAGTGCGATGTACGGAGCCTCTTCATCTAATTCATCAAGATCAACTTGCTCTACTTGAGAGCCGTTAGTTTCATCAAACACAACGTCACAAGAAACTTCAACTAGTCCTGAGGACTTGTTAAAACTCTATATGCCCTTGTGTTTGAATCATATCCTAGTAAAAAGCCTTCTACAGTCTTAGGAGCAAATTTAGATTTTCTACCTCTTTTAACGAGAATAAAGCATTTGCTACCAAAGACTCTAAAATAGGAAATATTGGGCTTTTTACCGGTTAGGAGTTCGTATGATGTCTTCTTGAGGATTCGGTGTAGATACAACCGGTTGATGGCGTAGCAGACGGTGTTAACCGCCTCGGCCCAAAACCGATCCGAAGTCTTGTATTCATCAAGCATGGTCCTTGCCATGTTCAATAGAGTTTGATTCTTCCTTTCCACTACACCATTTTGTTGTGGGGTGTAGGGAGAAGAGAACTCATGCTTGATACCCTCCTCCTCAAGGAAGCCTTCGATTTGCGAATTCTTGAACTCCGTCCCATTGTCGCTTCTTATTTTCTTGATCCTTAAGCCGAACTCATTTTGAGCCCGTCTCAAGAATCCCTTTAAGGTCTCTTGGGTTTGAGATTTTTCTTGCAAAAAGAATATCCAAGTGAAGCGAGAATAGTCATCCACAATAACTAGACAGTACTTACTCCCGCCGATGCTTATGTAAGCGATCGGGCCGAATAGGTCTATGTGGAGGAGCTCGAGTGGCCTGTCAGTCGTCAAGATGTTCTTATGTGGATGATGGGCACCAACTTGCTTCCCGGCTTGGCATGTGCTACAAATCCTGTCTTTCTCAAAATGAACATTGGTTAGTCCTAAAATGTGTTCACCTTTTAGAAGCTTGTGAAGATTCTTCATTCCAACATGTGCTAGTCGGCGATGCTAGAGCCAGCCCATGTTAGTCTTAGCAATTAAGCAAGTGTCGAGTTCAGCTCTATTGAAATCAACTAAGTATAGCTGACCCTCTAACACTCCCTTAAATGCTATTGAATCATCACTTCTTCTAAAGACAGTGACACCTACATCAGTAAATAGACAGTTGTAGCCCATTTGACATAATTGGGAAACGGAAAGCAAGTTATAATCTAAAGAATCTACAAGAAAAACATTGGAAATGGAATGGTCAGGTGAAATAGCAATTTTACCCAAACCTTGGTTTCCATCCCCGAATGTGATAGCTCGTTGGGGATCTTGGTTTTTCTCGTAGGAGGAGAACATTTTCTTCTCCCCTGTCATGTGGTTTGTGCACCCGCTATCGATGATCCAACTGGAGCCCCCGGATGCATAAACCTACAAAACAAGTTTAGTTCTTGATTTTAGGTACCCAAACAGTTTTGGGTCCTTTGACATTAGAGTCAAGAACTTTGTGTACCCAAACACAAGTCTTTGCTCCCTTGTGTTTGCCCCCAGCATACTTGGCAACTACTTTGCCAGATTTGTTAGCCAAAACATAAGATGCATCAAAAGTTTTAAATGAAACATTGTGATCATTTGATGCAATAGGAGCTTTCCTCTTAGGCAATTTAGCACGGGTTGATTGCCTGGAGCTAGATGTCTCACCCTTATACATAAAAGCATGATTAGGGCCAGAGTGAGACTTCCTAGAATGAATTCTCCTAATTTTATGCTCGGGATAACCGGCAGGGTACAAAATGTAACCCTCGTTATCCTGAGGCATGGGAGCCTTGCCCTTAACAAAGTTAGACAATTTCTTAGGAGGGACATTAAGTTTGACATTGTCTCCTTTTTGGAAGCCAATGCCATCCTTGATGCCAGGGCGTCTCCCACTATAAAGCATACTACGAGCAAATTTAAATTTTTCATTTTCAAGCTCGTGCTCGGCAATTTTAGCATCTAATTTTGCTTTATGATCATTTTGTTGTTTAATTAAGACCATATGATCATGAATAGCATCAATATCAACATCTCTACATCTAGTGCAAATAGAAACATGCTCAACGGTAGATGTAGAGGGTTTGCAAGAATTTAGTTCAACAATCTTAGCATGCAATATATCATTTTCACTTCTAAGGTTAGAAATGGTAACATTGCAAACATCAAAATCTTTAGCCTTAGCAGTCAATTTTTCATTTTCATTTCTAAGGCTAGCAAGAGAATCATTCAATTCTTCAATCTTAGCAAGTAAATCAACATTATCATCTCTAAGATTGGGAATTGAAACATTACAAATATTAGAATCAACCTTAGCAATAAGTTTAGCATTTTCATTTCTAAGGTTGACAATTAAATCATGGCATGTGCTTAGCTCACTAGTTAATTTCTCACATTTTTCAACTTCCAGAGCATAAGCATTTTTAACCTTAACATGCTTTTTGTTTTCCTTGATTAGAAAGTCCTCTTGGGTGTCCAAGAGTTCATCCTTCTCATGGATGGCACTAATTAGTTCATTTAGTTTTTCTTTTTGTTGCATGTTGAGGTTAGCAAAAAGAGTACGCAAATTATCCTCCTCATCACTAGCATTATCATCACTAGAGGACTCATATTTAGTGGAGGATTTGGATTTAACCTTCTTCTTTTTGCCGTCCTTTGCCATGAGGCACTTGTGGCTGACGTTGGGGAAGAGAAGTCCTTTGTTGATCGCGATGTTGGTGGCGTCCTCGTCGGAGGAGGAGTCGGTGGAGCTCTCGTCGGAGTCCCACTCGCGGCACACATGGGCATCGCCACCCTTCTTCTTGTGATATCTTTTCTTCTCCTTTCTTCTCCCCTTCTTGTCGTCGCCCCTGTCACTGTCACTAGAAATAGGACATTTGGCAATAAAGTGACCGGGCGTACCACACTTGTAGCAAACCTTCTTGGAGCGGGGCTTGTAATCCTTCCCCCTCCTTTGCTTGAGGATTTGGCGGAAACTCTTGATGATGAGCGCCATTTCCTCGTTGTCGAGCTTTGAGGCGTCGATGGGTTGTCTACTTGATGTAGACTCCTCCTTTTTCTCCTCTGTTGCCTTGAATGCGACCGGTTGTGCTTCGGACGTAGAGGGGCCATCAAGCTCGATAATTTTCTTTGAGCCTTTGATCATCAACTCGAAGCTCACAAAATTACCTATTACTTCCTCGGGAGTCATTTGGGTATATCTAGGATTTCCTCGAATTAATTGAACTTGCGTAGGGTTAAGAAAAACGAGGGATCTTAGAATAACCTTGACCATCTCATGGTCATCCCATTTGGTGCTCCCGAGGTTGCGCACTTGGTTCACCAAGGTCTTCAAGCGGTTGTACATAGCTTGAGGTTCCTCGCCTTGGTTGAGTCAGAACCGACCGAGCTCCCCCTCGATCGTCTCGCGCTTGGTGATTTTGGTCACCTCGTCTCCTTGGTGCACAGTCTTGAGTACGTCCCAAATTTCCTTCGCACTCTTTAACCCTTGCACCTTATTATACTCCTCTTGACTTAGAGAGGCGAGGAGTATAGTGGTGGCTTGGGAGTTAAAGTGGTGGATTTGGGCCACTTCGTCGGAGTCGTAGTTTTCATCCCCTACGGATGGTACCTGTACACCAAACTCAACAACATTCCAAATGCTTATGTGGAGTGAGTTTAGATGATGCCTCATTTTGTCACTCCACATATTATAATCTTCACCGTCAAAACTGGTGGTTTGCCTAATGGAACGGAGAGTAAAGGAGCACGCTTTGAAATACAGGGGGTAGCGTAGGGGAATCTTACTATACTTCTTGTGCTCATGGCGCTTAGAAGTAATGGATGGCGCCTCGGAGCCGGAGGTGGAAGGCGATGAAGAATCGGTCTCGTAGTAGACCACCTTCCTCATCTTCTTTTTCTTGTCGCCACTCCGATGCAACTTGTGGGAAGAGGATTTCTTCTCCTTCCCCTTCCCTTTGTTGCGGGACTCTTCCGATGAAGCTTTCCCGTGGCTTGTAGTGGGCTTGTCGCCAGTCTCCATCTCCCTCTTGGCATGCTCTCCCGACATCACTTCGAGCGGTTAGGCTCTAATGAAGCACCGGGCTCTGATACCAATTGAAAGTCGCCTAGAGGGGGGATGAATAGGGCGAAACTGAAATTTACAAAGTTAATCACAACTACAAGCCGGGTTAGCGTTAGAAATATAATGCGAGTCCGAGAGAGGGCGTAAAAACAAATCGCACGCGAATAAAGAAGTGAGACACAAGGATTTGTTTTACCGAGGTTCGGTTCTCTCAAACCTACTCCCCGTTGAGGTGGTCACAAAGACCGGGTCTCTTTCAACCCTTTCCCTCTCTCAAACGGTCCCTCGGACCGAGTGAGCTTCTCTTCTCAATCAAACGGGAACCAAACTTCCCCGCAAGGACCACCACACAATTGGTGTCTCTTGCCTTGATTACAATTGAGATGATCGCAAGAAAGAATGAGAAAAAGAAGCAATCCAAGTGCAAGAGCTCAAATGAACACAACAATCACTCTCTCTAATCACTAAAGCTTTGAGTGGAATTGGGAGAGGATTTGATCTCTTTGGTGTGTCTAGAATTGAATGCTAGAGCTCTTGTAAGTAGTTGGAAGGTGGAAAACTTGGATAACTTGAATGTGGGGTGGTTGGGGGTATTTATAACCCCAACCACCAAAAGTGGCCGTTGGGAGACTTTCTGTCGCATGGCGCATCGGACAGTCCGGTGCGCCACCGGACACTGTCCGGTGCGCCAGCCACGTCACCTGGCCGTTGGGTTCCGACCGTTGGAGCTCTGTCTTGTGGGCCCGCCTGGCTGTCCGGTGGCGCACCGGACAGGCCCTGTAGGCTATCCGGTGTACCACCCGCGCGTGCTCTACTCCTCTACGCGCGCTGGCGCGCATTTAATGCGTTGCAGTCGACCGTTGCGCGCGAAGTAGCTGTTGCTCCGCTGGCTCACCGGACAGTCCGGTGTTACACCAGACAGTCCGGTGAATTTTAGCGGAGTAGATTCCCGAAGCTGACGAGTTCAGAGTCGCTCTCCCCTGGGGCACCAGACACTATCCGGTGGTGCACCGGACAGTCCGGTGAATTATAGCAAAGCGCCTCTGAGATTTCCCAAAGGTGAAGAGTTCAGCTTGGAGTCCCCTGGTGCACCGGACACTGTCCGGTGGCACACCGGACAGTCCGGTGCGCCAGACCAGGGCAGCCTTCAGTTGTCCCTTGCTCTCTTTGTTTGAACCCATTTTTGGTCTTTTTATTGACTTTTTGTGAACCTTTGGCACCTGTAGAACTTATAGACTAGAGCAAACTAGTTAGTCCAATTATTTGTGTTGGGCAATTCAACCACCAAAATCAATTAGGAAATAGGTGTAAGCCTAATTCTCTTTCAGCAACCCTTGTAGTACTTGAAACAATCAGCTATCATGTTAGGCCAATAAAAACCAGACCTTCGCAACAGCCATTTCATCTTTGGAGCCGATTGATGGGTACCACAAATTCCTTCATGCACTTCGGCCATGGCTAATATAGCATCATCTAGGCCCAAGCACTTAAGCAGGACGTCGTTGACTGTTCGGCGGTAGAGTTCATCACTCATCAAAACATACTTGAAAGTTGTACGCCGAATGTTCTTATTTGTCCTAACATTGGGATTTCGTAAATAATTTGTTATGGGCATCCTCCAATCACTTGCATCGGCTTCATTATCGGCCGAATTGATTAGGAGAACCTTCCTGGTAACCCCGGACAGTCCGGCGCCTTCACGCGGACAGTCCGCGGCCTGGTGATTTGGCCCTGCACTAGTTATTAGATTTTCAGTGTTGTGAAATCTCCCTCGCTTTATCTGATAACCTGATGCATCTTGTGCCAAATTGTTAGCTCTATGATTCTCAACTCTAGAGATATGCCGAATACTGAATTCGTCAAAAGAATGGATTATGCTCCAACATTTTTCAAGGTAACTATTTAAAGTACCATCAAAACATTGATATTCTTCTAACACCTATTGGACGACCAGCTGAGAATCACCAAATGCCTTCACATGTTTTACTCCCATACAATTTAAGAGTTCCAAACCGAATAAGAGGGCCTCATATTCGGCTTGATTATTAGTGCAATAAGTTTTCAATCGGCTAGAGAAGTCGAAGGAGACATCACTTGGTGAAACAAGTATGATGCCAATGCCTTGCCCTTCATTGCAAACCGGTCCATCAAAATATAAAGTCCAAGGAGTAATAGTGAGGTATGTCATGTCTAGTTTATGAATATCATTAATCCGATGTTCTACAATAAAATCCGCTACGACCTGGCCTTTCATAGATTTCAATGGTTCATAGGCCAAGTCATATTCTATAAGTGCATAAGCCCACTTACCAATTCTACCACTCATAATTGGGTTATGCAACATGTATTTGATTACATCGGCTTGACCAAAAACAGTGCAATGACTAGACAGTAAATAACATCTACACTTGGTGCATGCATAAAACAAGCATAAGCATAGCCTTTCAATAAAAGTGTACCTTGTTTCAGCATCCACCAAACTCCGACTTAGATATGTCACCACATGCTCCTTTCCTTTAGTTTCTTATGTCAGAACAGGCCCAATAACCTTATCTTCAGCTGCAATGTATAATCTGAATGGTGCTCCTACTTGTGGTGCTTTTAACACGGGAGCCGAAGACAAGTATTTTTTAATGAGATCAAATGCTTCCTGCTGCTCTACCCCCAAGTGAATTTGGCATCATTCTTAAGCCGAAGGATAGGGGTGAAGGCATCAATCTTCCCGGCTAGGTTAGAAATAAACCTTGTAAATAATTCACCTTGCCGAGAAACTTTTGCACTTCGACCTTACAAGTCGGAGGCCCCACATTCCGAATAGACTTGATTCGGTCAGGGTCTATTTCTATACCATGTTCATGGATGACAAATCCTAAAAACTTACCAGCCGACACTCCAAAAGCACATTTACGTGGGTTCATTTTCAAACCATACCGACACATTTTATCAAAGGCTTTGCGCAAATCAGCCATATGAGAACTAAACTCAGCCGATTTGACTACAATATCATCTATGTAGACTTCTACAGTGTTTCCTAACAACTCATGGAAGATCAGATTCATAGCCCTCTGATAAGTAGCACCAGCATTTTTAAGACCGAATGTCATGACAACCCATTCAAATAAACCAATGAAGCCTGGACATATAAAGGCCGTTTTAGACGCATCCTCTTCGGCCATGAAAATCTGGTTATATCTGGCATTACCATCAAGAAAGCTAATAATTCTATTTCCTGATGCATTATTGATTAATGTGTCGGCTATGGGCATGGGATATTCATCCTTAGGAGTTGCTCTATTTAAATTGCGAAAATCAATGCATACCCTAAGCTTACCTGAGTCCTTCTCCACCGGCACAATATTGGAGACCCACTCTGCGTATGTGCAAGGTCTAATAAAATTAGCTTCTAGCAGCCGGTGGATTTCGTCCTTGATTCGTGGGAGAAGATCTGGACGAAATGTTCTAGCTTTCTGCTTGAAAGGTCTGAAACCGGACTTCATAGGCAACCGATGTTCGACGATCTCTCGGCTTAGTCCAGGCATCTCAGTGTAATTCCAAGCAAAACAATCTGAATATTCCTTCAATAGACCGATCATTTCATTTCTAGGATCGGTCTCCAGGGTCTTGTTTACAAAAGTCGGCCTTGGAGTTTTATCATCTCCTATGTCGATCTCCTCCAAAGGATCAGCCGATGTAAACCCCTATCCTAGTTTATCAAGATCTCTGAATTCCTCTATCATATCCCCCACAGAGGAATAAGATGATCTTTGTGTGATGGTGGATTTTCCGGTCTCGGGTACCGGATCATCCGTAATACTGTCTTTATGCTGCGGTAGATGCTCGGTCTTAAAGTCCGAACTGTTTTGTGAAAGACCAGATCATCCGGCTTTAGAAGCCGAATTGTCCGTGACCAAAGACTCATGAACTTTGTGTGTACTCATCATTTAAACTTTATTTAGGATTTAGCCGATTCTTCATCGGCTCTAGCATTACAGGAATGAAACCTCTCTTATCTATACTTATGAACTGATAATCAGAAAAATCTACTCCTGTGAGACATGTAGCAGTCTCGTAAGTCCAGAGTACAGGGGCATCAGCCACAGCGATACAGGCCGATACATCAGCATGTACCTGTTCTACATCATCACCTACCCATTGTATTAACATTTGATGTAATGTAGAAGGTATATATTGGTTGGCATGAATCCAATCTCTACCTAGGATTAGGCTATAATTTCCTTCTACATCAGCGACGAAGAATGCAGCAGCAAGGGTCTTAGTCTCGATGGTTAATTCAACGGACGTGACTCCCCTGGCTTTAATCGAACTATCCCCAACACCGCTGAGGGTCATGTTAGTCTTGATAAGTTCGTCATCTTGTTTACCTAATTTTCTGTATAATGAATAAGGCATTAGATTTACAGCCGCCCCTCCATCTACTAACATTTTAGCAATCGGTATCCCATCGATGTGACCGCGCACGAAGAGCGGCTTTAAATGGTTTACCGATTCCTTTGGTTTAGTAAAGGCGGCTTCTTTAGGACCAAAATCAAACTGGGCAACAACAGGTTCATCATCGCCAACAATAGTACAATCGGCGGAAAATGTAATAACATTTACATCCATACCTGGGCGCCCTGGAGAAGCCTCGTAGTCTACCAGGTCTTCTCCCAGTAGGCATCCTCTTCCATTGATGTTGGCGTGTCGTTGGAGGCTTCCTGGTGTGGTGCGGATGGTCCAGACTCCAGGGGCGGACGGTCCGCGCCTGGTGCAGATTGTCCAGCCTTGTTGGCCAGGCTATCTGTCATGCCTGCAGGGTGTTGTACAAGTGTTGTTTCATTTTCTATATTTGTGGCCATTTGTTTTTCTTCAACGGCCTTTGGTCTCCATTTCTTTTGCAGTGGCGGGTACTGTGGATGTGTGTCATTGAATATCTTTTCCGCCTCCTTTTCCTGGTTTTCTTTTGCTCTTAGGCGTTGTAATTTTTGCTTTTGGGACCTGTCAATCCCGCTGGGCACCCTCGAGGCATGGAGTATTTTGGATCGGCTGTTTTGATGGTAGCCGTATCTTCTTTTTTGGTTGCATTGGCTGATTCACCAAAAATCATCGGCCCTTTATTATCTTCTTGTATGACAACATCTGCAGTACCTATTTTGATGACCTCCTTCTTTGTTGTCCTTTCGGTTGCTGCAGGTACATGCCCCCCTGCCGGATTGGTCGGCCTTTGAGGCCGAGTACTCCGGCACTCTTGTTGGGCCTGTGCCTGGTGACCGGATTGAGCAGCGCTCAATCGGTCTTGTGTTGGAGGTGCCAACCTATCGAATACAGATGTTTGGGGTGTCCCCCAAGCAGGGTACTGTGGCATCCCAAATGGATATGGTGGCATGCCCCACATTTGGTTTGGGACATATGGTGGAGGTAAATATGTGTATGGATATGGCATAGGCGGATAAGGTGGAGGTGTCCATGTAGGTATGTTAGGTCTCAGTTGCACAGTATGACCTTTCATTTCTTCCGATTGGTGAGGTGGTCCAATCGGCCTTACCTGACATTGCTCATGAATGGGTGAGTGGGGTCGCTTTGCTGGCCGATCACTGGGGCCGGCCTTCTTTTTTACGTATTTAGACAATAATTGATCAAAAGTTGGGCTGGCTTTGACCAACCGACCAACTGCCTTGAATGTATTTGTTTTCCACGTACCTATCTCTGGTCGTCGTGGTTTGAAAGTACGTGGCTGTTGTGAGTCTTGAGCACGGCCGGACCGTCCGCTGGAGTTCTCCGGACCGTCCGGCGGGGTCCCGGACCGTTCGCACCTGTGTGTCGGACCATCCACGGTGCGCAGCACGGGTTCCTTCTCCTTGGTCCGTGCTTGCCCCCAGTGCCGGAGGTCATGATGGTCACCTTAAGAGTTTCCCCTCCATCAGGAGTCTTCTCTGCCACCACTTTCCTACAAGAAATTTTATGATTCTCATCGGCCTCTCTTGCATTGCCGATGACTATCTCCTTGCCCTTGCCTTTATCGACTGTGTTTGGCCGAACCAGGACTTTCTTGCCCTCGAAGTCGATCATGTTCATCGGAAAGGGCTTTGTATCCACCTGCATTTCCTGAAATTTCAATCGTCCCTTGTTAATGGCAGATTGAATCTGTCGACGGAATACATTACAATCATTAGTGGCGTGAGAAAATGAGTTATGCCACTCGCAGTATGCCCGACGTTTTAGCTCATCGGCGGATGGAACAGTGTGATTTATTTTAATGTTGCTATTTTTGAGTAATTCATCAAATATTTTATCACATTTACCAACATTAAATGTAAACCTAACCTCCTCTTGTCGTTTCTTTTGAACCGACTGCAAGGAGGAACAAGCCGAAGATTTGGCCTGCTTTGGCCAAACCATTTCAGCAGCATAAATTTCTGTTGATTCGTCGTCCGAGCTACTTTGGTCACATTCTACTATATGGACATTGTGACGAATAGTTTTGGCAGTCTCTTTGCTTCGGCTTTCATAGGCTAAAGCTCTTTGGTGTAATTGCGCTAGCGTGAAAAATTGAATGCCTCCTAATCTTTCCTTTAAATAATATCGCAATCCATTAAAAGCTAGTCCTGCTAACTGTTTTCTGCCAAATGAATTTGGAAGCATCGGTTTCTGGTATCTCAGAATCTCCGGATATAGTCATTAACCGATTCATCTTTCGCTTGTCGCAAGGCCACTAGATCTACTAGATCTAATTCATAGTCACCGGAGAAAAAGTGATCATAGAATTTTTGTTCTAAATCCCCCCATGACAAAATAGAATTAGGAGGTAAAGTGGCGTACCATGCGAACGCGGTTCCTGTTAAAGATAATGAAAATAAACGCACGCGAAATGCTTCTGTGTCGACCAATTCTCCTAATTGTGCTAGGAACTGGCCTATGTGTTCGCGCGTGCTCTTTTCCTGGTCACCCGAAAATTTTGAGAATTCGGGTATCTTGGTTCCCTGTGGGTATGGGTGGTGATAAAATCAACTGTCATAAGGTTTCCGATATGATTGCCCCCCAGGGATCATGCTTACTCTGAGCTTATCTCGGAACGCCCCAGCTATTTCTTCCCTCACTATATCAATGGCAGCCGGTGCGAGACCACCGGCTCTCTGGTCAAACATAGGTGGGGTTGGCTGGATATTGGCATGTTGTCTTCCCCATTGGTTTGAGCTATGTGGCGCATTGCCGTTTGCCCTATATGGCTCATAAGATTGATCGCTCCTTTCCGGCCTTCTAGGCGGGGCCGGAAAGCTTTCCTGGGCTCTGAATTTTGTATTATTAGGCTGATGCATTGTATAATGTGATGGGAAGTGTTGCTGGGACGGGTGAGGATCCGGATAACAATCCTCCTCAAAGGTCATGCGCGGACTGTCCGAACATTGGCCCGGACCGTCCATGATTATATGTGGACCGTCCGTCATGGTATGCAGACGGTCTGACTGGGTAGTTTGAATTTTGCGCCAACTCATTAAAAATGGGCCCGACTGTGGCTGGCCCGGACGGTCCGCGCTCACGTGCGGACGATCCGGGCATGTGCAGATCGGCTGGTTTGCTGCCGATTTGCGGTTGCTCAGGGTATGTGTGTTAGAAATATGCCCTAGAGATAATCATAGAGATGAGCATATTTCTTTGTATCCATGATATATATATTGCTTAATTGAATATCCATGGAAGGCACCTTGTATTGATTAGCAATTATGTGAATTGTTTGTGAGATTCTTTAGTTATATGGTTATTCTAAATGATGTCCCTAGTCAGAGTCGATGACTAGCACATGTATTAGTTGATGACTACATTTCACAAGTCATGAACATGGAGATGTTAAACTAATAATGTGGGCGCATGTATGACATGAGGCTGGACCGACCCAACGTGAGATATTGTAATATAGTTCTCTTTTTGCAACATGAATACTGTATCCTTAGACCTGAGATTGTCGCATGTTCTCAAGATGTGAATTGACTTACTTAGGGACTATCAAACGCTATTCCGTAACTGGGTAGTTATAAAGGTAGTTTTAGGTTTGTCAGGAAGCATGCTGTGAGGCATGGTCAGTCAAGATGGAATTTGTCCCTCTCTTTGTGAGAGAGATATCTCTGGGCCCCTCGAGTGATTGGATCAAGAAATGCATGGCCGTGCTAGGGTTAAGAGTTAACCATTGAAAGGATTCCAATTCACAATATCGAGAAAGAGAGGTCAGCTTAGAGCCAGACCAAATATCGTGAGACAAAGGGAACAACATGCACGTAATGTTGCAATGGTTCGTCTGATATGATCTTTACGTGTGCATAGGAGTTGACATGTCTTGCTAGAGGCCGCTGTCAATTATTGGGCCAAGTAAGAGTACTCGGGCTATGTCTATTTGCACGTGAACCTATAGGGTCACACACTTAAGGGGAAGGAAGCCTAACTCGGATTAGATCCGAAATTAGACTGGGCTTTAGGGTTACTGATGGGCCTCGGTGTCAGAAGCCCACCATAACGCCTATATAATGAGGGATGGGGGCGCGGTTAGGCTAAACCTAATTCGCCACCAGCAAACGAGTAGCCGCTCGCCTCTCGCCCTCGCCAAGTCGCCGTCGCGAACCTAGCAGTTCGGTACGCGGCGCTTCCTCCCTGTACGTGTGGATACCTCGGAGGTGCTGCATCTGGAGCACTAGGACGAACCGTGCGAGGACGTGAAGGACGCCGACGACTGCACGACACTGCTCGACGCGTTCGTCTACATCGAGACGTCTTCCGCTGCTCTGCGCGTCTAGTGGTAATTCCATGACCTATAACCGCAGTAGTTCTTGGTTTTATGGGGTTGAAAATTTTGTTTTGCGCTAGCGTAGCCTCCCCGTAATCCTACAATGTGTCCATCGGCGTCCCATAAAGGGGTTGCGACTGGTCGTGACAACCTGTAGCCGATGTATTACGCGTGTTACCCCCTAACTCAACCTCGTGCGAAGGAAAATTTGCGATATTAGATTTATCAAATGCACGTACTAGTCTCCTATAATCGTTTTGAATACCCACTATGATATTTTTCATTTGCTCACGCTGTTCATCTACATAATTCCTAAGAGATTGTAGCTTGTTTGTATTACTTACATTGGGGATATCTGGTGTGGGTCGGAGCGAAGCCGGATCCGTCGCCCGATGTCGGATGACCTTGTTGTTCCTGTCCACTTTGAAGTTGGCCAAGAACTTTGCTTTTGCTTCTTAGATCATCTGCTTCTTGTGCTCCTCGAACTGGAGCTATTCGTCAGCCGGCAAGGTCTCCCAAGTCGGCTTTATGATGTTGCTGGTGGAAACTTCATAGCTATCCTTTGAACCAGCCATTGAGGGCCGATTTGATAGGTCTATATGCGTTTCCCCAGCGGAGTCGCCAAAAAGTATGTTGACACCTTTTTGGAGGCGCCAAACACTCAAAAGAACCAGCGGCGGTGCTCTCTGGTCAGGCGCGGACGGTCCGCGGCACAGAGCCGGATGGTCCGCGACCTGGCGCGAGGCGGCGGTGCTCTCTGGTCAGGCGTGGACAGTCCGCGGCCTGGGGCCGGACAGTTCACGACCTGGCGCAGAGGCTAGGGTTTCCTGCCTGACGGCCGGACGGTCCGCGCCCTAGGGCCGGACGGTCCGCGCGTGCGCAGGGGCGGCAGAAGATCGCCGGCGGCGCCTGGATCTCACTCCTGGGAGGGACCCCGTCGGGGAGGAGAGATCCTAGGAGTTGTCTAGGCTCGGGTAGACCGACCTAGACTCCTCTAATCGACGTAGAGTCGAAGAGAAGCGGAGGATTTGGGGATTAGAAGACTAAACCTAAACTAGACTAGAACTACTCCTAGGATAAAATATAAATTGTATTGATTGAAAGTTCGATTCGTTGTTTAAATCGGCCGTATACCTCTCTATTTATAGAGGAGGGGGACTGGACCTTTTACAAACTAATTTCCGAGCGAATCCCACGAATCTAGCTAACAACCGTAGCACAAAACTTGGAACCCTAAACTGCTCTGCACACGCGCGGACCATCTGGCCCACAGGCGTGGACCGTCTGGACCGCGGACCATCCGGCCTTAGGGCCGGACTGTCCGCACCTCAATTTGGTGCTGAACACAGCCCAAGCACTGCACGACGTTCTTGGCTCTTGCAAGCATTAGGTCGTTTCTGAGACCATATTGGCACAATTTACTTCATGGTGTTTGAGGTTGCTGAATTGGATGGAGCAACAATAATTTGTCACACTAACAGTAAAAAAAAGGTTATTTGTTGGTTTTAAACGTTAGTAATTGCTATGAAGTAGCATAATTTATAAGGAGCGCACCAGTTTTTATTGATGTCAGACTTTAGCAATCACTCTATATTTTGATCTATCTTTTTTATAAGTTTGACTTTATGTGTCTTATTTTAGAAACTTGAGCTCACAAACTTTCTCTTATTTGGTCTTTGTATGATGGAATTATGTCATTTTATAATCTCTGTTCGTTCAGTCAGTCATTGTGAACTCTCTTCTAATCGCTTACTTTATTGGTCGTGTTGTACCAAGACTTATTGCATGGATTAAATAATAATATGAGTTAGCCAAATCAAAAAAAAAATATTATACAGAGAGCGGAGACAATCAATAAAAAATCTTGAAATTTTTTTAATAGATAGTTCACATGGGTATTGTTGTAAGCTGTCGTAACGTATGAGCAACCGACTAGTAGTATAATACGTACTTGTATGAGTAGATTGACGGCTGCTTGCTCGACAATTTATATCGTCATAATTTCAATTGGTTTTGCACAATAATGTCCAGCAAAAAAATCATTCGCGGGTAGCTTTGGCAAATGCTCCACTGGGGTACGGTATATTCCCATTGGCAGCCCGTGACCTGAAGGAAGTATGTGTTATGTTGGTGATGAACATAATACATGTCTTATTTGTTTTAAGTCTTTTTGAGTGTATTGATCTTTATTTATATTGTTGTTATGTTGATGAAGAATTATACATGTGTATACATTGGTTTTTTCATGAGTCCTAATATTATTGTTTGTGTAATGATTTTTTTGGCAAAAAACTCAATAAACACTACCGGAATCCGGCTCTTTACCGAGTGTCAAATGTTGCCGAGTACCAAGCAAAAAAACCCTCGGTAAAAAAAACACTCGTCAAAGAAACTATTTGCCGAGTGTTTTATTTTTGACACTCGGCAAAAAACTCTTTAACAAGTGTTTTTTTACACTCGCAAAGAGTCTTTGTCGAATGTTTTATTTTTGACACTCGACAAAGAGTTTCTTTGCCGAGTGTTTTATTTTGGACATTCGACAAAGTGAATTGTCGCCGCGTGCCCCAGCCCAGATGGGTCGGCGCGAGGCAGAACGCGAAGGGGGGAAAAGCAGCCGGAGGGAGACAGGCGTGGGAGGTGGAACCCGCGGCCTTCGTGTTAGCCCCGCGCCCAAGTCGGGTGCGCTTGCAGTAGGGGGTTACAAGCGTCCACGCGGGAGGGAGCGAGCGGCCTTGCGCGAGCGCCGTCCCGTCCTTCCCCGCGCGGCCAACCCTCTGTAAGAGGGCCCTGAACCTCCCTTTTATAGGCGTAAGGAGCCGAATTTTTTGTTTTTTAGCCCCTTTTGTGACACAAATTTACTTTTGGACCCCCAGAAATTTTATTTGCACGTTTGGACCCTTTGCTCGGCGCCATGGGCTGTGGCGCCGAGGTAACACAGCTCGGTGCCACAGCCTATGGCGCCGAGCTGTGATGTGGAAGTAGCTGCTGGGGCTGACCTGGTACCGACGTGGGCGACGCGGCCTCGTAGCTCGGCGCCACAGATCTTGGCGCCGAGTTACGAGTGCCTATAAAAACGCCCGCGCGGCTGGCAGAGAGCAGCGCATTTCATCTCATGTCCAAACTTCGTCAAAATTTGCTAGATTCAAAGATTTGAGTTGGTTCACTTCGTAGACCAAGGTATGGTGCCCAACTTGATTCATTTTGTATATTGGGTTGTTAGTTTCATAGTTGCTCATAGTTTCATATTTTAATAGTTTGTATAAACCTATTATATTATTATTTCGATTATTAGTTTGTGTAAACTTATTATAAAGCATATTAGGTACAAGTGATAATTATAATCGTTTATTAGATGAAAGACATGTACCGAGAGGCATTGTGGCAGAAGAGAGGTCGTCCTCGGGAGTTATATCCGGACGTATCTAGTAAGGATGCTCCTGTTCCTCCTGAACTCCCCGTGCCTAACTGTGACTGTGGCAGACTGGCTTGGGTACATCAATCACAACATCCAGGCATGGCTGCTCGCTGTTACTACCTTTGTGGCGGTTTGGACGTACGTAGCTTATGACTTGTCACTTAATTTTGTTCGCATTCATTATTTTGTAATAATGCTTCTTTCCATTATTTTAGGGACATGAGAGGTGTTTCTTTTTCCAGTGGATCGACGATCCTGATAAATTTGACCCTCGATATCTTCTTTTCGTTAATTGGTTGAGTGGAAGAACTAGTCATGAGCGTTTTAAGCGTTGGGTACCTCCTCCCCCGAATCCTCCACCAATGACGGATGCGGAGAAGGAGGTAGCAACAGAAAGACGGATGGACTCACCGCCTCGATGCGATTGTGGAGACTGTGCTGTCATCGACGAAGACACTGAGAAGCAGTTCGTGTGTCCGAACATTGATTATGTGAGCCCATCGATACGCTAAATGTATGAACTAGTTATTATTTACAATAAATTACTAATTTTTCTCCTGCAGCCATACGGGTGGCGTAAGCGTCGTTTCAGAGAGTGGTTGTATGGTCCTTTGTCCCATTGGCCAGAGCCAGAGGTAAAGGAAAAGAGATACAACGGGTGGGCGGAAGAAGAGATCAAATTTGATCCAGTACTCTGCAAATGTGGTATTGAAGCTAAGTATGGATTAGTTCCTTCCGAGCTTGGTGTTGGATATTTTTGTGGACATATGGTTGATTACGATGAGGTTGATATTTTTTTGCACCAGCTGTAATGTTATAGCGGTACTTACTATTTTTTTGTAGGAGACGAGGAAATGCAGTTGGGAGAGTTACTACGACAAAGGAGAGGTGATGCGCACAATAGAGTCCAAGAGAATAATGGGACAGAAGATGCGTTGTGGATCTCAGCTCGTCGATTCGTACATTAACGATCGCATACGCGACATGCGTAGGGAAGCAAAATCTGCCTTTTATGATAGCCCGAAGCGTGCAGAGTATAGGAGGTTGAAGGCGGCAGATGAGAAGAGAGCACAGGATGCAAGGGAATGGAAAGCGGCTCAAGCCGAGAAACAGATGTTGGATAATCTTGCTGATCGCCTCAAGGGAAGTAAGTGAGATCAATGATATTATAATTATCTTAGTACAATTTATTTATCTTGACTTTGCTAACTTATTTTTTCTCATTATATTTGCAGAGATTGGAAGCGGCGTAAATTATTTGGCCGATGAGGCGCATGCGAGATATGTTCAGGATAAAATGGCAACGGTTGAGATTATGGAGGAGGAGGAGGACGAAACATCTAGATTGAGTGAGCTTATCGCTCTCGCAGAGGCAGGATTACATGAAGAAGAGGAGGACGACACATCAAGGTTGAGTGAGCTCATCGCACTAGCTGAGGCAGGATTACGTGCTCAAGAGGAAGAGGATGAGTTTATGTCTCAGGACGCCGAAGAGGTAGAGGCAGCTTATTACAAGAAGTCTGATGAGGCTGAGGCTGAGGATGAGCTATTCTCTCAAGCTGCAGATGAAGCAGAAGCCAATTATTACAAGAGAACTTATGACAAGTGTGATGCAGGACAATGCAGCAAGTGGAATGAGGTTGTCGTTGAGGATTGCGCGACGGATGACTCCGAAGATGAGTTACTCATAGATTGTGATTCAGACTGAAGAATTGTAGCCTATTATGTAGTATTTTCGTATCAAAAATAATTTAGAACTCTAAAGATGCGTTACTTATTGCTTGTTATGTTTTTTACAATTCACAAAAAAAATTTGCAAGAGTTCCCCTTGTTTTATTAACAACCACAGTTCAAATAATCACATATTATAAGACATGTAAGCATTTCAACATATAATACATCACAAAATAACATCGAATATAAAAACATCCACAGAACATAGTTCGTCATACAATGTCCACAAACAAAGTCCAAAATACAATGTCCACAACACATAGTCCAAAACACATAACATAGTGCATATTACAACGTCTCCAGCATGAGTCCAAATCACACAGTTTTCAGCATAAGACCAACATCACAAAAGTATTCATTTCCTCCTAGTCTTACCCTTGCCCTTGGCCCCAAGAGCGTCGGTGCCTGGAGTGTAAGGGTCTCGTGGACGCCTTCTACGTGGTGTCAGCTGTGATGGCTGAGTTGTAGGAGCATCCTGCAACTGAGATGGTCCAATCTCCTCCTGACCTGCGGCGCCAGCGCCAGCGCCAGCGTCGTTGTCGTTGTCGTCGTCGTCATCCTCGTCATCATCCTCGTCGTGGGCCACGTCCTCAAACGTGTCCCGCGTCGATCGCGAGGAGCTCAGTCCTGCTGTAGATGGTCCAACTGCACAAATGGGAGGCTGAACGTCCTGCTGCATACGAGGCACAGGCAGCTGCACGTCAACGCCCGCTAGAGACCGGCATCCACACCGAGCCGCTGCACGACGAAGACGACGTGATACCCTCTGTAATCGAAATATTAGTTACAGACATATGTTACAACATACAAATAAACAAGTTTTCTTTTAAACATTGATACTCACTGATAGTAACGATAGCGTAGTACTATCTGAAGTTCTCTGTGAGATACGCTCAAGTTCAACAACAGATACGAGCATAGAGTTTCCCTATCACAAGTTAAAACATTAGGATGCTCAAAACTAGACATAAAGCATTGAATTGAAATCTCTAATTTTAGTAAAGAAATAGTTACCACTCTATCAAGGATTGGAGCAGCCTCAATTTGGGTCCCGTGCCGAGCAGCTATGTCGAAAGCTGTGTCTTCGTCGTCTGACGATTCTTGCTCGGCGTAATCTGCAGCTGTCCACTGTCCCTTCAGCTTGCACCTAGTCACACCAGCATACCAAATCAAATACCTCTGGAAGTTGTAGTTTGTGTGTGCCTGGTCGTTCTCATAGTTAAGATCCCCCTGCTGTTCCCATTCATCAATGTAATCACGGTGGTGGGTCTCGAAGTCCGTGACCTTCTTCTGTCTCTGTCTGTCGAACCTGCAAAAGTTAGAAACATATATTAGCGACTAACTGATATTTCAATTATTAGTTAGAATAACAAGTGCATGTAGTAACTCACTTATGAAGTTCTATTGAAGTCGAGAATGGCTCCACCAGAAACTCCTGGCGCAATCCGAACTGTCGAGCAACTCTGTGTGGCAAGTGGTACTCAACAGCATAAAAACAGATGAGGGGACACCTCATTAGGTAGAGGTTCTCGTCTATTGAGCACATGCTGCTCAACTGTATGCTGGCGAAATATGGATCAATATACGGTTGCCAGGTCACCTACAAAAGTTTTAGAAAGCACATGTAAGCACGCTGGTGTCGTGCGATAAAAGTAGAAAGCACATGTAAAAAGATAAAACTAGACAACTCACCATCGAAGGAGTAAGTGCGTCGAGCTCGTTTGAGTACTCCACGTAAGTACGCTGGTGTCGTGCGAATGGCTCCTCGACCTGGTCCCAGCGGTAAGCAGCCGTGGGCTTAAGCCGATGTCCGGCTACCACGAACCACTCACGAGGAGGAAACTCTCTGGGTCGCCCGACAGGTATGTGTGCCCACATCCACAGCTGTAGTAGGTAGACACATCCACCTAAGCTGGCGGTCCTCGACGAACGATGACAAGCCTCGCAAAGTTGCCTGTACAGGAAGGCCAACAATGCTGAAGCCCAGCTGTAACCTCCTGTCATATCCCAGTCAGTCAGGCAGGGCAGAAACATCCATGACGCGCTGTCGCCTGTCGCGTCTGGAAAAAGAACTGAACCAAATAGATGGAGAATCCAAGCTCGACAATGGTATCCAACCGTCTGCTCGTCTGCACCAGGTGGACACTGGCCAAAGGTCTGCCTAAGCCAGGTCAGTGGGACTCCGGTGTTGTGGCTACCTCGTAGGTCATCCTGGAAGCAGTCTCCCAAGAAAGGCCTCCACCCTCTGCCTCCAACTGCCTGGTGATGCCTGACCGGTCACTGGACGACCAATAATGCTGAGACCAAGAATCTTCTGGCAATCTTCAAGCGTCACGGTCATCTCACCGCAGGGAAGGTGGAAAGTGTGAGTCTCTGGCTGCCACCTATTGGAAGTCAAACGAATACAAAATCATTAGTATGCAAAGTAGATTTGATAATTATAAATATTAAACAACTAGAGAAGTCTTTACCTGTCGACCAAAGCCGTCAACGCCGCTGGGTTGAAAGTGGGCAACCCACGGCGAACCTGGTACGACAAGACGTCCAAGCCAGCCCTCTGTAGGAGAGGAGTGTACCTCTCATCGTACCTCATCTCCTCCAGAAACCGGTCGTGGGTCCGGACCCGCAGAACGGGCAACACCTAGCAATCAAAAGAATTTCATTAGTCAAATATACGTCGCATATATTAATATATTTGCAAAATATTACCTCTCCCTCTGCGGTGAGACGGCCCCTGTGGTGCTCGTCGTAGTGAGGGTCCAGCAAGTGGAACTGCGCCATCCTGCAAATTAAGATATCAACATATTAGAATATAAGTTGTATACAAAGTGTAACAAAAACATCGACATATTAGAATAAAATTTGTGTACAATAAAATATATCACACCTGACTAAGTGTCCAAATGCATGTACGTGAGTTGTGGCCAAGTCTACCGCATTTTCCGCATTCATTCTGCTCTGGGTCCACGAGAAAGGGGGACGCTCGACCTCTCCTACTGCGACCGGAAACCTGATCCATAACCATGTTGCACCGGCTCCTTTTCCTACTACCACGTTTGTCCCATCGATGCGCTGGATCAGCAACGTATACCGGACCGGTGTACGTTGGCCATTGTGACTCATCAAGAAATGGCTCAAAACGAGGGCTCCAGGTACATACTAAGCTCTCTACACTGAACTCAGAAGGTATTCTGCTCTCAAATGCAAAGTTACGATGACGTGTGGCCGCAACATAATGAGAACATGGAAAATGGTATTGTCTAGGTTTACCACAACTGCACGAGAATGTATCAAGTAACACGACATGTGTCCTCGAAGGTCGCACCTCACCGTCCGAAGTTATGCCGCCTAGTGTTGTTACCTCGTATTTACCCAACTCCTCATCAAAGCATTGTACCTCATGTCTATGGGCACGTTCCTTTGCATTATTAAGGTGTGATGTTGGTTTAGGTGCCCATCTCTGCCCTCGCGTCTGCATTGCCTTGGCCTGCGCGTGTCTATCATTAAACCAAGCCACAAGCCTATAAAAAGTGAATGTTACTATAGCATTGACTGGCATGCCCCGTATACCCTTGAGCACACTGTTAAATGACTCGGCCATGTTGCTAGTCTCAAACTCGAACCGCCAGCCACCTTCGTCGTATGCCCTTGTCCATTTCTGCGGTTCCCTAAGCAAACCAGCAATCCAGTTCTTACCTTCAGCATTTGTTGCATCTTTTAGTTCCTTCAACTTATCCTCGAAAAACGAAACCTCCAACTGTCGACATACCTCCTCAAAAAGGGGGAAGTTAGCCTTACTATGATCCTTTCGAAGAAGATTTTTTGCTAGATGTCGAGTGCACCATCTGTGGTGCATGGGTGCGTAGCCAGGAATCTGCTCTTGCACTGCATTAAGAATACCTTGGTGTCTGTCAGATATGACACCAACCTCGCGTCCAGGGCCTACGACATGGATGCGTACAAGCCGCAAGAACCAAGACCAACTATCTCTGTTCTCCCTCTCCACCAAAGCAAATGCCAAAGGAACCAGTGCGTTGTCTGCGTCGCATGATATGGCAACCAACAATGTGCCCTTATACTTCCCAAGCAGAAAATTACCATCAATAGAGAGCACGGGACGATAATGCCTGAAGGCCTCTACGCACTGCGAGAAACACCAGAAAGCACGAAAAAATATCTCTCTGCCGTTCCTCCATTCATTAGGTTTGGGGATGTACTCGTAATGCATGCCTGGGTTTTTTGCTTTCATTGCATTGAACAATAATGGTGGTAACTTCTCATAACCCTCCTCCCAATCCCCGTATATCATCTTCCATGCTCGCTGCTTTGCCCTCCATGCTTTCCCATATTTGATCCTGTAACCAAACAGCTCCGAAGTCATGGTCATAATTGACTTCACCTTCAAGTTTGGCTGACCCTTCAATATCCCCAATATCCTTTTCGCAATCAGGGTAGATGTCAACTGACGATGCTTAGAGCTCAGTTCTGTCTGGGCACAAGTGTGTGGACCTACAATTTTGGTGATCTTAAACTTTCCGGTGTCCTTCTGCCTTCGGGCACATACCCTCCAATTACATTCCGACACCTCGCACACAACAGTGTAACGACGCTGTGCATATGAATGTCTCACCTTGAACGGCCTCTTGCGGTTCACAGAATATTCCTGTAGCCATCGTCTCAGTGTAGGCAGGTCCTTGAAAAGTAAGCCTACCTTAATCTCAATGCTGTCGGCGTTATCCGGAGCCTCTAGCAGTTCATCATCACGTCCTTCAGCATATGCACGGGTGGAATGACTTAGACTGCTAAATTCATGTACTGCAGGGTCACGCTCCGGACACAAACGTCTTATGAGTTCAATTTCTTGCTCGGTCATTTCTTGAACCGAACGGTCATCATCAGAATCTAAGGCCCGTGCAGCCTCATATGGCTCCTCCTCATCCTCAATCTGAACATCAACACTATTGGATGCCCTGCATATGTTGTCCATATTATATGACACAGGCACATCAAGATAAGTACCATTATCGATTTGTGGAGATCCTGCATCGGATGGAAGCAAGAAATACCACATTAAAAAGTCTAATGAAACGAAATAACGATGGATATGAACAACGTGTCAAAGACACTTACTAGGATGATCCTGAACTGGATCCTGAGTCAATGGGATCTCTTGGGGGGTACCACCGGATTAGAAGCCCCACAAACGCCTGGAAGAGGACGAGAAATCCCATACTCGTGCGGCCCCGATTGAGCATCGGGCACAACAACCACTTCTTTCGGCAGCTCTACCAAAGGAGCTTCAATACGAGATGCATTGGGAATTTGTGGAGTCAACCCGACTGGAGCATCACGATGAGTAACAGATAACGGCTGAACAACCACATCCAAACATGGTAGAAGCATGGTCTTCACGATTCTTACATATCTAACCCAATCATCTTCTGAGCCAATGGAGATCAACCGTCGGACAACTGTTCCATATGTAATATGGGACAACAAACCCTGAATTGATATTCTAGGGTCGTTTATGTCGCAACTAATCTCCTCACAAGCTCGAGCGAAAATCTTGTCAAAAGATGGTCTTTCATCGAACAACATGGTCACGATCTTCATACCATCAAAAGTAACACTCCCATACGCATCTATCCCCACGCTTCCTCCATGGTATAGTGTCACTAGGGTGTCCATCTATAGCAAAAATGGATTACTAACTTAATAATGGCTACGTACTTAAGCCTATAATCTTACTAAATAATAAATAAATAGTAACTACTTATTAACTAATAACTATATAATAAATATTAAATGACCACATCAAACGAAATTACATAATATATGAATTAATGACTACTCACTAACGACTAACTAATAACTAATACATAAACCTAACTCATTAATAATTAAAATTGGCACATGGCAAGAGAACTAATTATAAATAACTTATAAATAACATGTAAACAATAACTAAAAACTAACTAAACAATCAATATCAAATAAATACGTATAAATTATTTTAAAATTAAAAAATACCTTAGAGCAGCCGACGACAGGTCAGCCGGCGGCGCGAGCGCGCGACGGGTCAGCCGGCGGGGAGCAGGGGGCCGGGCGGCGCGCCAGGGAGCAGGGGTCGGCCGGCGATCGCGGGGAGCAGCGCTCGGGCGACGAGTAGGGGGCCAGGCGGCGCTCGGGTGACACGGCGGGGAGCAGGGAGCCGGGCGACGTCGCGTGGAGCAGCCGGCGATCGCGGGGAGCGGCTCGGGGCACAGGGGAGGGGAGCGGCGCAGCGCAGGGGAGTGGCGCGGCAAAGGAGCCACGGGCGGGCGCCGCGGCAGGCTTTGGCACACGGGAACGAGAGAAAGGAAGAAGAAATGGCGCAGGGGACCTCGGGCGCTTATGTCCTAGCTCGGCGCCAAGATCTGTGGCGCCGAGCTAGGCGCCACGTCCGCCACCACGTCGTCGCCGGTTCCCCTAGCCACGTCACCGCTCGGCGCCATAGGCTATGGCGCCGAGCTAAGGGTCCAAATTTGAGATTAAATTTTTTTAGGTCTAAACGTGATTTTAAATCTCTTTAAGGGCTAAATTGCAAAAAATTTGGCGTAAGGAGAGGATCCAGGTGTACAATGGGGGGTGTAGCAGTGTGCTAACGTGTCTAGCGGAGGAGAGCTAGCGCCCTAAGTACATGCCATCGTGGCAGCCGGAGAGGTTTTGGCACCCAGTTCGTGTGGTGTCGTGGCCGTCGGAGGAGCGCTGGAGCCTGGCGGAGGGACAACTGTCGGGGCTGTCGAGTCCTTGCTGACGTCCTCTTGCTTCCCTAAGGGGGCTGAGAGCCGCCGTCGTCATAGAGCGTGTGGGGCGCCATCATTACTCGCATAGTGGAGCGAGCCAGATGGGATGCCGGTCTTGTTCCCCGTAGCCTGAGTTAGCTCGGGGTAGGGTAATGATGGCGCCTCGTGTTGACGTGGTCGGTCCGTGCCCTAGGTTGGGCGAGGTGGAGGCTCCTCCGAGGTCGAGGTCGAGTCTGTCTTCCAAGGTCGAGGTCGAGTCTGAGCCCCCGGGTCGGACAAGGCGGAGACCGTCGGCTTAGGCCAGGGCGGAGTCCGAGCCCTGGGGTCGGGCGAAGCGGAGTTCGTCGTCCTTCGGGGCTGAGCCCGAGTCCGAGCCATGGGGTCGGGCGAAGCGGAGTTCGTCGTCTTCCGGCGCTGAGCCCGAGTCCGAGCCCTGGGGTCGGGCGAAGCGGAGTTCGTCATCTTCCGGGGCCGAGCCCGAGTCCGAGCCCTGGGGTCGGGCGGAGCGGAGTTTGTCGTCTTCCGGGGCTGAGCCCAAGTTTGAGCCCTGGGGTCGGGCAGAGCGGAGTTTGTCGTCTTCCGGGGCTGAGCCCGAGTCCGAGCCCTGGGGTCGGGCGAAGCGGAGTTCGTCGTCTTCCGGGGCTGAGCCCGAGTCCGAGCCCTAGGGTCGGGCGAAGCAGAGTTCATCGTCTTCCGGGGCTGAGCCCGAGTCCAAGCCCTGGGGTTGGGCGAGGAGGAGTTTCCTATGACGCCTGGGGCTGGACTTTGCTGCTGTCAGCCTCACTCTGTCGAGTGGCTTAGCAGTCGAAGCGGCGCAGGCGGCGCTGTCCTCTTGTCAGACCGGTCAGTGGAGTGGCGAAGTGACTGCGGTCACTTCGGCTCTGTCGACTGGAGGGCGTGCGTCAGGATAAAGGTGTCAGGCCACCTTTGCATTAAATGCCCCTGCGATTTGGTCGGTTGGCGTGGCGATTTGGTCAAGGTTGCTTCTTGGTGAAGACTGGGCCTCGGGCGAGCCGAAGGTGTGTCAGTTGCTGGAGGGGGTCCTCGGGCGAGACGTAGATCCTCCGGGGTCGGCTGCCCTTGCCCGAGGCTGGGCTTGGGCGAGGCATGATCGCGTCCCTCGAATGGACCGATCCTTGACTTAATCACACCCATCAGGCCTTTGCAGCTTTGTGCTGATGGGGGTTACCAGCTGAGATTTAGGAGTCTTGATGGTACCCCTAATTATGGTCCCCGACAGTAGCCCCCGAGCCTCGAAGGGAGTGTGAATACTCGCTTGGAGGCTTTTGCCGCACTTTTTTGCAAGGGGACCAGCCTTTTTTGGTTGCATTTTGTTCCGGTGGGTGCGCGCGAGCGCACCCGCCGGGTGTAGCCCCCGAGGCCTCGGAAGAGTAGTTTGACTCCTTCGAGGTCTTAGTGCGTTTCGCAACACTTCGGCCGGTCTGGTTGTTCCCTCATGCGAGCTGGTCGTAGCCCAGGTGCACGGTCGGGTCCCAAGTTCTCGGGCTGGTATGCTGACGCTGTCAACGGTTTGGCCGGAGCCGGGTTTGCGAGAGCAGCCCCCGAGCCTCTGCACAGGGCGAGAGGACGGTCAAGGACAGACTCGACTTTTTTACATACGCCCCTGCGTCGCCTTTCCGCAAGGAGGAGGGGGGAAAGCGCCATGTTGCCCTCCGAGGGCGCCGAACATGGTGTCTCCGGTGAGCTGCTGGCGGGTAATCCGAGTGTACGCCCATGCCCCATTCGTTAGGGGTCGGCTAGAGGCCCGGAGGCGCGCTCCAAAAGTACCTGCGGGTGATCTGCCGGACCCGGTCCCCTTTTGACGGGGTCCGAGGGCTCGATGCCTCCCTCTGATGGGATTCCGTTACAAGATCGTTCCCGCTGGTCTCAGAAATGTCCTAGGGTACCTCGGGAGCGTAGCCCGAGCCTTGGTTATGTATCGAACGTACCCAGGGTCATCCCTCGCTCTGTGTCTGAGGCGACTGTGAACCCTTCGAGGGCTAGACGACGAACCCCTGATCAGTAGTGGGCGCGGAGCTCGAGTGGCCTGAGGCGGCCGTTGAACCCTTCCGAGGGGCCGGCCATCGAACCTCTGACCAGTAGTGAGCGCAGAACCCAATCGCTCTGAGGCGGCCGTTGAACCCCTCCGAGGGGCCAGCCTTTGAACCTCTGATCAGTAGGGAGGCTCGGGGCCTGTTTCCTTCACGAAGAAGGATCCTTTTCGGGGTATCCCCCTTTCCCGGTCCCTGTTGTAAGAGGGAGAAAGAGGAAAAGGATACAAAATCGAATGACGTGGCGTACCTTTTTCGACGCGGTCATTATGGCGAAGGCGAAGCGTCGCTTGCTTCTCCTGCCTGAGGCACCGCCTGTCCCGCCGCGGAGTTAATGCGACGGGGCGAGTGGTTCGCGAGGCGGCCGTTGCGCGTGTGCGAGCCGTTCGAGGATCGGATCACGGGCGCACCGTCTTCACGCCGTGAGAGAGGGTTCTCTCGCTGCCCCTGGATGGGACGTAAGCTTGGCTGACGACGTGACTGCTGCTCCTGCCCGCCTGCCACCGCCATTACTGCTGGCCCCTTTTTTGGCCGTATTGACCGTCGCGCCTGGCTGGCACTGCTGGGTCATACGCAGGGTTGCCTTGAGTCGCGGTACTGGTTTTGCAGTCGAGGAGGCGCGGTAGTGGCGCGAGGGGCGGTGCAGTTGCTTGCACGTAGCAACCAGCACGCCGGTTGCATGACGTGTGGGCCTGGGCCTCCATGCTGGGCGCGTTGGAGTCGAAGGGGCGCGCCCACTTGGCGCGGTTGCATGCCGACTGCATGGCTGTCCACCCTTTCACCCGCTAGTCTGGGCGAAAGTGGGGGAATGCTTGTAACCGCTGGGCAGTTGCATGCCCTGCGCGCGGCGGTTTGGCTTCTTCTGCCCTGGACCAACTTACATGACGCATGGGGCCCAGCCCTCGTGTCGTAGGGGGAGGACCTTGGAGCGTGTTGGAGAAGACTCAGCCTGCAACGGCTGAGGACGCAAGTAGGGAGAGTCACCTTTAAAAGGAGGGTGACCTCCTTGAAAGGCGGCCATGTCTTCGCGCTCCCTTATGCACCGTGTCTTTCCACCTTCCGAGCCCCCGGATGGGGGACGCCCGCGATCCTTCTGCCTTATCGTCGGAGGAACGCAACTTCATGGAAGTTGGTACCTTTCGCCATCGTTCGGCTTCAAGGATTTTCATCGGGCAGCCCGGCCGCATCCCCTCACCGGTGGCCACCCAAGACGGTGACCTCCAGTTCGATGGTGGGGAGAAGTGAACCGGGCTGCGATCTTGGTCCCGCCCTCAGCTTCAAGGATGTTCATCATCCTGGCTGGGGCGGGGGCCGAGCTGAGCTGGAGCTCTTCCCCCCGTGCGGGCCGGCTGGTCACCTCCTCTTCTAGCTTCTGGTGGTGGGAACCATCCTCTGGCCCTGCGGTGGAGGCGTCCTCCAGCCATGCCGGGGAAGGCGAACTATTGCTGTCCAGCTAGGATGCAACATTCCATCCTTCTCCTCGCTTTCGCGACGAGGACGGGAGTGAGGACCTGCCGGTGCGCCTGGCCAACTGTCGGCGTTGGTGGAGAGGCAGACGCCGCCGTCTGTGCTGACGTGGTGGCAGCTGGCGGAAGCTTCCCCCCGTCGAGGCCGTCGGCGCCGCCTACGGACCGGCCCCTGGCTCTTTGGCTTTAATGTCTGGTTCTCGTCCCTTGAGTGGGGACGCGAACGAGAGCCTTCCGGTGGCTGTGTCCGTCGTGGGGCCATAACTGCCGCTGTGGGGGCGGAAACGGAGTTCCGTTTGCATTGGCATCTTGAATGCCGGTGTCTTGTTCATTGCGGCTGTCGGGGCCTGAACGTGTATGTATTTTCGGCGCGGAGCCGTGTTTTTTCCTCATTTTTGAGCACTAAGACTCGCCTGTTGGTTATCTGAACCGCTTCACCGAGCGTGAGTCGCCTCGTGCGAAGGTGACGAGTGAGGTATCCGTATCCCGGAGGCATAGGAGTCCCTCGGCTCGGTCGGCCTTGCTGTTCGAGGCTTCTCTTGCTTAGTTAAAGGAACCCCTCGGCCGCTCTTCGATGAGCCGAAGCCGGAGGTAGCGGTGTCAGCACGGACAAAGGCAGAGTTGGCTCGAAAAGGAGATTTGGTCGGCCGGAGCCTGGCCGGGTCGTCCACTGGCGGGACCGACGCCGGAGTTGAGCTGCCGAGGCCACAAGCCGGATGATGTCCTCGGGGAACAGCTGGCCGAGGCCTCAGGGTGGCCGGCCGAGCCGTCTGCTCGAGCGGATTCCTGGAGAAGCCCCTAACGGTGATGGCCCGGGTGTGGTGCTGATGTCGTCCTTCAGAGTGGAGATCCTCCGACCGCGTCACCGTCCGAGGCTAGGTCGGACCTCGCCGAAGGTGTAGTTGACGCCGAGGGTGCTGCTGCCCCCTTCAACTGTCGACGCCCGAGCCTGCAGGATCGGGTTGTCTTGTAGTGTGTGTATGTTTTTCTGCGGCCGCCGAGGCCCAAACACACCATCGTCGTGTTGTAAAGTTGCGTTTCTTTTCCTCTTGTTTGAGTATCCGGACTTATTTGTCGGTAACAGAATTGTTTGTGCGGGCGAGAGTTGCTTTTCACGGAAGGTGATGAGTGAGGTATCCATATCTCGGAGGAGTAGGAATCCCTCGGCTCGGTCGGCCTTGCCGCTTACGCGCACTGTTACTCGTCCATAGGGTTCTGTCACCGACGCAGTCGAGAAGGCCCGAAAAACCGTTCCGGCAGAGGAGCTTTCGAGCGTGAAGACTTGCTCGGTCCACGGAATCACTTATCCGAGCGCGAGTTACTTATCGCAGAAGGTGATGAGTGAGGTATCCGTATCCCGGAGGCGTAGGAGTCCCTCGGCTCGGTCAGCCTTGGCTGCTTACGTGTACTCCGTCGTTTTCAGGATCCACTTTCGAAGTAGTCGAAAAGCACGAAAGGCATTCTGGCAAAAAATATTTTTTTCTTTTTTCGAGGAAAATTTCGACGCAGAGGAGGGGGTCCCCCCTTCTAGCCCCCGAGGGAGGGTCGGGCTTTGCCGAGGCAAGGCTGACCCTTCCTTGACGACCAGACTTTGTGTGTGAATGGGGTGTACGAATAACTTGGAAGCATCTTAAGGGTAGAAGAGACGTAGCTGTTGGATGTTCCAAACGTTGCTGTAGACCTCGCCTTGACTGTTGGCCAGCTTGTATGTTCCGGACTTCAGAACCTTGGCGACGACGAACGACCCTTCCCAGGGAGGTGTGAGTTTGTGCCGCCCTCGGGCGTCTTGTCATAGCCGAAGCACCTGGTCGCCCGCCTGGAGGTCTCGGGACCGAACCCCTCGGGCGTGGTAGCGTCGCAGGGACTGCTGGTACCGCGCCGAGTGTAGTAAGGCCATGTCTCGAGCCTCTTCCAGCTGGTCCAGTGAGTCTTCTCGATTGGCTCGATTGCTTTGGTCGGCATAGGCCCTCGTCCTCGAGGAACCGTATTCTAAGTATGTGGGCAAGATGGCCTCGGCCCCATAGACCAGAAAGAACGGTGTGAAGCCCGTGGCTCGGCTCGGTGTTGTCCTCAGACTCCAGACCACCGAGGGGAGTTCCTTCATCCACCGCTTGCCGAACTTGTTGAGGTCGTTGTAGATCCGAGGCTTGAGTCCTTGCAGGATCATGCCGTTAGCCCGCTCCACTTGCCCATTCGTCATGGGGTGAGCCACGGCGGCCCAGTCCACCCGGATGTGGTGATCCTCGCAGAAGTCTAGGAACTTTTTGCCGGTGAACTGGGTGCCGTTGTCGGTGATGATGGAGTTCGGGACCCCAAAGCGATGGATGATGTTGGTGAAGAACACCACCGCCTGTTCGGACCTGATGCTATTTAGGGGTTAGACCTCGATCCACTTGGAGAATTTGTCGATGGCGACCAACAGGTGCGTGTAGCCCCTGGGTGCCTTCTGCAAAGGGCCGACGAGGTCCAGACCCCGCACAGCAAATGGCCAGGTGATGGGTATGGTCTGCAGAGCCTGAGCGGGCAGGTGGGTCTGCTTCACGTAGAACTGACACCCTTCGCAGGTGCGGACAATTCTAGTGGCGTCGGCCACCGCCGTTGGCCAGTAGAAACCTTGTCGGAAGGCATTTCCAACAAG
Organism: Zea luxurians; assembly: GCA_029449295.1. NCBI lineage: Eukaryota > Viridiplantae > Streptophyta > Magnoliopsida > Poales > Poaceae > Zea > Zea luxurians. The sequence continues at coordinate 110,639,557 of JAOPSE010000010.1, forward strand.
GGCTCGAGGTGCTGCGTGATGGCCGCAAGCCCCCGAGTGTATCTCTTGTAAGAGCTCCTGGCCTTCGGCGATGGAAATGCGTCGCTGGAGGATGCCCGAGGGGCTGCGGTGGTAGAGCTCCTTCCCATCCCCCAGCAAGACGAACAACTTGGCGCGCCGCGCCAACCGCCGAGCTTCGGCTCGGTCGAGGGGTAGCTCTCCTCGGTGGAGATATTGCAGGTATGGGGTCTGCCAGTTTTGATTAGGCGTGACCCCGCTCCGCTCCTCCTCGATGCGCAGTGCCTCACCCTCGGGGGCCGAGGGTACCTTGGGCCGAGCCGAGGGTGCCTCGGGTTGAGCCGAGGGTGCCTCGGGCTGAGCTGAGGGTACCTCGGACTGTGCCGAGGGTACCTCGGACTGAGCCGAGGTGCCTCGGGCTGGGCCGAGGCTTTCTTGGGCTCGGGCGTGTCGTCGGTCTTGATGGAGGGTTGATGTAGGTCTTGGGAGAATACGTCCGAGGGAACCGTTGTTCGCCCCGAGGCTATTTTAGCCAGCTCGTCCGCAGTCTCGTTGTAGCGTCGGGCGATGTGGTTGAGCTCGAGCCCATAGAACTTGTCTTCGAGGCGTTGAACCTCATCGCAGTAGGCTTCCATCTCCGGGTCGCGGCAGTGGGAGTTCTTCTTGACTTGGTCGATGACGAGCTGCGAGTCACCGCGAGCGTCGAGGCGTCGGACCCCTAGCTCGATGGCGATTCGCAACCCGTTTACCAGAGCCTCATACTCAGCCACGTTGTTGGACACCAGGAAGTGGAGGCGTAGCACGTAGCGTAGGTGCTTCCCGAGGGGCGAGATGAAGAGCAGGCCCGCGCCGGCCCCCGTCTTCATCAGCGACCCGTCGAAAAACATGGTCCAGAGCTCCGGTTGGATCGGAGCTGTTGGGAGCTGGGTGTCGACCCATTCAGCCATGTAGTCCGCCAAGACCTAGGACTTGATGGCCTTCCGAGGGGCAAACGAGATCGTCTCGCCCACGATCTCCACCGCCCACTTTGCAATTCTACCCGAGGCCTCTCGGGACTGAATGATCTCCCCCAGGGGGAAGGATGACACCACAGTTACCAGATGAGACTCGAAGTAGTGTCGCAACTTCCGCCGCGTCAGGATCACCGCGTACAGCAGCTTCTGAATTTGTGGGTAGCGGATCTTGGTCTCGGACAATACCTCACTGATGAAGTAGACTGGCGTCTGGACGGGCAATGCATGCCCCTCTTCTCGTCTCTCAACCACAATCGCGGCGCTAACCACCTGAGTGGTAGCGGCGACGTAGATCAAGAGGGCTTCTCCGGCAGCGGGGGGCACCAAGATGGGCACGTTCGTGAGGAGCGCCTTCAGGTTCCCGAGGGCTTCCTCGGCCTCAGGGGTCCAAGCGAAGCACTCGGCCTTCCTTAAGAGGCGGTACAGAGGCAGGCCTCTTTCGCCGAGGCGCGAGATGAAACGGCTCAGAGCCGCGAGGCATCCCATGACCCTCTGTACGCCTTTCAAGTCCTTGATGGGGCCCATGCTGGTGATGGCCGCGATCTTCTCCGGGTTGGCCTCGATGCCCCGCTCGGGGACGATGAACCCCAAGAGCATGCCTCGGGGGACCCCAAAGACACACTTTTCGGGATTGAGCTTCACACCTTTCGCCTTGAGACATCAGAATTTCACTTCAAGGTCGGAAAGGAGGTCAGAGGCTTTCCTCGTCTTGACTACGATGTCATCGACGTAGGCCTCGACCGTTCGGCCGATTTGTTCGCCGAACACATGGTTCATGCATCGCTGGTACGTTGCACCCGCATTCCTCAAACCAAACGGCATGGTAACATAGCAGTACATGCCGAAGGGTGTGATGAAAGAAGTCGCGAGCTGGTCGGACTCTTTCATCCTGATCTGGTGATACCCTGAGTAGGCATCGAGGAAAGACAGGGTTTCGCACCCAGTAGTGGAATCCACGATTTGATCGATGCGAGGCAGAGGGTAGGGAACTTTCGGACATGCTTTGTTTAGACCAGTGTAGTCTACACACATCCGCCATTTCCCCCCTTTCTTTCTCACAAGCACAGGGTTGGCAAGCCATTCGGGATGGAATACCTCTTTGATGAACCCTGTCGCCATTAGCTTGTGGATCTCCTCGCCTATGGCTCTGCGCTTTTCTTCGTCGAATCGGCGCAGAGGCTGCTTCACGGGTCGGGCTCTAGCTCGGATATCCAGCGAGTGCTCGGCTACTTCCCTCGGTATTCCGGGCATGTCCGAGGGACTCCACGCGAAAACGTCGGCGTTTAAGCGGAGAAAGTCGATGAGCACTGCTTCCTATTTGGGGTCGAGCTCGGAGCCGATCCGGATCTGCATGGAGGCGTCGTTGCAGGGGTCAAGAGGGACGGACTTAACCGTCTCCGCTGGCTCGAAGTTGCCGGCGTGGCGCTTCACGTCTGGCGCCTCCCTAGAGAGGTTCTCCAGGTCGGCGATGAGGGCCTCGGACTCGGCGAGGGCCTCGACATACTCCACGCACTCCATGTCGCATTCGTACGCGTGTCGGTACGTGGGCCCAACGGTGATGACCCCATTGGGGCCCGGCATCTTGAGCTTGAGGTAGGTGTAGTTGGGGATGGCCATGAACTTGGCGTAGCATGGCCTCCCCAACACTGCGTGGTAGGTTCCTCGAAACCCGACCACTTCGAACGTGAGGGTCTCCCTTCGAAAGTTGGAGGGCATCCCAAAGCAGACGGGTAGATCGAGTTGTCCGAGGGGTTGGACGCGCTTCCCGGGGATGATCCCATGGAAAGGCGCAGCGCCCGTCCGGACCGAGGACAGATCGATCCGCAAGAGCCCGAGGGTCTCGGCGTAGATGATGTTGAGGCTGCTGCCTCCGTCCATGAGGACCTTGGTGAGCCTGACGTTGCCGATGATGGGGTCGACAACGAGCGGGTATTTCCCCGGGCTCGGCACATGGTCGGGATGGTCGGCCTGGTCGAAGGTGATGGGCTTGTCGGACCAGTCTAGGTAGACTGGCGCCGCCACCTTTACCGAGTAGACCTCCCGCGCTCTTGCTTGCGGTGCCGAGCCGAGGCGTTTGCCACTTGCCCACCGTAGATCATGAAGCAGTCGCGGACCTCAGGGAACTCTCTGGCCTTGTGATCTTCCTTCTTAGCGTCGTCGAGAGCCTTGCCACCCTCCGCAGGTGGCCCGGCCTTGTGAAAGTGGCGTCGAAGCATGGCACACTCCTCAAGGGTGAGCTTGACAGGCCCCTGATGATAGAGGCACGGCTCCTTGAGCATCTTGTCGAAGAGGTTGGCACCTCCGGGAGGTTTCCGAGGGTTCTTGTACTCGGCGGCGGCGACAAGGTCCGCGTCGGCGGCGTCGTGTTTCGCTTGTGACTTCTTCTTGCCCTTCTTCCTGGTGCCGCGCTGAGTTGACGCCTCGGGAACATCTTCCGGTGGGCGGCCCTGGGGCTGCTTATCCTTCCGAAAGATGGCCTCAACCGCCTCCTGGCCAGAGGCGAACTTGGTGGCGATGTCCATCAGCTCGCTCGCCCTGGTGGGGGTCTTGCGACCCAGCTTGCTCACCAGGTCGCGACAGGTGGTGCCGGCGAGGAACGCGCCGATGACATCCGAATCGGTGACGTTGGGCAACTCGGTGCGCTGCTTCGAGAATCGCCGGATGTAGTCCTGGAGAGACTCTCCCGGCTGCTGGCGGCAGCTTCGGAGATCCCAGGAGTTTCCAGGGCGCACGTACGTGCCTTGGAAATTGCCGGCGAAGGCTTGGACCAGGTCGTCCCAGTTGGAGATCTGCCCCGGAGGCAGGTGCTCTAGCCAGGCTCGAGCGGTGTCGGAGAGGAATAGGGGGAGGTTGCGGATGATGAGATTATCATCGTCCGTTCCACCTAGTTGGCAGGCCAGCCGATAGTCCGCGAGCCACAGTTCCGGTCTCGTCTCCCCTGAGTACTTTGTGATAGTAGTCGGGGTTCGGAACCGGGTCGGGAACGGCGCCTGTCGTATGGCACGGCTGAAAGCCTGCGGACCAGGTGGTTCGGGCGAAGGACTCCGATCCTCCCCGCTGTCGTAGCGTCCCCCACGCCTGGGGTGGTAGCCTCGGCGCACCCTCTCGTCGAGGTGGGCCCGACGGCTGTGATGATGGTGCTCGTTGCCGAGGCGACCCGAGGCCGCAGGCGCTGTGTTGCGCGTGCGCCCGGTGTGGACCGAGGCTTCCCGCATGAATCGGGAAGTCGCGGCGCGATGTTCCGAGGGGTACCCCTGCCTTCTCGAGGCGGAGCTTTCGGCCCGTCGGACCGCGGCGTCCTCCAGGAGATTCTTGAGCTCTCCCTAGATATGCCGCCCCTCGGTGGTTGATGGCTCCGGCATCGCGCGGAGAAGTATTGCCGCTGCAGCCAGGTTTTGGCCGACTCCACTGGAAACCGGTGGCGGCCTTACCCTGACGTCGTCGGCAATGCGGTGTTGGATGCCCTAGGGGAGATGACGTGCTTCTCCGGCCGGAGGTTGGCCCGCCCATTCCTGCCCGATGTCCCGGCAGATCGGCTCAAGTGTTCCTGCTCCCTCGTCGAGCCTGGCCTGCATCTTGTGGATTTACTCGAGCTATGGGTCATGACCCCCCGCCGGGACGGGGACCATAGCTAGCTCTCGAAGGATGTCAACACGAGGCACGAGCCTAGGGGGATCACCGTTCTCCGGTATACCAAGATGGTTGCCTTCGCCAGGACCCCCTAGATCGACGTGGAAACATTCGCGATTTGGGCCGCAGTCCTTGTCGTCGAGGCTGCGGCTACCGTCGGAACAGTCAGAAAGGCAGTAGTCGCATGCGGTCATGAAGTCCCGCATGGCACTAGGGTTACCAAGTCCGGAGAAATCCCAAAAGAGGTCAGGCTCGCCATCTTCCTCGGACCCCGAGGGCCCGTAGGTCGAGACGGCCGTCAGCCGGTCCCAGGGTGACCGCACACGATACCCCAGAGGGTTTGGACTCGCCTCTGTGAGAATGTCCACCGAAGCGGAGTTGCTTGGCGGGTCGAGGCCGAATCTAAAAGGCACGAGATGGGAATCGGTCGGTACCTTTTGGTCGACGGGCGGTGACGAAGTCACGTCAGGGACTGACTGCACCGTTGTCTCAGGTATAAGGGTGACGCCTAGCAAGTCCTTCGCGAGCATGCTGGCGTCGTCCGTGTGCTCGAGGTTGGTGTGTCGCGGGGAGACGGCGCTCGTCTTTGTCTCAGGTGCGAGGCCGATGCCCGACGCGCTCTCCGTTGGGGCGCCGTCGACTCGCTTGACAGCCAACGAGGTGCCGCCTCCTGCGTGGCCTTGGTTGCCCCGCCTCCTCCTCCGTCGGCGGGGGAGGGGAGGGGACAAGCCCGAATGTCGTCCTTCCACCACGTGGGGAAGGCGTCGTCGATTTCCCCGCCGGCGGGTGGGTTGTCGACCGCCATTATCGCTGTCGCGCGGCGGGGGAAGGAGTATCATGTCGTAGCTGCCATCGAGGGACATGAACTCAAGACTCCCAAAACGGAGCACCGTCCCGGGCTGGAGAGGTTGCTGGAGACTGCCCATCTGGAGCTTGACGGGAAGCTGTTCGTCAACACGCGGCAGCCCCCTACATGGCGCGCCAACTATCGGTGTTTCGAAACCCGGGGGGTCCCTGGACCGATGAGTGAATTGTCGCCGCGTGCCCCAGCCCAGATGGGTCGGCGCGAGGCGGAATGCGAAGGGGGGAAAAGCAGCCGGTAGGGGGTTAAAAGCGTCCACGTGGGAGGTGGAACCCGCGGCCTTCGTGTTAGCCCCGCGCCCAGGTCGGGTGCGCTTGCAGTAGGGGGTTAAAAGCGTCCACGCGGGATGGAGCGAGCGGCCTTGCGCGAGCGCTGTCCCATCCTTCCCCGTGCGGCCAACCCTCTGTAAGAGGGCCCTAGACCTCCCTTTTATAGGCGTAAGGAGAGGATCCAGGTGTACAATGGGGGGTGTAGCAGTGTGCTAACGTGTCTAGCGGAGGAGAGCTAGCGCCCTAAGTACATGCCATCGTGGCAGCCGGAGAGGTTTTGGCACCCAGTTCGTGTGGTGTCGTGGCCATCGGAGGAGCGCTAGAGCCTGGCGGAGGGACAGCTGTCAGGGCTGTCGAGTCCTTGCTGACGTCATCTTGCTTCCGTAAGGGGGCTGAGAGCCGCCGTCGTCATAGAGCGTGCGGGGCGCCATCATTACTCGCATAGTGGAGCGAGCCAGATGGGACGCTGGTCTTGTTCCCCGTAGCCTGAGTTAGCTCGGGGTAGGGTAATGATGGCGCCTCCTATTGACGTGGTCGGTCCGTGCCCTAGGTTGGGCGAGGTGGAGGCTCCTCCGAGGTCGAGGTCGAGTCTGTCTTCCAAGGTCGAGGTCGAGTCTGAGCCCCCGGGTCGGACATGGCGGAGACCGTCGGCTGAGGCCAGGGCGGAGTCCGAGCCCTGGGGTCGGGCGAAGCGGAGTTCGTCGTCCTTCGGGGCTGAGCCCGAGTCCTACCCATGAGGTCGGGCGAAGCGGAGTTCGTCGTCTTCCGGCGCTGAGCCCGAGTCCGAGCCCTGGGGTCGGGCGAAGCGGAGTTCGTCGTCTTCCAGGGCCGAGCCCGAGTCCGAGCCCTGGGGTCGGGCGGAGCGGAGTTCGTCGTCTTCCGGGGCTGAGCCCGAGTCCGAGCCCTGGGGTCGGGCGGAGCGGAGTTCGTCGTCTTCCGGGGCTGAGCCCGAGTCCGAGCCATGGGGTCGGGCGAAGCGGAGTTCGTCGTCTTCCGGGGCTGAGCCCGAGTCCGAGCCCTGGGGTCGGGCGAAGCGGAGTTCGTCGTCTTCCGGGGCTGAGCCCGAGTCCGAGCCCTGGGGTCGGGCGAGGCGGAGTTTCCTATGACGCCTGAGGCCGGACTCTGTCGAGTGGCTCAGCAGTCGGAGCGGCGCAGGCGGCGCTGTCCTCTTGTCAGACCGGTCAGTGGAGCGGCGAAGTGACTGCGGTCACTTCGGCTCTGTCGACTGGAGGGCGTGCGTCAGGATAAAGGTGTCAGGCCACCTTTGCATTAAATGCCCCTGCGATTTGGTCGGTTGGCGTGGCGATTTGGTCAAGGTTGCTTCTTGGTGAAGACTGGGCCTCGGGCGAGCCGAAGGTGTGTCCGTTGCTGGAGGGGGTCCTCGGGCGAGACGTAGATCCTCCGGGGTCGGCTGCCCTTGCCCGAGGCCGGGCTCGGGCGAGGCGTGATCGCGTCCCTCGAATGGACCGATCCTTGACTTAATCGCACCCATCAGGCCTTTGCAGCTTTGTGCTGATGGGGGTTACCAGCTGAGATTTAGGAGTCTTGAGGGTACCCCTAATTATGGTCCCCGACAGTTTTATTTTGGACACTAGGCAAAGACAACGGTCTGTTTCTGAAATAGGTCGTAAAATAGCTTTTGTATAAGAAGAGTGTTTTGGCTGTGAAGAATAAAAACATAAGATTTGGCATGAAGAGATTTGAGCATTATAGAGAGGTATCCCTGTTGGTGTGGGTATTTTAAAGAGTTCAGCGACGATGTGGCTATTCTAATGAAGTCAAGTATGATACTGCTTTTGATAATACTCTACTCCATGTGTCCTAAAATAGTAGTTGTTTTAGCTTTTAATTGTTATGTTTATATTAAATAGATAATGATGAATCTAGACACATATGTAAAACACATACATTAAATATTGTATAAATTAATTAATAATGTAAAAATAATTTTAATTTGGAACAGATGGAGTAGTATTTTACGTTGTGGATTTGTGTAGCATGGCATAGAGAGGCATTGCAAAATAAATCAAGATTAGAAACTAAAGTGAAATAGATATTTTCTTGTAGATCGCAAGTTCGTGGATATGTTTCGTGAGCATGATACTCGAAAATTCCGGTTTGTTTCTGAAATAGGTCATAACTTATGCTAAATAACATGAATATCATTTTTGCATTCACCGTTTTCCATTTTTAAGGTGACTTGCAGTTCAAATCTGAATTATCCGAAGAAATTTGATTAAAAGAATTACTTCTAATAGTTATAGCAAACACTTTGATAATTGTGCCAAAATGGAATATGTAGGTCTATATAGTGTAGGAACATAATAGAAACGTTTGGTGAAAAAAATATACTTTGCCGAGTGTCAGCGAAAGACACTCGACAAAGAAGTTATTATTATGTCGAGTGTCATCTCCTGACACTCGGCATAGTTAACATATGCCAAGTTGCCAACTATAGACGGTTGATGACGGTCTTTACCGAGAGTCACATTTCGCCGAGAGCTTGACACTCGGCAAAGACTTTTTTGCCGAGCGTCGGTGTATGTCGAGTGTTTGTCGCTCGACAAAGAGGTACAGGGGCGAAGCCAACATTTGGGATTGAGGGGGCAAATCAGATTGAGGGGGATGTTAGGAGGTATTTTACTTTATTAATATGGTGGTTAGCTAAAAAAATTAGTAGCTTCTATGAAAATTGGGGAGGATTAGGTGAGATATTGCCCCTCTCTTCCCCTCCCTGGAATCATGTCACACCCGGTTTTGAAGGTAAACCGAATGTGAACCATGTACGTGCCAGGATCAGTAATTCACGTACACAGCGATTACATAAATGACTCATCATAGCACAATGCTTCGAATTACAATAAAGAGTAAGTAATAATATTACAGACTAGAGCCATTTACATAATATAAATCAAAGTACACAGAATCGAAACGTAGCCAACGTAAACAACCCACCACAGGCAGCTGACTGGGGGAGGTCGCTAGCCTAATCCTCGAACTCGTCGAAGTCCTGGAACTCCTGGAGATCCACCTCGACACCCTCTTCTTTACCTGAGCATAGATTGCACCAAAGGCAACTTGGTGTTTTGTGAAAGCAAGGGTGAGTACACATCAACGTACTCAGCAAATGTCCCGTTTGGCTGTTGTTGGGGGCCTTCGGCTTCCGAAGGTCCTCAAAAACATGATTTAACGATGTTTCTGGAAGTATAATGCATGAACAGGTACCTTCAGACTTGAGTTGAAACCACAACGTGAAGAAGCACAAGAAGGAGTACGAAGGATAGCGAGAATCCGAAGCTGTGCGCAAGAGAGCTTTGGCGTGATAGCAGAAAAGGAAAACCGACTTAAAGATGAAAAGGCTATTTAGACCCCGATGGATTATTATAGAGTTATTAGCAAATGTAAAGGGCATGAGTGTAATTTTACATGGGCTGCGTCCCGTGCCTATAAATAGATGAACAGTAACCCCGTACTGTTCACGCTGACTAGGCATTGATCCTTGCGTCACACTGGTACCTTTACCTTCTTTCAAGTCGAAGGTACACTTGTAATTTGATATCATTTCTGTTTTTCCATAGTAATAAAATAAGAATGAGATAATAAAAATATATGACTGTTTATATTATCTTTTATGTTTTATGTGATTCTTTCTTCATCTCTATATGTTATGTTGATGAAGGTATGTCCTTCATTACCTTCGTCCGAAAGTCATTATATCCTAAGGGAAATAATGCTTCGAAGGACGAAGGGCTTTAACGTTTAACGTTTTCTGTGTTGCCTTGTTCTTAACTCATAGCACTTGATAACAAGTTGGAGCCCACCTCCGGTGAACCCTTTTTTCGACCACCTTTAGCAAGCATCGACCTTCGTCATGCCACCAAAGAAAGCTTCGGCAACAGGGGCTGCCGTTCTGCAGCCGCTGGACCAAAACCAGGAGACCCTTTCTCTTCGGGAGGCCCGAAGCCAGAAGAGGAAGGCCACTAGTCCAACACCACAAGAGGATGAGTTGGACCAAGAAATCAGGAATATGGAGATGCTTCATCAGCAGGTACAAAAGAAGAAGGAGAAGATGGCTCGGTTAGCTGACCTGCAAAGGCAGATTGACGAAGCTACCGAAGAAGTGCGTCATCTTGCTCAAGATGAGCAGAACCGAAGGCCCCACCACAGAGAGCTACACCAAGAGGGCTTCTTCAACGAGGATGGCTGGTATGAGGATTTCCATCATGGAAATTTTGCTTTTGATGATGCTTCTCCTCTGTCAGCAGAACTGCAGGCCACGCCTTGGCCCCCGTCTTACAAGCCACCTCAGCTTCCCATGTATGACGGACACTCAGATCCGAAGCAGTTTCTGATGAGCTACGAAGCAACTATATCTTCGTATGGTGGCAACACTGCAGTCATGGCAAAATCCTTTGTCATGGCAGTCAAAAATGTTGCACAAACTTGGTACTCCTCTCTTCGGCCAGGAACAATCACATCATGGCAGAAGCTTAAGGACATGCTGGTCACCAGTTTTCAAGGGTTTCAGACGAAGCCAGTTACTGCTAAAGCCTTATTCCAGTGCACGCAAGATCAAGAGGAATATCTCCAGGCGTATGTCCGAAGGTTCTTGCGTTTGAGAGCACAAGCGCCAACAGTGCCTAATGAAATTGTCATTGAGGCCATGATTAAGGGGCTTCGGCCAGGACCTTCAGCCCAATACTTCACCAGGAAACCCCCTCAAACCCTGGAGAAACTGCTTCAGAAGATGGATGAATACATCCGCGCTGATAATGATTTTTGACAGAGAAGGGAGGAAGCTTACAGGTTCTTCGAAATGGCCAGGGGCTTCGGAGGGAGAATCCACCCTAGGCACGTCAAATCAATTCATTCCACTCAGAATGACGATAGGGGAAGTCAACAACAGAGGCCGCAATATTCTTCCCAGGCTTCGGGGCAGCAACAGAGCTATCCTCGGCCCCCAGCTCCAAGGGGCAGAGGCGCCAGGGGCTTCGGAGGAAGGTTTGGGGATCAGCCCAGGAAAATTTATTGTCTATTCTGCGGTGAGGACAAGGGCCACACTACTAGGATGTGCCACGTCACCATCTAGAAACAGAAAGAGATAGCAGAAGCTGCAGCCGAACAGAGCCAGCCGAAGCAAGTCATGCATACTGCTTCGTACCACTCACCGTACATTCCAGAGTATGTGGGTAACCATCCTGCAGCCTCTGTTGCTTCGGCAAGCCAACCTCAGGCATCTTGGCAATAGCCTCCACCTCCACCACCATTGCAACGAGGCCAGCAGCCAGAAGGGAGCCAACACACTCATCAGCAACGAGACTTCAGAGAGGAGTCCGAAGCTCGCACAGTCAACAGTACTGTGCCAGAATCGAAGCACATCTACTAGAAGATATCCTACTTCTGAAATAGTTCTGGCATTCGTTATCATTTTTCTTTTTTAATAGAGAACAATCGTTAAAAGCCTAAGTTTTTCCTGTCGTTTTCAATTCCTTGTAATAGCTTCGTTTTGGCCATAGTGGAAATGTATCTCTTTTACAGACTCACGAAGTCCAAAAAGTTGGTGAAGCACGAAAGTTGCTCTCAAGAGAGCGTGGGGTTCACAATCACATTACAAGTTTTGCCGAAGCAATAGAAAGTCATTCTAAGGAACGCAGTGTAAGTTTCCCGAAGCAACAAAATGTCGTTCCTAAGGGAGCGCAGTGTAAGTTTTCTGCTCAAAAGTCGTTCCAAAGGGAATGCAGAGCTTACAGCAAAAAATAAATGTTGATTCCGCCGAAGTAAAAGGCGAAGCGCGAAAAGTCAACGCGAATACCGCTGAAGTAAAAGGCGAAGAAGCTCCTAAGGGAGGCTTATAGCGAAAAGTCAGCGCTGATACACCGAAAAATAAGCGGTGGAGCCGAAAAATAAACGACAAAAAGATTGTGTGCTTTACTGAGGAAATGTGTGTGTATCTTCGGCACAAATACCATTTTGCATAACATAACATCATTACATCATTTTGTATAGCATAACATCATACATCATATTGCATCAATGGCGCAAGAAGTGGATTCAATGTTGATCTTCGGAGATTGTTTCGAAGAAGCAGTGCCAAGGCACAAAATAAGTATTGAAGAAGTATAGCTTCGTCAAACTTTAAAATGAAAAGGAGATCTATTGCTTACGAAGCATAATAATTTTACGAAGATTGGATATTTTTATGAAATATGGATATTCTTCACAACGCATGAAAAGAAGGGAAGGTGTTTTTTCGCCGAAGGCTCAAAAACGGTATGTACGTAAAGTTTCATGCATCGTAAAGAATTCAATTACAAGCAGCTTAAATATTACATTCAAAATTATAAAAATATCATGCACTTTGTTCAGCAAATGTTACATTCCAAATGTTTTTACAATAAAAGCTATTCTTCTTTTAAAACTACTTCCGCAGCTTCGTTCAGCAGTCGATTAACAACCTCGTCCAAAATAACTTCGGCCACTTTAATGACTTCGTCTTCTTTCTCTACTTCTGGGTTGGCCATCGACTCAAAGGGCTCTGGAGGAGGAGATAGTTCAGCTGCGATATAAAACATAAATAAGTCCGAAGTTGCAAAATTAGTAAATAAAGTTAAAAAAAGTTATTAAGCAATACCTATCCGCCTCTCAAGTTCTGCCGCTTTCTCAGCTGCCTTCGTCGCTTCTTTTGAATCATGAGAATCTTTTTTGCTCTTTTTTATCATCTCGTGCGCTATCACTCGGCCGCCATTCTCCCAGATGTCAGTAAAGAATTTTCCGCCAATTAAGCTTGCTTCGGCCGAGGGATCTTTTGTATCTTCAATAGATAAAGTAGCTTCGGCTTGAGCCAAAGCTTTCACATGGTCGCAGCCTGACTTTTCTAAAATAGCTGCGATTCCCTTGGCACCCGAGAAAGCGCAGATATCCCCGCGACCACTCAAGACTTCCTCAAAAGCTTCAGTTTCGTTACTGATCCAATCAATTGGGCCTTCAGGATCACCCCTTACGAAGTCGTCTTCGTTAGAGAATGCGCCAACGTTGGCGAAGCTAGTTTTTATCTTCTTAACACACTCTATAGATTTTTCATAGCACCTCTCCTTAGATGCACGAAGTTCATCAACTGTTTTTTGTAAGTGGTTCCTCCAATATACACTAATATCTCGTTCAGCCTCTGCAAGACCACATTTTTCTTTAGCTTCGAATAGCTGTTTCTGAAGATCTTCGATTTCGTATTTCTGAGCTTCAGCTTGGGCTTTGGAAGCAACTTCGTCTTCTTTTATTTTGTTCAACAATGAGTTTAATATTTTATCTTTTTCAAGACCTTCGTTCCTTAGTTCAATTACTTCAGAACGAAGGTTGTTTAAGGCTATGGTATACCCTTCATCTTCAGCACTTTTTTGCGCCCTGAGGGCGTTGCTAAGGATGAGGCCCTGCAAAAATGCGGTATTGAGTGTAAGCAAATGGAAAATTTTGCTTTTAAATACAAAAATCTCATTTTCTCACCTTTAAACTATTGTATGCCAAGCTGTCGGCTAACTCATCTTTTGATAACACTGAGAGCCCATCTTCTAGTGTTGGGAACCCGAAGCTCTTGCCCATCTCTCGGCAGACAGAAATCTCTTTGCTGTCTGGGAGACAATACAAGAAGTCTTCTTCCCCACTGCTATTGAATACCAGTGCCCCCTTTGGGTATTTTAATCTTTGAGCATAGAATTGAGCCTCTCGCTTTTCTTTCTCAGATAATCTTTTTCCCGAAGCATGTCGTATAATATAATCAGGAGCTTCAGATGATGCTTCGGGAATAAGAATGGCGGTTTTTCCAGTTAAAATTACTTCTGCAGCTTCTTTCTCTGTCTTTTCTCCGATTTCCAAGGATTTCTCCTTGGCGGGCTCTGAAGGCCCAGCTTCGGTCTCGACTTGGATCTTGGGAGCTTCGGCCTCAATTTGTGTTTCCGAAGCTTCGGCAGCTTTCTTTGGAGTAGAGCTTGAAGTTTTTATTGTTTCTAGCACATCTAATACGTTGACCATTCTCTTCGTCTTGGGAGTCATTGAAAGATCCTTTTGTGCCTTCGGCATTGTCACCTCTGCCGAAGGACTTATTACTTCTAATATCCTCATTTTCTCAGCCTTCATCTCTTCAATGTTAATGGCCTTTGGCTCATCTGATTTGGCTGATGATGCCTTCGGTGATACAAACGATTCTTTAATCTTCTGCGTAATCGCAGGTTTCTTGCCTTCGGTCACCGAAGAGGTCTCACCACCAAATTCGGGCACTGTGGCCGGTTCAATATAGCGCGGTCGATGAGTAAGGACCTTCACCCTTTTCCTCTTCGGCACAGGCTCGCTCGGAGCGACTGAAACATCATCTCTCCCGGAACCTCCACTTTTTCTTTTTTGCCCCCGGGGCGGGTAACGGTAGTCAGGATACATGAACCCAAGAGCATCAAAAATTCTATTTAGTCTCTTCTTTTTCTGGTTCCCGAAGATCGCAGATAATGTGTTATCTTCTGCTCTGGAGTACAGCCCAAGCAGATCATCGCTTGTAGCTTCGACGCTTTTCAGCCAGTCGTCGTCTGGCTCGATAAACTGGTCTCTAAACCTAAAGGTATAGTTTAGTCGAACCAAACCACCTTCGTGGGGATTGCTGATGGATTCTTTTGGCATCTCCCAGTTGGCTAACAATGGCCATATCCTGTAGACCACGTGCTCTTGAACTAAGTCCCTTGTCCCGATGAAAGAGCAGACTAAGCCGAAGGCCTTGCGACATTCTTCGGCCGCTTCGTCAATTTCTACCTTCGGTTTCCGAAGCCCGAAGCGTTGCCAGATAGGGCGCATGATTATCTCTTTAATGTCTTCTCGTACCTTTAAATCATTTTTACATAAAACCATTCTTTCGTTAGTCTCCGGGCCATCTCTTCCGAAAAGTCGGTACTGGGGAGCTTGAGCCAGAATGAGCAACGAAGCTATAGCAGCCGAAATTGTTATGATACTATTCTTTACCCTAGGGCTTCGTCTCATATAACAGTTCATGCATACTGCAGAAACTTTTTGCATTTGGCTCCAAGCCCTGACTCCTTACAGCCCATACGAAGATTCCCATTCTTATAATGGCTTCGGGGGTAATTTGGTGAAGGTAAATCTGGAATATCTTTAAAACCTTGACTACGAAGCTGCTCAGAGGGAGCCGAAGCCCAGCCTTGAAAAAGCTTCGGAAGATCACGACTTCATTTTCCTCTGGAGTAGGACAAGTCTTCTCTCCGTCGTCAGCCCTCACAATAGACATATCCCAAAAGTATCTCCCCCTCATGTTGTCAATATGGCTTTGTTTAATAGTTGATTTTCCAAAAACTGCATGGCTCGGTCGCCAGGGTCGATCTTCGGAGTCTTCCTTGCCGCTTTCCACATCATAGCTGTCACTATCATCAGTGTCTTCAGATAAACCCTCCAAGGTCTCCCTAGTAATCTTCTCTGCATTTGTCTTTGCTATTGATTCAATAAAGCCAAGATTCATCTCCTCAAAAAGGCTCAGCTTCGATTCAGCGACAGCTTTCTTATCTTCAGACATCTTCGAAAATGCTGAGAAAGTGCTCTCAAACCGAAGCTTAAAAATTAAAAAAAGCCAAGTAAGTGTTGGTGCGCAAGAGGTAAAAATTGAGTAAGCAAGAGCAGATGGCAAGAAAGCGTGCCAAATGAGCTCGTGGTATGCTCTTATTTATATGCCTGGTGCGTTACATGCTAAAGGGCCCGCTTGTCAGTGGCTGTTGCTATTCTAGCAAAGGGAAGGTGTTTTTTCGGACCTTCGGCTCAAGGCCTTCGTCCTTGTCGCAATCTGAATTTATCATTCTAACAAATTAATATTGCGAGGGGCTACTGTTGGGGGCCTTCGGCTTCCAAAGGTCCTCAAAAACATGATTTAACGATGTTTCTGGAAGTATAATGCATGAACAGGTACCTTCGGACTTGAGTTGAAACCACAGCGTGAAGAAGCACAAGAAGGAGTACGAAGGATAGCGAGAAGCCGAAGCTGTGCGCAGGAGAGCTTCGGCGTGATAGCAGAAAAGGAAAACCGACTTAAAGATGAAAAGGCTATTTAGACCCCGATGGATTATTATAGAGTTATTAGCAAATGTAAAGGGCATGAGTGTAATTTTACATGGGCTGCGTCCCGTGCCTATAAATAGATGAACAGTAACGCCGTACTATTCACGCTGACTAGGCATTGATCCTTGCGTCACACTGGTACCTTTACCTTCTTTCAAGTCGAAGGTACACTTGTAATATGATATCATTTCTGTTTTTCCATAGTAATAAAATAAGAATGAGATAATAAAAATATATGACTGTTTATATTATCTTTTATGTTTTATGTGATTCTTTCTTCATCTCTATATGTTATGTTGATGAAGGTATGTCCTTCATTACCTTCGTCCGAAAGTCATTATATCCTAAGGGAAATAATGCTTCGAAGGACGAAGGGCTTTAACGTTTAACGTTTTCTGTGTTGCCTTGTTCTTAACTCATAGCACTTGAGAACAAGTCCCCAACAGCTGTAGTGGACTAGCTTTATGTGGGGTTAAGGTCAAGCAGTTGCTTTTAGTTAGTCAGGTTATTGTTACTAATAGAAAGCCAGGTTTTAGCATTAACCCAAGTTATTAACCCAAAGTACCCTTTCCAAATGGAAAGAATACCACTTACCATTACCATAGTCAAAACTGCCATCCTCGTCACCACCTATAAACCAACCATCTCTGATCAAGTATCTCTAATCAATGGAGCTCCCTTGGCCACTCATAACCGCGAGCACGGCTGATATATCAGTTTCATAACACTCCGTAGAGGTTGCGCACTTTACCCACAAGTCGTGATTCCCTTTCTGACCGGAGAGAGCTACTCCCCATTGACCACTACCTAGGTGGCCTGGCAAGGCATCACTACGAAGCCTTTACAAAGATTCCCTGAGGCTGTAGCCGCCCGTTAGGTTTCCTAAATGTACCGCACTCCTCCCCAAGGGGCAAACCCACCTTGGCAGAGCAAGCCGCATACACCGAGCCCCATTGACGGCACGACGGCGAAGCGAACTACACCCCAGTTCCTCTAATTATTAAGCTAAGGGCGTCCCATTCCACCCTCATGGTTGCACTGTTTTCCCGGGCGGTCATCCAACGAACAGGTCCTTACGGAGAGGCACTCGAGAAACCGCTCGAGCCCCCTAAAGTATCATCAGTCCAACATCATAATCATAATGACAACATCGTATCATAAGTGTTCACATCATGTTCATTGATTAAAGTAAAGCAATAGCATGAATCTAACCATAGTAACACAAAAGGTAATCAAGGACAAGGTAAATAGAAAGCTAGTCAATCCTTAGGTTGTTTATAGTATGCGGGACAGTGAATTATAAAGTAAATAGGACATAATGGGTTAGAGGACACTTGCCTTCACCAAACAGATGCTCAAGGTCTTCAACTTTGTAGAACTCGAAGAATTCGATCACTTGGTTGTCGAAGCTTGACTGTCGATTCCTCGAAGCTCGAAAACGGATCGCATTCTATTCGCGACATGCAGCGAATACGAACAGACACCAGCAAACAAACATATACAAGCATAAGAACATTACACCATTCAAGTAAAACATAAATAAAATACGCAAAATAAAATAGAGTGTGTTACTACGGTCACACGAGGACAAAGAAATGCGACGGTCGAGGCTACGGTCGAGAGGTTAACGCGTTTACACTAAGCAAGTATTAATTAGAATATTAGTTCGATATAATTATAATTACATGAGTTGACATTATCATATCAAATATAAATTAAAACTACTACTTAGATTTGACTAAATTACTATTTTAATAGTGAACGATTGAACCAATAATCAATTAACTGACCCGAGTGATCATAAGTGAACGATTTAATATCGTACGCGAACGGCGCGCGACAACGCGTGCGAACAGCACGAACAACGCGACATACAAGTACTGTTAAATTATGTCGTATTCATACTAACTACGCGTTAAACACGACATTTAAGTTGGTCGTACACACACTAATAGGTATATACAAACGCATAATTAAAATCATTAATTAGGTTCGATTGAATTGTTATTTTAATAATAATCAACTAAACAAGCAATCAATTATTTAACGTGAACGATATAGCGAAATGATTTTACTAAAGCGTGTAAACAGCGATTTACGCGAACGACGATGCGCACGGACAGCACGCGAACGACGCATGATGACATGTGTGACAACTTGTGAATCATGCGCAAACAGACGCGCTGCGTGCGGCGCGGATCATGCGACAGCGAGGGAGTTTGCATATGGTTCGGACGAGGGGGCTTACCACGGGCGGACAGTGACGAACGACATGGGCTCGACGGACGACGGCGAGACGCAGACGCATGACAAAGGTGCTGTGTAGGCTCACGACGTCGAGGCTTCGACTAGGCGACAGTGAGGCATGCGGGCTGCGCGACGGCTGCTACGGGATGCGCTAGACAGGCGCCCGCGCGACGCGGCATGGAGAGCGCGCGCGAGCGGCACTGGGCGCGCGACGCGGCTGGGCGCGGGGCGTGCGACGTGAGCAGCGCTGAGGCTCGGGCGAGCGCGCTGGGCGCGGCTGCGGCGTGGGCAAGCGCGAGGATACGGAGAGAGGAGTGGGGCGTTAGGGGAGAAGGAAGAAAACATGGCGCGTGCAGTTCTAACAGAGGCCATGGCGGGCGGTTGACGAGGACCTCGCGACGTGGGCGTCCGGCGCGGAAGGACGGTTGGAGAATCCCGCCTGGCACGCGGGATGACAAGCGGATCGTGGGTGCGGCTAGGAGCGCGCCGGGTGGCCGAGCGCGGGGCGTGGCCGAGCCAGGCGGGGCTGGGCGCGGCGCCTGCGGGCGAGCGCGGCAACTGCGCAGGCGTGACGGCGGCTGGGGAAGGGCGCAGCTGCTGGGCTGCGGTGGGCCGCGCGCGCTAGGGTTTGGGAACGCGTGTGGGCCGGGGCAGGCCGGCGGAGGCGAGCTGGGCCGCGGGAGGGGAAGCACGCGCGGGATAGCTGGGCCGGGGGGGCAGCGCGTGCAAGACGGGCCACGGTAGGGGTGCTGGGCCGCATGGCTGGGGCGCCGAGTGGGCCTTGGGGGTAGGCCGGCCAGGGGGGCTGGGAAGGCTTTCCTTTTTATTTTATTTTTTTCTCTCCCTTTAGTTCTTTTGTTGAAAACATGCTTTAGTTTTGGATTCAATTCAAACATACTTCCTATGTCTGAATAAATGCACCACCGCGAAGGAAACACATGCCTCGATGTGTTATGCAACAATCAAGGACCCCCCCTATCTAGGGTTTTATTTCACTAGGCCTAAACA
Organism: Zea luxurians; assembly: GCA_029449295.1. Classification (NCBI taxonomy): domain Eukaryota; kingdom Viridiplantae; phylum Streptophyta; class Magnoliopsida; order Poales; family Poaceae; genus Zea; species Zea luxurians. The sequence continues at coordinate 110,658,678 of JAOPSE010000010.1, forward strand.
TATATAAAGCTATATAACTCTCCGCTATTTAGGAAAAAGAAAAGAAAAGTAAGGAAAAGAGAGGGTAACACCTGAATTTGGTGGATATTAGAGAAGAAATTTTATACCCCAAATTCAGGGTGTTAAAAATCACCCCAGAGGGGATATGTGCCGAGTGTCATTCTTCGCCGAACGTGGCATTCGGCAAGTTTTTTTTTTTTGCTGAGTATCCGATAAATTGCACTCGATAAAAAGCTAGATTCCGGTAGCGAGATAGTTAACTGAGGCTTGGTTTGGTAGTCCCTTGATGGCAAACTAGTAGCGTACCCTGTTGATTAAAGATCAAGCATCAGCCCACGCAGACTGCATAAAATAGTTGTAAACTTGTAATACCGTTTTGACTCGGCCAGCTGGTAGTTCATGCTTTTCTCAGATAAAAGGTTGTTTCCAGCAGATAAAGCCTAGCCTTGTGCCATTCATTCTGCATTTTTTTTTCTTCCAATGTGTATTTTGGCCATCCATGGCGGTACACCATGTTGCTGATTTCATGCAGACTAATTTAGGCGGATTTGGGGTCTATTTTTATTTACTACTGAATTGTATTTAAAAAAAGGGAATCTCTATTAAGGTGGATACAGATACAAGCAATCAACGACTCAAATGGCTGAACATGTGGATTGTGCCGTCCCAGCAGTAATCACAAACAGTGGCATTGTCAGGTCGGTGGAGCAGTACAGCCGCCCGTGCTCTGGATCCGTAGCATATGCCACGTACTGCACAGACATCCATCCAGGCGTGCACGATGCGCCACCTCTGCATCGGCCGCATAATACCATTTTTCTTTTGTGCAACCGTACTCTGTGCAGTTCAATTGTTGTACTCGTGCCGAGAGGCCCGAGACGAGACTGTCGGGACAAGGACAGGGACAGGGACACGTCGAGCAAAATCTCCAGCCTTGCAGTAAAAAAATGTGCATGCTGACTCAGCTTTTCGATTCGATCCATTTGTATCGGCGAAAATTAAGCAAATACTACCGGCCGGACTTGGATTTCGAACAAACAAGCCCTTGCTAGCTAGGCCTAAAGCACTACTATATAAAGCAACCACTCTCGCCCCCCGTCGTCGCGCCGGTCATTCCAGGTGTGTCTAGTCTCTAGTCTAGCTAGCCACTACTCTAGCTCCCAAGTGGCCAAGTATACTCGCCAGAGTACGTAGAGTGTAGTTGAGCGTCGTCGAAGGATGGCGTGGACCTCCCGCCGCATGGTCGCGTCCGCGCTCGTCTTCCTGCTGATGCTGCTCGCCGCCTCAGGTGCGTGTCACAGCACTACGACCTAGCTAGCTCGATCGACGGCCGGCTGCATCTTGTTTTTTCTGACACGGAGCGCGGCCGTTGCTTTGCATGCATACAGAGATGGGGACGACGAGGGTGGCGGAGGCGAGGCACTGCACGTCGCAGAGCCACCGGTTCGTCGGCGCCTGCATGAGCAAGAGCAACTGCGAGAACGTCTGCAGGACGGAGGGCTTCCCGTGGGGCGAGTGCAGGTGGCACGGCATAGAGCGCAAGTGCCACTGCAAGCGGATCTGCTAGTAATTAACTAGCCGGCTGGCCAGCGCATGCATGCATGCATGCACGACCGACCTACCTGCTGCTGGTCCGTTTGCGTTTGTTTCTTGTCCTTTGGGCCCTGCTGTGGCGCGCAGTCTTGCGTTACGTGCGTGTCCGTGTGTCTTTTCAGTTACTCTTAATTAGTCTTGGCAGACGTGCGTGGGTGCGAGCGTGTGTGATGTGTCTCGTTGATGAACCGGCTTCACGTGCTGTGTGGTTTTACAGTTTCTGATGTGTTTTAGCTAATCTGGAATAATAATAAAGTTTGTCGTCGTTGCGTACTTAGTAAATGCCTACGGCAGACGAGCACGAATAAACCGACACTACCGGAATCGATGGCTTTGCCGAGTGCCTAAAGCACTCGACAAAGCCTGAAAAACACTTGGCATAGGCTTTGCCGAGTGTCGCACTCAGCAAAAAGGGCTCGGCGAACAGTACATCGGCAAAGCTTTCTTTGCCGAGTACTTTTTCTCGGATACTCAGCACAGACTTTACCAAGTGCCAGGAAGTACTCAACAAAGAAAAGTCGTCGTCACGACGCCGGGGTGACGGAGACGGCTCCTTTGCTGAGTGTCTTAGGTGAAACTCGGCAAAGAAGTTAACTTTGTCGAGTGTCTGCCGGCCAGCACTCGGCAAAGGATCCATCAGTGGGTCCCTCTATCAGCTTCTTTGCCGAGTGCCAGGGCCGCCACACTCGACAAATAAGCTATATCGGTGCCCAGGTACTAGTACTTTGCCGAGTGCTATGACCCTGAAACTCGGCAAAAACCCTCTTTGCCGAGTGTAACACTCGGCAAAGTGACCAGTATACACCTTTTTTATTTGTTTTTTATATTCCACTCAAATAAACAAAAGATATCACATATACATCATATATCACAGAAAGACCATAAATCAAATATAAGACACTCAAGAACATAAGTCTCATAAGTATCAAGTTCTTACATAAGTATCCAACACAAACATAACTATCGAACACAGCATTAACAAGAAGTTTTGAAGTCACAAGTATGTCATAAGTCTGAACACTAAGAACATAAGTCTCATCGAGGTGGGGGCCTGGACTGGTGCGGCGATGGACTGGGCGATCTATGAGGGTTGTTGGATGCCGCCCCAGATTATCCCTGCATAGAGAAGATATCGCATGTGTTATACCAGATGCATTACCAACATCTAACTACAATTTTGATACTCACCGGAGTATTGAACAGAGCAGGGTCAACTGCAGGGAACAATGGAGGTGGCGGAGCGAAACTGAAAGTCGCCTAGAGGGGGGGTGAATAGGCGGAATCTGAAAATTATAAACTAAAGCACACACTACAAGCCGGGGTTAGCGTTAGAAATAAAACCGAGTCCGAAAAGAGAGGGCAAAAACAAATCACAAGCAAATGAAGAGTGTGACACGGTGATTTGTTTTACCGAGGTTCGGTTCTTGCAAACCTACTTCCCATTGAGGTGGTCACAAAGACCGGGTCTCTTTCAACCCTTTCTCTCTCTCAAACGGTCACCTAGACCGAGTGAGCTTCTCTTCTCAATCAACGGGTCACTTAGACCCCTCACAAGGACCACCACAACTTGGTGTCTCTTGTGTTGATTACAAATGTCTTGGGAACAAGAAAGAAGGAAGAAGAAAAGCGATCCAAGCGCAAGAACTTAAATGAACACAAATATCTCTCTCTCACTAGTCACTATTTGATTGGAATGATCTTTGGACTTGGGAGAGGATTTGATCTCTTGTTTGTGTCTTGGAGTGAAGTCTAGAGCTCTTGTATTGAATGCAATGGCTGAAAACTTGGATCCCTTGAATGTGTGGTGGTTGGGGGTATTTATAGCCCCACCCACCAAAATGGTCGTTGGGGAACTCTGCTGTCGACGAGTGCACTGGACAGTCCGGTGCGCCACCGGACACTGTCCGGTGCACCAGCCACGTCACCCAACCGTTAGGGTTCGACCGTTGGAGCTTCTGACAGCTGGGCCACCGGACAGTCCGGTGGTGCACCGGACAGGTCCTGTTCACTGTCCGGTGCGCCTTCTGCACCTGCTCTGACTTCTGCGCGCATAGTCCGCGCACTGTAGCTCATTGTTCACCTTTTGCAGACGACCGTTGGCGCGCTAGCCGTTGCTCCCGCTGGTACACCGGACAGTCCGGTGCTACACCGGACAGTTCGGTGAATTATAGCGGAGAGCAATTTCCAGAAACCCGAAGTTGAGGAGTTCGGAGTGATTCTCCCTGGTGCACCGAACACTGTCCGGTGGCACACCGGACAGTCCGGTGCGCCAGACCAGGGCAACCTTCGGTTTTCTTTGCTCCTTTGTTTTGAACCCTTTCTTTTGACTTTGTATTGATTTGTGTTGAACCTTTGGCACCTATAGAACTTATAATCTAGAGCAAACTAGTTAGTCCAATTATTTGTGTTGGGCAATTCAACCACCAAAATCATATAGGAAAAGGTTTGACCCTATTTCCCTTTCAATCTCCCCCTTTTTGGTGATTGATGCCAACACAAACCAAAGCAAATGTATAAGTGCAGAATTGAACTAGTTTGCATAAGGTAAGTGCAAAGGTTGCTTGGAATGAAACCAATACAATTGTTTCAATAGATATGCATGGATTGCTTTCTTCTTATTTAAAACTTTGGACCACATTTGCACCACATGTTTTGTTTTTGCAATTTTTTTTGGAAATTGTTTTCAAAAATCCTTTTGCAAATAGTCAAAGGTATAAGAATAAGATTGAAAGAAACATTTACAAGATTTGAAATTTTCTCCCCCTATTTCAAATGTTTTTCCTTTGACTTAAACAAAAACTCCCCCTCAATGAAATTCTCCTCTTAGTGTTCAAGAGGGTTTTACAAATATTTGAAGATACCCCCTTGAAGATACAAATTTGAAAAACTTCATTTTTAAAATTCGTAGGTGGTGGTGCGGTCCTTTTGCTTTGGGCTAATACTTTCTCCCCCTTTGGCATGAATCGCCAAAAACGGATACTTGTGAGTGAAATATAAGCCCTTATAACATTTTCTCCCACTTTGGCAAACAAATAAATATGAGTGAAGATTATACCAATGTGGAGAGTTGGCGGAATACCGGCAAAGAGTAAATAATATCGACGGAGTTGAGTGGAAGCGTTGTCTTTGCCGAATACTCCATTTCCCTTTCAATTCTATGACTAAGCATAATAATACACTTAAAAACACATTAGTCATAGACATAAAAGAGATATGATCAAAGGTATATAAATGAGCTATGTGTGCAAAGTATCAATCAAAATTCCGAGAATCAAGAATGTTTAGCTCATTCCTAAGTTTGGTAAAGGTTTTCTCATCTAGTGGCTTGGTAAAGATATCGGCTAATTGATCTTTTGTGTTAATATAGGCTATCTCGATATCCCCCTTTGTTGGTGATCTCTCAAGAAGTGATACCGAATGGCTATGTGCTTAGTGCGGCTGTGCTCAACGGGATTATCCGTCATGCGGATTACACTCTCATTATCACATAGGAGAGGGACTTGGCTAAATTTGTAGCTATAGTCCCTAAGGGTTTGCCTCATCCAAAGCAATTGTGCACAACAATGTCCCGCAGCAATATACTCGGCTTCGGCGGTAGAAAGAGCTACTGAGTTTTGTTTCTTTGAAGCCCAAGACACCAGGGATCTCCCCAGAAACTGACAAGTCCCTGATGTGCTCTTCCTATCAATTTTACACCCTACCCAATCAGCATCTGAATATCCTAATAAATCAAAAGAGGATCCCTTAGGGTACCAAAGACCAAACTTAGGTGTATGAACTAAATATCTCAAGATTCTTTTCACGACCCTAAGGTGAATTTCCTTAGGATCGGCTTGAAACCTTGCACACATACATACGGAAAGCATAATATCCGGTCGAGATGCACATAATTAGAGTAAAGATTCTATCATTGACCGATATACCTTTTGATCTACGGATTTACCTCCCGTGTTGAGGTCGAGATGCCCATTGGTTCCCATGGGTGTCTTGATGGGCTTGGCATCCTTCATTCCAAACTTGGTGAGTATATCTTGAATGTACTTCGTTTGGCTGATGAAGGTGCCCTCTTGGAGTTGCTTGACTTGAAATCCTAGAAAATACTTTAACTCCCCCATCATAGACATCTCGAATTTTTGTACCATGATCCTACTAAACTCTTCACATGTAGATTTGTTAGTAGACCCAAATATGATATCATCAACATAAATTTGGCATACAAACAAATCTTTTGCAATAGTTTTAGTAAAGAGAGTGGGATCGGCCTTGCCGACTTTGAAGCCATTAGTGATAAGAAAATCTCTTAGGCATTCATACCATGCTCTTGGGGCTTGCTTGAGCCCATAAAGCGCCTTAGAGAGTTTATAAACATGGTTAGGATACTCACTATCTTCAAAGCTTGGAGGTTGCTCAACATAGACCTCTTCCTTGATTGGTCCATTGAGGAAGGCACTCTTCACGTTCATTTGGTAAAGCTTAAAGCCATGGTAAGTAGCATAGACAAGTAATATACAAATTGACTCAAGCCTAGCTACGGGTGCATAGGTTTCACCAAAATCTAAACCTTTGACTTGTGAATAACCCTTGGCCACAAGTCGGGCTTTGTTCCTTGTCACCACACCATGCTCATCTTGTTTGTTGCGGAAGACCCACTTGGTTCCTACAACATTTTGATTAGGACATGGAACCAAATGTCATACCTCATTCCTCGTGAAGTTGTTGAGCTCCTCTTGCATCGCCAGCACCCAATCCGAATCTTTAAGTGCGTCCTCTACCCTATGTGGCTCAATAGAGGAAACAAAAGAGTAATGTTCACAAAAATGAGCGACTCGAGATCGAGTGGTTACCCCCTTATGAATATCACCGAGGATGGTGTTCATGGGGTGATCTCTTTGAATCGCTTGGTGGACTCTTAGGTGTGGCGGCCTTGGATCTTGTTCACCTTCCTTGTCTTGATCATTGGCATATCCCCCTTGATCATTATCCTCCTCTTGAGGTGGCTCATCTTCTTGATCTTCATTTTCATCATCTTGAGCTTGATCCTCATCTTGGGTTGGTGGAGATGCTTGCATGGAGGAAGATGGTTGATCTTGTGCTTGTGGAGGCTCTTCGGATTCCTTAGGACACACATCCTCAATGGACATGTTCCTTAGCGCGACGCACAGAGCCTCTTCATTATCTAGCTCATCAAGATCAACTTGCTCTACTTGAGAGCCGTTAGTCTCATCAAACACAATGTCACAAGAAACTTCAACTAGTCCAGTGGACTTGTTAAAGACTCTATATGCCCTTGTGTTTGAGTCATAACCAAGTAAAAAGCCTTCTACAGCCTTAGGAGCAAATTTGGATTTTCTTCCTCTTTTAACAAGAATAAAACATTGGCTACCAAAGACTCTAAAATATGAAACATTGGGCTTTTTACCGGTGAGGAGTTCATAGGATGTCTTCTTGAGGATTCGATGAAGATATAACCGGTTGATGGAGTAGCAGGCGGTGTTAATCGCCTCGGCCCAAAACCAATCCGGTGTCTTGTACTCATCAAGCATGGTCCTCGCCATGTCAAGTAGAGTTCTATTCTTCCTCTCTACTACACCATTTTGTTGTGGCGTGTAGGGAGAAGAGAACTCATGCTTGATGCCCTCCTCAAGAAAGCCTTCAATTTGAGAGTTCTTGAACTCCGTTCCATTGTCGCTTCTAATCTTTTTGATCCTTAAACCGAACTCATTTTGAGCCCATCTCAAGAATCCCTTTAAGGTTTCTTGGGTTTGAGATTTTTCCTGCAAAAAGAATACCCAAGTGAAGTGAGAATAGTCATCCATAATTACAAGATAATACTTACTCCCGCCGATGCTTATGTAAGCGATCGGGCCGAATAAATCCATGTGGAGTAGCTCAAGCGGCCTTTCGGTCGTCATGATGTTCTTGTGTGGATGATGAACACCAACTTGCTTCCCTGCTTGACATGCGCTACAAATCCTGTCTTTCTCTAAATGAACATTTGTTAGTCCCAAAATGTGCTCTCCCTTTAGAAGCTTATGAAGATTCTTCATCCCAACGTGGGCTAGTCAGCGATGCCAGAGCCAACCCATGTTAGTCTTAGCAATTAAGCAAGTGTCGAGTTCAGCTCCATTGAAATCAACTAAGTATAGCTGACCCTCTAACACTCCCTTAAATGCTATTGAATCATCACTTCTTCTAAAGACAGTAACACCTGTATCCGTAAAAAGACAGTTGTAACCCATTTTGCATAATTGAGAAACAGAAAGCAAGTTGTAATCTAAAGAATCCACAAGAAAAACATTGGAAATAGAATGGTCAGGTGATATAGCAATTTTACCAAGTCCTTTGACCAAACCTTGATTTTCTTCCCCAAATGTAATAGCTCTTTGGGAATCTTGGTTTTTCTCGTAGGAGGAGAACATTCTCTTCTCCCCAGTCATGTGGTTTGTGCACCCGCTATCAATGATCCAACTTGAGCCCCCAGATGCATAAATCTACAAAACAAGTTTAGGCCTTGTTCTTAGGTACCCAAACGGTCTTGGGTCCTTTCACATTAGAAACAAGCACCTTGGGTACCCAAACACAAGTCTTTGACCCCTTGTGTTTGCCCCCAACGTATTTGGCAACTACTTTGCCTGATTTGTTAGTAAGCACATATGAAGCATCAAAAGTCTTAAATGAAACATTAGGTTCATTTGATGCAATAGGAGATTTCTTTTTAGGCATTTTAACATGGGTAGAACGCCTAGAGCTAGAAGCTTCATTCTTATAAATAAAAGCATGGTTAGAAACAGAATGAGTCTTCTTTGCATGAATTCTCCTAATCTTATCCTCAGGATAACCAGCAGGATATAAAATATAGCCCTCGTTATCCTGAGGCATGGGAGCCTTGCCCTTAACAAAATTAGACAATCTTTTAGGGGCATTAAGCTTGACATTGCCTCCCTGTTGGAAGCCAATGCCATCCTTGATGCCAGGGCGTCTCCCACTATAAAGCATGCTACAAGTAAATTTAAATTTCTCATTTTCTAGTTCATGCTCGGCAATTTTAGCATCTAATTTTGCTATATGATCATTTTGTTGTTTAATCATAGCAATGTGATCATGGATAGCATCAATATTAATATCTCTACATCTAGTGCAAATAGAGACATGACTAACAGTAGATGTAGAGGGTTTGCAAACATTTAGTTCTTCAATCTTAGCATGTAACATGGCATTTTCATTTCTAAGATTGGAAATAACATCATTGCAAATATTTAAATCTTTAGCCTTAGCAGTTAATTTTTCATTCTCAATCTTAAGCTAGCAAGTGATTCATTCAACATGTCAATCTTAGCAATTAAACTAGCATTATCATTTCTAAGATTAACAATTGAATCATCACAAACATTTGATTTCTCCACCTTAGCAATTAATTTGGCATTTTCATTTCTAAGTTAGAAATAGTATCATGGCAAGTGCTAAGCTCACTAGTCAATTTTTCACATTTTTTATCTCCTGAGCATAAGAATTTTTAACCTTAACATGCTTTTTGTTTTCCTTAATAAGGAAGTCCTCTTGGCTATCCAAGAGTTCATCCTTCTCATGAATAGCACTAATCAATTCATTCAATTTTTCTTTTTGTTGCATGTTTAGGTTGGCAAAAAGAGTGAGCAAGTTATCCTCATCATCACTAGAATTATCCTCATCACTAGAAGTTGCATACTTAGTGGAGGATCTAGATTTTACCTTCTTCTTCTTGCCGTCCTTTGCCATGAGGCACTTGTGGCCGACGTTGGGGAAGAGGAGACCCTTGTTGATGGCGATGTTGGCGGCGTCCTCGTCGGAGGAGGAGTCGATGGAGCTCTCGTCGGAGTCTCACTCCCGGCAAACATGGGCATCGCCACCCTTCTTCTTGTAGTACCTCTTCTTCTCCTTCTTCCCCCTCTTGTCGTTATCCCTATCACTAGATAAAGGACATTTATCGATAAAATGATCGGGCTTACCACATTTGTAGCAAACCTTCTTAGAGCGGGGTTTGTAATCCTTCCCCCTCCTTTGCTTGAGGATTTGGCGGAAGCTCTTGATGATGAGCGCCATTTCCTCATTGTTGAGCTTGGAGGCATCGATGGGGAGTCTACTTGATGTAGACTCTTCTTTCTTCTCCTCCGTCGCCTTGAATGCGACGGGTTGTACCTCAGGTACGGAGGAGGTGCCTTGCTCGATGATCTTCTTTGAGCCTTTTGTCATCAATTCAAAGCTCACAAATTTTCCTATCACTTCCTCGGGAGACATTAGTTTATATCTAGGATCACCATGAATTAATTGAACTTGAGTAGGATTAAGAAAAACGAGTGATCTAAGAATAACCTTGACCATTTCATGGTCATCCCATATGGTACTCCCGAGGTTGCGCACTTGGTTCACCAAGGTTTTTGAGCCGGTTGTACATTGCTTGTGGCTCCTCCCCTTGGTTGACCATGAAACGACCGAGCTCCCCCTCGATCGTTTCCCCCTTGGTGATCTTGGTCACCACATCTCCTTCGTGCGCGGTCTTGAGCACCTCCCAAATCTATTTGGCGCTCTTCAACCCTTGCACCTTATTATACTCCTCTCGACTTAGAGAGGCGAGGAGTATAGTAGTGGCTTGGGAGTTGAAGTGTCGGGTTTAGGCAACCTCGTTCGAATCATAATGTTCATCCCCCGGCGATGGTACCTGCACTCCAAACTCAACAACGTCCCAAATACTAGCATGGAGTGAGGTTAGGTGATGCCTCATTGAAAGTCGCCTAGAGGGGGGGGGTGAATAGGGCGAAACTGAAATTTACAAAGTTAATCACAACTACAAGCCGGGTTAGCGTTAGAAATATAATGCGAGTCCGAGAGAGGGCGTAAAAACAAATCACAAGCGAATAGAGAAGTGAGTGTAACACCCGGATTTTAGGGGTCCAAAACCCGGGGTTAACATAAACACCAGGTATGCTGGGACCAAGTCTCATACATATGATGTATAGTGGCACAGGATCGAATGTCACATCTTTATATATAACAGGAGTTCTATACAAAATAAATAATTACATTATAAGGAGACAACGGTCCAGCAACCCAAAGTTGACTGGGAGACGACGACCTAGACCTCTCACGAACTCATCGCAGCATCCTCCATGAGCATCATCCTGCAGTACCTGGTCTTGACCTGTGGTGTATGTGAGACAGCAAGAGTGAGCTCACATACGTTCATCGCTCAACAAGTTGTGGGGAATAATGTGCATGAACTCGCCAAAGGTGGGAGCTCACGTGAAGTGTAAGGCTTACCAAAGAAGATGGTTAGAGCTGAGCATTGCTTTTAAAGTTGGTCAAAATTTTATTAGCAGTTACTAAGTATAAGTAAATACCAAACCCAATTAAGTAATAAATCAAGTAACAACACCACCTGCAATGCAATGCATATGACAAATTGAATTTAGTTCCATAAATTAATCATGTGAGGGTCCGAGCTGCTCATGACCGTGAGCACGGCTAGTATACCAGTTTTACACTCTGCAGAGGTTGCGCATCTTTACCCACAAGCCGTGTTACCCATCTGCCAAGGGGTCATGAATCCCATACACCTCTACCAAGGAAGCGAGGCAGGGTAACACTACGAGGCCTTTACAAAGTTCCACTAGCTTCCGAAAACCCGCTACAGTTTATAGGAAGATCCAGTACAGGAATCCCTTGCAGGACCGCCATCGCAGCAAAATCCTCCCGAGGGCCTCCCCGCACTGACCTCTCCCCTACTGCCCTTGCCCCTTTCGGGTAAGGTAGTCTTCCACTAGCTTTCCTAATTAATCAGCCAAGGGCATCCCATACTACCCTTGTGGTAGCACTGTTTTCCCGGGTGGTCGCTCCATGTTCCAATTAACATAATGATCTTAACATGAACCATAAATAACAACTGATAACAAAGGTATAATCATGAATAGTAAGGTGTATCTCTATACCCAAAGCCACATATAGCACTAGCAAGTACTACCCAAAGATTCAGTGGTGAACAAGGTATAAAGATAATCAAACTAGGGTAACCTATTGGGTCCCATCAAAATTAACCTATGCAGATCATTATGATTAATCAGAACATGAGTGGGTAAAAAGAAGTGATCAAGGGCACAACTTGCCTGGGCCTTGAGATTCCAGGTACCAGGATGATCTTTAGGTGACTCGTGACCTCACTGCTAGTCGTAGCAATCCAAACAAACATGGTATAGGCAAAATTAACATTACACCAAACATAAGAACAAAATACACATTAATAATATACATATTAAAATAAGGTCATAGGAACAGGAACCATTAATTTTGGAGTTATAGATTTTAAGTTATGAATTTTCAAAGGTGATTATAATATGATTAAATGATAAATAAATTTTCTGACAGAGTTCATGTCAAAACAGTGATTCTAAATGGTAGAGAATATTATTACAAAATTTTAGGAATTGGAATGACTCAATTTGGAGCTAAAATGAATTAGTTATGAATTATCTAAGTTCTAGCAATTATTTTTATATTAAAAATTCATTTTCTATTTATGTTCTCTGGTTTTCATGTTGACTGGACTGAGCGTCAAATACTGGAAACTACAGGGGCCCCGGAGCAAATTACCCGAGACACAGCGCACAGTTACAATGGGACTGCGGGTTTATTTAGTGAAACCCGAGGGGTTCTTTAGAAAAAATGCCACGCGAAGGGGTATCGCTTGATCTCGGCCGTCCGATCAACACCGGACGCACCAGATTAGATCACGAGGGTTTGAATCGGTACGCAGCGCGCGCCGTTGGATCCGAGATCAACGGCCCACGAATGCCCACGGTCCAAACTACCCCGAACCACACGATTGAAGACCGACGGCTCGGATTTAAACTGACGAAGGGGTACGCCCCGATCTAATCGGGACCGTCCACGCGCCATCCGACGGTCCGAGGATCGCCCCCAACCCGACCGAGCTGCGCGGCGGCGCCGCCCTCGGCCTGCGGCGGACCGTCGCCGGCGCGCACGCAATTCTACGCCTAAGTGTCCTAAGTCCAAAATTGAAGGGTGCCACGCAAAAAGGAAACAACGGCGAGCACGGTGGGGTGATTTACCGAGCGTGCGGACCACTGGCTGAAGCGGACCACGGCGGAGGGCGGAACCACGACGGAGGAGACGCGCCGTTGATCAATTGACGACGACGGGGAGCTCCCAACCCAAGACCGGTGCACGCACACCTTCCCTGGGTCCTGGCGACGCTATTTGACCAAAAAAAACCCGGGGCAGAACGCGAGCACGGTGGAGGTTCCGCCGTCGGCGGCCGCGAGACGGCAATGGCGGGCGCAGCTTCCTGATTCTCTCTCACTTTGACGACGGGTCACGGGTGGATGAGGGAAGGGGTCGCGGAGCTTCGGCTTTATACCCAAGGAGCGACCCGCGGCCGTTGCACGGACGCCGAGATTACCGGCGAGCTTCGGAGTCCGCGCGCGATGGTGTTCGTCGCGATTTGGTTGGGGGTGAACCCGACATGTGGACCCCACGGACCAGAGAGAGGGAGAGAGGAGCGAGCGCGGGTGAGAGCGACTGGGCAGGGGGCCCCACCCGTCAGCGGTGACAGGAGCGCGGCAAGCGTGAGGATGACGCGCGGGCCCCGCGACGTCAGCGAAATGCGAGAGCGCGTGTGAGGGGGAGTGGCTGGCATGCGGGCCCGGGCTGTCGGCGCCAGGTGAAGGTGCTAATGGGCTGCGCGGAGGCCGTTTCGTTAGGTGGGCCAAAAGTGATGAAATCGGCCCAGGTAAGTTCCTTTTTCCTTTTCTTTTTATATTTTCTGTTTTCTTTTTCATTTCTCTTTTCAAATTCAAACTTAAATCCAAATTCAAACTTTGTGGCAAGTTTATTCTCAGTTTATATATTCAATTTGAACTTACCAATATAGGATCTATTCATTTATGAATTTATCTTGTATTTTATAATATTTCTTTCTCTTTTCTCCCTTTCCCATTTATTTTCTATTTTCTATTTTTCCTTTCCATTTGAATTTCAAATCAACACAAGTTCAAACACTTAATTTGGATACACATATAGAATTCCAGCATAATGTGCAAAAACCTATTTTATGTATTTCTTTATTTATTTTAGTTCTTTTAGACAAGCTTTTAATCATATAGTAGAATAATCCCTACCTTATAACTTCTAGGGAAATCAAAATTTACATTGTAGACTATATATATTAAGAAATAGCTTAATCCTAATTCTTTTATATATACTAACCCAAGGGCAATTTAGATTATCTAAGTATCTTTAATTATGTATTTTTAACATATTCATGAGTGGAAACTTCTAAATTATGATTATCTTTAAGGAAAGGTGTTTTGATTTAAAATCTTTGAGAATTTTTCTTTGTTTTCACAAGATTGAACTTTAGGGTGTTACAAATCCTACCCCCCTTAAAAATAATCTCGTCCTCGAGATTTGAAAGAAAAAGGATGCATACTCATATGCACAAACAAAGAGATCTTAGCATGAGGTATAATTCTTTAACAAAACATTGGGTCAATAGACCTTATTGTTCCTTCTTAACATAGTCTCATATCATCTACTAACTAAAGTAACATCTAGACCTTACAAATCATCATAATTTATATCTATGTAGCTTGGTGAAGCTGGTGGTGGTGGTGGAGGTTGTTGTTGTTGTCTCTCCAGCCGTGCTTGCCTTATTTCTTGGCGGGCTTGACGTATTTCCTCGCGTTGTTGTCTTATCTGATTCTGCATCTCGGTCACCATGTCTGTTAACTGTTGTATTACCAGTCTTTGGGTAGCAACCACTTGATTGAGGTCAACAGGTGGAGGATTTGGAGGATTCATTTTCTGTTTGTTGTTACGTGATAATCTTTCCTTTCCTGGTATTGACCATGAAAGTTAGAAGCATATGGTAATAGTTTTGCAAAGGAAATTATTCAATAAGCGGAAGGAATAAGCTAGTAGCTGGTTATACCCTAAAGATTCTTTGGTAGGGCTTAATCTTTGTTTTATGTCCAGATTGGGGTGACCAATCATATAAGGTGAATATCCAAGGGTAAGATAGAATCAGTCAAGATGAGAGATATATATGGGTGAGATGGACTACAGGGTGTAGGTTAAAAGTTTGTTTGTTATTAGGTGGGAATAGAAAGGTTATACCATTCATCTTGGTTCTATGGGTTGGGTTAGCTCATGGTTGAATTGATCCAATGTGCTAAGATAAGTTAATACATGGCTAGTGGGGTCTAATCTCTTCTACTAGTGTCATTAATCTATTTAAGTGGACCACATTAAGTTATATAACATTAGACCACACTGGATTAGGTCACATTAGGTAAGATTGGATATGACTAGATTAGACTAGTTTAGGTTAGATAGGTCCAACAGGGTAGAATATGTTAGGGTGTTTGGAGATTAGTATGTTATGATAAGATAGAGTCTCTTGCTGGTTTATAATTGAGAGGTTATGCAACTATCAGATGGTTAAGGTAGTTGCATATGACCAAGTCAATCTGTCATTCTTAATTTAGTGCAGGGTGAACTAAGTTAAGACCTGTTCTATAGGGGTAGAGTCTAGATTATTTCATCAGTATTATCTAACATGTTTGATAAGTCACTTTTAGATTTGATCAGATCTGGGTCAGATCGGTGTGACTAGATAAGATCTAATTAATTTGCATTAGATCATGGTTGTTAAACTAGGGTGGATAAGTATGTTTATTAGGATAAGATGGATCCATAAAGATAAGATAGAATCTTTTGAGACTAGTTAGATCTTATTAGGATGGAATAAGTAAAGTGGTTAGGATAAGGTGAATCCTTCAAGATAAGATAAATCTATTAAGATAAGAGAAAAACCTCTTAAGATAAGATGGATCTATATACATTAGGATAAGTTAAGACCTTTTGAGATAAGATAGATCTATGAGTGTAGGATAGTATCTCTTGAGATGAGATGACTCTATTAAGATAAGGGAGAATCTTTTAAGATAAGATGAATTGTTTAGAATGAGATCTTTTAGGATAAGTTAAATCCCTTAAGCTAGATATGTTTCAATGGGGATAATCTAGGTTGTCTAGTTATTTTATAAATATATTTTTATACCTATGTATATATGCAGATGCAATTGTGGACATTACTCCACAACTCATCACACTCAAACAAAGATCCAAATCAGACAAGTGTCATAAGAACAAACATTCAAGTGCATAGATAACCATAAAAATAGTTTTGTTTTTGTTCCTAAGATTAGGTCTCCTATTCCTAAAGGTTACTCTAGGCACAGGATTTCAAAGTGTGAAATCCACATTTGTCTTTAGAAGGATAAGGTAAGAATGATCAGAGTGAAGCGGAAATAGATGAGAAAAGATTAAGATAAGTTTTAGAAAAGAATCAGAGTAGCAAAAGTAAGTAGACAATGGTTGTCCAGTTCTATCTAGGTTTCGTCCTACAGTCAACATTCCTCTGATACCACTTCTGTAACACCCGGATTTTAGGGGTCCAAAACCCGGGGTTAACATAAACACCAGGTATGCTGGGACCAAGTCTCATACATATGATGTATAGTGGCACAGGATCGAATGTCACATCTTTATATATAACAGGAGTTCTATACAAAATAAATAATTACATTATAAGGAGACAACGGTCCAGCAACCCAAAGTTGACTGGGAGACGACGACCTAGACCTCTCACGAACTCATCGCAGCATCCTCCATGAGCATCATCCTGCAGTACCTGGTCTTGACCTGTGGTGTATGTGAGACAGCAAGAGTGAGCTCACATACGTTCATCGCTCAACAAGTTGTGGGGAATAATGTGCATGAACTCGCCAAAGGTGGGAGCTCACGTGAAGTGTAAGGCTTACCAAAGAAGATGGTTAGAGCTGAGCATTGCTTTTAAAGTTGGTCAAAATTTTATTAGCAGTTACTAAGTATAAGTAAATACCAAACCCAATTAAGTAATAAATCAAGTAACAACACCACCTGCAATGCAATGCATATGACAAATTGAATTTAGTTCCATAAATTAATCATGTGAGGGTCCGAGCTGCTCATGACCGTGAGCACGGCTAGTATACCAGTTTTACACTCTGCAGAGGTTGCGCATCTTTACCCACAAGCCGTGTTACCCATCTGCCAAGGGGTCATGAATCCCATACACCTCTACCAAGGAAGCGAGGCAGGGTAACACTACGAGGCCTTTACAAAGTTCCACTAGCTTCCGAAAACCCGCTACAGTTTATAGGAAGATCCAGTACAGGAATCCCTTGCAGGACCGCCATCGCAGCAAAATCCTCCCGAGGGCCTCCCCGCACTGACCTCTCCCCTACTGCCCTTGCCCCTTTCGGGTAAGGTAGTCTTCCACTAGCTTTCCTAATTAATCAGCCAAGGGCATCCCATACTACCCTTGTGGTAGCACTGTTTTCCCGGGTGGTCGCTCCATGTTCCAATTAACATAATGATCTTAACATGAACCATAAATAACAACTGATAACAAAGGTATAATCATGAATAGTAAGGTGTATCTCTATACCCAAAGCCACATATAGCACTAGCAAGTACTACCCAAAGATTCAGTGGTGAACAAGGTATAAAGATAATCAAACTAGGGTAACCTATTGGGTCCCATCAAAATTAACCTATGCAGATCATTATGATTAATCAGAACATGAGTGGGTAAAAAGAAGTGATCAAGGGCACAACTTGCCTGGGCCTTGAGATTCCAGGTACCAGGATGATCTTTAGGTGACTCGTGACCTCACTGCTAGTCGTAGCAATCCAAACAAACATGGTATAGGCAAAATTAACATTACACCAAACATAAGAACAAAATACACATTAATAATATACATATTAAAATAAGGTCATAGGAACAGGAACCATTAATTTTGGAGTTATAGATTTTAAGTTATGAATTTTCAAAGGTGATTATAATATGATTAAATGATAAATAAATTTTCTGACAGAGTTCATGTCAAAACAGTGATTCTAAATGGTAGAGAATATTATTACAAAATTTTAGGAATTGGAATGACTCAATTTGGAGCTAAAATGAATTAGTTATGAATTATCTAAGTTCTAGCAATTATTTTTATATTAAAAATTCATTTTCTATTTATGTTCTCTGGTTTTCATGTTGACTGGACTGAGCGTCAAATACTGGAAACTACAGGGGCCCCGGAGCAAATTACCCGAGACACAGCGCACAGTTACAATGGGACTGCGGGTTTATTTAGTGAAACCCGAGGGGTTCTTTAGAAAAAATGCCACGCGAAGGGGTATCGCTTGATCTCGGCCGTCCGATCAACACCGGACGCACCAGATTAGATCACGAGGGTTTGAATCGGTACGCAGCGCGCGCCGTTGGATCCGAGATCAACGGCCCACGAATGCCCACGGTCCAAACTACCCCGAACCACACGATTGAAGACCGACGGCTCGGATTTAAACTGACGAAGGGGTACGCCCCGATCTAATCGGGACCGTCCACGCGCCATCCGACGGTCCGAGGATCGCCCCCAACCCGACCGAGCTGCGCGGCGGCGCCGCCCTCGGCCTGCGGCGGACCGTCGCCGGCGCGCACGCAATTCTACGCCTAAGTGTCCTAAGTCCAAAATTGAAGGGTGCCACGCAAAAAGGAAACAACGGCGAGCACGGTGGGGTGATTTACCGAGCGTGCGGACCACTGGCTGAAGCGGACCACGGCGGAGGGCGGAACCACGACGGAGGAGACGCGCCGTTGATCAATTGACGACGACGGGGAGCTCCCAACCCAAGACCGGTGCACGCACACCTTCCCTGGGTCCTGGCGACGCTATTTGACCAAAAAAACCCGGGGCAGAACGCGAGCACGGTGGAGGTTCCGCCGTCGGCGGCCGCGAGACGGCAATGGCGGGCGCAGCTTCCTGATTCTCTCTCACTTTGACGACGGGTCACGGGTGGATGAGGGAAGGGGTCGCGGAGCTTCGGCTTTATACCCAAGGAGCGACCCGCGGCCGTTGCACGGACGCCGAGATTACCGGCGAGCTTCGGAGTCCGCGCGCGATGGTGTTCGTCGCGATTTGGTTGGGGGTGAACCCGACATGTGGACCCCACGGACCAGAGAGAGGGAGAGAGGAGCGAGCGCGGGTGAGAGCGACTGGGCAGGGGGCCCCACCCGTCAGCGGTGACAGGAGCGCGGCAAGCGTGAGGATGACGCGCGGGCCCCGCGACGTCAGCGAAATGCGAGAGCGCGTGTGAGGGGGAGTGGCTGGCATGCGGGCCCGGGCTGTCGGCGCCAGGTGAAGGTGCTAATGGGCTGCGCGGAGGCCGTTTCGTTAGGTGGGCCAAAAGTGATGAAATCGGCCCAGGTAAGTTCCTTTTTCCTTTTCTTTTTATATTTTCTGTTTTCTTTTTCATTTCTCTTTTCAAATTCAAACTTAAATCCAAATTCAAACTTTGTGGCAAGTTTATTCTCAGTTTATATATTCAATTTGAACTTACCAATATAGGATCTATTCATTTATGAATTTATCTTGTATTTTATAATATTTCTTTCTCTTTTCTCCCTTTCCCATTTATTTTCTATTTTCTATTTTTCCTTTCCATTTGAATTTCAAATCAACACAAGTTCAAACACTTAATTTGGATACACATATAGAATTCCAGCATAATGTGCAAAAACCTATTTTATGTATTTCTTTATTTATTTTAGTTCTTTTAGACAAGCTTTTAATCATATAGTAGAATAATCCCTACCTTATAACTTCTAGGGAAATCAAAATTTACATTGTAGACTATATATATTAAGAAATAGCTTAATCCTAATTCTTTTATATATACTAACCCAAGGGCAATTTAGATTATCTAAGTATCTTTAATTATGTATTTTTAACATATTCATGAGTGGAAACTTCTAAATTATGATTATCTTTAAGGAAAGGTGTTTTGATTTAAAATCTTTGAGAATTTTTCTTTGTTTTCACAAGATTGAACTTTAGGGTGTTACAGTGAGACACAAGGATTTGTTTTACCGAGGTTCGGTTCTCTCAAACCTACTCCCCGTTGAGGTGGTCACAAAGACCGGGTCTCTTTCAACCCTTTCCCTCTCTCAAACGGTCCCTCGGACCGAGTGAGCTTCTCTTCTCAATCAACCGGGAACCAAACTTCCCCGCAAGGACCACCACACAATTGGTGTCTCTTGCCTCGATTACAATTGAGATGATCGCAAGAAAGAATGAGAAAAAGAAGCAATCCTGGCGCAAGAGCTCAAATGAACACAACAATCACTCTCTCTAATCACTAAAGCTTTGAGTGGAATTGGGAGAGGATTTGATCTCTTTGGTGTGTCTAGAATTGAATGCTAGAGCTCTTGTAAGTAGTTGGAAGGTGCAAAACTTGGATGACTTGAATGTGGGGGTGGTTGGGGTATTTATAGCCCCAACCACCAAACTTGACCGTTGGTGGAGGCTTCTATCGCATGGCGCACCGGACAGTCCGGTGCGCCAGCCACGTCACCTGGCCGAAGGGTTCCGACCGTTGGAGCTCTGTCTTGTAGGCCCGCCTGGCTGTCCGGTGGTGCACCGGACAGGCCCTGTAGGCTGTCAGGTGTGCCACCCGCGCGTGCACTGCTCCTCTGCGCGTGGTGGCGCGCATTTAATGCGTTGCAGATGACCGTTGCGCTCGAAGTAGCCGTTGCCTCCGCTGTCACACCGGATAGTCCGGTGTGCACCGGACACTGTCTGGTGACTCACCAGACAGTCCGGTGAATTATAGCGGAGCGGATTCCCGAAGCTGGCGAGTTCAGAGTTGCTCTCCCTTGGGGCACCGGACACTGTCCGGTGGTGCACCGGACAGTCCAGTGAATTATAGTGGAGCTCCTCTGAAAGTTCCCGAAGGTGAAGAGTTGGGCGTCAAGTTCCCTGGTGCACCGGACACTGTCCGGTGCGCCAGACCAGGGTGCCTTCCGGGAAATCCTTTGCTCTCTTGATTGAACCCACTCTTGGTCTTTTTATTGACTTTTTGTGAACCTTTGGCACCTGTAGAACTTATAGACTAGAACAAACTAGTTAGTCCAATTATTTGTGTTGGGCAATTCAACCACCAAAATCATTTAGGAAAGAGGTGGAAGCCTAATTCCCTTTCAATCTCCCCCTTTTTGGTGATTGATGCCAACACAAACCAAAGTAAGTATAGAAGTGCATAATTGAACTAGTTTGCAAAATGTAAGTGCAAAGGTTACTTAGAATTGAGCCAATATAAATTCTCATAAGATATGCATGGATTGTTTCTTTATAATTTTATCATTTTGGACCACGCTTGCACCACATGTTTTGTTTTTGTAAATACTTTTGTAAATTCTTTTCAAAGTTCTTTACAAATAGTCAAAGGTAAATGAGTAAGATTTTGAGAAGCATTTTCAAGATTTGAAATTTTCTCCCCCTGTTTCAAATGCTTTTTCCTTTGACTAAACAAAAACTCCCCTTCAATAAAATTCTCCTCTTAGTGTTCAAGAGGGTTTTAAGATACCAATTTTTTTTGAAGGTGCTACTTTCTCCCCCTTTAGAACACAATGAGATACTAATTTGAAAATCATAAGTTTTAAAATGTGGTGGTGGTGCGGTCCTTTTGCTTTGGGCTTAATACTCTCCCCCTTTGGCATGAATCGCCAAAAACTGATGTTTGAGTGAAATGTAAGCCCTTTCATGAACTACTTTCTCCCCCTTTGGCAAATAATATGAGTGAAGATTATATCAAAAGACAGAGAGATGCTCGGAGCGACGGCGAAGGAAGAGTGATGAAGTGGAAGCCTTTGTCTTCGCCGAAGACTCCAATTCCCTCTCAATTACCTATGACTTGGGTTGAAATTCACTTGAAAACATATTAGTCATAGCATATGAAAGAGATATGATCAAAGGTATATTTATGAGCTATGTATGCAAGACATCAAAAGAAATTCCTAGAATCAAGAATATTTAGCTCATGCCTAAGTCTGGTAAATGTTTGCTCATCTAATGGTTTGGTAAAGATATCGGCTAATTGATCCTTAGTATTAATGTATGCAATCTCGATATCTCCCTTTTGTTGGTGATCCCTTAAGAAGTGATACCGAATGGCTATGTGTTTAGTGCAGCTATGCTCAATGGGATTATCCGCCATGCGGATTGCACTCTCATTATCACATAGAAGAGGAACTTTGGTTAATTTGTAACCATAGTCCCTAAGGGTTTGCCTCATCCAAAGTAGTTGCGCGCAACAATGGCCTGCGGCAATATACTCGGCTTCAGCGGTTGAAAGAGCCACAGAATTTTGCTTCTTTGAAGCCCAAGACACCAAGGACCTTCCCAAGAACTGGCAAGTCCCCGATGTGCTCTTTCTATTGATTTTGCCCTAGGGTCGGGCAAAGCGGAGTTCGTCGTCTTCCGGGGCTGAGCCCGAGTCCGAGCCCTGGGGTCGGGTGAAGCAGAGTTTCCTATGGCGCCTGAGGCCGGACTTGGCTGCTGTCAGCCTCACTCTGCCGAGTGGCACAGCAGTCGGAGCGTCGCAGGCGGCGCTGTCCTCTTGTCAGGCCGGTCAGTGGAGCGGCGAAGTGACTGCGGTCGCTTCAGCTCTGTCTACTGAAGGGCGCGCGTCAGGATAAGGTGTCAAGTCACCTTTGCATTAAAGGCTCCTGCGATACGGTCGGTCGGCGTGGCGGCTTGGCCAAGGTTGCTTCTTGGTAAAGCCTGGGCCTCGGGCGAGCCGAAGGTGTGTCCGTTGCTGGAGGGGGTCCTCAGGCGAGACGTAAATCCTCCGGGGTCGGCTGCCCCTGCCCGAGGCTGGGCTTGGGCGAGGCGAGATCATGTCCCTTGAGTGGACCGATCCTTGACTTAATCGCACCCATCAGGCCTTTGCAGCTTTGTGCTGATGGGGGTTACCAGCTGAGATTAGGAGTCTTGAGGGTACCCCTAATTATGGTCCCTGACAATAGCCCCCGAGCCTCGAAGGGAGTGTTAATACTCGCTTAGAGGCTTTTGTCGCACTTTTTTGCAAGGGGACCGGCCTTTCTCGGTTGCATTTTGTTCCGGTGGGTGCGCGCGAGCGCACCCGCCGGGTGTAGCCCCCGAGGCCTCGGAGGAGTGGTTTGACTCCTTCGAGGTCTTAATGCGTTTCGCAATGCTTCGGCCGGTCTGGTTGTTCCCTCATGCGAGCTGGCCGTAGCCCGGGTGCACGGTCGGGTCCCAAGTTCTCGGGCTGGTATGTTGACGCTGTCAACGGTTTGGCCGGAGCCGGATTTGCGAGAGCAGCCCCCGAGCCTCCGCACAGGGCGAGAGGACGGTCAAGGACAGACTCGACTTCTTTACATACGCCCTTGCGTCGCCTTTCCGCAAGGAGGAGGGGGGGGGGAAGCGCCATGTTGCCCTTGGAGGGCATCGAACATAGTGTCTCCGATGAGCTGCTAACGGGTAATCCGAGTGGACGCCCGTGCCCATTTGTTCCGCCGCGCGATCCGTGGCCTTTCTCCACCGTCACGGCGGATGACCTGGAGGCCCTCGTCGCTGAGGGTTTGCTTCGCCCTCTCTCCGATGAGAGGCAGCCGGAGTGGATGCCCCCCCCCGAGCGGAGCCGCCCCATCCCCGCCGCCGGGGTATGTCGTGAGCTTCGTCTCCTTTCACGAGCGGGGGTTCGGAGTGCCGGCGAGCCATTTTATGCGAGCGATTCTGCATGTCTACGGGGTGGAGCTGCACAACCTCAGCCCCAACTCCATCTCGCAAGCCGCCATCTTCGCGGCGGTTTGCGAAGGATACTTGGGGATTGACCCTCACTGGGACCTGTGGACTCATTTCTTCTCCGCGGAACTTTTTGCTTCGCCGACGGGGGAGAGAAGGGTCCGCACGGCAGTGCGGGCCGGTGGCTGCATCCTCCAGCTGAGGCAGGCGCGGGCGCCGCAGTATATCCCCGCCATCCTTGCGTCCTCGAACAAAGGGTGGCAGCGCTGGTGGTTCTATCTCCGGAATGACAACGGGAGGCTCCCGTCGTTTTCTCAGTGTGTGGTGACTGTCGCCGCTGACGCCTGGCGTTACGGGACCCCGCACGACAGACAGAAGAATCTCTAGCCCCTTCTGAAGGCCCTGGAGGGGTTGCGGAAAGGAGGCTCACCGCTGCGGGAGTGATTGCCGCCATTCATCGCCGGAGAGTGCTCCCCTTGACGGAGTGGCGGTTGCCGCTTTGGGAGATGACGCCGGAGGCCGACTTGGAGGGTTCGCGGATGTCCTCGGATCCCCTTCTCGTCGACGACCTCCACAGGCGGGTAGCCGTCACGTTGGGGAAACCGGACGCCGGCGCCCTGTCCTAGCCATTGATGCGTCCCGACCGCGGGTGTGTGTCCCTGGTGAGTGTTCGCTCCTTCTTTCTCCTTGCGTCGGATTGCCCTTGGTTCTTACAGCCGAGACTTTTCGTCTGTCTCCAGGAGGTCGGGTGTCACAAGCCTTCTCGGCCACCGGTCCCGGAGGACGCGGTGGACCGAGCTGCGCGGAGGGTTGCCGCGGAGAAGAGAAAGGAGAAAAAGGACGCGAAGAAGGCTCGGGCCCGCGAGCGGACGCGGGCCCGAGACGCCTTGGAAAGGCTCCGTCGTCGGTAGGAGAGGGATGGACTCCCGAGGGAGCCGTCGCCGGAAACGCCTGACGACGATGACGACGATGACGAAGACGACGATATGGCTGCCCGCCTTGGCCTCAGCCCGGGTCTGAGGCTAGGCCAGGAGTCGTCAAGCCAGCCCTCGAGCGGGCTGGCGCCGTCGGTTTCCGGGGCCGGGATGCCGAGGTCCCGGTCCGAAGAGCGGGGGCAGACCGTGGTGGTACTTGACCCCTTGGCTGGGGAGGTTGAGGTGACCCCGGGGAGTCAGGCTGAGCTGCTTGTTCCCCGAGAACCGTCGCCCGTGCCGGCTGCGGAGGAGGGCGATCCTCAGGTCGTCGTGGTTGTGCCTGGGCAGTCCGTCTCTCGGGCGTCTAGGGCGCCCAAGGCGAGGATGGTACCGAAGCTGGCAGCGAGGCAGACCTCAGTGGTACCTTCGGGGGTCGAGGTTCGAGAGACCTCCCCACACGCATGGTTGATCATGGCCCGGAGTGGGTAAGTACCTTAGGATGTCTTCGTCCCGGGTCCTCCTTTGTATGTCCCGACCCTGACTTTCCTCTTCTCCTTAGCAAGCGGAGTCATGGTCTGACCGATCTGGCTCCCTGGAAGGTCCTCAAGACGACGTCGGCTTCCGCGGCCGGTGCCGCGCCGGGCCTCGCCGGCCAGCTGACCTTCTCGCAAGATGCCCCACAGCGGGGGGCTGAGGCGGCACCAGTTGTCGTGGAGCGAGTTCCCGAGGCCGGCTCTTCTGCCGAGGCGGCCGCCGCGTTGGGGGTGGCGGCTGGCGCGGCCGTGGCCTCGGGCCCACCAGACATGCCGCCGGCGCTGGCGCCGGCTGCTGCCGAGGCCGTTGCCGTCCTGGCCGTGGAGCGACCCGTCGCCCCCGACGCTGAGATGGCCGAGGCGTCGCTACTTGGTGCCTCGGAGGAGGGGGGCGCGGGACCGCGACCCGTCCCACCGAGCGGCAGCCTTGTCCCTACGCGGCGGAGCTCCGAGGGGCGGCGCCAGTTGCTCCGGTTCCGAACCCATGAGGCCTCGGATCCCTTCTTCGTTCTTGACGACGAGCGAGAGGAGCAGTCTTGGGACAAGCTCCGTGAGTGTGCCGAGGCAACGGTGGGGTCGCTCCGATCATCCTTGGAGGTCTTTTGCAGGGACGTTCTCAAGATCCTCCAGGTAATGATTTCAGGCATACGTTTCTCGTGATCAAGGCGTCCTTTGTGACGCCCTGCTTCCTTCCCTCAGGATCTGACGAATCTGAGTGCCGCCAAGTCGTCGTTCATCCACCGCGAGGTTGATGTTTGGGGTTCACTGCGGTCCCTGAGGACCTCGCTTGCCAGGGCTACCGCGCGCCTCTCCTAGCAGAGCGCCGAGGTGGCGGACCTTCGGTTGCTCTGTGCCGATCTGGGAGCAGAGGCAGCAACGACGGCAGTCGGAGCTTGACCGGGTCACCGGCGAGCGGGACCAATCTCGGGGCCGGGTCGCCGAGGCCGAAAGCCGGGCCGGAGCCCTTGCAGCAGACCTAGCCGTGGCCCGAGCCGCATCCTCGGAGCAGCGCGCCCGAGCCGGAGGTATGTCTTGGCTGTTTTAAGTTTTTGTTTCAGCTCGGTTCCTCAACTTGTGTTTGAGGTCTTGCGCTTTGGCTGTTCGCAGAGCTCGAGTCTGCCCTTGACAAGTCCACCAGGGTGCTTGCTCAGGCGACCGAGCAGAGGGAGGCCGACCAAGTGGCCATGTCCAAGGCCATCTCGGCTTTCTGCCGGGTCTTTGGCTTCGACGACGTCCCCTCGGGAAGCTCCCCTCAAAGTCACCTGCAGGCCTTGGGTGACCATGTGTGTGGCAGACTCTGCGAGGCGCTACATCACGGCGTCAGGCGGGCCTTCGCCGTGCTTGCTTCCCACTATGTCGTGGATCTGGAGCGGGTCAGCGAGGGGTATTGCCTCCCCGACGAAGATGAAGCCGCCCTGGCTGAAGTCCAGAGGCTCGACGCGGCCGCCGCGGGCCCGAGCGCGGTGCTGGCAACCACCTTTGAGGCAGAGATCCTCCCGCCTACGCCGTCGTCCGAGGCCGGGGCTCCTTCTCCGGGCGACGCCTGACTCTGCCGGAGCAGTTTTCTTTGAATGCACATGTGTCTTTTGTGGCCGCTGAGGCCCGAACACTTTATTATCGTAGTATAAGGTTGTGCTCCTTTTCCTTCCATTTTGCGTATCCGGCCCCGTTCGTCAGTAGCAGGGTGGTTTGCCCAAGTAGGAGTCATTTTTCATGGTAGGTGACGAGTGAGGTATCAGTATCCACGAGGTGTAGGAGTCCTTCGGCTCGGTCGGCCTTGCCACTTACATGCGCCCTCGTTCGCTTCTTGGGGCCCTGCAACTGATGTAGCCGGGGAATGTAGAAGCCTTTTTGATAGAAGACTTTTTTCGAGGAAAATTTTAACGCAGAGGGGGTTCCCCCCTTCTAGCCCCCGAGGGAGGGTCGGGCTTTGCCGAGGCAAGGCTAACCCTTCCTTGATGACTAGACTTCATGTGTGAATGAGGTGTATGAACGACTTGAAAGCATCTTAAGGGTAGAAGCGACGTAGCTGTCGGATGTTCCAAGCGTTGCTGTAGACCTCGCCTTGACTGTTGGCCGGCTTGTACGTCCCGGGCTTCAGAACTTTGGTGATGACGAACGGCCCTTTCCAGGGAGGCGTGAGCTTGTGCCGCCCTCGGGCGTCTTGTCGCAGCCGAAGCACCAGGTCGCCCACCTGGAGGTCTCGGGACCGAACCCCTCGAGCGTGGTAGCGTCGCAGGGACTGGTGATATCGCGCCGAGTGTAGCAAGGCTATGTCCCGAGCCTCCTCCAGCTGGTCCAATGAGTCTTCTCGGTTAGCTCGGTTGCTTTGATCGTCGTAGGCCCTCGCCCTCGGGGAACCGTATTCTATTCTAAGTCTATGGGCAAGATGGCCTCGGCCCCATAGACTAGAAAGAACGGTGTGAAGCCCGTGGCTCGGCTCGGCGTTGTCCTTAGACTCCAGACCACCGAGGGGAGCTCCTTCATCCATCGCTTGCCGAACTTGTTGAGGTCATTGTAGATCCACGACTTGAGTCTTTGCAGGATCATGCCGTTGGCATGCTCTACTTGCCCATTCGTCATGGGGTGAGCCACGGCGGCCCAGTCCACCCGGATGTGGTGATCCTCGCAGAAGTCCAGGAACTTTCTGTCGGTGAACTGGGTGCCATTGTCGGTGATGATGGAGTTCGGGACCCCAAAGCGATGGATGATGTTGGTGAAGAACGCCATCGCCTGTTCGGACCTGATGCTGTTTAGGGGCCGGACCTCGACCCACTTGGAGAATTTGTCGATGGCGACCAGCAGGTGCGTGTAGCCCCCGGGTGCCTTCTGCAAGGGGCCGACGAGGTCTAGACCCCACACAGCAAACGACCAGGTGATGGGTAAGGTCTGCAGAGCCTGAGCGGGCAGGTGGGTCTGTCTTGCGTAGAATTGACACCCTTCGCAGGTGCGCACAATTCTAGTGGCGTCGGCCACCGCGGTCGGCCAGTAGAAGCCTTGTCGGAAGGCGTTTCCAACAAGGACTCAAGGTGCTGCGTGATGACCGCAAGCCCCCGAGTGTATTTCTTGTAAGAGCTCCTGGCCTATGGCGATGGATATGCATCGCTGGAGGATGCCTGAGGGGCTGCGGTGGTAGAGCTCCTTCCCGTCCCCTAGCAAGACGAACGACTTGGCGCACCGCGCCAACCGCCGAGCTTCGGCTCGGTCGAGGGGTAGCTCTCCTCGGTGGAGATATTGCAGGTACGGGGTCTGCCAGTTTCGATCAGGCGTGACCCCGCTTCGCTCTTCCTCGACGTGCAGTGCCTCATCTTCGGGGGCCGAGGTTGCCTCGGGCTGAGCCGAGGGTGTCTCGGGCAGAGCCGAGGGTGCCTCGGGCCGAGCCGAGGATGCCTCGGGCTGGGCCGAGGCCTTCTCGGGCTCAGGCGTGTCGTCGGTCTTGACGGAGGGTTGGTGCAGGTCTCAGGAGAAGATGTCCGGGGGAACCGTTGTTCACCCCGAGGCTATCTTAGCCAGCTCGTCCGCAGTCTCGTTGTAGCGTCGGGCGATGTGGTTGAGCTCGAGCCCATAGAACTTGTCTTCCAGGCGCCGAACCTCATCGCAGTAGGCTTCCATCTTTGGGTCGCGGCAGTGGGAGTTCTTCATGACTTGGTCGATGACGAGCTGCGAGTCACCGCGAGCGTCGAGGCGTCGGACCCCTAGCTCGATGGCGATGCGCAACCCTGGACCGACGAGTAAATTGTCGCCGCGTGCCCCAGCCCAGATGGGTCGGCGCGAGACGGAGCGCGAAGGGGGGTAGAAGCCGGAGGGAGATAGGCGTAAAAGGGGAAACCCGCGGCCTTCGTGTTTGTCCCGCGCCCAGGTCGGGTGCGCTTGCAGTATGGGGTTACAAGCGTCCACGCGGGAGGGAGCGAGAGGCTTACGCGAGCGCCGTCCCGTCCTTCCCCGCGCGGCCAACCCTCTGTAAGAGGGCCCTGGACCTTCCTTTTATAGGCGTAAGGAGAGGATCCAGGTGTACAATGGGGGGTGTAGCAGTGTGCTAACGTGTCTAGCGGAGAAGAGCTAGCGCCCTAAGTACATGCCGTCGTGGCAGCCGGAGAGGTTTTGGCACCCGGTTCATGTGGTGTCGTGGCCGTCGGAGGAGCGCTGGAGCCTGGTGGAAGGACAACTGTTGGGGCTGTCGAGTCCTTGCTGACGTCTCCTTGCTTCTGTAAGGGGGCTGAGAGCCGCCGTCGTCATGGAGCATGCGGGGCGCCATCATTACTTGTTTGTCGGGGCGAGCCAGATGGGACGCCGGTCTTGTTCCCTGTAGCCTGAGTTAGCTTGGGGTAGGGTAATGATGGCGCCTCCTGTGACGTGGTCGGTCCGAGCCCCGGGTTGGGCGAGGCGGAGGCTCCTCCGAGGTCGAGGTCGAGTCTGTCTTCCGAGGCCGAGGCCGAGCCCGAGCCCCTGGGTCGGGCGAGGCGGAGACTGTCGGCTGAGGCCAGGGCTGAGTCCGAGCCCTGGGGTCGGGCGAAGCGGAGTTCGTCGTCTTCCGGGGCTGAGCCCGAGTCCGAGCCCTGGGGTCGGGCGAAGCGGAGTTCGTCGTCTTCCGGGGCTGAGCCCGAGTCCAAGCCCTGGGGTCGGGCGAAGCGGAGTTCGTCATCTTCCGGGGCTGAGCCCGAGTCCGAGCCTTAGGGTCGGGCGAAGCGGAGTTCGTCGTCTTCCGGGGCTGAGCCCGAGTCCGAGCCCTGGGGTCGGGCGAAGCGGAGTTTCCTATGGCGCCTGAGGCTGGACTTGGCTGCTGTCAGCCTCACTCTGCTGAGTGGCACAGCAGTCGGAGCGGCACAGGCGGCGCTGTCCTCTTGTCAGGCCGGTCAGTGGAGCGGCGAAGTGACTGCGGTCGCTTCGGCTCTGTCTACTGAAGGGCGCGCGTCAGGATAAGGTGTCAGGTCACCTTTGCATTAAAGGCTCCTGCGATACGGTCGGTCGGCGTGGCGGCTTGGCCAAGGTTGCTTATTGGTGAAGCCTGGGCCTCGGACGAGCCGAAGGTGTGTCCGTTGCTGGAGGGGGTCCTCGGGCGAGACGTAAATCCTCCGGGGTCGGCTGCCCCTGCCCGAGGCTGGGCTCGGGCGAGGCAAGATCGTGTCCCTTGAGTGGACCGATCCTTGACTTAATCGCACCCATTAGGCCTTTGCAGCTTTGTGCTGATGGGGGTTACCAGCTGAGATTAGGAGTCTTGAGGGTACCCCTAATTATGGTCCCCGACACAACTGTATCGATGTTCGTGTGTCTAGAGAGACAACACGTGTTAAATTATGGGATAAGAACAAAAAGTGGATACGCCTTATATTATGGAACAAAGGGAATATATGCCGATGAAGGGGTTAGTTATAGGAGAAAGCAATTATGGATCTCTTTCTATATATCTGGATCTATCTCTATCTTTAAGCCCTTATAACTCAGCTGCTGTTGTCACCATGCGGAATACACAAATTAGTCTTTCTTCTTTATCACCCAATCTTCTCTTTGATGAAGAATCCTGGGCATTTAGGTTCGAGTCCGAGTCCAAGGAGGAATCCGAGTCTGAGTTGCTAAAGGGATCCGAACCAGGAGTAGAAATGTGTTGGCCCTGCAGACTTGCTCCCTAAACCTCTTAAGTGCCTGAGGATACCTATGATACATAACCTTCACAAACGTGAACGCAAAATCCGACGAGTCATCACGACGGGACGAATCCACGAGTTCCTAAACCCTAAAAACTCCTTCATATTCATTCGTAAGTAAGCCCCGCAATATCTAGATTCTTAGAAAAGCTCTTTAGAAAAAAGCTCTACCAAACAGGCCCATCGCGAGTGACAAGTGCGCCTAATGAGCTAGTGGCAATATAGTTGATGATCTGCGCTCGTGAAATACTTTAAAAATATATCTTAGAAGATATACATGACAAAGATATGTATCGAAGACTATTAAAAGGTAAATATCAAAAGTTTTTAGGACTAGAGGTATAGCAAGTAAAATATACATGGACAAAGATATGTATCATTTTTTGGTTTTTTTCTTTCGTTGCCGATAATTAGAAATATATAAATTCTTCTATACAAATTTGTATTCTTGTTTTTAATGTTGAACTTGTAAAGATTTATAAAAGATAAACCTCAAAGTTATCATATATATTCTCAAATGATATATATAATCCAGATACGGATACAGTATTTGTGCATCTTTTTCTCGTAAGAAGCAAATAATGCATAAAATAATTTATACAAAAAAATATTCTTATTTGTAATAATATGCTCGATAACATAAGAAAAAATAAAATCAAATTTTATACATATCTATTTTAAAATATTATATTTGTCATAACAATTTAGATACTCACTTTTATTTATCAATAGGTAAATGTTCTGAGTCTCACGGAGACGGGCGTCTCTCATGGCACAACTCCAGAAGAATATACTATATCATGATTTATAGTTGGGCCGGGTTCAGTAGTATTTCGTGTGCTAAATCACAGTTCCTCATAGGAGGAAGAACGGGCTCAATTTTATCACAAAGCGGGCTGATTCAAGGCCCATGTCTCTTTTTTCCATGGTTCTGAACATGTCATGCCACCACCAGCTTTCTGCGCGAATGACACGTTTGATACGGTTTCTGTGAGAAGTATTTCCCTGAAAAGCTATATAGATAGAGAGAAAAATTGTCATGGATAAGCTAGTTTAACTTTGTTTTTTTGCATTTTAATACAAATAGGCTATGAAGAGAAGGACAGCCATAAAAAAGGTGTCGAAAATGCATTATTTAGCTTTTAGTTTCAACTTATTTTAGCTATAAAAACTTATATTATGCACTAAACAGACTCCATAATCCTGGGGACGAAGAAATGAATTGAACACTGGGGAGTGGGGACATGGAACGAGGAGGCAGTCATGTAGGAGAGGGTATACACTTATTTTAGAAAAAAAACAAGTACTCTGTCTTTTTATACTATAAGTGATTCTGTCTTTTTGAGATACATAATTTTTATTATAACTAAAATATAATATATATTCAAATATATAATAAAATTTATATATCTAGAAAAGATAAAACGGCTTATATTTAAAATATAGAATTTAGAAAAGTATACAACATGAACTCACTCATCCTCGTACCCTACTTCATCAGCAGGTCGGATTTCGATATTGAGCACGTTGTGTACCGCTGAATTAATAACATCATTTTTAATAAATTTTGACCAATAACTTTTTCACTATATTTTTATTACGGCAAATCAAGGTGCTTGTTCGCTTGGTCTTTGTTGAGTAAATAAACAATGTTTAAATTAAAAACTAAAACACAGATGATGACGATCTTAGATACTAGTATGAACAATGTTCATATAATAGTTAGATGGAAAAATAACAATAAAAATATTAGTATAAGCAGGACTCACATACTATTTAGATTAAACGATATGAACAATGACATGACGGATGTACTATTAGATTGGATCATATGGTCAGGTGTGTATCTTTGTTTTGCAGAGGAATTAAGACGATATTGCAAGCAGTGGCACGAACTCATGGACGAGCAATAGAGGTCAGAGCAGCTAACGATAAATATGTGGAGATGTAAGGCTATCCCTAGGTCAGAGCACCTAACGATAAATATGTTGAGACGTAAGGCTATGGCTATCCCTACCAGCTTCTGTTGTAATATTAGAGGAATAAGTGAGATGCTTCCAATATATTTAAATAAATTAAATATTCTAATTCCGAATAAAACAAACATATAACTCAGACAAATGCCATATGTAATTATTGCAGCAATAAACAGTAACAATCCTAGAACATGTAAACATGTAAAATAGCTACTCAGGTCCATTTTATAATTAAACATGGCTTGCAGATGAAGAAGGCAGATTAAATAAATAAACATGATTGTTTATCTTAAAATATTGCTCTCAAAATAGCGGGTTGCTGTAATAAACAACCCTCCAACGCTAAAAGGTGATCAGAGATCCTCGACTAACGTGACAGTCCTATCTTACCAAATCAGGGTTTTAGATCAGATGTAATAAGGCCAATAATCAAATATAAATACTAATAGTAAGGAGCTGTGTATTAAATAAATTAACAAAATTTAACACAGGTAAACAGCCTCAACAAAGAGAGATTTAATTAGGCACAAATAATATCAATGCTGAAAAAGGTAATACACTAAAACTCAGACTGTCACGTTGTCTCACTACACCGCTATCATCATCGAGCACACAAATCCGCCCACAACAGTGCAATCACACCCAAGTATTTAATACTAGCAGATTGCACAAAATTAAATAGTAAATAAAGTGTGGCAACGAATAACTCACAACACGTAGATTGTCTACGTGGGAAGACCAGCTCAGCGAACACAAGGTTCTGTCCCAGAAAACCAATTCTGCCGCCCACGTCCGGGCCTGCACGGCGGGAGGCTGACGGAGATACTAGAGCCGCTGCCGGAGTCGAGGGAGACGTCCACGGCACCAGCCCGAGAAGACGAACACCGCGCAGCAGGGAGCCCAGGCACCAGGCCACGGTGGACAGAGATCAGATCAGACAGAGCACCACGCAGGCGCACTGTAAATCAACGGAGCACAGGAGAACCTTGCTGCACAAGAACAGCACCACCTCTACTAGCTTCCAATCACCACCAGCGATTAAACACAGGAACACTAGGGACTTATGAAGCTAGAAGAATGGAACAGCCAGCTGCAGAGAGGAGTAGAACACGCTTCTACACGGGATTTACCGCCCATCCTTTAAGGAGACGAGGTGGGGAGAGGAGGCCAACTGCTTTCCAGTGGATCTCGGACGAACGAGCCGCAGAGCTCGGCCTCCGTTGAAGCGCCGCCGCCCCAGCTATTGCTGCTCTGCTTGTTCTCCCGATCTCCCAGTCGTGGCCTCTTCATGTCCTAGCCCACTGCCAGCGCTTGCCTGCCGGCTGGGCTGCTCGGCCGTGGGCCTGGTAGCGGCCCAGCTCGGCTGGCCTCCCCCTCTTTTTTTTTAAAGTGAAAACTCAAAAATTGGACAGCAATCCCCACCATTTTCACTCTTATTTTCTGATCAATGTCATTGAGCTCTCGTACTGTTTATATACTACTTTTCGGCAGAGGTACTTGTTAGGTTTGAACCAAAGCCTATCCCAGTGTACTCCAACCCTGCACGAGTAAGCGGAGGACTACGCCTTGATCCACAAACCCTAGTGTGAGAATCTTCGCACAAAAGGCACATAGTACTAGGCAGATTATCTGCTTCTCTTACGGGGCAGGGCGTTACGGTCATGCCCTTTAATATCTATTCATGAGCTCACTAGAGAGAAAACCCCATTCTCTCCCGGACTGCGACCCCACAGTCAACTCATATAGGTGAAATCATTAAGGAAATTCTGTAGGACAATTTCCCTGCTTATAGCATTGACTTCATTAAGAGCATATCGCTCAACCTGCCATACAGACAGAGCACAGCAGCTAATGAGACTCTTTGTCTTTTGTGCTCTTGGTTCCACAGTGCTTCGTTTCCTGGAGCCTGGATGTCGGGACCTCCGGTCACACAGGACAGTTATCCGCAGTTGAAACCGCTAACAGGGTACGAGTCCCATTCCCATGCACGCTGCTTGGATTGGCTTTTGAGCCAGCCCTTTGGTGAAAGGATCAGCAAGGTTCCTTTCAGACTTGATGTAATCTACGGTTATTACACCCGTCTCTCTAGCATGCCGACATGAATCAAGTCGTCTTCTGATATGCCTCGAGGATTTTTGGTTGTCCTTTCTACTGTTCACTTTCAGCAACACAGAAGTGTTGTCACAGTATACTAGGACAGCCGGTATCGGCTTTGCTAGCATTGGAAGGTCTGACAACAGGTCTCTCAACCATTCAGCCTCCAATGCTGCTGAATCAAGTGCAACTAATTCAGCCTCCTTGGTGGAACGTGTCGACACTGATTGTTTAGACGATCTCCATGACACGGCCCCACCAGCTAAAGTGAACACATAGCCACTTGTAGACTTTATTTGATCCGAGTCAGAGATCCAGTTTGCATCACTGAATCCTTCAAGTACCGACAGAAATCCGGTATATTTAATACCAAGATTCATCGCTCCCTTCAAATACCGAAGCACTCTGTACAACGCTACCCAGTGTCTATCTCCTGGACTGGCCGAATAACGAGCAAGTCTGCATACTGCATATGAGATATCTGGTCTAGTTGCACTGCTCAGGTACATGAGGGATCCGATGATCTACGAATATAGTAGCTGGTTCACAGGCTCGCCTTCATATTTACTGAGCGTGTAGGATGGATCATAGGGCGTGGTGACTGGTTTACAGTCCATATGTCCAAAGCGAGTCAGGACCTTTTCCACATAATGGGATTGTGACAAAGTAATCCCATCTTCACCCTTTATCAGCTTGATGTTCAGTATAACATCAGCTTCACCCAAGTCCTTCATATCAAAGTTCTTGGAGAGGAATAATTTTGTCTCCATGATAGCCTCCAAATCGGTCCCAAATATCAATATGTCATCAACGTATAAACACATGATGACACCTTTGCCCCCAGAGAAGCGATAATACACACACTTGTCGGCTTCGTTTACACAAAACCCGGCAGTGGTCAGAGTATTATTAAACTTCTCATGCCATTGTCTGGGAGCTTGCTTAAGACCGTATAAGGATTTAATCAAGTGACACACTTTGCTCTCTTGACCTTTAACCACAAATCCTTCTGGTTGCTGCATATAAATTTCCTCTTCCAGCTCTCCATTTAGGAATGCTGTCTTTACATCCATTTGATGGACAAGAAGTTTATAAGCAGCTGCCAGCGCTAAAAGCACACTGATTGTGGGCAATCGAGCCACCGGAGAATAAGTATCAAAATAATCCTCCTCTTTCTTTTGAGTAAAACCCTTAGCCACAAGACGGGCCTTGCACTTTTCAATAGTACCATCGGGTCTCCTCTTCCTCCTAAAGATCCATTTGCAGCCCACAGACTTGCAACCAGCTGGGAGATCAGTTATCTCCCAAGTTCCGTTCGAGATGATTGAATCCATCTCGCTACGGACAGCCTCCCTCCAGTACTCTGCATCCGGAGATGTATATGCCTCTGTGAGGGAGCGTGGTTCTTCATCCACTAGATAAATAATATAATCATCACCCAGAGACTTTTCAGTCCTTTGTCTCTTACTCCTCCTTAACTCCAAATCTGGAGTCTGGTCATGGACACTCGAGGGCAGAGAATATGTCCGAGCTGGACCATCTGGGGCTACTACTTCCTTATCCCGCATAGGGAAGATGCTCTCAAAGAATGTCACATCCCGAGACTCCATTATTACATTTACAGCGATTTCGCTTGTCTCGGAATGGACCACTAGAAATCTATAAGCTGCACTGTTATGTGCATAACCCAGGAAGACACAGTCTACGGTCTTAGGGCCTAACTTTCTCTTCTTCGGCAACGGGACATTCACCTTTGCAAGGCAGCCCCAAGTCCGAAGATGTGAAAGATCTGGCTTCCTTCCTTTAAATCCTTCATAGGGCGTGGCCTCACGGTTGCGAGGCGGCACCCTGTTCAAGACATAGCACACCGTGAGTACTGCCTCGCCCCACCAGATGTCAGGCATCCCCGAACTTTGCAACAAAGCATTAGCTAGGTCACACACCGTTCGGTTCTTCCTTTCAGCTACCCCATTTGACTGAGGTGAATATGGAGCAGTGGTTTCATGAATGATTCCACACTCTTTGCAGTACTCATCAAAAAGGTTGGAAAGGTATTCACCTCCTCTATCAGACCGTAACCTTTTAATTTTCTTGTCTAACTGGTTTTCAACTTCAGTCTTATAGATCTTAAAGTGTTCTAGTGCCTCATCTTTAGTTCTGAGTAAGTAAATATAACAGAACCTAGTAGCATCATCTATCAAGGTAAGAAAGTATCTTTTACCGCCTTTTGTGATTATACCATTCATCTCACAGATATCTGAGTGAATTAGTTCTAAAGGAGTGGTACTTTTGCCTTCAACCGTATGAAACGGTTTTCTTGGTTGCTTAGCTTGCACACAAATACCACATTTTACACCTTTAACATGTTTATATTCAGGAATTAAAGACATGTCACTTAATCTCTTAATGGCCTCAAAATTCACATGACACAAACGGGAATGCCATATATTATTAATGGAATCGTTATTACAGACCACATTAACATGGTAAGAAGAATGATTATTCAAAACAGAAAGACGGAACAAACCGCCTGACTCATATGACTTTCCAACAAAAGTACCAAACTTAGACAGGACCACTTTATTAGACTCAAACACTAATTTGAGACCCTGTCGACATAGCAGCGACACTGAAATGAGGTTCCGGCTCATCGATGGCACATAGAGTACGTCCTTCAGCACGAGCGTCTTTCCTGAAGTTAACTTCAGGTAGACCTGTCCAGTACCTCGAACTGCTGCCGGAACACCATTTCCCATCAAGACTGGTGCGCTGTTGTATCCCTGGAATGAAGAGAACATGGATCGATCAGCACAAATATGAACAGTAGCACCGGAATCCATCCACCAGTCATCTGATGGACTTGCCATAAAGGCCTGAGGTGCATACCCTGGGGTGGAGTTAACCACCACGTTCCCTTCTTTGCGCTGAGGTGGAGGACCTTTTCCCTTCCTAAGTTTGCATCTCCGAGCTGTATGCCCAGAGACACCACAAACGTAGCAGATAAAGTCCTCTTTTTTCTTCTTCATCTTTTTGGATTTAGGTTGGTTCAGATTCTTCTGTGGAGAGTTCTTCTTCTTCTTCTGGAATTTTCTGTCTCCACCCTTCTCAACAACGTGAGCCTGGAGTTGCTGAGATGGCTTGTTACTAGACCTTGCACGCTCTTCCACATTGATCGCAGCTGACAACTCAGTGAGAGTCATTTGCTTCTTCATGTGGCGGCGTGAAGTCACAAAGTCTCGCCAAGAAGGCGGAAGCTTTGCCAGTATTGCATTCACCTAAAAACTGTCTGGTAGGACGCAACCATATTGGACCAAGTCCCTAACAAGGAGTTGAATCTCCTGTAGCTGCTCCATAACAGACCTTCCCTCAGCCATTTTATAGTTGAGGTAGTTTTCCATTGTGAATGACTCATTGCCATTGTCAACTTCAGAGAACTCGTTCTCAAGTTCAGTCCATAGACCCTTAGCGGAGGTAAAACCAGAGTACACGTCAAATAAGCGGTTCGACAAGACGTTCAGCAGACGAGACAAGCATGCCTCATTGGCTTCGTCCCACTTGGCTTTCTCCGCTAGTGCGGCGGCCTTCGCTGCATCATCAGAATCATCTGATGCAGCCTGGGGAACAGCTGACGTCACTACCCAAAATAATTTTAGGTCAGTGAGCCACATGCGAGTCTTAATCTGCCAGCGTTTAAAGCTTGCGCCGTCGAACGCTTCAGGCTTAATGACATCAGAACTGGAGGCCATAATACGAGTTGGTTTTCTGGATTGTTGTAATATTAGAGGAATAAGTGACATGCTTCCAATATATTTAAATAAATTAAATATTCTAATTCCGAATAAAACAAGCATATAACTCAGACAAATGCCATATGTAATTATTGCAGCAATGAACAGTAGCAATCCTAGAACATGTAAACATGTAAAATAGCTACTCAGGTCCATTTTATAATTAAACATGGCTTGCAGATGAAGAAGGCAGATTAAATAAATAAACATGATTGTTTATCTTAAAATATTGCTCTCAAAATAGCGGGTTGCTGTAATAAACAGCCCTCCAACGCTAAAAGGTGATCAGAGATCCTCGACTAACGTGACAGTCCTATCTTACCAAATCAGGGTTTTAGATCAGATGTAATAAGGCCAATAATCAAATATAAATACTAATAGTAAGGAGCTGTGTATTAAATAAATTAACAAAATTTAACACAGATAAACAGCCTCAACAAAGAGAGATTTAATTAGGCACAAATAATATCAATGCTGAAAAAGATAATACACTAAAACCCAGACTGTCACGTTGTCTCACTACACCGCTATCATCATCGAGCACACAAATCCGCCCACAACAGTGCAATCACACCCAAGTATTTAATACTAGCAGATTGCACAAAATTAAACAGTAAATAAAGTGAGGCAACGAATAACTCACAACACGTAGATTGTCTACGTGGTAAGACCAGCTCAGCGAACACAAGGTTCTGTCCCAGAAAACCAATTCCGCCGCCCACGTCCGGGCCTGCACGGCGGGAGGCTGACGGAGATACTAGAGCCGCTGCCGGAGCCGAGGGAGACGTCCACGGCACCAGCCCGAGAAGACGAACACCGCGCAGCAGGGAGCCCAGGCACCAGGCCACGGTGGACAGAGATCAGATCAGACAGAGCACCACGCAGGCGCACTGTAAATCAACGGAGCACAGGAGAACCTTGCTGCACAAGAACAACACCACCTCTACTAGCTTCCAATCACCACCAGCGATTAAACACAGGAACACTAGGGACTTATGAAGCTAGAAGAATGGAACAGCCAGCTGCAGAGAGGAGTAGAACACGCTTCTACACGAGATTTACCGCCCATCCTTTAAGGAGACGAGGTGGGGAGAGGAGGCCAACTGCTTTCCCGTGGATCTCGGACGAACGAGCCGCAGAGCTCGGCCTCCGTTGAAGCGCCGCCGCCCCAGCTATTGCTGCTCTGCTCGTTCTCCCGATCTCCCAGTCGTGGCCTCTTCATGCCCTAGCCCACTGCCAGCGCTTGCCTGCCGGCTGGGCTGCTCGGCCGTGGGCCTGGTAGCGGCCCAGCTCGGCTGGCCTCCCCCTCTTTTTTTTAAAGTGAAAACTCAAAAATTGGACAGCAGCTTCTCTATGTCATCATCTATTTCAAACTCCACTATGTAAACAGTATCATCTACGATATAAATCTCCTATTTTA
Organism: Zea luxurians; assembly: GCA_029449295.1. Taxonomy (NCBI): domain Eukaryota; kingdom Viridiplantae; phylum Streptophyta; class Magnoliopsida; order Poales; family Poaceae; genus Zea; species Zea luxurians. The sequence goes on from JAOPSE010000010.1 coordinate 110,698,333, forward strand.
CACGATCCATCTTTGATAGAAGATGTCACGTCGTGAAAGTTAGGAGTAGTTATGCAAAGAGCATTTTCTAAAAAAAACATATATGTCCTCTCCTAAGTGCAAATCTCCTATCTTATTCATATTTTTTTGAAAAAATGAAGAAAAAACAATGACATATTTGTCGGCGTTTCGAGACCGGGGGGTCCCCGAGCCGACGAGTGAGTGTGCCGCGTGCCCCAGCCCAGATGGGTCGAGCGCGTGGGCGAGCGCGAAGGGGGGAAGAGCGAGGTGGCCGGAGTCGGGTCGTGAGGGAGGCGGAGATCCCGCGGCCTTCGTGTTCGTCCCACGCCCAGGTCGGGTGCGCTTGCAGTAGGGGGTTACAAGCGTCCGCACGGGTGAGGGGAGCGAGCGGCCCCAAGAGAGCGCCTGCCCCTGCCCTCGTTCCCGCGAGGCCAACCCTTTCTAAGAAGGCCCTGGTCCTTCCTTTTATAGGCGCAAGGAGAGGATCCAGGTGTACAATGGGGGTGTAGCAGAGTGCTACGTGTCTAGCGGGGGAGAGCTAGCGCCCTAAGTACATGCCAAGGTGGCAGCCGGAGAGATCTTGGCACCCAGCTGGTGTGGTGTCGTGGCTGTTGGTGGAGCAACGGAGCCTGGCGGAGGGACAGCTGTCGGAGCTGTTGGGTCCTTGCTGACGTCCCCCTGCTTCCGTAAGGGAGCTGAGAGCCGCCGTCGTCATAGGGCTAGCGGGGCGCCATCATTGCCTATCTGGCGGAGCTAGCCAGATGGGACGTCGGTCTTGTTCTCTGCGGCCCGAGTCGGCTCGGGGTAGGGTGATGATGGCGCTTCCTGTTGACGTGGCGGACTTGTGCCCTAGGTCGGGCGACGTGGAGGCTCCTCCGAAGCCGAAGTCGAGTCTGTCCTGCATGGCCGAGGCCGAGCCCGAGCTCCTGGGTCGGGCGAGGCGGAGGTCGTTCGGCAGAGGCCAGGGCGGAGTCCGAGCCCTGGGTCGGGCAGAGCGGAGTTCGCCGTCTTCCTGGGCCTTAGCCCGAGTCCGAGCCCTGGGTCGGGCGGAGCGGAGTTCGCCGTCTTCCGGGGCCTTAGCCCGAGTCCGAGCCCTGGGTCGGGCGGAGCGGAGTTCGCCGTCTTCCGGGGCCTTAGCCCGAGTCCGAGCCCTGGGTCGGGCGGAGCGGAGTTCGCCGTCTTCCGGGGCCTTAGCCCGAGTCCGAGCCCTGGGTCGGGCGGAGCTTCCTATGGCGCCCTCGGCAAGGCCTGGCTGCCCGTCAGTCTCACTCTTTGCGTTAAATGCCCCTGTGACTTGGTCGGTCGGCGCGGCGATTTAGTCAGGGTTGCTTCTTATCGAAGACAAGGCCTTGGGCGAGCCGGAGATGCGTCTGCCGTGAAAAGGGGGCCTCGGGCGAGACAGAAACACCTCAGGGTCGGCTGCCCTTGCCCGAGGCTAGGCTCGGGCGAGGCGTGATCGAGTCGCTCGTATGGACTGATCCCTGACTTAATCGCACCCATCAGGCCTCTGCAGCTTTATGCTGATGGGGGTTACCAGCTGAGAATTAGGCGTCTTGAGGGTACCCCTAATTATGGTCCCCGACAGTAGCCCCCGAGCCTCGAAGGGAGTGTTAGCACTCGCTTGGAGGCTTTCGTCGCACTTTTTTGCAAGGGGACCAGCCTTTCTCGGTTGCACTTTGTTCCGGTGGGTGCGCGCGAGCGCACCCGCCGGGTGTAGCCCCCGAGGCCTCGGAGGAGTGGTTTCACTCCTTCGAGGTCTTAATGCCTTGCGTAATGCTTCGGCTGGTCTGGTGGTTCCCTCATGCGAACTGGCCGTAGCCCGGGTGCACTGTCGGGGCCCAAGTTCTCGGGCTGGTATGTTGACGCTGTCAACGGTTTGGCCGGAGCCGGGTTTGCGAGAGCAGCCCCCGAGCCTCCGCACAGGGCGAGAGGGCGATCAGGGACAGACTCGGCTTTTTTACTTACGCCCCTACGTCGCCTTTTCGCAAGGAGGAGGGGGGAGGCACGCCCAAAAGTACCTGCGGGTGATCTGCCGGACCCGGTCCCCTGGCGACGGGGTCCGAGGGCTCGTTGCCTCCCTCCGATGGGATTCCGTTACAGGATCGTTCCCGCTGGTCTCGGAAATGTCCTAGGGTACCTCGGGAGCGCAGCCCGAGCCTCGGTTATGTATCGAACGTACCCCTGGTCATCCCTCGCTCGGTGTCTGAGGCGACTGTGAGCCCTTCGGGGGGCCAGCCTTCGAACCCCTGATCAGTAATGGGCGCGGAGCCCGAGTAGCCTGAGGCGGCCGTGGAACCTTTCGGGAGGCCGACCTTCGAACCTCTGACCAGTAGTGGGTGTCGGGCCCACGCGATCTGAGGCGGCTGTTGAACCCTTCGGGGGGCCAGCCTTCGAACCCCTGATCAGTAAGGAGGCTCGGAGCCTAGTTCCTTCACGGGGAAGGATCCCTTTGGGGGTATCCCCTTTCCCGGTCCCTGTTGCAAGAGATAGAGAAAGAGAAAAAAGGGAAAAAAGGATACGAAATTGAATGACGTGGCGTACCTTTTTTGGTGTGGTCGTTTTGGCGAAGGCGAAACGTCGTCAGCTGCTCCTGCCAGAAGCGCCGCCTGTCCAGCCGCGGAGTTAATGCGCCGGGGCGAGTAGTTGGCGGGGCTGCCGTTGCGCGTGCGCGAGCCGTTCGAGGAACGGGTCACGGGCGCGTCGTCTTCACGCCGTGAGAGGGGGTTCTCTCGCTGCCTCCGGATGGGACGTGAGCCTGGCTGACGGCGTGACCGCTGCTCCCGTGTGCCTGCCACCGCCATTACTGCTGGCCCACTTTTGACCGTGTTTGACCGCTGCGTCAGGCTGGCGCTGCTGGGTCGCGCGCTGGGTCGCCTCGGGTCGTGGTATCGGTTCCGCAATCGAGGAGGTGCGGCGGTGGCGCAAGTGGTACAGTGGCTTGCATGCAGCATCCGGCGCGCCGGTCGCGCGACGCGTGGGCTTGAGCCTCCGTGCTGGCATGTCAGGAGTCGGAGAGGCGCGTCCACTTGGCGCGGTTGCATGCCGCCCCCATGGCTGCCCGCCCCTTTCGCCCGTTGGTCTGGGCAAAAGTGGAGGGTCCCTTGTAACCGCGGGGTGGTTGCGTGCGCTGTGCGCGGCGGTTTGGCTTCTTCTGCTCGGAGCCGGTCTTCATGACATGCGGGACCCAGCCCCCGCGCCACAGAGGAGGGCTTTGGAGGCGTGTTGGAGAAGACTCGGCCCATGACGGTTGGGGGCGCAAGCAGGGAGAGTCGCCTTTAAAAGGAGGGCGACTCCTTCCGTAAGGCGACCATGTCTCCTTCTTCCCTGACGCACCGTGTCTTTCCACCTTCCAAGCCCCCAGATGGGGGAAACCGCCGTCTTTTCGTCCCATCGTTGGAGGAACGCAACTCCGTGGGAGTTGGTACCTTTCAGCCATCGTTCGGCTTCAAGGATTTTCATCAGGCAGCCCGGTGGCTCCCCTCCACTGGGGGTCACCCGAGACGGTGACCACCAGCTCCTGGGTGGGGAGGAGCAAACCGGGCTGCGATCTTGGTCCCACCCTCAGCTTCAAGGATGTTCATCATCCTCGCTGGGGTGGGTGCCGGACTGAGCCGGCGCCCTACCTCCCGCACGGGTTCGTGGGTCGTCCTCTCCCGCAACATTCGAGGGAGAGGGCGCTCATTGGCCCTGCGGGCGGCCCGGACTTCGACAACGCGGGGTGGATCGACGGCGGACGTCGTCACCTCCAGCGTGTCGGGTCGGCTGGCTTGGCTCCCGGCGGCCCCTTCTGTTGGGGGGCAGCTGCCGCGCCGTGTACACGGGAGGACCACCCTAGACGCTGCGCGCTGTTAGGGCGGCGTTCGTGTTCTGGGGTGGTCCTGCCTTTGCACCGGGGCGGCGCCTTTACGCGGAGGCCGGTGCCCCACTCATCTGGGAGGACTTGAGTGGGGATCTGCCGGTAGGCTGATGGCTCCTGCTGTCGGTGCCGAGGCGGAGGCGGCTCGAGAAGTCCCCGTCACCGACGGGATTACCGCCACCATCCGCGCTTCGGGCCTCCGGCTCTTTGTACTTGTCCTCGCCCCTCGAGCGTCGGCGTGGGCGAGGGCAAGGCTGCAGCGGCACCTACCCCGAGGCCTGCGCTGCTGCAGTTCGGTCGTCCGGAGTGGGGGCCATCGTCGTCGTGGCCAGAGCGGGCGGCGGCGAGCCGCCCGTCAGTCTTCTGCAGCCCCGCAGGCCCGCCCCTATCGAGTGGGGTTGTTCGTACCTGCGGAGGGGGAACCGGAGTTCCGTTTGTAACGGCACTTCGAGTGCCGGGTTTTTTGTCCATTTCGGCTTTCGGGGCCTGAACATGTATGTAATTTCGGCACAGAGCCGTGTTTTTTCCTCATTTTTCGAGCGCTAAGACTCGTCTGCTGATTATCTGAACCGCTTCACCAAGCATGAGTCGCCCTGTGTCAAGGTGACGAGTGAGGTATCCGTATCCCGGAGGCGTAGGAGTCCCTCGGCTCGGTCGGCCCTGCTGTCCGAGGCTCCTCTAGCTTAGTTAAAGAGACCCCTCGGCCGCTCTTCGACGAGCCGAGGCCAGGGGTAGCGATATCAGTATGAACAGAGGCGGAGTTGGCTCGAAAATGAAACCTGGTTGGCCGGAGCCTAGCCGGGTTGTCCGTTGGCAGGATCAACGCCGGAGTCGATTAGCCGAGGCTCCGGACCGGGCTAGTGCCCTCGGAAGAAGGTTGGCCGAGGCCCCGGAGGTGGCCGGCCGAGCCGCCTGCTCGGGCCGAATTCCCGGAGAAGTCCCTAACAGCGATTGCCCGGGCGCGGTGACGACGTCGCCCTTCGGAGCGGAGACCCTCGGACCGCGTCGCCGTCCGAGGCTAGGTCGGGCCTCGCCAAAGGTGCCGTTGATGCCGAGGGCGTTGCTGCCTCCTTCCAGCGTCAAGACCCGAGCCTGTAGGATCAGATTGTCTTGTAGTGTGTGCCTTGTGCGGCCGCCGAGGCCAGAACACACACCCTTGCTGCGTTGTAAAGTTGCGTCTCTTTTCCTCTTGTTTCGAGTATCTGGACTTTTTGTCGGTAGCAGGTATGTTGGTGCGAGCGAGAGTTGCTTCTCGCGGAAGGTGATGAGTGAGGTATCCGTATCCCGGAGGCGTGGGAGTCCCTCGGCTCGGTCGACCTTGCCGCTTACGCGTACATTCACCCGTCCATGAGGCCCCGTCACCGACTTGGTCGAGAAGGCTCGAAGGATCGCTTCGACAGAAGGGCTTCTGAACGTAAAGACTTGTTCGATCCGTGGAGCCGCTTTATCCGAAAGCGAGTTACTTATCGCAGAAGGTGATGAGTGAGGTATCCGTATCCCGGAGGCGTAGGAGTCCCTCGGCTCGGTCAGCCTTGACTGCTTACGCGTACCCCGTCGTTTCCAGGACCCACTTTTCGAAGTAGTCAAAAAGCACGAAAGACATTCTGGTAAAAGAGATTTTTTTCGAGGAAAATTTTGACGCAGAGGGGGTTTCCCCCCTTTTAGCCCCCGAGGGAGGGTCGGGCTTTGCCGAGGCGAGGCCGACCCTTCCTTGTTGACTAAACTTTGCGTGGGTGCGAGGTATATGAACAACTTGGAAACATCTTAAGGGTAGAAGCGACGTAGCTGTTGGATGTTCCAAGCGTTGCTGTAGATCTCGCCTTGACTGTTGGCCAGCTTGTACGTTCCGGGCTTCAGAACTTTGGCAATGACGAATGGCCCCTCCCAGGGGGGCGTGAGCTTGTGCCTCCCTCGGGCGTCTTGCCGCAGCCGAAGCACCAGGTCGCCCACCTGGAGGTCTCGGGGTCGGATCCCTCGGGCGTGGTAGCATCGCAGGGACTGCTGATACCGCGCCGAGTGTAGTAAGGCCTTGTCCCGAGCCTCTTCCAGTTGGTCCAGCGAGTCTTCTCGGCTAGCTTGGTTGATTTGATCGTCGTAGGCTCTCGTCCTCGGGGAGCCGTATTCCAGGTCCGTGGGCAAAACGGCCTCGGCCCCGTAGACCAGGAAGAACGGCGTGAAACCCGTGGCTCGGCTCGGCGTCGTCCTCAGGCTCCAGACCACCGAGGGGAGTTCCTTCATCCATCGCTTGCCGAACTTGTTGAGGTCATTGTAAATCCGAGGCTTGAGCCCTTGTAGAATCATGCCGTTGGCACGCTCTACTTGCCCATTCGACATGGGATGAGCTACGGCAGCCCAGTCCACCCGGATGTTGTGATCCTCACAAAAATCCAAGAATTTTTTGCCGGTGAACTGGGTGCCGTTGTCGGTGATGATAGAGTTCGGGACCCCGAAGTGATGGATGATGTTGGTGAAGAACGCCACCGCCTGCTCGGACCTGATGCTGTTCAGGGGTCGGACCTCGATCCACTTAGAGAATTTGTCGACGGCGACCAGCAGGTGCGTGTAGCCCCCGGGCGCCTTCTGCAGAGGGCCGACGAGGTCCAGACCCCACACAGCGAAGGGCCAGGTGATGGGTATCGTCTGCAGAGCCTGAGCGGGCAGGTGGGTCTGCTTCGCATAGAATTGACACCCTTCGCAGGTGGATCTCCTCGCCTATCACCCTGCGCCTTTCCTCGTCGAATCGGCGCAGAGGTTGCCTGACCGGTCGGGCTCCGGCCCGAATATCCAGCGAGTGCTCGGCGACATCCCTCGGTATGCCGGGCATGTCCGAGGGACTCCACGCAAAGACGTCGGCGTTTGCGCGGAGAAAGTCGACGAGCACTGCTTCCTATTTGGGGTCGAGCCTGGAACCGATCCGGATCTGCTTGGAGGTGTCGCCACTTGGGTCGAGAGGGACGGCCTTAACCGTCTCCGCTGGCTCGAAGTTGCCGGCGTGTCGCTTCACGTCCGGCACCTCTCGGGAGAGGTTTTCCAGGTCGGCGATGAGGGCCTCGGACTCGGCGAGGGCCTCGGCGTACTCCACGCACTCCACATCGCATTCGAACGCGTGCTTGTACGTGGGGCCGACGGTGATGACCCCGTTGGGGCCCGGCATCTTGAGCTTCAGGTAGGTGTAGTTGGGGATGTCCATGAACTTCGCGTAGCATGGCCTCCCTAATACTGCGTGGTAGGTTCCTCGGAACCCGACCACCTCGAACGTCAAAATCTCCCTTCGGAAATTGGAGGGTGTTCCGAAGCAGACAGGAAGGTCGAGCTGTCCGAGGGGCTGGACGCGCTTTCCAGGAATGATCCCGTAGAAGGGCGCAGCGCCTGCTCGGACGGAGGACAGATCGACGCGCAGGAGCCTGAGGGTCTCGGCGTAGATGATATTGAGGCAGCTGCCCCCATCCATCAGGACCTTGGTGAGCCTGACGTCGCCGATGATGGGATCGACGACGAGCGGGTACTTCCCCGGGCTCGGCACGTGGTCGGGGTGGTCATCTTGGTCGAAGGTGATGGGCTTGTCGGACCAGTCTAGGTAGACTGGTGCCGCCACCTTCACCGAGCAGTCCTCCCGACGCTCTCGCTTGCGATGCCGAGCCGAGGCATTCGCCGCATGCCCTCCGCAGATCATGAAGCAGTCGCGGACCTCGGGGAACCCTCCTGCTTGGTGATCTTCCTTTTTGTCGTCGTCGCGGGCCCTGCCACCCTCTGCGGGTGGCCCGGCCTTGTGGAAATGGCGCCGAAGCATGACGCACTCCTCGAGGGTGTGCTCGACGGGCCCCTGATGGTAAGGGCACGTCTCCTTGAGCATCTTGTCGAAGAGGTTGGCACCTCCGGGGGGCTTCCGAGGGTTCTTGTACTCGGCGGCGGCGACAAGGTCTGCGTCGGCGGCGTCGCGTTTCGCTTGCGACTTCCGCCTGCCTTTCTTCTTGGCGTCGCGCGGAGTAGACGCCTCGGGGGCATCTTCCAACGGGCGGCCTTGGGGCTGCTTGTCCTTTCGGAAGATGGCCTCGACCGCCTCCTGGCCAGAGGCGAACTTGGTGGCGATGTCCATCAGTTCGCTCGCCCTGGTGGGGGTCTTGCGACCCAACTTGCTCACCAGGTCACGGCAAGTGGTGCCGGCAAGGAACGCGCCGATGACATCGGAGTCGGTGATGTTGGGCAGCTCGGTGCGCTGCTTCGAGAACCGCCGGATGTAGTCCCGAAGAGACTCTCCCGGCTGTTGCCGGCAGCTCCGGAGGTCCCAGGAATTCCCGGGGCGCACGTACGTGCCCTGGAAGTTGCCGGCGAAAGCTTGGACCAAATCCTCCCAGTTGGAAATCTGCCCCGGAGGCAGGTGCTCCAACCAAGCACGAGCAGTGTCGGAGAGGAACAGGGGGAGGTTGCAGATGATGAGGTTGTCGTCGTCCGTTCCACCCAGTTGACAGGCCAGGCGGTAGTCCGCGAGCCACAATTCCGGTCTTGTTTCCCCCGAGTACTTTGTGATAGTAGTCGGGGGTCGGAATCGGGTCGGAAACGGCGCCCGCCGAATGGCTCGGCTGAAGACCTGCGGACCGGGTGGTTCGGGCGAGGGACTCCGGTCCTCCCCGCTGTCGTAGCGTCCCCCACGCCTGGGGTGATAGCCTCGGCGCACCCTTTCGTCGAGGCGGGCCCGACGGTCGCGATGAGGGTGCTCGTCGCCGAGGTGGCCCGGGGCCGCAGGCGCGGTGTTGCGCGTGCGTCCGGTATAGACCGAGGCTTCCCGCGTGAGTCGGGAAGTCGCGGCACGAGGTTCCGAGGGGTACCCCTGCCTTCGGGAGGCAGAGCTCTCGGCCCGCCGGGCCGCAGCGCCTTCCAGGAGATGCTTGAGCTCTCCCTGGATTCGCCGACCCTCGGTGTTTGATGACTTCGGCATCGCGCGGAGGAGCATCGCTGCGGCTGCCAGGTCCTGACCGGTCCCGCCGGATGCGGGTGGCGGCCTGTCCCTGGCATCGTTGGCGATGCGGTGCTGAAGGCCTTGGGGCAGGTGACGTATTTCTCCGGCCAGAGGCTGGCCCGCCCATACCTGCCCGACGTCCCGGCGGATCGACTCGAGCGCTCCTGCCCCCTCGTCGAGCCCGGCCTGCGCCTCGCGGACTTGCTCGAGCTGTGGGTCGTAACCCCCCGCCGGAACGGGGACCACAGCTAGCTCCCGTGGGATGTCGGCGCGAGGCGCTGGCCTAGGGAGATCACCATCCTCCGGCATGCCGAGACGGCTGCCTCCGGAGGGATCCCCTAGCTCGACGTGGAAACATTCGCGGCTCGGGCCGCAGTCCTTGTCGTCAAGGCTGCGGCTGCCGTCGGAACAATCGGAGAGGCAGTAGCTGCATGCGGTCATGAAGTCCCGCATGGCACTAGGGTTGCCAGATCCAGAGAAATCCCAGCAGATGCTGGGGTCGTCATCTTCCTCGGACCCAGAGGGCCCGTAGGTCGAGACACCCGTCAATCGGTCCCAAGGCGACCGCACACGAAACCCAAGAGGGGTTGCATTCACCTCAACGCGAGCGCCCGCCAAAGCGAGGTCGCTAGGCGGGTTGAGGTCGAGTCGAAATGACGAAGGATGGGAAGCAGTCGGTACCTTTTGGTCGACGAGGGGCGACGAAGTCACCTCGGGGGCTGATCGCGCCGTCGTCCTGGGTACGAGGGCGACGTCCTGCAGGCCCTCCATGAGCGTGCTGGCGTCGTCCACTTGCTCGATAGCCGACGGAGCGCAGCCTCCCGCTCGGCCCTGGTTGCCCCGTCTCCTCCTCCGATGGCGAGGGAGAGGATGGGGCGAGCTCGAAAGTTGTCCTTCCCCCACGCGGGAAAGACGTCGTCGATTCCGCCGCCGGCGGGCGGGCTGTCGGCCACCATTGTCGCCGCCGCGCGGCGGTGGAAGGAGTATCATGTCGTAGCCGCCATCGAAAGACATGAACTCGAGGCTCCCGAAACGGAGCACCGTCCCGGGTTGGAGAGGTCGTTGGAGACTGCCCATCTGGAGCTTGACGGGAAACTGCTCGTCAACACGCAGCAGGCCCCTACCTGGCGCGCCAACTGTCGGCGTTTCGAGACCGGGGGGTCCCCGAGCCGACGAGTGAGTGTGCCGCGTGCCCCAGCCCAGATGGGTCGAGCGCGTGGGCGAGCGCGAAGGGGGGAAGAGCGAGGTGGCCGGAGCCGGGTCGTGAGGGAGGCGGAGATCCCGCGGCCTTCGTGTTCGTCCCGCGCCCAGGTCGGGTGCGCTTGCAGTAGGGGGTTACAAGCGTCCGCGCGGGTGAGGGGAGCGAGCGGCCCCAAGAGAGCGCCTGCCCCTGCCCTCGTTCCCGCGAGGCCAACCCTTTCTAAGAAGGCCCTGGTCCTTCCTTTTATAGGCGCAAGGAGAGGATCCAGGTGTACAATGGGGGTGTAGCAGAGTGCTACGTGTCTAGCGGGGGAGAGCTAGCGCCCTAAGTACATGCCAAGGTGGCAGCCGGAGAGATCTTGGCACCCAGCTGGTGTGGTGTCGTGGCTGTTGGTGGAGCAACGGAGCCTGGCGGAGGGACAGCTGTCGGAGCTGTTGGGTCCTTGCTGACGTCCCCCTGCTTCCGTAAGGGAGCTGAGAGCCGCCGTCGTCATAGGGCTAGCGGGGCGCCATCATTGCCTATCTGGCGGAGCTAGCCAGATGGGACGTCGGTCTTGTTCTCTGCGGCCCGAGTCGGCTCGGGGTAGGGTGATGATGGCGCTTCCTGTTGACGTGGCGGACTTGTGCCCTAGTTCGGGCGACGTGGAGGCTCCTCCGAAGCCGAAGTCGAGTCTGTCCTGCATGGCCGAGGCCGAGCCCGAGCTCCTGGGTCGGGCGAGGCGGAGGTCGTTCGGCAGAGGCCAGGGCGGAGTCCGAGCCCTAGGTCGGGCGGAGCGGAGTTCGCCGTCTTCCGGGGCCTGAGCCCGAGTCCGAGCCCTGGGTCGGGCGGAGCGGAGTTCGCCGTCTTCCGGGGCCTTAGCCCGAGTCCGAGCCCTGGGTCGGGCGGAGCGGAGTTCGCCGTCTTCCGGGGCCTTAGCCCGAGTCCGAGCCCTGGGTCGGGCGGAGCGGAGTTCGCCGTCTTCCGGGGCCTTAGCCCGAGTCTGAGCCCTGGGTCGGGCGGAGCGGAGTTCGCCGTCTTCCGGGGCCTTAGCCCGAGTCCGAGCCCTGGGTCGGGCGGAGCTTCCTATGGCGCCCTCGGCAAGGCCTGGCTGCCCGTCAGTCTCACTCTTTGCGTTAAATGCCCCTGTGACTTGGTCGGTCGGCGCGGCGATTTAGTCAGGGTTGCTTCTTATCGAAGACAAGGCCTTGGGCGAGCCGGAGATGCGTCTGCCGTGAAAAGGGGGCCTCGGGCGAGACGGAAACACCTCAGGGTCGGCTGCCCTTGCCCGAGGCTAGGCTCGGGCGAGGCGTGATCGAGTCGCTCGTATGGACTGATCCCTGACTTAATCGCACCCATCAGGCCTCTGCAGCTTTATGCTGATGGGGGTTACCAGCTGAGAATTAGGCGTCTTGAGGGTACCCCTAATTATGGTCCCCGACAATATTTAAAATATATTATATGATAAACGATAATATAGCAAAAGTTAATAATAATATTTTTTAAAAAAACTGAACTATTCAAACAAACTTTAGGTTAAAAATCAAACGAAAGTCCCTCATATAACTCACTAGTTTATTAACAAACCAAAATACCTAATCAGAAACATATGCATTACTCTTAGACAGTGTTTGGTTCAATGCATTACTTTTACGTTGTGTTTGGTTCACCGAAACATAACGCAAATGGATTACGGGGGTAATGAGACCGATACTATTGTTTGGTTGACCTCTTTCCACTAGTATCAGGTACTATTATGCAATCTAATTACATCAAGTAACCATTACCGCCGGCAAGGGACCCTATTACCATTCCGGTAACTACACGTGAATCAAAACAACACCTTAGAGCATCTCCAACAGCTCTCAATTGATACTCCTAAAACAATAATTTAGAGGCAAAGGTAAAAACGCAGTCCAACAGCAACAACACCTACTCTGTGCTCCCAATTTATTCGGTGCCCAAAAACCATAGCCTCGCGGTACAGATTTAGGGTTGATACAGCGCCAACCCTATGTGTGATTTTGTTTGTTTCTCGCGCCCAAAAGCGTTGCGCGCCATTTTTGAAGCTGTATTGGGACATTTTTAAGGAGTTGTTGGAGTTGGATATGGTTTTTTTTGGTATTTAGACTTTTGGGATGAGCCCAATATAGAGACATCAGACATTGAATAATGGGTATAGATTATTAGATGTTGGAGATGCTCTTAGATGTTGTTTTGTTCACGAAATGTAACATAAATGGCAACGCTAATGATTCACACTGGAGTACCAACGGTAATAAGTTTGTATAAGCTGATATCAATTTCTAGTGTGCTATGTGACTACAGTTAGACTTAAACAAACATGGTTTAACATTATCAGATATCCATCACGTTACAGATATACGAACCAAACAACACCTTAGAAGCGGTTTGGTTCACATAATTGTAACATGATGGATAATAGATAACGTTAAAACGTGTTTGTTTAAATCTAACGTAATTAGATACTACACTAAAAACATATACTTGGTTATTCAAACTTATTATCGCTGTCATTCGAATGCGAATCATTATTGTTATTATTTACGTTACAGTTCATGAACCAAACAATACCTTAGATTTAGATTTAGTTGCCTCACATTCGGTTATCGCCTTCACTAGAACTATAGAAGGCCTCCTAGAGTCCTAGTACAACTTACCCGTATATTTTATTCTTTTCATCCAAATAGGAACACGCACAGTTTTTGGTGCCAATATATGTTTTTTTTGGGTCTAATAATGACGAGTCCGCTTTAACAAGGAGTCAACCGAAGACACCGTTAAACCAGGGGGCTCAAAGAAGATATCGCCTGCGGCGCCTCCTACCCCGAGCCGAACATAGGCAGGGCCCACCTGCAGCGGCATAGAGTCCGAACTCGATCCTTGGCCCGCCCACGCCTATATAAGGACACCACCGCACATGGACGGCTACGCACGGGGACGGGGGGTCTGTAAAATCCGTAGGCGATTGAGCGAGCAAAAGAATCTGCCCTCTCCCCTTCCCTTTTTACAGGCGCTGTCCCGCAAGCGGCGCATCGCAGGAGGCGGTGAACTGGTGGCGAGGCGAGAGGTACAGTACAGACACCCGGGCCCTGCCCTGTTCCGTTCCTCTTGCAGTCTTGCTTTATTTTCTCGTCCCTCTCTCTCTCTCTCTCTCTCTCTCTCTCTCTCTGGCTTAGCTTATCGCGGTAGTACTAGCCTTTGCTTCAGTTTGGATCTTTCGGTAATAAATTGCGGCGGCAATCACAGCTGCGGGGAAAATAAAATTGGGTGATAACCGCGGGCACCCATTACGTATCCATATATACTCATGCCATGTGTCTGTACGCAGTCATCATCTAGTCTAACGGGTGGACTCGTCGGTGAACTGCTGGATGGATTAAAAGGGTTGGAACTTGAGCGGAGCCCGCATGATGGGAAATCGTTAGGGTAATAATAAGGGCCACCGCCCGTAACCGTAAAGGCAGGGTAGGAGTAGAGCAAGGCACTGTTTGTTTTCTGTGGGGGGCTGTTAAACTATCGAGCTGCTGCTTCGGATGCATCGGCCGGGGTTTCGAGTAAATTGGAGAAAGAAGCGACTTTTTTTTTCCCTTTCAGTCTGGGGGTTCGAGCTTGTCGCCGCTGTGATAGACACAAGGGTGGTTATCTCATCTTATCGCCGTCGTTGGTTAAATTCCCTTCCCATCTAGGAGTACACTGTTTTCTTGTCTGGGGGGTGAGACGAGGGATCGTCGGATTTGAGTTGAGTCGGAGCTCACTGGGATTGGGATTGGGATTGGGATTGGTAATGCAGGGGATCTGGTATTGCTCTGTCTTCTGCTGGGAGCGGTTCGTTCGGATCGCATGCGCCTTTGGTGTTGATCGGCATGACCTTTCAGAACTTTATTTTGCCTTCCGCCGCTCCTCTCGTCCTGCTCCGGTTGCCTGTTGGTTTATTCCCTAGGCGACGGAATGCTGCACCTTCTTCGGGTTTGCTTTCCTGTTCGGAAGAAACCCCAAAGCCCCCTTCACTTCTTGGGTTGAAACGTTCTTCGCGAGGCGAGGGAGTACGGAGGGCCCCAGACGGATGCCTTCGCTCTAGAAATAAATAAATATATCCCGGACAGAGAAGTACACCTGCTCTTATTAGTTTCCTCCTCGGATCAACTAACGGGTTTCGTTTTGCCTCTGCAAGTTGATGGATGGGAGGAGAGACACCTGTCCCTCCCCCTCTTTCCCTTGTCCGGTTCGGTTCCTCATGTGCCCCCATTCCTAACCCAATCACCCTTCAGTTCAGTCAAGTCTTCATAGGTGTGATTTGTGAAATCCATCTGAGAAGTCCATGTCCATCTGAAAACTCTATGAGCTGTTCCGGAAGCTGTTTCAGTCAGCAGTTGCCACAATGTATGTATGCCCCCACTTCTTTCCAAACTGGAACAGGAGAGCAGCCCAGGAAAATGGAATTAAAATGCAAAGTAGCCCCCCCCCCCCCCCACACACACACACACGGCCACACCAATGGGCATGCATCGATCTAGAATTTTCTTGGAAGGCACTTGGAGGCGGACAGGAGAGGAAAACAAAGCTTGACTGGTTGACTTGATCATTTATATGCCGTTGAGCCAAATTTGAGGTCAAAACAGAGGCATACATAACTAGGTTTCTCGGGTTCAAGAAGACAATTTTACACTAAAAAAAGCCGAAATCTTTGACAACTTTCTCTTGAGAAAACAGGTCCTATCTGCGACATGGGATATCTATCTAGTGTCAAGGCATTGTTTGTTTCTCCATGTGCGTCGTAGCACAGCTGCAAACAGAACTACCCGTCTGGTTGTTTAGTTAGTTAGCTTCACGCTGGAATTTATCCCAGAAGCATCTAAGTATGGCGTGCCATTTGGGAGTTTTAACTTAATCAGGACAGCGAGTTTTAAGTATTATTCTTTACTTTAATTTGTTGGCAAAAGGAAGCGGTGCAGTTGAAATCCGCTGGATAATGCTTTCGAAGAGGGTTCTCTATAATGCGAAGGCTTGGATGCTGATATCTCTGTTGTAGTTTATGGGTTTGTGAGATGACTCCTTTCTTCCCTACTAAGTTCTTCATGACCTTTCCTGCTGCCCTCTGAAAGTCTGGATTCTTATGGTCGCAAAGTTCTAGTATGTGGATTGCCTTCTTTCCACATCTGAGCAGTTCCTTTCTTCCTTTTTTTCGCTACTAGGCACTGAGCAGTTTCTTAGGGTTTAAGCTATTGCCTTCTTTCCTGACCTCCAAGCCCAGGCAACAACGAAGCCGTTACCCAAACGTGTCTCCTTTTGTTCATCCGAGTGCCAATCTGCTGCCTTCCTTCTCATTGACCACTCGACCCCTTCATAGCACTTGGTGACGATACCTGTCGCGTCTAAACACGGTCCAATTAGAATCGATTTTCTTTCACTCTGCTTCCTTCGCTGTTGCCTCACCCTATAATTACGTGTCGCACAGGTCTCGACCTTCCCGGCCCCACACACAACAAAGCGGGCGATGGACCACGAGATGGAGCAGAAGGGGTGCCTCTGCCGGATCAAGAACTGTGCCATTGAACTCTTCTCGATGGAGGAGGACCTGGAGACGGACGACGAGGAGTCGTGGGACCTCGTTGGAAGGGACCTCCGGCTCAAGGCCACCTTCCTGTGCATCGACCTCAGCCGCTTGATCGCCTTCTGCCAGGGCGAAGAGCACAAGAAGGCGCTCACTGTCGTCGCCAACAAGTTCTTCTACTCCATGGATGAGGTGAGTGAGGAATCCTTCACACGCCCTTCCACCTCTTTTTTCGCACAGCATGTCTTGGCCCATTGCATCAAGTTTCTTTTTTATTATTTAGAATGTGCATCAAGTCTTCTTTTGGAACGCAGCTACTGCGCCACTCCACGTCAAAATTAGTTTTTTGTTTTTACATGCGTAGTAAACTTATATATTAAAAATCAACGTTTGATGACCTCTACAGTCTACACATGCATAGTAATCTTTATGACTGCGACACGTAGGCAATTAGTTTGTTGATACTGTTTGATGCCTTTTTTCTGATTAATAACAAGACGCGCTTGCACGAATGGCAGCTTGGCGACGCAGTGGAGAGCAGAAGCCTCCCGCTGACGCAGGTGCGCTACGGCGACACCGCCGACGCGCTCCGCGAGGTGGTCGCCGTCCTCGGGCCGTCCCTGTAGCTGGGCGGCCTGCACGATGCGGAGGAATAGAGAAATCCAGATCACAGATGCGTCCCCCACCCCAGCACATCTTATTATAGGAATAGGATCATAGGATTAGGATATAGACAGACAATGCAAGACGGTAAGGCGGGAAGGATGATGAGCCAGCGCGGCATAAATGCTGTGTAACGTGTGCGATCGTCTTCACCTGTGTGGCTGTGTATACATGTCTCAAATTTCTGTTGCCGTCTTGCTCGCTCCTTTGCGTTTCGCGTGCCCGCCGGTGCTCTGCCGCTCTCGCTCGAGGTCCTGTAACCCTCTATGTGAAATGCTGCATGCAGTGCTCTACACTCTCTACACAGGCAGATCTAGGACGTGAGCTTTGATGCGCAGATCAGTAGGGAGACCTAGGATGTAGTTCCGGTGTCGACGAAGCGCCATAACACCAGGTAAACGTGACTGTAGAACGGGAACACGATCGCATTACGGCATTAGACGCGTCCCGTACGTGAAAGCAACATGTAGTGACTGTCCCATCTCGCATACCAATGTAAACCTGAGTATCTATCAACATAGTATTGTTTCCGTAATCTAAGGCCCCCTTTGGAACGCGGGAATTTTTCCCGTTTCCTGCGTTTTTCCTGTGAAATTGAACTGTTTTCTACAGTATTCCTGCGTTTTTCCTGTGAAATTCCTGCAATCCAAAGGGCCCCTAAAATCTCGGCCTCGTAACCATTATCGAAAAATTCCGTAAGTGAGGTCCGTAATCGAAATTCTCGTAATTAAGACCTTGTAATTGTACTGTTTTAAAAAACTTATCGTATTTAAAATTAATTTCAATTTTAAATATCTATCAATATCGTATTGTAGTCGTTAATAAGTAGATGAATTATAAAACCGGATAAATTTTTGATTGATCGACAACCATTTTCGTACTGACGATATCATTTTCGATCCTTTTTATCTCTAAGGCTAACATAGGCTGGCAAACGTAGATCCTGTTTGACACAACTTCTTCGTAGTTTTAAGCATAAACTCTTATCAAATAAGATGTTTATGCAACAACTTATCAATTCAACCGCTTCATAAAATGAACTAAAAATATATAACAAATAGAAGCTATTTTCACTAGTTTCTTAGATAAGCTACATTTTTAAGAAGCAGTATCATTTGTGCCAAACATGGCAATAGTACAAGTCTTGATCAAGAGGCCCACTTCACATCACATCCACACTTTGCGTCTCAATAATGATGAGGGCATGTACACCCCCATTAAATAAGGGGTCTTCGAAGGTAAGTGAAAAAAATCAAGAAATCAACTCTTCAAAAGAGCTTGTCCCTTTACGAATTACTATACATATTGGCTCTTAACCAGAGGAGCTAGCAGGGCTGTAGCCCCTGGTCTAGCAGTGTAATACCCAAATGGCAAGAGTAGTGGAATATCCAAGAATTGAGAAATATAAAGGGTTTAATTGACCACTTGTGTTATTATTTCCATTTTTTGCATATTTCAAATCATGGAATTATCCTTGGCTAACAATAAATGTACTAAATAAAAGAATGGTGCATCATGTTGGAGTTTAATTGCTTGTGCATTTAATTATAAAAATAAACATAATAAAAACACATTAATAATGAAAAGGAGGTTTTGACCTAATTTAAAACTTGGGATTTGGAAAAGAAAAGATAAAGGATATGAATAGGTAAATAATATATATAAATAAATATATCCAGAGTTAATACCCTAATTTAAAAAAATATATATAATTTGTAGGAAAGAGCCACAAAAAGTTTGAATTAAATTTGAATTCAAATTGGAGTTTGAATTGGAAAAGGGAGAAAAGAAAATAGAAAAATAAAATGGAAAAAAGATTAAAACCCTACCTGGGCCTCGGATTCCCCTTTCGGTCCAACTGCAGAAACCCCCCGCGCGGCCCACATCCACTCTTCCACCGCGCGCGCGGTCACCTGGCGGGGGGGGGACCCACTGGTCAGCCATCCATTACCGCGCGGACTCAGTTTTGTCTCGCTGACTTCGCTGGACCCACTGGTTGGCCACCGCGCACACGAAGTCCCTTCTTCCTCCTGTTTCTTCGCGAGCGCAACCACCGCCGCGCTTTGACCGGCTCAGCTGGCCGGTACAACGGACCCCGAGCCCCTCTCGTGCGCCAATGTTGCGACACATAAGTAGCGCCCTAGCCTCTGGCGCGATGCATCCACGTCTCGAGGCCATACCAGCTTTCGCGGCGTGAGGAGGAGAAGTGCATTGCGCCGCCGCCGTCGACCCCTCGCTACACCGGCGCCTTGTCCTTGGAGTGTTGTTCTGGGGATTCGCCCAATCGCGTCGCTCGTGTGTGACCAATTCAGAAAGGCTGGGCTCAACCGTTTGCTCCTCAATTGCTCGCCGTTGAACCAAGCCACCGCTGATTCCGCACACCGTCGTGGATAGGGCTTCTGACCACGCAAATCAAGGTGAGACCTCCGCCATGTTTTTCATCCTCCTCTGCGCGTTGTATAGCGCTTAGACCTGGGACGGATTACGGGCGGGTTGCACGGGAATTTCTCACCGGAGTGCACCGTGCGGTGGAGTCCGCTGCGGGCTGGGGGCAGCCCGCTACTCGTCGGGAAACCCGGTATGGGCACGCAGAGCGTCTTCCCTGTTGTCTAGTCTACGTAAATCCTAACTCGGGGGAGAGTTTGGTCACCGGAGAACGGATTGGGCCATCCCCGGCCATGGGCGCCGCCGCGAACTCTCTGTGCGCCGCCCTCGCTCGTGACCAGGGGGAAGACGTCGCTCGGGCCGTAGATCAGAAGACGGAGGGCTGTGATTAGAAGCTCGCGTACCGCTTCGGGAATAAAATCATCGCCGCAAATTTTTGATCTGAGGGCTAGGCTAAGTCATAGGCGTGGTACTCCCTCGACCGTCGATCTCCGATCCGAGGGTCATCGTTGCATACCGATTCAGCGCGGGTTGCATCTAATCTCAGCCGTTAGATGTTGATCGGGCGGCCAGTGTAAGACGATACATCTTCGCAGTGTGATTTTGTTAAAAAGACCCTGTCAAACATTGTAATCAACCCGCGGTCCGCGGCAGTGTTGGCCTGAGTCTTAGAAATTATTTCATGAAGACCCCTGCGCTTCGCAGATTTTAGGGCCCGATCCAGAGACTTGGGAAAATAGGAAATAATCACAGAAATTGATTTTTAATGCATAAATAAATGTTAGAACTTGTTTAATTTGTAGAAAATCCATATGAACTCCAATTTGGTCCATTCCAGTTCCTAAATTTTTATAATACTATTGTCTAACCATTAGTGTCTCTGTCTTAACATGAAAGATGATTTAAACTTTATCTAGCACTTAATCTTGTATTAAGCACATAAAACATTAGAAAATCTATAACTTAAAATATATAACTCCAAATTTAATGATTCCAGTTCCTATGATCTTATTTTAATGTCTAGTTTATTACTGTGTATTTTATTTATATGTTTGGTGTAATGTTAATTTATGCTATGCTATGTATGTATTGTGTTGATGCGAGTAGACGAGCAAGCCACTGTGGAACCTGAGGCTCAACAAGTAGAAGTAGCTGAGCAGGAGCTCGTGGAAGGCAAGTTGTGCCCTTGATCACTTCTTTTACCCATTCATGTTCTTATTATTCATAATGATCTGCATAGGTTAATTTTGATGGGACCCAATAGGATACCCTAGATTTGACTATCTTTATACCTTGTTTTACCACTGGTTTTACTACTAAAGTTTTGGGTAGTTCATGCTATTGCTTTATGTGGATTTGGGTATAGAGATATTCATCACTCATTTTTATACTTGTTATTATCTGTTCATTATTTAATGTTCATGTTAAGATCATTATGTTAATGGGAACATGGAGAACCACCCGGGAAAACAGTGCTACCACAAGGGTTTAATGGGACGCCCTTGGCTGATTAACTAGGAAAGCTGGTGGAGGGCTACCTTACCCGAAAGGGGCAAGGGCAGTAGGGGAGTGGTCAGTGTAGAGAGGTCCTTGGGTTGATTTTGCTGCGATGGCGGTCAGACAAGAACCCTGCACTGGAGCTTCCTATAAACTGTAGCGGGTAGTCTGAAGCTAGTGGAACTTTGTAAAGGCCTCATAGTGGTACCCTGCCTCGCTTCCTTGGTAGAGGTGTATGGGGTCTGATCAACTCCGTGGCAAATGGGTAACACGACTTGTGGGTAAAGATGCGCAACCTCTGCAGAGTGTAAAACTGGTATACTAGCCGTGCTCACGGTCATGAGCGGCTTGGACACTCACATGATTAATTTATGGAACTTAAACTTAACCTGTCATATCATTGCATTTGGGATTATTTCATTATTACTTTTACTTACTATTATAATGGTTTGGTATTTACTTACACTTAGTAATTGCTAATAAAATTTTGACCAACTTATAAAAGCAATGCTTAGCTTCAGCCTTTATTTCATTGATCAGCCTTACACTTCATGAACTCCCACCTTTGGTGAGTTCATGCCACATTATTCCCCACGACTTGTTGAGCTATGAACGTATGTGAGCTCACTCTTGCTGTCTCACACCCCCCCTCACAGGAGAAGAACAGGTGGTCGAAGAGGAGCCGCCTAACACTGAGGCATTCGACTTGATCTAGGTGGCGTTTCTCAGTTGACATTGGCGCCAACGATCCTTAGTTCGTTTTATGTTTATTCTTTTACTTTGTAATAAGTCTTCCGCTATGTAATAAGTACTCTGATGTTTTATGACATTTATCTCTATACACTCTGTTATTATATATGTTGTCTTCTTGGCGCATGTATGAGATGCACCCGGCTTTGTTCCTTAAAGCCCAGGTGTGACAGAAGTGGTATCAGAGGAAATGTTGACTGTAGGACGAAACCTAGATAGAAATGGACAACCCTTACCTACTTATCTTCTTCTGGTCCATTCTATACTTACCTTACTCTGGATCTCTCTATACTTATCTTGATCCCGTCTCACCTTCTACTATTCTAATCTGATCATTCTTACCTTTTCTACTCTTAGACAAGATGGATTTCACACTTTGGAATCCTATATTTATGACTTTTCTAAGAGATAGGAGGCCTAAGACAAAAATCAAAACTATTTTCTCTATTTAAAAATGTTGGTTGATTGTTCTGATGATCAATGCCTGATTTGCTTCTTTGATTGATTGAAATAGTATAGATGGACATCTTAGCATGTACCACTATAAGGTATTGTATTAGCTTTAGTAGGTGACACACTAATCTACTTAGCTAATAAATCCCCCAAAGAAACATGATTGTAATTACTGCCTTAGCTACTATTTTCTTACCATATGTATCTAACTCAGATGGTCAATACCAGGCGGGGTGGTGGAATTGATTTGCCTCCTAATCGACATACTCGGAGAATATACAGACAACCTCAGCCACAGCCAGCAGAGATGAATCCTCCTAATCCTCCACCAGGCGGAGTTGACCCACTGGTTGCTGCTCAGATGGCGGTGATGCAGCAAATGGCGGACACTATGGCTGATATGCGTGCCCAGATGCAGCAGGAACGCCAGGAAATGCGTCAGGAAAGAGAAGATATACGCCAGGAGTTGCGCCAGGAGAGAGATGAGATACGCCAAGAAAGGAGGGCACAACAACAGCAGCTGCAACAACAAATGCAACAGCAACAACAGCAGCAACAGCAGCAACAAGTACCACTGCCTCCTCCACCACCACCAGTTCCACCCTGTGATAAGCATAGGGAGTTCATGAGTCATAAGCCACCTACATTCGCTAGCTCACCTGACCCACTGGACGCGGATGATTGGCTGAAGTCTGTTGAGAAGATGCTGAATATTGCACAATGCACTGATCGGGAGAAGGTTTTATATGCTTCTGGCCGTCTGACAGGTCCTGCTGCTGATTGGTGGGATTCTTATACTGCTGCCCATGACGCTGCTGATACTATTACCTAGGCAGAGTTCAGTACGCAGTTCAGGAACTACCATATTCCAGCTGGGATGATAAAGATCAAGAAGAAGGAGTTTCTGTCATTGAAGCAAGGCAACATGTCAGTCAGCGAGTACAGAGACAAATTTATTCAGCTGTCGAGATATGCTCTGGAGGAAGTTGCTGAGGATGAGAGGAAGCAGGAGCACTTCATCGAAGGACTTAATGGACCCTTGCAGTATGCACTGGTTGCACACACCTTTCCATCCTTTCAGAGGCTACTGGATAAGGCTCTTGCTATTGAACACAAGCGTGTTCAACTGGGTGATTTGAAGAGGAAGGCTATCTCGCAAGGACAGGGTAGCAGCAGTGTTCGTCCTCGCTACAGTTCACCACAGGGTACACCGACTCGACCCGGAGGACCGCGCCCAGTTCAGCAATCACCACTCAGGACTCCACCTCCTCGACAGGCTACCCCCGCTGGCACCCCGACAAAGTTTGCAGGACAGAGTCCAGGCACTACGTGTTTCAAGTGTGGGAAGACTGGTCATTATGCAAATGTCTGCCCGCAGAGGATTGCTACTACTCCAGTTCAGAACAAGCAACAGACCCCTGGCAAGGGATATTCTATAGCCAGGGTGAATCAAGTCAGCGTTGATGATACTCCTGATGGTGGTGACATCGTACTTGGTATGTTTTATGTTAATGCAATTCCTGCAACCATATTATTTGATTCTGGTGCTACACATTCATTCATGTCTGCTCGTTATGCCAACACAAATGAAATACCACTGCTAAATATGAGAAAACCCATGATAGTAGTTACACCTAAAGGGCCTGTTGAGGCGAATCAAATGACACGTAGATTGACATTAACCATTATGGGTAGAGAATTTGGAGCTACTGGTATAATATTAGAGTCAAGCAGTATAGATCTGATCCTTGGTATGTCATGGCTAAGAAAGGCAAAGGCTGTTATAGCATGTGGTAGAGGTACCGTAGAACTCACTACCACCAAAGGAGAAAGATTTCAAGTTAATATTGCAGTAACCTCCTCATCCATGCGTGCAATGTTCTTTATGCCTGAGGAGTTTGTTGGTAACAACATCCGGGTGGTTAGAGATTTTCCGGATGTCTTTCTAGAGGAGTTACCAGGGATGCCACCCGATAGAGAAGTTGAGTTTGTTATTGATCTCTTACCTGGAACCGCCCCTATTTCTAAACGGCCATATAGAATGTCCGTAGAAGAGTTGAAGAAACTTAAGAAGCAGTTAACTGAGTTACAAGAAGCGGGGTATATTCGTCCGAGTTCCTCACCTTGGGGAGCACCGGTGTTATTCGTACAGAAGAAGGATGGATCACAACGAATGTGCGTGGACTATAGATCACTTAATGATGTCACGGTGAAGAACAAGTATCCATTACCCCGTATTGAGGATTTGTTTGATCAGATGAGAGGAGCCAGGGTATTCTCGAAGATTGATCTCCGATCGGGATACCATCAGATGCGGATTAGACCCTCGGATATTCCTAAGACGGCTTTCTCAACCCGATATGGATTATATGAGTTTACTGTTATGTCATTTGGGTTAACCAATGCACCGGCTTATTTCATGAATTTGATGAACAAAGTGTTTATGGAGTATTTGGACAGATTCGTCATGGGGTTCATCGACGATATTCTTATCTATTCTGGAAGTGAAAGTGATCATGAACAACATCTAAGGTTGGTGCTACAGAAGCTACGAGATAATCAACTCTACGCTAAGTTCAGTAAGTGCGAGTTTTGGATTGACAAGGTGCCATTCCTTGGTCATATTATTTCTAATGGAGGAATAGCAGTGGATCCTGCTAAAGTGAAGGAGATAATGGAGTGGAGAGCGCCCACTACAGTTACGGAGATTCGGAGTTTCTTAGGGCTTGCAGGATATTATCGGAGATTTATTGAGGGATTCTCTAAGATCGCCAAGCCTATGACATCGCTTCTGGAGAAAGGAAGAGAATTTAAGTGGGATGAGAAGTGCCAAGAAAGCTTTGATCAATTGAAGGAGAGATTGATGTCACCTCCAGTGTTGGTTATGCCAGACTTACAGAAAGGATTTGATATCTACTGTGATGCATGTGGCCAAGGATTGGGATGTGTGCTTATGCAAGAAGGTCATGTGATTGCCTATGCATCTCGTCAGTTGCGGAAACATGAATTGAACTACCCCACTCATGATTTAGAGCTGGCAGCAGTTGTGCATGCATTGAAGATTTGGAGACACTACATTATGGGAACTAAGTGTCAAGTGTACACGGATCATAAGAGTTTGAAGTATATATTCACTCAAAAGGATCTCAACCTTAGGCAACGCCGTTGGTTGGAGCTCATTAAGGATTATGATTTGGAGATTCACTATCATCCAGGCAAGGCAAATTTGGTTGTAGATGCCTTGAGTCGGAAGGAGCATGTTCACTCCGCTTTCGTTGTCCAGCTACCTGATGAATTAGCAAAAGATTTTGAGAGACTCAACCTGGGAATTGTTACACATACGGAAGGAGTGACTATTGAATTGGAACCTACCTTGGAGCAAGAGATTCGTAAAGGTCAGGTTGGTGATGCTAAGATTCAAGAGATTAAGGATCTGATCACGGATGGTCGAGTTCCGGAATTCACGGAGGATGAACAAGGCACTATATGGTTCAAAGATCGGATATGTGTTCCAGAGATTGATAGCCTCCGTGAGACTATATTGAAAGAAGCTCATGACTCAGTTTATTCTATCCACCCTGGAAGTACTAAGATGTATCAGGATTTGAAGCAAAAGTATTGGTGGTATGGACTGAAAAGAGATGTTGCTGCACATGTGGCTAAGTGTGATGTATGTCAAAGAGTCAAGGCCGAACATCAAAGACCCGCTGGACTATTACACCCGCTTAAGATTCCTGAGTGGAAATGGGAAGAAATTGGCATGGATTTTTGTCGGGGACCATAATTAGGGGTACCCTCAAGACGCCTAATTCTCAGCTGGTAACCCCCATCAGCATAAAGCTGCAGAGGCCTGATGGGTTTGGTTAAGTCAGGGATCAGTCCGTACGAGCGACTCGATCACGCCACGCCCGAGCCTAGCCTCGGGCGAGGGCAGCCGACCCTAAGATGACTCTGTCTCGCCTGAGGCCTCCTCTTTCACGGCAGACGCATCTCCGGCTCGCCCGAGGCCCCGCCTTCGATAAGAAGTAACCCTGACTAAATCACCGCGCCAACCGACCAAGTCACCGAGGCGTTTAACGCAAAAGGTAAGACCGACGGGCGACCAGACTTCGCCAGAGGTGCCATGGGGGGCTCTGCCCGACCCAGGGCTCGGACTCGGGCTAAGGCCCCGGAAGACGGCGAACTCCGCTCCGCCCGACCCAGGGCTCGGACTCGGGCTAAGGCCCCGAAAGACGGCGAACTCCGCTCCGCCCGACCCAGGGCTCGGACTCGGGCTAAAGTCCCGGAAGACGGCGAACTCCGCTCCGCCCGACCCAGGGCTCGGACTCGGGCTAAGGCCCCGGAAGACGGCGAACTCCGCACCGCCCGACCCAGGGCTCGGACTTGGGCTAAGGCCCCGGAAGACGGCGAACTCCGCTCCGCCCGACCCAGGGCTCGGACTCGGGCTAAGGCCCCGGAAGACGACGACCTCCGCCTCGCCCGACCCAGGGCTCGGACTCCGCCTCGGCCTCTGCCGAACGACCTCCGCCTCACCCGACCCAGGAGTTCGGGCTCGGCCTCTGTCATGCAGGACGGACTCGACCTCGACTTCGGAGGAGCCTCCACGACGCCCGACCTAGGACACAAGACCGCCACGTCAACAGGAAGCGTCATCATCACCCTGCCCTGAGCCGACTCGGGTCGCAGAGAACAAGACCGGCGTCCCATCTGGCCAGCTCCGCCAGATAGGCAATGATGGCGCCTCACTAGACCATGACGACGGCGACTCTCAGCTCCCTTACGAAAGCAGGGAGACGTCAGCAAGAGCACAACTGTTCCAACAGCTGTCCCTCCATCAGGCTCCATTACTCCTCCAACAGCCACGACGCCACACCAACAGGGTGCCAAGATCTCTCCGGCTGCCACCTTGGCATGTACTTAGGGCGCTAGCTCTCCCTCGCTAGACACGTAGCACCTTGCTACACCCCCATTTTGTACACCTGGATCCTCTCCTTACGACTATAAAAGGAAGGACCAGGGCCTTCTTAGAGAAGGTTGGCCTCGCGGGGACGAAGGGCAGGGGCAGGCGCTCTCTCGGGGCCGCTCGCTCCCCTCACCTCGCGCGGACGCTTGTAACCCCCTACTGCAAGCGCACCCGACCTGGGCGCGGGACGAACACGAAGGCCACGGGAATTCTCCGACTCCCTCACGACCCGGCTCCGGCCACCTCGCTCTCGCTCTCTCTGTCCCCCCTTCGCGCTCGCCCACGCGCTCGACCCATCTGGGCTGGGGCACGCGGCACACTCACTCGTCGGCTCGGGGACCCCCCGGTCTCGGAACGCCGACAGTTGGCGCGCCAGGTAGGGGCCTGCTGCGTGTTGACGAGTAGATTCCCGTCAAGCTCCAGATGGGCAGTCTCCAACGACCTCTTCAACCCGGGACGGTGCTCCGTTTTGGGAGTCTTGAGTTCATGTCTTTCGACGGCAGCTACGACATGATACTCCTTCCACCGCCGCGCGACAGCGACAATGGTGGCGGACAGCCCGCCCGCCGGCGGCGGAATCGAAGGAGGAGGCGGGGCTCGCTCCGTCCTCTCCCTCGCCATCGAAGGAGGAGGCGGGGCAACCAAGGCCGAGCGGGAGGCTGCGCTCCGACAGCTGTCGAGCAAATCGACATCCCCAGTGCCCCAACGGAGGACACGCTAGGCGTCACCCTCGCGTTCGAGGCAAAGGCGAGCGCCATCCCCCCGCAGCACATCGACTCCGAGCAGGTGGACGACGCCAGCACGCTCGCGAAGGGCCTGCAGGACGTCGCCCTCGTACCCAAGACGACGGCGCGATCAGCCCCCGACGTGACTTCATCGCTCCTCGTCGACAAAAAGGTACCGACTGCTACCCATCTTTCGTCATTTCGACTCGGCCTCAACCCGCCTGGCGACCTCGCTTTGGCGGGCGCTCACGTTGAGGTGAGTGCAACCTCTCTGGGGTTTCGTGTGCGGTCGCCTTGGGACCGATTGACGGGTGTCTCGACCTACGGACCCTCTGGGTCCGAGGAAGATGACGACCCCAGCATCTGCTGGGATTTCTCCGGATTGGGCAACCCCAGTGCCATGTGGGACTTCATGACCGCATGTGACTACTGCCTCTCCGACTGTTCCGACGGCAGCCGCAGCCTTGACGACAAGGACTGCGGCCCGAGCCGCGAATGTCTCCACGTCGAGCTAGGGGATCCATCCGGAGGCGGCTGTCTCGGCATGCCGGAGGATGGTGATCCCCCTAGGCCAGCGCCTCGCGCCGACATCCCGCGGGAGCTAGCTGTGGTCCCCGTTCCGGCGGGGGGTCACGACCCACAGCTCGAGCAAGTCCGCGGGGCGCAGGCCGGGCTCGATGAGGGAGCAGGAGCGCTCGAGGCAATCCGCCAGAACATCGGGCAGGTATGGGCGAGCCAGCCCCCAGCCGGAGGAATACGTCACCTGCCCCAAGGTCTCCAGCACCGCATCGCCAACGATGCCAGGGACAGACCGCCACCCGCATCCGGCGGAACCGGTCAGGACCTGGCCGCTGCAGCGATGCTCCTCCGCGCGATGCCGGAGTCATCAACCACCGAGGGTCGGCGAATCCAGGGAGAACTCAAGCATCTCCTGGAAGGCGCTGCGGCCCGGCGGGCCGAGAGCTCTGCCTCTCGAAGGCAGGGGTACCCCTCGGAACCTCGTGCCGCGACTTCCCGACTCACGCGGGAAGCCTCGGCCTACACCGGGCGCACGCGCAACACCGCGCCTGCGGCCCCGGGCCACCTCGGCGACGAGCACCCTCATCGCGACCGTCGGGCCCGCCTCGACGAAAGGGTGCGCCGAGGTTATCACCCCAGGCGTGGGGGACGCTACGACAGCGGGGAGGATCGGAGTCCCTCGCCCGAACCACCCGGTCCACAGGTCTTTAGCCGAGCCATTCGGCGGGCGCCGTTTCCGCCCCGATTCCGACCCCCGACTACTATCACAAAGTACTCGGGGGAAACGAGACCGGAATTGTGGCTCGCGGACTACCGCCTGGCCTGTCAACTGGGTGGGACGGACGATGACAACCTCATCATCCGAAACCTCCCCCTGTTTCTCTCCGACACCGCTCGCGCTTGGTTGGAGCATCTGCCTCCGGGGCAGATTTCCAACTGGGAAGATCTGGTCCAGGCTTTCGTCGGCAACTTCCAGGGCACGTACGTGCACCCCGGGAATTCCTGGGACCTCCGAAGCTGTCGGCAACAGCCGGGAGAGTCCCTTCGGGACTATATCCGGCGGTTCTCGAAGCAGCGCACCGAGCTGCCCAACATCACCGACTCCGATGTCATCGGTGCGTTCCTTGCCGGCACCACCTGCCGTGACCTGGTGAGCAAGTTGGGTCGCAAGACCCCCACCAGGGCGAGCGAGCTGATGGACATCGCCACCAAGTTCGCCTCCGGCCAGGAGGCGGTTGAAGCCATCTTCCGAAAGGACAAGCAGCCCCAGGGCCGCCCGTCGGAAGATGCTCCCGAGGCGTCTGCTCCGCTCGGCGCCAAGAAGAAAGGCAGAAGGAAGTCGCAAGCGAAACGCGACGCTCCCGACGCAGACCTTGTCGCCGCCACCGAGCACAAGAACCCTCGGAAGCCCCCCGGAGGCGCCAACCTCTTCGACAAGGCACTTAAGGAGACGTGCCCCTACCATCAGGGGCCCGTCAACCACACCCTCGAGGAGTGCGTCACGCTTCGGCGCCACTTCCACCGGGCCGGGCCACCCGCAGAGGGTGACAAGGCCCGCGACGACGGCAAGAAGGAAGATCACCAAGCAGGAGGGTTCCCCGAGGTCCGCGACTGCTTTATGATCTACGGAGGGCATGCGGCGAATGCCTCGGCTCGGCATCGTAAGCAAGAGCGTCGGGAGGTCTGCTCGGTGAAGGTGGCGGCGCCAGTCTACCTAGACTGGTCCGACAAGCCCATCACCTTCGACCGGGACGACCACCCCGACCACGTGCCGAGCCCGGGGAAGTACCCGCTCGTCGTCGACCCCGTCATCGGCGACGTCAGGCTCACCAAGGTCTTGATGGATGGGGGCATCTGCCTCAACATCATCTACGCTGAGACCCTCAGGCTCCTGCGCGTCGATCTGTCATCTGTCCGAGCAGGCGCTGCGCCCTTCCACGGGATCATTCCCGGGAAGCGCGTCCAGCCCCTCGGACAGCTCGACCTCCCTGTCTGCTTCGGAACACCCTCCAACTTCCGAAGGGAGACTTTGACGTTCGAGGTGGTCGGGTTCCGAGGAACCTACCACGCAGTGTTGGGAAGGCCATGCTACGCGAAGTTCATGGCCGTCCCCAACTACACGTACCTGAAGCTCAAGATGCCAGGCCCCAACGGGGTCATCACCGTCGGCCCCACGTACAAACACGTGTTCGAATGCGATGTGGAGTGCGTGGAGTACGCCGAGGCCCTCGCCGAGTCCGAGGCCCTCCTCGCCGACCTGGAAAGCCTCTCCCGAGAGGTGCCGGACGTGAAGCGACACGCCGGCAACTTCGAGCCAGCGGAGACGGTCAAGGCCGTCCCTCTCGACCCCAGTGGCGACGCCTCCAAGCATGTCCGGATCAGTTCTGGGCTCGGCCCCAAATAAGAAGCAGTACTCGTCGACTTTCCTCGCGCAAACGTCGACATTTTTGCGTGGGGTCCCTCGGGCATGCCCGGCATACCGAGGGATGTCACCGAGCACTCGCCGGATATCTGGGCAGGAGCCTGACTCGCCAAACGGCCTCTGCGCGAACGACGCCCGGGGGCTGCGCCCTTTCCCCACTCACACATAAGAATCAGTCATCAAGGAAGGGTCGGCCTCGCCCCGGCAGAGCCCGACCCTCCCTCGGGGGCTAAAAAGGGGGAACCCCTCTCGTCGAGTTTGGACGTACCGTTCCGCGTCAAAGAAACTCTTTTTTCGGTCAAGAAGGGTTTTTTGCGTTCTCCCGGATGCGTCAGAAGCAGGGTCCCGAGGAGCGAACTTGGGTACGAGTAAATGGCGAGACCGACTGAGCTGGGGAACACCTATGCCTCCGGGCTAGGGACACCTCACTCGTCGCCTGCCACGAAAAAGGACCCAGCTCGGGCGCGCACCCTGTTGTCGACACTACGGGCCAGGCGCGAAAATCGAAACGAAAAGGAGCATGACTTCACGGAAGAGAAGTAAAATGTCCAGGCCTCGGTGGCCACGACAAATCACACATCCAACAGAAATTGTCCCAACAAAAATCAGGCGTCGCCTCGGGCAGGAGCCGCGCCCTCAACTCCACCCCCGCCGTCGGTAAGGTCCACCTCCGCTTCCGGCGGCGGCGCAGGAGGAAGAATCTCCGCTTCGAAGACGGTCGCCAGCGCCGCGCTCGGACCCGCAGCGACCGCGTCGAGCCGCTGAACTTCCGCCAGGGCCGCCTCGTCTTCGTCAGGAAGGCAGTACCCCTCACTGACCCGCTCCAAGTCCACGACGTAGTGGGAAGCGAGCACGGCGAAGGCCCGCCTGACGCTGTGGTGTAGCGCCCCGCGGACTTTACCGTGCGCGTAATCACCTAGGGCTTGAAGGCGGCTTTGGGGAGAGCTTCCTGAAGGGACGTCGCCGGGACCGAGTTTCCGATAGACCTCCGAGACGGCCTCGGACATGGCCGCGAGATCGACCTCCCTCTGCTCAGTAGCTCCAGCGAGCGCCTCGGCGAGCGCTTTGGCAGACTCGTCAAGAGCAGACTCGAGCTCTGCGAACAACCGAAAGAAAGACCTCAAACTCAAGCGAAAGAAACGGGCAAGAACGAGAACCGAGGACGGACGGGGCGCACCTCCGGCTCGGACGCATTGCTCCGAGGCCGCGACCTGGGCCGCGGCCAGATCGGCCGCGAGGGTCTTGGCCCGGTTTTCAGCCTCGGCGGCCCGGCCCCGAGTTTGGTCCCGCTCCTCGGCAACCTGGGCGAGCTCCGACCGCTGTTGTAGCACCTCCGTGCGCGCTGCCGCCGCCTCGGCCCTCAGGTCAGCGCAGAGCAACTGGAGGTCCGCTATCTTAGCGTCCTGCTGAGAAAGGCGCGCGGTAGCCCCGGCGAGCGAAGTCCTCAGGGACCGCAGCGAGCCCCAGACGTCGGCCTCGCGGCGGATGAACGACGACTTGGCAGCGCTCCGGTCTGTCAGATCCTGGAAAGGAAAGCAAGACATCACGACGAACGCCTCACTCGCAGAAGCGAGAAGGTATGCCTGAAACCATTACCTGAAGGATTTTGGGGACGTCCCCGCAGAGAACCTCCAGCGACGATCGGAGCAACCCCACTGTCGCCTCCGCACGCTTGCGGAGCTCGTCCCAGGACTGGTCCTCCCCTTCGTCGTCAAGAACGAAGATAGGGCCCGAAGCCTCGCGGGTCCGGAATCGGAGCAACTGGCCCCGGGCCTCGGGGCTCCGCCGCACAGCGACAAGGCTGCCGCCCGCCCGGAAGCACTGCGCGTCCGCGCCCACCTCTTCCGAGGCTCCGGGCGCCGACGCTGCGGCCGTCTCGACGCCGGCGGCAACCGTACGCTCTCCGACTGGGACGGTGCCAACTGCGGTAGCGGCAGACGCCGGCATGGCCGACATGGCAGGCGAGCTCGGGACCACGTCGGCGCCGGCCGCCTCCCCGATCACGATGGCCACCTCGGCAGAGGAGCCCGCCTCGGGGACCTGCTCCCCCGAAACATGCGACGCCTGAGCCCTGTGCGGCGGAGCACCCTGCGAAAGGGTCGGCTGAGCGGCAGGGCCCGAGGTGGCGCCAGCTGCCTGGACCAACGCCGTCTTGAGGGCCTTCCGAGGCGCCAGGTCAGTAGGGCCATGGCTCCGTTTGCTGGAAAAAACAAGAAAGGGAAAATCACGGCCCAGACGTATGAATGAAGCGCCGGGACGGAGACATTCCAAGGTACCTACCCGCTCCGGACCATGATCCACGGTGCCTGGGGGGAGGTCTCTTGGCTCCCGCTTCCTGGAACCACCGCCGAGGTCCGCCTCGCCAACAGCCCCGGCGCCGCCCTCGCCTCGGACGCCCCTGAGGCCCGGGAGGCGGACTGCCCAGGCGCCGCCATGGCAACCTGAGGACCGCTCCCCCATGCTGCCGGCGCGGGCGACGGTTCCCGAGGAACGGACCCCTCGGCCCGGCTCCCTGGAGTCGCGTCAGCTCCTCCAGCCGAGGGGTCAAGAACCCTCTCGGGTTGCCCCCGCCCCTCAGGTCGGGGATCCGGCGCCTCGGCTCCAGGGACCGACGACGTAGGCCCGCTCGGGGGCTGACTCGACGGCTCCCGGCCACACCCCAAGCCGGGGCCGAGACCGAGACGGGCGGCCATGTCGTCCTCCTCCTCTTCGTCGTCGTCGTCGTCATCGTCGGACGTCTCCGGCGACAGCTCCCTGGGAAGTCCTTCCCTCTCCTGCTGGCGACGGCGTTTCTCCAGGGCATCCCGAGCCCGCCTCCGCCTGCGGGCCCGGGCCTTCTCCGCATCCTTTCTCTTCTTCTCCTCCTCTGCGGCGACCCGCCGCGCCGCCCGACCCACCGCGTCCTCCGGGACCCGCGGCAGGGAGGGTTTGTGCCGCCCCACCTCCTAAAAAGGGGGGAGAAAGAAACCCAATCGTAAGAATCAGAAGCAACCTGGTACGTGAAGAAAGAAGGAACGAACACTCACCAGAGCGACGCACCCCTGGTCGGGGCGCATTCGAGGCTGGGAAAAGGCGCGGAGGTCCGGCTTCCCCATCGCGGCCGACACCCGCCAGTGGAGGGCGTCGTGGGGAAGAGGATCAGGGGACATCCGTGACCCCTCCCAGTCGGCCTCCTGGGTCATCTCCCAAAGCGACAGCCACCGCTCCGCCAGAGGGAGCACCCTCCGGCGGTGGATGGCGGCAACCACTCCCGCGGCGGTGAGCCCTTCCTCCCGCAAAGCCTTCAGGGCCTGGAGAAGAGGTTCGAGGTTCTTCTGCCTCTCGTGTGGAGTCCCGTGGCGCCAGGCGTCGGGAGCGGCGGTGACAACCCGCTGAGAGAACGGCGGGAGCGACTCCCCGTCATTCCGGAGGTAGAACCACCGGCGCTGCCAACCCTTGTTTGAGGATGCAAGGACGGCAGGGATATACTGCGACGACCGCAACTGCCTCAGCAAGAGGGTGCAGCCGCCGGCCCGCACCGCCGCACGGACCTTCCTCTCCCCCGTCGACGAAGCAAAAAGCTCGGCAAAGAAGAGATGAGTCCATAAATCCCAATGGGGGGCGATCCCCAGATACCCCTCGCACACCGCTACAAAGATAGCGGCCTGCGCGATGGAGTTGGGAGTGAGGTTGTGCAGTTCCACCCCGTAGTGGAACAGGATGGCCCGCATGAAGCGGCTCGACGGCACACCAAATCCCCGCTCATGGAAGGAGATGAAGCTCACGACATACCCCGGCGGAGGGTGTAGCATCCCAAAATCCTAAACCAGGTTTGAAACCCTAATCTACCCTTCCCCCCCTTTCACCCTCTAATTCCAAGATCTCCCCTAAATTTTCCTTCATCATATGCATACATCTTGATTGATCACAAAAGCACCTCACTTAGATTCTATTTTTTTTCTAAACACTTAGAGTATCTACAAAATAATTTGTTCAAAGGAAAAGATACAAATTGGGAAATAGGAATTAGAAAATAAAAAGGAAAAGAGAAAAACCTCCTCCTCCCCCTGCTGGGCCGAGTTCGGCCCAAGCCGCGGCCCCCCCTCTCCCTCGCGCCCGCATTCCTCCTTCCCCGGCCCATCTGCGGCCTGCCTCCGCGCGCGCGGCAGCCGCGCCCGCACCTCGCCCTCGCTCTCGCTGACCAAGCGGCCCCACCCGTCAGCCGCCCGCTCGCTCGCTCGCTCGCTCGCTCTCGCTGACCAAGCGGCCCCGCCCGTCAGCCGCCCGCTCGCTCGCTCGCTCGCTCGCTCTCGCTGACCAAGCGGCCCCGCCCGTCAGCCGCTTCGTCGTCCGTCCGCCGTCCCCTCGCCGAAGTCACCTCCGCCGTCGCCTCCGTCCTCCCCTTTGCCGTCCGGCCGCACAGGGAAGTTTGGCACCGCTCCGTCCTCCTCCCCTTGACCGCGTCCTCGCCGGTACCGCCCCCGCCGTAGCGTCCCCTCGGCGGCGCTGTGCGCCATTTATGGCGGCACTGGGAAGCTCGCCGGAGCCGGGGAGCTCCACCGCCCCCCTCGCCCCCGCGCGCCTATAAAAAGCTCGCCCCGAGCCCCTTCTTTCTCGCACCAGCCCCGACCACTACCCTCCTCCCCTCGCCCGAGCCCAATTCGCGGAGCGCCGTCTTCTTCCCCCTCTCCGGTGAGTCCCACCTCCTCTTCTCTCTCCCTCTCTGTTAGCCCAGCAAGCAATTGAGTTGGCCTAGCAGCTTCCTCGCCTTGCCGCAAGCACAATACACCACTCCCCCACCCCGATTGCTCGCCCAGAGCTCACCGGCGGCAACCCCGCCGCGAAGCTCCGCCACCTCCCCGCGGGCAGCTCCCTCCCGACCCCCTCTGACCAAATTGAGCCCATCTCTAGGTCCGCCATCCCCTCCCCATGCTTAGGCCCCTGCGCATTGCCCAAAAACCGGGCCACCGGCGGCAAGCCGCCGTCGAACCCCCCCCGGCGGCCGGTTTCCCCCCCCCCCTCGGCCGGTTCACCCCGTCGTCGATCGCGCCCGCGCCGTTTCCCCCGCCACTCTCTCTGTCGCGTGGGCCCCGCGTTGACGCCGTCGCCCCGCGCGCCCGCGCCGTCGCCCCCTCCCCGTGGGCCGCTGCCGAGCCGAAAGCGCGCCCACGCGCCTGCCCCGCGCCGAGCTGGGCCAAATTTCTCCCCCCGGCCCGTTTGAGGAGAAATCCATTTCTATTTTATTTTCTTCACCTTTTCCCATTTAATTAGTATTCTTCAATATTTTATACACCAAAAATTATCCAAATAATTTCTAAAGATCTCATACAACAATAATGTTAGAAAATGACACACTATAATTTGTAAACCCCTGTTGATGTATTGTTTTATTGCCTGTTTTCCTAGAAGAAGCAGGGGTCGTTGATCCGGAACCCTTAGCCCCGGAAGAAGGGCCAGAACCCGAACTTCCGGAAGTAGATCTTCTGTGCCAGGAAAGCTTCGACGAAGGCAAGTCCATCCCTCCCTTGATGCATAAATTACCTATTCTCTCTACCACTGCCTAGGCCGGGAATTATGGGGAATACTGCATTGTGAGTAAGAGCTGGCCCGCATTAACATACACATTCTGGATACGTAAAGTGGATTGGGAGGAAAGGCTATGTGTATCTCCAAATAAAATCTCTTTTGAAAAATAATGCGATGAAGGGTACTCACCCTCATCACCTGAGAGTGGGATGATCAGGGACTCCCTGGTTTAGGGGAGGGCCTAAGGTGTTGGCTCAGCTGGTTTAG
This sequence comes from Zea luxurians, assembly GCA_029449295.1. Classification (NCBI taxonomy): domain Eukaryota; kingdom Viridiplantae; phylum Streptophyta; class Magnoliopsida; order Poales; family Poaceae; genus Zea; species Zea luxurians. The sequence continues at coordinate 110,734,047 of JAOPSE010000010.1, forward strand.
GCGTGAGCAGAAGGATTGTCCCCTCATATAAGGACCGGTTTGTCATCTTCACTACCTGTACTCCTTTGTCGTACAACCACTCGAGACTGTGTGGGCAGTCACTCGATCCGAACTCGTGTGGTCCGACCCCAGGGTTAAGAAGGCTGGGGAGCACCGGAGGATAAGGAGGGGGAAAGTTTTGTCCGGTTTGGGCATGGTGGTGGCCTGACTCCTTCCGGATAACCGTTAAGGTTGGGATGCACGAGTAAGGAAAGAGATCCGGCATTCGGGTCTCGCGACGGCGAGATCGCAGAAACCGGGCTAGTGGGTAAAGTGTACCCCTCTGCGCAGAGTTGAAACCTATTCGAATAGTCCGTGTCCACTGGTATGGATGAGTCTGGTATGGTATGGCAATTAGAACTTTTTCTCTAAGTTTCTTATCAAGGGAAAGGTGTGTTTAAATGGGTTTTGAAAAAGAGATAAAGCCTCTGGAGCGGGAAGCTCAGTGGCAGTTGAGTTTTTGGTTACTTATAATAGCATGGGAAAACCTTCAAGCAACTGTCTCTCTCTAAGAAAATAATGAGTGACTACAACTCCACCCAATTAAGCATGTACATCATAGGTCTCTTTCTCCCTACGGGAATGGGGTGGGCTTGCGGAATACCTAGTGTATTCACCCAGATTTATTTATGTTTTTCAGCGGCCGAGGACTTCTTTTCTGCATTGCTTGATTAAGAGGGCTGTGTCTGCACCCAGTTCTGCCTGTGGCTTGGGCTAGTGTATTTTCCCTGCTGCGCTTCTCTATTTGGCTCCCTCTCGAGCTTGTACCCCGGTATTGTAATAAATTTATCTAAAACTCTGTACTATTTGAAGTAAGAAATGTGTTTACTAGCCTCCTGGGACTAGTAATTGTTTCACATTGAGTCCCAAAGGATCGGGACGCTTCAGGTGGTATCAGAGCCATAGGACTGGCCGTAGGTCGCAGCCCTGACCCTAAAACCTACCCTAACCAGAAAATACCTCTCACCTCAAGAAAAGTTTTCTCTTCCCTTCCCCAGTTTTAACAAGACCCTTCTTTTCCTATTCCAGATGGAAGACTCTCTGGCCATTAAGACATCCTACTGCTCAGAAGTGGAAGGGTTCCCCCGCCTCTTGCGAAGCTGTGCGCTCCGCATGGGAATCCGCAAGAAGCCGGAATACGTCTGGACGGAACATTTCGAGGGCGGGATGATAAGATGCTCCATGGCAGTCTACCTGGGGGAAAGCCACAGCTATCCAAACCAACGTTCCTTCCAAGTCACTTTTACCGGAGTTCATTTCCTAGATGCTTGCCAAAATGTCGCCCGGAAAGCCCTCCGCCAGCTATGTCAAAACTACAACAAAGTAACCATTGAAACCCCCCTTCGCTACTTTCCACCCAGCAACAAGAATACCCCCGCCTGGAGGAAAAGACTTCAGGCCCTATCAGGAGGAGATCCTACTGAGAATGATCCCACCATTGTCTACATGGTTGGATACCTTCATACCCTTGATAACCAATATGATGACCTCACCCTCCACTGCACCTCTCTAACCTCCCGGGTGGAAAGCCTGGAGCAGAAAGTCAGGGAACTCTCAGAAGAAAAAGTGTCCCTTCAAGAGAGCCTCGCAATAGCTGAAGGTGAGGAAACCAATACCCGAGAAGCCTACCGCACACTAAAGATGGACTACGACAAGAAACTGAAGAAGTTTGCCCCCGCAAAGAAAATCCGCAAGAAGACCAAGAGCCAAGGATGCCAGACTGAGCAGAAGGAAGAAAACCCTCCAAGGAACCTATCCGACACCGATGAGATGTCCCTGGCTAGCCTTGATGACCTTCTCAAGGAATTTGGGGACACATTAGAGAAGGAGTGCGGGAGTACCCTAGATAGCACTCGCGTGTGACGAACTTATGGTAGCAGGGTGTTGTGTCATGTAATGGCTTGATGTAATGAATAAAATAACCAGTTCAAAAAAAATTGCATGTGCATAATAGTAACTCTCTTCCCATGGCAGATGGCTTCGGATAAAACCACGCCTACCGCCTCCGGGATTGGAGCAGGTTTTCCCTTAGGAGCTGAAGGAGGAGCCGGTGGAGAAGGGGATGGGACCCACCTCCCCGCACCTCCGGAACTACCACTAGATCTAGCCCAAGTTCTAGCCCATCAAACCAGACTCATTGAAGTCCTCACTCGAAGTCTGGAGAACCAGCGCCCAGGTGGTGGAAGGCCCCAGGACAGGATGGGAGAATTCCTGAGACTCAAGCCTCCCACATTCGCAGGGTCCAGCAATCCCCTCGATGCAGATGACTGGCTTCGCACGATCAAGAGGAAGTTGGAAGCCATCGCTTGCCCTGAGAATCAGCGTGTTCAGCTGGCAGCTCATCAGCTTTCAGGAATGGCTTTAGCATGGTGGGACACTTTCAGTGAAGCCGTCAGAGATGCTACCTGGGCAGAATTCGAAACAGCTTTCCGTGAACACCATGTACCCCAAGGGATAGTCCAACTCAAGGAGGATGAATTCCGGGAGCTAACCCAAGGTGGGCGATCAGTCAGTGAGTATGTGCACAAGTTCACAGAGCTGGCCCGCTACGCGCCTGAGGATGTCAGCACCGAGGCCAGGAAAATGGCCCGTTTCCTGAGAGGGTTAAGACCCGAGCTTAAGACCATCCTCGCCAGCCAGGACTTCCAAAGCTTCTCTCACCTTTCCAACAAAGCTATTCAAGTGGAAAGAGCTAAAGAGGAGGAAAAAGGGCACATCAAGAGAAAGTTCCAGGTCCTGCGAGCTCAACAGCAAGAGCGTCACCAGAGAGCTCGACCCTTTGGGCTCCCACCCAGGGGTCCAGGCTTCGATAAACAATCTGGACCCTCTCCATCGCGCTACAGTCAACAGAGTCAGAGCTCCCATCAGGCACCCTCCGTTGCAAGCAACCAGCCGCCAGCAAACGCCTGTTGGCACTGCGGAGACCCCCGGCACTTCAAGAACAACTGCCCTCAGCTGAAGGCACCCGGGCCAACCTACTCCAACTCGGTGAATGGCCCCAAGATTCTATCAGCACCTACCTCCAAGGCGCTTCCTCCCAGCAGCCAGCAGAGCAGGGCTCAGTACCAGGGCAGGGCCCGAGTCAACCACGTCGACGCTCAGGAAGCCCAGCAGGCCCCGGGAGTAGTGCTCGGTGAGTTCCTCGTCGAATTTACTCCCGCTTCTGTGCTTTTTGATTCAGGAGCATCCCATTCATTTATAGCCGCTAAGTTTGTGGAGAAGCATGGCATACCCTCTACACCTTTAGCTATCCCTTTGGTCACCCGAACCCCGGGAACAGACCTCCTATGCAAACTCAGATGTTCACAAGTCAGGATTCTTTTAAGTGGGGTAGTATTCCTGGCAGACTTAACCATCTTGCCATCCCAAGGTATTGATGTAATCCTAGGAATGGATTGGCTAGCTAAGCACAAGGGTGTTATCAGCTGCGCAAGCAAAACTGTCCTTCTCATAGATCACCAAGGAAAGGCAGTTTCCTGCCAAGCCCAACCGCCTGCAAAAGATCCAATGGTGTTTAGTCTGGCAAAAGAAAGCATGTCTGTAATTAAGGAATTTGAAGATGTATTTCCAGAAGAGTTGCCCGGGATGCCACCAGAAAGAGAAGTAGAGTTCTATATAGACCTCATTCCCGGCACTGCGCCCATCGCAAAAAGACCATACCGCATGGCCCCCACTGAATTGGCAGAACTGAAACTTCAGCTTTCAGAACTACAACAAAAAGGGTACATCCGTCCCAGTTCGTCTCCCTGGGGAGCACCCGTTCTTTTCGTGACCAAAAAGGATGGGAGTATGAGGATGTGTATTGATTATCGATCCTTGAACGAAGTTACAATCAAGAATAAGTACCCCCTTCCCCGGATTGATGACCTCTTCGACCAGCTGCAAGGAGCCAAATACTTCTCCAAGATAGACCTCAGGTCAGGATATCACCAACTCAGGATTAAGGAAGCAGACGTTCAGAAAACTGCATTCGTCACCAGATACGGGCAATATGAATTCACGGTGATGCCATTTGGACTAACCAACGCACCCGCCTTTTTCATGAATCTCATGAATAAGGTATTTATGGAAGAATTGGATAAGTTTGTCGTGGTTTTTATCGACGACATCCTCATCTATTCCAAGAGTCGCAAGGACCATGAGCAGCACCTTCGAACCGTCCTCGGAAGACTCAGAGCACATCAACTTTATGCTAAGTTCAGCAAGTGTGAGTTCTGGTTAGAGAAGATAGCCTTCCTAGGGCATATCTTGACTGCTGAAGGGGTAGAAGTGGACCCATCTAAGGTAGAAGCTGTTTCAAATTGGAAGCAACCATCCAACGTCAGTGAAGTTCGAAGCTTTCTGGGAATGGCAGGGTATTATCGCCGCTTTATCAAGGGATTCTCTAGCATAGCAAAGCCCTTGACGGAACTTCTCAAAAAGGACAATAAGTTCGTGTGGACTCCCGATTGTGAAGAAAGTTTCCAAATCATCAAGGAGAAGCTTACAACCGCGCCAGTTTTGATTCTACCAGACATACACCAGGAGTTTGTCATCTTTTGTGATGCTTCCAAGCAAGGCTTAGGGTGTGTCTTAATGCAAAACGAGAAAGTCATTGCTTATGCATCCCGATTACTCAAGCCGCACGAACAGAACTATCCTACCCACGATCTGGAATTGGCAGCCATAGTGCACGCTCTAAAAATATGGAGGCATTATCTGATTGGAAACAAATGCCACATCTTCACTGATCACAAGAGTCTAAAGTACATCTTCACGCAGCCGGACCTCAACCTCCGTCAAAGAAGGTGGCTCGAATTGATCAAAGATTACGACCTCGAAATCCACTACCACCCCGGAAAGGCCAATGTGGTAGCAGACGCCCTCAGCCGGAAACCCTTCGGGATTAGAGGAACAAACTTCCTAGAGGATTGGAAGGAAGAATCAGCTCAGCTGAATGCATGTCTGGGAGACGACGGTGGCCTGGAAGTCAAGCCAAACCTGGAAGATCTCATATGCAAGGCCCAATGTCTCGACGCAGAAACAACCAAGCTTAAGGAAAGAGCACGCAAAGAGCAACTTTCGGACCTAAGAACAGACGAGCAAGGAGTCCTCTGGTTCAAGAACCGTCTGTGCGTGCCAATTGGAAAGGCACGGGAGACCCTGCTTGATGAAGCCCACAACTCAGCTTACTCTATCCACCCAGGGACCACCAAGATGTACCTGGACCTAAAAACCAGGTATTGGTGGAAAGGGATGAAGAAGGAAATAGCACAGTATGTGGCCCGATGTGACACCTGTCAGAGAACAAAGGCCGAACATCAGAAGCCTGCAGGCCTGCTTCAACCCCTCCCAATACCCGAATGGAAGTGGGAGGAAATAGGCATGGATTTCGTAACCGGGCTACCCAGATCACAAAGAGGAAATGATTCCATATGGGTAATAATCGATCGCCTCACCAAAGTGGCCCATTTCATTCCAGTGAAGACCACTTTTGGAGGAGCAGCCCTTGCCCGATTATACCTTAAAGAGATAGTCAGGCTACATGGCATTCCACGGAAGATAGTATCAGATAGAGGAACACAGTTCACTTCAAAGTTCTGGAAGGGCCTTCAGCAAGCAATGGGCACCAAGCTAGATTTCAGCACTGCTTATCACCCCCAGTCAGATGGTCAAACAGAGAGAGTTAATAAGGTCCTTGAAGATTTACTCAGAGCCTGTGTACTAGCCTTCGACAGAGATTGGGAGTCTAGTTTGCCGTACGCCGAATTCTCATACAACAATAGCCATCAGGCCAGCATCAAAATGTCACCATTCGAAGCACTGTATGGAAGAAAATGCCAAACTCCCCTAATGTGGTCCAATGTAGGGGAAAGGACACTAGAAGGGCCCGACTTCGTTAAAGAAGCCGAAGAAAAAGTTGCCTTGATCCGCAGAAGGTTACTTGAAGCTCAGAGTCGACAAAAGAGTTACGCAGACAATAGACGAAGGGAACTCAGATTTGAGGAGGGAGATTTTGTTTATCTCAAGGTTTCTCCAATGCGTGGTGTCAGAAGGTTCCAGATGAAGGGAAAGCTAGCACCCCGTTTCGTCGGTCCTTACCCGGTCATTTCCCGAATAGGACCCGTGGCATACCGTCTTGAGCTACCAGAATCCATGTCGGATATTCACAATGTGTTCCATGTATCTCAACTCCGCAAATGCCTAAAAGTACCAGAAACCCGTATCGAGGCAGAAACAATTCAGATTCAAAAAGATCTCCAGTACCGGGAAAAGCCAGTGAAGATTCTCGACTCAGCAGTCAGAAGAACCCGCAATTCAGAAGTAAAGCTCTGTAAGGTTCAGTGGAGCAGAGATGGAGAAGAGGAAGCCACCTGGGAAAGTGAGGACTCTCTGAGGAAGGAGTACCCTTACCTTTTCTCGAGCCCCGTCTAATCTCGAGGGCGAGATTCCTTTAAGTGGGGTAGGTTTGTAGCATCCCAAAATCCTAAACCAGGTTTGAAACCCTAATCTACCCTTCCCCCCCTTTCACCCTCTAATTCCAAGATCTCCCCTAAATTTTCCTTCATCATATGCATACATCTTGATTGATCACAAAAGCACCTCACTTAGATTCTATTTTTTTTCTAAACACTTAGAGTATCTACAAAATAATTTGTTCAAAGGAAAAGATACAAATTGGGAAATAGGAATTAGAAAATAAAAAGGAAAAGAGAAAAACCTCCTCCTCCCCCTGCTGGGCCGAGTTCGGCCCAAGCCGCGGCCCCCCCCTCTCCCTCGCGCCCGCATTCCTCCTTCCCCGGCCCATCTGCGGCCTGCCTCCGCGCGCGCGGCAGCCGCGCCCACACCTCGCCCTCGCTCTCGCTGACCAAGCGGCCCCACCCGTCAGCCGCCCGCTCGCTCGCTCGCCCGCTCGCTCTCGCTGACCAAGCGGCCCCGCCCGTCAGCCGCTTCGTCGTCCGTCCGCCGTCCCCTCGCCGAAGTCACCTCCGCCGTCGCCTCCGTCCTCCCCTTTGCCGTCCGGCCGCATAGGGAAGTTTGGCACCGCTCCGTCCTCCTCCCCTTGACCGCGTCCTCGCCGGTACCGCCCCCGCCGTAGCGTCCCCTCGGCGGCGCTGTGCGCCATTTATGGCGGCACTGGGAAGCTCGCCGGAGCCGGGGAGCTCCACCGCCCCCCTCGCCCCCGCGCGCCTATAAAAAGCTCGCCCCGAGCCCCTTCTTTCTCGCACCAGCCCCGACCACTACCCTCCTCCCCTCGCCCGAGCCCAATTCGCGGAGCGCCGTCTTCTTCCCCCTCTCCGGTGAGTCCCACCTCCTCTTCTCTCTCCCTCTCTGTTAGCCCAGCAAGCAATTGAGTTGGCCTAGCAGCTTCCTCGCCTTGCCGCAAGCACAATACACCACTCCCCCACCCCGATTGCTCGCCCAGAGCTCACCGGCGGCAACCCCGCCGCGAAGCTCCGCCACCTCCCCGCGGGCAGCTCCCTCCCGACCCCCTCTGACCAAATTGAGCCCATCTCTAGGTCCGCCATCCCCTCCCCATGCTTAGGCCCCTGCGCATTGCCCAAAAACCGGGCCACCGGCGGCAAGCCGCCGTCGAACCCCCCCCCCCCCCCCGGCGGCCGGTTTCCCCCCCCCCTCGGCCGGTTCACCCCGTCGTCGATCGCGCCCGCGCCGTTTCCCCCGCCACTCTCTCTGTCGCGTGGGCCCCGCGTTGACGCCGTCGCCCCGCGCGCCCGCGCCATCGCCCCCTCCCCGTGGGCCGCTGCCGGGCCGAAAGCGCGCCCACGCACCTGCCCCGCGCCGAGCTGGGCCAAATTTCTCCCCCCCCCGGCCCGTTTGAGGAGAAATCCATTTCTATTTTATTTTCTTCACCTTTTCCCATTTAATTAGTATTCTTCAATATTTTATACACCAAAAATTATCCAAATAATTTCTAAAGATCTCATACAACAATAATGTTAGAAAATGACACACTATAATTTGTAAACCCCTGTTGATGTATTGTTTTATTGCCTGTTTTCCTAGAAGAAGCAGGGGTCGTTGATCCGGAACCCTTAGCCCCGGAAGAAGGGCCAGAACCCGAACTTCCGGAAGTAGATCTTCTGTGCCAGGAAAGCTTCGACGAAGGCAAGTCCATCCCTCCCTTGATGCATAAATTACCTATTCTCTCTACCACTGCCTAGGCCGGGAATTATGGGGAATACTGCATTGTGAGTAAGAGCTGGCCCGCATTAACATACACATTCTGGATACGTAAAGTGGATTGGGAGGAAAGGCTATGTGTATCTCCAAATAAAATCTCTTTTGAAAAATAATGCGATGAAGGGTACTCACCCTCATCACCTGAGAGTGGGATGATCAGGGACTCCCTGGTTTAGGGGAGGGCCTAAGGTGTTGGCTCAGCTGGTTTAGGCGTGAGCAGAAGGATTGTCCCCTCATATAAGGACCGGTTTGTCATCTTCACTACCTGTACTCCTTTGTCGTACAACCACTCGAGACTGTGTGGGCAGTCACTCGATCCGAACTCGTGTGGTCCGACCCCAGGGTTAAGAAGGCTGGGGAGCACCGGAGGATAAGGAGGGGGAAAGTTTTGTCCGGTTTGGGCATGGTGGTGGCCTGACTCCTTCCGGATAACCGTTAAGGTTGGGATGCACGAGTAAGGAAAGAGATCCGGCATTCGGGTCTCGCGACGGCGAGATCGCAGAAACCGGGCTAGTGGGTAAAGTGTACCCCTCTGCGCAGAGTTGAAACCTATTCGAATAGTCCGTGTCCACTGGTATGGATGAGTCTGGTATGGTATGGCAATTAGAACTTTTTCTCTAAGTTTCTTATCAAGGGAAAGGTGTGTTTAAATGGGTTTTGAAAAAGAGATAAAGCCTCTGGAGCGGGAAGCTCAGTGGCAGTTGAGTTTTTGGTTACTTATAATAGCATGGGAAAACCTTCAAGCAACTGTCTCTCTCTAAGAAAATAATGAGTGACTACAACTCCACCCAATTAAGCATGTACATCATAGGTCTCTTTCTCCCTACGGGAATGGGGTGGGCTTGCGGAATACCTAGTGTATTCACCCAGATTTATTTATGTTTTTCAGCGGCCGAGGACTTCTTTTCTGCATTGCTTGATTAAGAGGGCTGTGTCTGCACCCAGTTCTGCCTGTGGCTTGGGCTAGTGTATTTTCCCTGCTGCGCTTCTCTATTTGGCTCCCTCTCGAGCTTGTACCCCGGTATTGTAATAAATTTATCTAAAACTCTGTACTATTTGAAGTAAGAAATGTGTTTACTAGCCTCCTGGGACTAGTAATTGTTTCACATTGAGTCCCAAAGGATCGGGACGCTTCAGAGGGGATGGAGCGACTCCGCCCGCAGGAGGAATCCATTCCGGCCGCTGCTTATCGGTGAGGGGGCGGAGCAAACCCTCGCCGACGAGGTCCTCCAGATCACCCGCCGTCACCGTGGAGAAGGGCCACGGGTCGCGCGGCGGGATGACCGTCACCCGGTCAGCCATCGCCAAGGCAGAAGGGGTGGCGGCGTGAAGGACAGGGGAGGGCGGTTTCCTTTTCCTGGCTAGATCTCTCAGGCTGCAAAAAACCTGAGAAGGAGGCGAGAAGCGGAGTCGAGAACCGTCACCGGACCCTCTCCGGGGTACATAAAGACCAAGGTCAAGACGGTTCCAACGTACCGCCCGAACCGGACGCGGGGTTCAAAAAACGCGAAGCGAAACAGCCGTTCCTCGAACGGCTCGCGCACGCAACGGCAGCCTCGCCGACCGCTTACCCCGGCGCATTAACTCCGCGGCTAGACAGGTGACGTTTCTGGCAGGGGCAGCTGGCGATGCTTCACCTCCGCCAAAACGACCACACCAAAAAAGGTACGCCACGTCGTTCAATTTCGTATCCTTTTTTCCCTTTTCCTTCTTTCTCTATCTCTTGCAACAGGGACCGGGAAAGGAGGATACCCCCAAAGGGATCCTTCCCCGTGAAGGAACTAGGCTCCGAGCCTCTCTACTGATCAGGGGTTCGAAGGCTGGCCCCCCGAGGGGTTCAACAGCCGCCTCAGATCGCGTGGGCCCGACACCCACTACTGGTCAGGGGTTCGAAGGTCGGCCTCCCGAAAGGTTCCACGACCGCCTCAGGCTACTAGGGCTCCGCGCCCATTACTGATCAGGGGTTCGAAGGCTGGCCTGTCGAAGGGTTCACAGTCGCCCCAGACGCCGAGCGAGGGATGACCAGGGGTACGTTCGATACATAACCAAGGCTCGGGCTGCGCTCCCGAGGTACCCTAGGACATTTCCGAGACCAGCGGGAACGACTCTGTAACGGAATCCCATCGGAGGGAGGCAACGAGCCCTCGGACCCCGTCGCTAGGGGACCGGGTCCGGCAGATCACCCGCAGGTACTTTTGGGCGTGCCTCCGGGCCCCTAGCCGACCCCCAACGAATGGGGCACGGACGTCCACTCGGATTACCCGATTGCAGCTCACCGGAGACACCATGTTCGGTGCCCATCGAGGGTAACATGGCGCTCTCCCCCCCCTCCTCCTTGCGGAAAGGCGACGTAGGGGCGTATGTAAAAAGTCGAGTCTGTCCCTGATCGTCCTCTCGCTCCGTGCGGAGGCTCGGGGGCTGCTCTCGCAAACCCGGCTCCGGCCGAACCGTTGACAGCGTCAACATACCAGCCCGAGAACTTGGGCCCCGACAGTGCACCTGGGCTACGCCCTGCTCGCATGAGGGAACCGCCAGACCAGTCGAGGCATTACGCAAGGCATTAAGACCTCGAAGGAGTGAAACCACTCCTCCGAGGCCTTGGGGGCTACACCCGGCGGGTGCGCTCGCGCGCACCCACCGGAACAAAGTACCACCGAGAAAGGCTGGTCCCCTTGCAAAAAAGTGCGACGCAAGCCTCCAAGCGAGTGTTAACACTCTCTTCGAGGCTCGGGGGCTACTGTCGGGGACCATAATTAGGGGTACCCTCAAGACGCCTAATTCTCAGCTGGTAACCCCCATCAGCATAAAGCTGCAGAGGCCTGATGGGTTTGGTTAAGTCAGGGATCAGTCCGTACGAGCGACTCGATCACGCCACGCCCGAGCCTAGCCTCGGGCGAGGGCAGCCGACCCTAAGATGACTCCGTCTCGCCTGAGGCCTCCTCTTTCACGGCAGACGCATCTCCGGCTCGCCCGAGGCCCCGCCTTCGATAAGAAGTAACCCTGACTAAATCACCGCGCCAACCGACCAAGTCACCGGGGCGTTTAACGCAAAAGGTAAGACCGACGGGCGACCAGACTTCGCCAGAGGTGCCATGGGGGGCTCTGCCCGACCCAGGGCTCGGACTCGGGCTAAGGCCCCGGAAGACGGCGAACTCCGCTCCGCCCGACCCAGGGCTCGGACTCGGGCTAAGGCCCCGGAAGACGGCGAACTCCGCTCCGCCCGACCCAGGGCTCGGACTCGGGCTAAAGTCCCGGAAGACGGCGAACTCCGCTCCGCCCGACCCAGGGCTCGGACTCGGGCTAAGGCCCCGGAAGACGGCGAACTCCGCACCGCCCGACCCAGGGCTCAGACTCGGGCTAAGGCCCCGGAAGACGGCGAACTCCGCTCCGCCCGACCCAGGGCTCGGACTCGGGCTAAGGCCCCGGAAGACGACGACCTCCGCCTCGCCCGACCCAGGGCTCGGACTCCGCCTCGGCCTCTGCCGAACGACCTCCGCCTCGCCTGACCCAGGAGTTCGGGCTCGGCCTCTGTCATGCAGGACGGACTCGACCTCGACTTCGGAGGAGCCTCCACGACGCCCGACCTAGGACACAAGACCGCCACGTCAACAGGAAGCGTCATCATCACCCTGCCCTGAGCCGACTCGGGTCGCAGAGAACAAGACCGGCGTCCCATCTGGCCAGCTCCGCTAGATAGGCAATGATGGCGCCTCACTAGACCATGACGACGGCGACTCTCAGCTCCCTTACGAAAGCAGGGAGACGTCAGCAAGAGCACAGCTGTTCCAACAGCTGTCCCTCCATCAGGCTCCGTTACTCCTCCAACAGCCACGACGCCACACCAACAGGGTGCCAAGATCTCTCCGGCTGCCACCTTGGCATGTACTTAGGGCGCTAGCTCTCCCTTGCTAGACACGTAGCACCTTGCTACACCCCCATTTTGTACACCTGGATCCTCTCCTTACGACTATAAAAGGAAGGACCAGGGCCTTCTTAGAGAAGGTTGGCCTCGCGGGGACGAAGGGCAGGGGCAGGCGCTCTCTCGGGGCCGCTCGCTCCCCTCACCTCGCGCGGACGCTTGTAACCCCCTACTGCAAGCGCACCCGACCTGGGCACGGGACGAACACGAAGGCCGCGGGAATTCTCCGACTCCCTCACGACCCGGCTCCGGCCACCTCGCTCTCGCTCTCTCTCTCCCCCCTTCGCGCTCGCCCACGCGCTCGACCCATCTGGGCTGGGGCACGCGGCACACTCACTCGTCGGCTCGGGGACCCCCCGGTCTCGGAACGCCGACAATTTTATTGTTGGACTACCCCGCACTCCAGCAGGATATGACTCTATTTGGGTAATTGTGGACAGATTGACAAAAGTGGCTCATTTTATACTGGTGAGGACTAATTACACGGGAGCCAAGCTAGCAGAATTGTATATGACTCGGATAGTTTGTTTACATGGAGTACCTAAGAAGATCGTGTCTGATCGAGGATCACAGTTTACTTCTCGATTTTGGAAGAAGTTGCATGAAAGCTTGGATACAAAGTTGAATTTTAGTTCAGCCTACCATCCCCAGACTGATGGACAGACAGAGAGAACTAATCAAGTGCTGGAAGATATGTTAAGAGCTTGTGCTCTCAAGTATGGTGGCAGTTGGGAGAAGAGCTTACCCTATGCTGAGTTTTCTTATAATAATAGCTATCAAGCCAGTTTGAAGATGTCGCCATTTGAAGCTCTGTATGGTAGAAAATGCAGGACTCCACTGTATTGGGATCAAACTGGAGAAAGACAGTTCTTTGGACCTGAACTTATACAAGAGGCAGAAGAACAAGTTCGAATGATAAGGGAGAATTTGAGAATTGCACAATCCAGGCAAAAGAGCTATGCTGATAATAGGAGAAGACTACTGGAATTTAAGGAGGGTGATCATGTCTATTTGAAGGTGTCACCACTCCGGGGTATGAGGAGATTTAAAGTTAAAGGAAAGTTGTCCCCTCGCTTCATTGGACCTTTCTTGATCTTAAAGCGAGTGGGAGAAGTTGCATATCAACTGGAATTACCCAATCATCTGTCAGATGTACATGATGTGTTTCATGTGTCCCAGCTAAAGAAGTGCCTCAGGGTACCTGAGGAGCAACTACCAATGGAAGACCTCAGTGTGCAGGATGATCTGACTTATGCTGAGTACCCCATCAAGATTCTGGACACTTTGACTCGAGTTACAAGAAATAAGGTGATTAAGATGTGCAAGGTACAATGGAGTCACCATGGTGAGGATGAAGCTACTTGGGAACGAGAAGAAGAGCTTCGTATAGATTTTCCCCACCTTTTTCCCTAGATCTTCTTAAATCTCGGGGACGAGATTATTTTTAAGGGGGGTAGGATTTGTAATACCCAAATGGCAAGAGTAGTGGAATGTCCAAGAATTGAGAAATATAAAGGGTTTAATTGACCACTTGTGTTATTATTTCCATTTTTTGCATATTTCAAATCATGGAATTATCCTTGGTTAACAATAAATGTACTAAATAAAAGAATGGTGCATCATGTTGGAGTTTAATTGCTTGTGCATTTAATTATAAAAATAAACATAATAAAAACACATTAATAATGAAAAGGAGGTTTTGACCTAATTTAAAACTTGGGATTTGGAAAAGAAAAGATAAAGGATATGAATAGGTAAATAATATATATAAATAAATATATCCAGAGTTAATACCCTAATTTAAAAAATATATATAATTTGTAAGAAAGAGCCACAAAAAGTTTGAATTAAATTTGAATTCAAATTGGAGTTTGAATTGGAAAAGGGAGAAAAGAAAATAGAAAAATAAAATGGAAAAAAGATTAAAACCCTACCTGGGCCTCGGATTCCCCTTTCGGCCCAACTGCAGAAAACCCCCGCGCGGTCACCTGGCGGGGGGACCCACTGGTCAGCCATCCATTACCGCGTGGACTCAGTTTTGTCTCGCTGACTTCGCTGGACCCACTGGTCGGCCACCGCACACACGAAGTCCCTTCTTCCTCCTGTTTCTTCGCGAGCGCAACCACCGCCGCGCTTTGACCGGCTCAGCTGGCCGGTACAACGGACCCCGAGCCCGTCTCGTGCGCCAATGTTGCGACACATAAGTAGCGCCCTAGCCTCTGGCGCGATGCATCCACGTCCCGAGGCCATACCAGCTTTCGCGGCGTGAGGAGGAGAAGTGCATTGCGCCGCCGCCGTCGACCCCTCGCTACACCGGCGCCTTGTCCTTGGAGTGTTGTTCTGGGGATCCGCCCAATCGCGCCGCTCGTGTGTGACCAATTCGGAAAGGCTGGGCTCAACCGTTCGCTCCTCAATTGCTCGCCGTTGAACCAAGCCGCCGCTGATTCCGCACACCGTCGTGGATAGGGCTTCTGACCACGCCAATCAAGGTGAGACCTCCGCCATGTTTTTCATCCTCCTATGCGCGTTGTATAGCGCTTAGACCTGGGATGGATTACGGGCGGGTTGCACGGGAATTTCTCACCGGAGTGCACCGTGCGGTGGAGTCCGCTGCGGGCTGGGGGCAGCCCGCTACTCGCCGGGAAACCCGGTATGGGCACGCAGAGCGTCTTCCCTATTGTCTAGTCTACGTAAATCCTAACTCGGGGGAGAGTTTGGTCACCGGAGAACGGATTGGGCCATCCCCGGCCATGGGCGCCGCCGCGTACTCTCTGTGCGCTGCCCTCGCTCGTGACCAGAGGGGAAGACGTCGCTCGGGCCGTAGATCAGAAGACGGAGGGCTGTGATTAGAAGCTCGCGTACCGCTTCGGGAATAAAATCATCGCCGCAAATTTTTGATCTGAGGGCTAGGCTAAGTCATAGGCGTGGTACTCCCTCGACCGTCGATCTCCGATCCGAGGGTCATCATTGCATACCGACTCAGCGCGGGTTGGATCTAATCTCAGCCGTTAGATGTTGATCGGGCGGCCAGTGTAAGACGATACCTCTTCGCAGTGCGATTTTGTTAAAAAGACCCTGTCAAACATTGTAATCAACCCGCGGTCCGCGGCAGTGTTGGCCTGAGTCTTAGAAATTATTTCATGAAGACCCCTGCGCTTCGCAGATTTTAGGGCCCGATCCAGAGACTTGGGAAAATAGGAAATAATCACAGAAATTGATTTTTAATGCATAAATAAATGTTAGAACTTGTTTAATTTGTAGAAAATCCATATGAACTCCAATTTGGTCCATTCCAGTTCCTAAATTTTTATAATACTATTGTCTAACCATTAGTGTCTCTGTCTTAACATGAAAGATGATTTAAACTTTATCTAGCACTTAATCTTGTATTAAGCACATAAAACATTAGAAAATCTATAACTTAAAATATATAACTCCAAATTTAATGATTCCAGTTCCTATGATCTTATTTTAATGTCTAGTTTATTACTGTGTATTTTATTTATATGTTTGGTGTAATGTTAATTTATGCTATGCTATGTATGTATTGTGTTGATGCGAGTAGACGAGCAAGCCACTGTGGAACCTGAGGCTCAACAAGTAGAAGTAGCTGAGCAGGAGCTCGTGGAAGGCAAGTTGTGCCCTTGATCACTTCTTTTACCCATTCATGTTCTTATTATTCATAATGATCTGCATAGGTTAATTTTGATGGGACCCAATAGGATACCCTAGATTTGACTATCTTTATACCTTGTTTTACCACTGGTTTTACTACTAAAGTTTTGGGTAGTTCATGCTATTGCTTTATGTGGATTTGGGTATAGAGATATTCATCACTCATTTTTATACTTGTTATTATCTGTTCATTATTTAATGTTCATGTTAAGATCATTATGTTAATGGGAACATGGAGAACCACCCGGGAAAACAGTGCTACCACAAGGGTTTAATGGGACGCCCTTGGCTGATTAACTAGGAAAGCTGGTGGAGGGCTACCTTACCCGAAAGGGGCAAGGGCAGTAGGGGAGTGGTCAGTGTAGGGAGGTCCTTGGGTTGATTTTGCTGCGATGGCGGTCAGACAAGAACCCTGCACTGGAGCTTCCTATAAACTGTAGCGGGTAGTCTGAAGCTAGTGGAACTTTGTAAAGGCCTCGTAGTGGTACCCTGCCTCGCTTCCTTGGTAGAGGTGTATGGGGTCTGATCAACTCCGTGGCAAATGGGTAATATGACTTGTGGGTAAAGATGCGCAACCTCTGCAGAGTGTAAAACTAGTATACTAGCCGTGCTCACGGTCATGAGCGGCTCGGACACTCACATGATTAATTTATGGAACTTAAACTTAACCTGTCATATCATTGCATTTGGGATTATTTCATTATTACTTTTACTTACTATTATAATGGTTTGGTATTTATTTACACTTAGTATTGCTAATAAAATTTTGACCAACTTATAAAAGCAATGCTCAGCTTCAGCCTTTATTTCATTGATCAGCCTTACACTTCATGAACTCCCACCTTTGGTGAGTTCATGCCACATTATTCCCCACGACTTGTTGAGCTATGAACGTATGTGAGCTCACTCTTGCTGTCTCACACCCCCCCTCACAGGAGAAGAACAGGTGGTCGAAGAGGAGCCGCCTAACACTGAGGCATTCGACTTGATCTAGGTGGCGTTTCTCAGTTGACATTGGCGCCAACGATCCTTAGTTCGTTTTATGTTTATTCTTTTACTTTGTAATAAGTCTTCCGCTATGTAATAAGTACTCTGATGTTTTATGACATTTATCTCTATACACTCTGTTATTATATATGTTGTCTTCTTGGCGCATGTATGAGATGCACCCGGCTTTGTTCCTTAAAGCCCGGGTGTGACAAGCAGCCTATAGAAAATCTCCAATAAAATACTCTAAAATTTAAAATAGTGTTTTCAAATTATTATATCACTAAAAATAAATTAAGCTCCAATAGCTATGCCCTAAATCATGTATTTTAGAAAATAATGCATTAATGATGATGTATCAAACAAGGACATGACCGTAATTCAGTGTATAGTATTTTTAGGTCAATTCATGGTCTGTCTTGTATTTTATTGATAAAAAATTATAAAATAGAACACTATTGGATCTATATTTATGAGTTCAACCTTATTTTTGAAAACAGGCCATTGATCTTTAAGCATTGTTGGACATGCTCTAGGTATCCTATAATAATTTTAGAATAGTCATAGGAAGAAGGTTTACCATTACAAGATGCAGAAACATAGTAGTTCATCACTCAAGCGCACGACATGCAACAACCCACACACGCTTGTAATTCATACATCCTCTTCGTCGTGGCTCCGTTCATTTGTATTGTGGCCTTCTCCAGCCTTCCCAATCCATAATTCAGCCCTCCTCTAATTTGTTTCTAGATCCATCACTCTCTTAACTGCTTTTATTATATAGACGTTTAGAATATACAAGGTTAGTTTGGAAAGTCAAATTCTCTTTGAAATTAGAGGGGAATGAAGGCAATTTAAATTTCCAAAATAGCTATCAGGGTTTGTCGCAGGGTGGCCGACTGACGTAAAATTGTGAAATCTTGGAGCAATACAAATAGCATTTCCTAACGAGGACATGCAAGCAAATACCTACATTTGAAACAAGTCGCATCACGTCGATGCGATGAAAAACAAAGTAACAACTAGAGATGGTAAGGAGTAAAGACCTCGGTTTTGCTACTTCAAACCCGACCTTATTAGACTAGTAACTCCTCGCTCCAATACCTGTATTTGTGTGAGAGTACAATTTCACTGGACCCCTAGGGTGTTATATACCTCGGCGGATACCCATATCTGTCTAGAATGGTGGATCCTACGCCTGCCCACCCGACTTGGTTTAGGGTGACTAGCGAGCACCGAGCGGCAATATTCGACCTTCCGACTTTCAGGTGTGAGCATATCACGTATCCACATGCGCCTTGATCGCTTGGATTGCACAGTAATGAAGAGTCACATCACATACGCTTGAAGTTTTGGACATGCTTTACCGTTTTGGCTAAGTATCTGTCTAGTGTTGCCATGTCGTCCAAGACCATGTAGCATGTAGTTGTACTTAGGAGCCAGGAGCCCACGACCAATCATTGAGCTAGGCTAAAATTCTAGAGAAAACCTACGCTACCCGTTGGGCCTTTTTTCTCCCATTAATAGATCCGTGAGTATAAAATTGCGACCAAACCTATCCCCTAATGTAGTAATTACTCGTCAGGTAACTGTCTCTAGCAGTTCACCCATATGGTCACCCAAAACACTATTTTGAACTGTCTTGTACTGTAGATTGCACTCTTCGTAGAGAGAGTTTATATATGGGGTTGATGATAGGTAAGCTGCTGGAGATAGTCTAACAGGTAACGAGGCCTCGTTGCCATCTTTAGTAACAACAGTGTAGCATCTTCCTACCGAGCTTGAGCCTACGATTTGTGAGACCACCAGACCCGATATGGAGTTGAGCGTGATCTACGCCTGACGCCTTCCATGTTATCCAAACTGTTTGGCCAGTGGCGAACGCAGGACGAAAATTCATGGTGGGCCAAGAAGAGCGCACGACAAAATCAAGCAAGACCGTAAAAAGCTAGTGCCACATAAATTCAAGTTTTATATTAATAAACGATACAAGTTTAAAGAAGAAAACTGTATGAACAAATCAAGCAAACATACCGTTCCATTCTTGTTGATCGAATTGGAGTTGTGCGTGCCTTGTCGAATGTTGATCTCCACGAAGAGCGGGGGTGCCGGGAAAGGGGGGTGCCGGGAAAGGGACAGTGTCCGACGATGTCTCTGGCTTAGAGTTAGAGCTCATTAGTTCGCCAAGCTCGTCGACCACAAGGACGGGTTGCATCATCGCGACGAGCGAGATCGAGCCTGTCGGACGAGCCAGCGTCGTGACGACGAGCGGGACGAGAGCGCCAGGATAGGGGCAGGGTCGAGCAACATCGTGCGTCGGGAAGGGAGCGTCAACGGGAACAAAGCATCAAAGCGAAGTGGCTCGACTTCCCTTAGAAAGAATGAAGTCGGACAGATAGATACGAGTGTTAGACCGTGGAGGAGAGCAGAAGTTAGAGATCTGACGAGAAGGTATAGGACAAGCCTATTTTAACCTATCCAAACTTTAATTTTTTTTTTCTATACTTGACATTTGAAAGGGTTCCTCGTCTGGCTGAGCAAAATCTCGCGGCATCCATCGAGAAGGCGAGAACCACACAGCCGGTGCGAGATTTTTGTCATTATAGAAAGTTGTAACAACTACTTGGATTTAGTCATGTAGCGGAGAACTTGTTAGTTTGTATTAGCTCTGGGAACCTTATGTGATTCACTCCTGCTTATGCATTCGTACCGTGAACGAGTTAGTTTGTATTAGTTCTGGGAACGTGTCATTCAGTTTGCGCATGTGCTGTTTGGTTTATAATCATTCATTCAGTTTGCACATCTCAGTTACATTGATTTCACTTTGCGCATGCCGAGGTTCATGCAGCAACCATGTTCACTGGAACGAGGGCAGATCCCACCTTGGTTGCAGCAATGGTGGCAAGGTTGACAGCAGTGGCGGCCTTCTTCTCTGCTTCCCTGGCTGCGCTTCCTCGGCTGTGGCCAACGCGGCGACCACAGCATCGACGGCGCCCACCTCAGGACCAACAAGCCTGCCCGCAAAGTCCGCCGCTGAATCACTTTGCTGCATGGCGTCGGCTAGGGTTCCAAGAGAGGAACAGCGACAAGACTAACGGCGTGTTCCCCTGGCCGTGGCTTTGCGGCGCCATGTCAACGAGTGTTGCACAAAGTTATTTTTTTCTATTCGGCAGTTTCTCTTCTCTGTTTCGTTGCCAGAGTGGCAGATGCCACGGATTACGTTCACATGCAGGAGCAGGACGCGCAACAAGTAGCGACAGGCAAAAAGGTTCCTACTTGTTATGTAGCGAGTTCCTTCTTGGGAGCTTCCTCCGCTACATCTATTTACCCACCCTACCGTCTGAAGGAGAAACCAAAAAAGAATCCTAGTTATTTACAAGTGCAGCAAGGCCACAAAAACTGCAGTTCCTAAGACCCTCGATGTTTAGCCACCAATGTTTAAGGCTAGTTGCAGGGCAGGGCGGCCGAACGGTTTCAGCCACCTCTCCTTTAGCTTTCAGATAGAGAAAGCAGGGGTCCTTGGTGAATGGCGACCCTATTGATCTCCATCCACCTGGTGTGCAGTAGTTACCCTCCACATGCTCCGTCCCGTCCATCTAGCAATGAAGTCCCAAAGTCTGCCTAAACTGAAACGTGTTGGCACTTGGCAGTGATCCTCTCGGCTCCTCCTTCAAAGGTTGCTTCCAAGAGCTTGATCCTGACAAGGAACATGAATTGGTCAGTAAGCCAAGAACAGCACATGTGGCGCAGTTCGAAGTTCAAGAAAATTCATTAAAAGAACCTGGAATCTCAAGGTAAAATGCGCCTCGAATTCTTACCGTTGTAATGCCAGGAAGCACGAAGCTAGCAAGATTTTCATCCACTGACACGCTTAGTGGAGGCATCTTTGTCCTAAAAAGTCCAAACAGTTGGGTCGTGCTGTTTATAGAAGAAGCATTATTATTAGAGGGAGAAGCAGCTGTATCACAAAACCAACCTTTTTTTTTCAAGCATAACTCTAATCTTCTTACGAAACAACTGCAAAGGCGTTTCATTAGATGATGCTTACATCTGTAGAAGATCATTGATGCTCCTTCTTGCCCGATGGAAGAGAACAATGTTGTTATGAGGCTGCAGGGAACAATAAAGATAACTGTAAAATAATGCTCATCATGTATTATCGGAGGAAAAAGTAATCTGTGCAGTCTAACGGAAATTGAAGGGGTTACGCTATTCTAAAAGAAAATATATGCTTTTCTTTTCGGATGTGCATTTCTTGCTAGTATTCTAAAATAAATGTATGCTTTTCTATTCGGATGTGCATTTCTTGCTAATACTAAATAGTAGAAATTATGAATAAAAAAACTGTAAACAGAGTAAGTTACAAAAGGAGAACTATACAAACCTGAAATTTCTGAATATTTGTTTCGATTTGATTAAGAAGCCAATTGTTTTCCTCCAGTAGATGCTGAACTGGACGATCTATCTCAGCGGCTACATGATGAAAAATGCAGCATTGTCATGTCATATTACAAACAAAGCGTTGGTTAAATATTGCCGAAATTTAGGACATGAATCTGTTATAGTGCACTACTGAAAACTACAAGGATCTCAGGTGCAATTAGGGCTGGAAAAAAGTTCGAGCTCGACGAGCTGGCTCGAGCTCGCAGTAGCTCGGCTCGACGCTCAGAACGAGCTCGAGCCGAGCCTGTTTTTGTGGCTCGTGAAAAAAGCGAGCCGGCTCGGCTCGCCGCAGCTCGTGAGCTGGCTCGTGGCTCGACCGAACAATAATTTGGTACATAAAATCCTAATTAGCATATAATATTAGTACTGAGTAGACAATTCATTTATGTTATTTGAGATTACTATACAAAATTAATCTAGTGTCGATATTATATTAGTAATATATCAATTTTACTAATTTAAATATGTTATTTAAATTTAAGATTTTATATTATAATTTAGAGAGCAAATTCACGTTTATGACTAGGTTTGTTGGCTCGGCGAGCCAGCTCACGAGCCACAAGCGAGCCGAGCCGCTGTTTCAAGCTCGTCTCGTTGCATGAGCGAGCCGAGCCGAGCCGGTCTCGGCTCGTTTCCACCCCTAGGTGTAATTTATATGACAAATAAAATCAATTGATTTACAGTGTCTCATTAACTATGGACGAAACAACGCAGGACATGTTTGTGCGTAGTTTCAAATACTAGCGAGTAGAAGGAATCCTAAATTTGTTCTAACAAGTTCCACATACCCAAAGCTCTTCTCATTCATGTTCTTGAACAGTAAACATCCGAAGTGTCGACTTTTTTTTCTCTCTTTCTGTTACTTGACACTAGAAACTGTGATAATGCATACAATTATAGGCACCCGAGACTTACAGGTAAAAAGATATGCATTTAAGATTATATATTAAATATCAAGCTCTAGTGGGGTGCCTACCTGCGATAAATTTAGCAATGGAGTCAATATAAAGTGAAATAGTTCAGTCACTCCAGTATTGGCAGCAGTATTTATCCTCTCAAATGCAAAAATCAAATGCCAGATCATAATATTTGATAATTGCACGAGATAGTTAACAGCAGATAACAAGAAACAAAGAAGATACATGGAAGCAAACAACTAGACCTGATACTCAAGTAGTCAAGTGACCTACCAACCTCCACATAGAAACATATTGTTTTGAACATTATGCGGCATAAATGAAGAGGCTCTCATACCTGTTTGAAGAGGATGATTTGCTCCCCACAGTGCAGACCCTACATATTTATCCTGATAAACAACCATAATGGGCACAAAAAATATATAAATGCAAGTGATGTATGAATAGAACAAGTAGATAACTGACATGGTATATAATCATGAGAATGTATCTGTGCTCAACCCCCTTAGGTGCTCCAATGATCCCGCAAAAGGAAAAAAAAGGTGCACGAAAAATTCCAAAAGAAACATGGATGGATAGTGATGCGATGATCTATGCTGATGCAAACTTTAAGTGTTGAACAAAACTTTGTGCAAACAGAAAAAGGTAAAAACCAGTATGCAATTGGATTGGGTGAGTGTAGTTTGAAATAGGAGATGAGAATGAGTAAACTGCTGGATATAGCCTTATGTATCAGCAACCCACACCAAATCACATGATGATTCCCTTTTTTTCTCCCTGCACATTTTTTCCAACCTCCAAGATTTTTTCCCTTGAATAAATCATTGTATCATCTAACCACTCATATTTTGTATGTGTTTTTTCTTTATAGTGTGAGCATGGGGGCACATGATAAATTCTCATATATTGACTTTTAATATACTTTCTTTCGACTTCAAAATTGGATTTGGAAACACGCGTTAACTTTTCGAAGTGAATTATTTTATATTTTTCTTAGAATTGGTGGCAGTTAATATAAAGAGAACAATATGGAACAAAGTTCATAAAATAGAAAGAAATATTAATACCTTTCTTTCTTTTGTATTTCTCCCATTATGGCGTCCTTGGGGCTTCCTTCGTCTTGTATTGACTTTCTTCTACAAGATATATCCAAATTATTGGTAAGATTAATATCAAATAGAATAATTAAAAGAGTTAAGATGGACAGAAAATGGGCATTCAAGTAAAGACAGATTGGTGCAGAAATTATATGTTTTTTAGCTAGCTATACTTCTGATGGAACTTCAAAATAAAATAAAATAATTAGTTCATCATATACATCAAATGAAATAGTTATCGTACATTTACCATAGTTAAATTTGAATATGAGTCTGTTAGTCTCCTTATCAATCAAAGGAATATGTGAGGGTCAGTTTATTTTAGCAGTAGACCTATTTCAGCTAACAAACATATAAAACAAAAAAGGTGGAATACTGCCAACAGAGAAGTGGGTGTGCTTTGTGATGAAATAAGGTCATGCTGACCTTCCTTTTTCTTCAGAATTACAAATCAAAAGCGATAGAATAATAGACCAAAATGATACAGTGATTGCCAACTCAGGCCTCACTATGATCATGGTCCAAATGCTCAAATCTTATGGATTGAAAACAAAGTCGTCTATCATTCATGCTAGTATTAGTATATGCACACATGGTTAGTGGAATTCTATTTAGATCAACTTTCAGATGTATAGACTGCTTACCCCTACCCACTGGCACCTCATTGCGACATCTCTTACTGTCTTGTTCGGTAACGATGCTGCTATCTTTATGTACTTCATGATGCCTTGTTCATGAACATATCTGAGAGATCATGATTGTACACAAAAGAAAACAAAGGAAAATATTTTAGCAATGAGTTAAATGGATCCAAACTTCAATAAGTGGTAGAAAAACTTTGTGGCAGCATCATTCATATCATCTGTAACCATTGGACACAGTGCTAAGATAAAAAAATCAACAATAAAGGGGAAAAATTCTGAAAGGGACAGAATTACAAAACAGTATGTATGCATATGATATAGTTGAGATAGCTTACTTCTCCATGCCATCTTTCAGAATTTCAAGCTCAACTTGTGTCCAATCCGCAGCCAGCGGCCCACCATATTTGAGGTTCTGCCCTGAATCTGCTGGCATATTAGATGAACCAGTGGAAACAACCACTGAAGGTGTGGGCAGCATCCCCACACCGGCATCCATCCCAGTGGAACAATCCAGATATGTTGGCATGTCTCCTGAACCGCTAGTGGCTACGCTTGTCTGAAATGAAACTACATCCTGGTTGCAGAGTGACTGGGAGAATTCCCTGAAATTCATATTAGGATCATCTGCCATCTGTAGGCGCAGTAAATTTTCGAGAACAGATTTTGGATCTTCCAGCGTAGAAGGAAGCTCAGCTCCCCCAACCAGACGAGTTTGGTGCCTACTGCTCCAAGAACCTGCACATGGCATTAAATATGTCAGAGAAGCTAACCTTCCAAACTAACAGATTTGTTTTAGCAGAGGAATCTCGAAACTTCTAAGATAAGACTGCCGGCCAAAAAAAAAGAAGAAGCTCAAGAAACATGAAGATGAATATGTATGTTTCAGCAAGTATCCAATTCAAAACTGAAACCCTCAGTCAGTTGTGTAACTGTCAAAACTGGGCATAAGAGTATCTTCGACAACTTCTAATCAGTAATCCTAAAACCTTATTTTGGGAGAATAGCGTAAAAAAAACTATGTCCAATAGGTCCTATTATGTGCTCCTAATTTTTCAGACCTCACAAAACCAAAAGGAATTAGCGCAAATATACGCCGCGTGGGAATTCCCATATTGTTGCTTTTTTTTTCGTTTTCCACCCTACATCCAGCTGCATGCACGGGTCTAAGCCCCTGTTTGTTTCAGCTTTTTGGAGCTTCTGGCCACCAAAAGCTGCTGCGGACTGCCAAACGCTCAGCTTTTCAGTCAGCTTCTATAAAATTCGTTTGGGTAAAAACCATTCAAAATCAACATAAACACATAATCGGTTGAGTCGTTGCAATAGTAGGAATCCGTCACTTTCTAGATCCTGAGTCCTATGGACACCTTTATCTTCCTCCGCACGTAATCCTAATGATACTCAGATTCTCTACACAGCCAGATTCTCCCCACAGCCAGATTCTCAGAAAAGCTGGTCAAAAAAAAGCTGAACCAAACAGGCCCTAAGTCTAACGGACCATGCGAGTCCTCGGAACAACAAAGGTAAGCCCATTAAAAAAAAGGGGTAAATTGTGGACAGGGAACTGGCCAGCCTACACCTGCAGTTCATAAGTATTAGAAAATGACCTAGGAAAAAACAAATCTAGCAGTGACAATGATTATTGCTACTACAGAAAGTCAAACCCGCCGTCCAATAAACCGTGGCCTTACAGTCAGCATGCAGAGCGTTGGCAAAGAACATGATTTTCACATGAGAGTTCATATACCAAACCCCCAAACTAGGTTAAACTACGCAAGATTCCGGCGAAAGAAGCAGTCCAGAAGAAACCCTGGGAAAGGGACGCCAGTCCCGATCCTGCCGGACCATGATCAACCAAGAAGCACGGGCGACGCGAATAATCCTGCTCAACAAACTTACCCAGCCCAAATCCGATCTAATCTCTGCTCTCGCGCCGCAGCAAGCAGGGACCCCCAACGGAGAAGGCAAGGTCCGGCCGGTCTGATCCTCACCTGCCTGTGCGTTAGATCGTGTGGCGTGGCGGCGTGCTTGGTGGAATGGTGGTGGTGCTTGGTGCTGGTGGTGGCGGAGTGCAGTTTGCTTCTTTAAATGGTGCCGTCCGGCTTGGAATAAAATTTGTTGGAGGCGGCAACTACTACGTCGCTCTCCGTGCTTTTCCCCTGCAGATTAACGACGCGTGTAATGAGGTAAAGCAGAACTGTTCGCTCCCTGCGTTGATTTCCAGCGTGTTAATCAGCCGCCGACGGCTCCGCTCTCCGCGCTTGGGGGCTTGGCTTTGACAAAAACTCACGGCTTCTCACGGCTCCCCCCTCGGCTCACGGCTCCGCTCACGAAAACTAACTGCTCCGCTATCTGTGATGACTGCTGAGTATCCAAATATTTCCAGATGAACCTTTCCGACTCTTTTTATCTTTGCAAAATAAATACGTCTACAAAATACAGATACATGTATCTGAAAATAAATAATAGATTCTTGTTAAACCAATGTCTGCAAATTCTGGAGTGTGCATTGTACAAGCGCAAAAAAAAACAAATACGGAAAATAACTAAAAATAAATCGTCTTTTCAGCCATGTTACATTAAATACTATTCATTAAAATATACTCCCATCATCCACAAATGTTATTCGTTTCCCACCTTTTAAGGAGTCAATCATTTTTAACTTTGACCATATTTATATAAGAAAATATTAATATTTATAGTACATAATTAGTATCATTAGATAGATCTTTGAATCTAGTTTTGTAGCAAAATTATTCGAAGATACAAATGTTTCTAATATATTCTAAAAATATAGTTAAATTTAAGAAAGTTTGACCGGCACGAATATCATAGCGACAAACATTTGTGGACGGAAGGCGTAACTTCCTAGAAGAGGAGGGCATTGTCGGATCACATTAAACTCGAGTATAAGGCTGTCTCCAGCAACGTCCCCTAAATTTCGTCCCCTAAAAGAATATTCTCTATATTTTATGGCACACTCTAAAAAAATATGTCATCTATATCATCTCAGTCTCCAACAACGTTCCCTAAATTTGGTTCTCTAAAGCCACAGGGTTAACAAAATTCATTTTGTCCATTTATTTAGTTTATATTTCATTTCTTCTTACAACACGCTAATTCAAATAAAACATGCACGACAATAGTTTTTTTTAATTTATTAACAATTTTTATTATCCGAACTTAAACATGTGTAACATAATTTCTTTTCATCGTCTTTTTATATTGCCGGAGATGGTGCTCATCAGATGATGCTAGGGATGTCTTCTACACGTTCGTTTCATCCTCGAGGTACGATCGCTCGCTAGGACTGGGAGCATGCGTAGGCAAAACTCCTCAGCCGCCCCGACCACCATGGCTACGAGAAGGAGCGGCGCGGCCACGACCGCTAAGGACTTCGCCACGGTCGAGTTGAACCTGTAACGCCCCGAATTTTTGCAGTTGAATTTTTTCTTTTCTTTACTCGCCAAAATTCGGGCGTTACCTTTTCTTTTTCTTTTTTTCCCTCGCTAAACCTTGACCTTTTCCAAAGTCTTAGCGGGATTCGGTTCGGATTTCCCGTGTAAAGAAAAACTCTAAAATACTTTATGATTTGATGCACCATGCCGAACCTTGCATTTTTGATTGCTTTGAAAGTGCAATTGCATTCATGTGGAAAGATCGGATTTCGAAAACAGGAAATAATCTTTCTCTCTCTTTCTCTCTCTTTCTCTCTCCTCTTTCTCTCTCTCTCCCGCGCCCTGGGCCGACCCCGGCCGGCCCAGCCGCCCCTGGCGCCCCCTCTTGGGCCCAAAGATGGCCCAGCCGCCCCCCCCCCATCCCCCCCCCCTTTTTTTTCTTTTTTCCCAAAATCCCCTCTCCCTCTCCCTCATTCTCTCCCTCTCTCTTCCCACCGCCGCCCCTGCCCTAAGCCGCCCCTGCCCTAGGCCGCCGCCGCCCCTGGCCGCCCTCGCCGTCGGCCACCCCCCCCCCCCGCCGGTGAGCCCCCTCCCCCTCCTCCCTCTCCTCCCTCCCCTCTCCTCTCCCCACCCCCGCGCGCCCCCTGGCCACGCCGGCCACCGCCCCCCAGCCCGCCGTGGCCACTGGCCGGCCCTCGGCCGCGCCCAGCCGGCCCCGGCCGCCGCTGGCCCGCCCCGGCCGCCCCCCAGCCGCGCCCGCCTGGCCGCTGGCCGGCCCCAGCCGGCCGCTGCCGCCCCCCAGCCCGCGCCCCGGCCGCCCGCCTGGCCCCCTGGCCGCGCCCCCCGCGCGGGGCCGGTTCAGCCGCCTGGCCGCCGGTTCAACCGGCCGGCTCGGCCGGCCCCCGCCCCAGCTCAGCCACCCGACCGCCCCAGCTCGGCCGCCCAGCCCAGGGCCGGTTCAACCGCCCCTAGGGCCGGTTCAACCGCCCCCCCCCCCCTCTGTTTTTTTTATTTTTTTTATTTTATTTTATTTACTTTCTGTGATCATAATTACTGTATTTTAAGTAGACTAATCATTGTTCATGCTATGGAAAATAGGAAGGTTAATTTAAAATTCCGTTATGCTATTGATTCACGTAGTTAATTGTTTATCCCGTGCAATGTTGATCAACTAAAAATGATTAGGTTCCCATTTGTACATATATATAACAGAATTCTTTTGTTAAGAATCAATTGTAACTAATCATTAGTGCATAAACTTTAAACCCCTGCGAGACCCTTTCCCATTTCTTTCTAACCATAACAAATGCGATGTCAAATATCATACTCGATGCATATTCGCTTTACTTGTTCCCTTGTATGGTGTACTGTTTTTTTGTATTAAATATGTGGATGTATGTATGTTTGCGCTCGCATAGAGAACGATCCGGTCGAAGAGCCCGAGGAATTCGCAGGAGAAGCCCCTGAGCAGCAGTCGGTTGGTGGAGGCAAGTGTCCTTTGACCTATCTCTGTCCTATTCATTCTTTAATTCACCTCCCGCATTACACATTTATACCTAACGATTGACTAGCTTTTGTTATCCATGTCCTTGTTTACCTATTTGGGTCGGATTATTACTGCTTAGTCTGATGCTATTGCCCAACTCTAATCAATGAACATGATGTGATTATCTATGATACGCTGTTTTCCCTTCTTATTTATGATTATATTTGTGACCTTCAAGGGGACTCGAGCGGTTTCTCGAGTGCCTCTCCGTAAGGACCTGTTCAATGGATGACCGCCCGGGAAAACAGTGCAACCATGAGGGTGGAATGGGACGCCCTTAGCTGAATAATTGGAGGAACCGGGGTGTAGTCCGCTTAGCCGTTGTGCCGTCAATGGGGCTCGGTGTATGCGGCTCGCTCTGCCAAGGTTGATTTGTCCCTTGGGGAGGAGTGCGGTACATTTAGGAAACCTAACGGGCGGCTACAGCCTCGGGGAATCTTTGTAAAGGCTACGTAGTGAGACCCTGCCTATTCACCTTGGTAGTGTTTAAGGGTTTGATCAGCCCGAGGCAAGTGGGAATCACGGCTTGTGGGTAAAGTGCGCAACCTCTGCAGAGTGTTATGAAACTGATATATCAGCCGTGCTCGCGGTTATGAGCGGCCAAGGGAGCTCCAGAGATTAGTGATACTTGATCAGAGATACTTTGGTACAGGTGGTAATGAGATTGATGGTTCTGATTATGATTATGGTATTGGTAAGTGGTATTCTTTCCGTTTGGAAAGGATACTTTGGGCTAATAACTTGGGTTAATGTTAAAACCTGGCTCTCTACTAGTAAGTAATAACCTGACCAACTAAAAGCAACTGCTTGACTTATCCCCACATAAAGCTAGTCCACTACAGCCAAACGGGATGCTTGCTGAGTATGTTGATGTGTACTCACCCTTGCTCTACACACCAAACCCCCCTCCAGGTTGTCAGCATTGCAACCACTGCTCAGGAGAAGATGAAGCTGTGGTTCGAGACTTCCAGGAGTTCCAAGACTACGACGAGTTCTAGGTGTGGGTTAGCGGCAACCCCCAGTCGGCTGCCTGTGAAGGCCGCGTTATCTACGTTTCTTTTCCGCACTTTGATTTATTGTAAGAACTATATGGACGTCTCAGACGTATGATGTAATCGACTATTATTTCCCTTTTAATACTATTTGAGCACTGTGTGATGATGTCCATGTTATGTAACTGCTGTGTACGTGAATAACTGATCCTGGCACGTACATGGTTCGCATTCGGTTTGCCTTCTAAAACCGGGTGTGACATAAGTGGTATCAAAGCCGTGCTGACTGTAGGACCGCTAACCTAGAGTAGAATGGTCGTTCTAAGGACTATAGACCTCTGTTCTTGCCTTGACTTTGATATCCCTTCAAAAGTTGGTCCTACTGACCAAACCTATGTTCTACTATATATTATACCTTGCTGAAAATTTTGTTTTATTCCGATCCTTTATTTATTTATGATTCATTATTTGCTGGTCATATTAATTCTGTTCTCACCCTTTTGCTTGCGATGTCTTTTGTAGATGGCTCGACTTAGACACACTGCACGAAAGTCCGTCATCCCCTTCTTACCCTCCCGTCTTGCTGAGCGTCCGCTTCGCCGTCCCGTGGCCGGACAGTCCAGCCACTTGGAGAGACTGCACCACCGCCTGCATGAGGAGCAGGAACGTCGACGACAGGAGCAGCAGGGCTCTTCCTTCTCGCTCCAACAGGAGATAGAGTCTGTGAGGAGCTGCTCTCCTGTGCTTCCCCTGGAGGCGCCCCCTGCACCACCACTGGGCGTCCCAGCTTCTGGAGTAGCTGTTGGAGGAGACCCAGACGACGGAGGTGGCGACGACAGCTCGAGCCATGACACCGACCTCGACCTCGCTAGCCATGAGCCGGAAGGATGGGTTGCTCGACCCATCACTCGCGACGCCGCTCGCGGGTGTCACTTCCACGACGCGCTCGACACCCTGCTACGTCGGGCACTTGACCGGCGTACTTGGTCCATCGAGTATCGCTGTGTGGTCTACCAGCATAGTCGCGGGGTCTACCCGGACCGCTGGGAGGCGACCTGTTTGGTGCGCCGTCCGGAGAACAGTCTCCAGGGCGCGGAGGCTTGCTCAGAGCACTATTCTATCTCTGAGCGGGACTCAGCTGAGGCAGCCATGCAGGATGCTGCACGGCGTGCGCTTTCGCACTACTGCTCGGTTCTCGGTGGGGTAGCTGACGGCCTCGACCTGAAGTATTACCCCCGCCGTCCATCTGGCAGCACAGGAGGCGTGATTGTTTCACCTGCTGGTGAGGACAATCCTAGGTTGAGCAGCACAGTCAACCTAGCCGCCGTGCTAAACACGGA
Organism: Zea luxurians; assembly: GCA_029449295.1. Taxonomy (NCBI): domain Eukaryota; kingdom Viridiplantae; phylum Streptophyta; class Magnoliopsida; order Poales; family Poaceae; genus Zea; species Zea luxurians. The sequence goes on from JAOPSE010000010.1 coordinate 110,765,222, forward strand.
GCTGGACCATGCATTAGACGAGCTGAGTAGGGCTCGTGCTGAGATCGCCCTGCTGCGGGCTGAGCGCGCGGAGCGTCGTCACTTGGATGATGGTTCCCCCGCCCCCGTTGGGACTCAGCACCCGTACCGCTCACCTCGGCGTGGACGCCAGTCTTATGGCAATCCCGACTGCAAGACCAAGATCAATCTAGAACCATAGATCGTTAGAGTTGGATCTTGTAATTAATACGAAATATATATGCATAGAAGCTTCAGTCTTAGCGTTAGTCTCGGTCTTAGTTAGTCTTAGTTAGACAGGGTAGTTTGCTATATCCTGTGCATCTATGTTTGTCATGATGAACTATGTTTGGTTTGGATCTTTGTAATGATTGTCACCAGAGTGTGGGTATCCCCTGCATTTTGGCTTGCATATTATGTTAATGGAGTTAATTATATAGTTGGGAAAACCTTTATTCCACTTTCCTCTTTATCTGAGAAGCTGTGTGGTTTGTGTTGGAGATCAGTGAAGATGCTCATCTGTTCAGTGCTGTTGGAGAATTCTATACTCTTTTCTTATGCTGCAAGATTTGCCAGATCAGTTCTGATGTGTGGTTGCGTTCTGCAGATGTCAGAGAACAGGCGCAGAGGAGGAAGGCGTGCTCAGCAGGAGCAAGCCGCCCCGCAGGATGAGGTGCCCCAGCAGCAGCACCTGCCGCCCCCGCCCCCGATGTCGATCGAGCAGATGTTTCTGATGCAGACTCAGGCAGTTCAGGCCATCGGTCAGACTCTGGCCGCCATTCAGCAGCAGCAGCAGCAGCAGCAGGCTCCACCCCAGCCTCAGATGCCTCAGATGCCCAGAGACAAGCGTGCTGAGTTCATGAGGGGTCATCCCCCAACGTTCGCTCACTCTTCTGACCCCATGGATGCTGAAGATTGGTTGCGCACTGTGGAGCGGGAGTTGCATACCGCTCAGTGTGATGACAGGGAGAAAGTCTTGTATGGTCCCCGTCTGTTGAGAGGAGCAGCCCAATCATGGTGGGAGTCTTACCTCGCCACCCATGCCAACCCCGATGCCATCACTTGGGAAGAGTTCAGAGGTAGCTTTCGTCAGTACCATGTGCCTGCAGGTCTGATGACAGTGAAGAAGGAGGAGTTCCTGGCCCTTAAGCAAGGGTCATCATCTGTCAGTGAGTATCGAGACAGGTTTCTGCAATTGTCTCGCTATGCTCCCGAAGATGTCAACACTGACGCCAAGCGACAATACCGTTTTTTGAGAGGCTTGGTTGACCCTCTGCAGTATCAGTTGATGAATCATACCTTCCCGACATTCCAGCACCTGATTGATAGAGCAATCATGACAGAAAGGAAGCGTAAGGAGATGGAAGATCGTAAGCGCAAGATCAGTGGACCCCAGCCTGGAAGCAGCAGCCGTCCTCGTTTTTCAGGCAATCAACCTCAGCAGTTCAGGCAGAACCAGCGTCCACCTCAGCAGCATCAGCAGCGTCAGCAGTATCAGCAGTTCCAGAGGCAGTATCCTCAGCATCAGTACCAGAACCGTCAGAGCAATCAATCAGGAGGTCAGTTCCAGAGGCAGAATCAGCAGACACCTCGTCTTCCTGCCCCAGCAAGCCAGCAGAACAATCAGGCAGCACCAGCTCAGGTTGGAAACAGAGCATGTTTCCACTGTGGAGAGCAAGGCCACTGGGTGATGCAATGTCCGAAGAAGGCAGCCCAGCAGCAGTCAGGCCCCAATGCCCCAGCAAAGCAGAATGCGTCTCAGTCTGGAGCAGGCAACCGCCCTCAGCAGCGTTATAATCATGGAAGATTGAACCACTTGGAGGCTGAAGCAGTTCAGGAGACCCCCGGCATGACAGTAGGTATGTTCCCAGTCGATTCCCATATTGCAGAAGTGTTATTTGATACTGGAGCAACGCATTCTTTCATTACTGCATCATGGGTAGAAGCACATAATCTTCCAATTACTACCATGTCAACCCCCATTCAAATTGACTCAGCTGGTGGTAGAATTCGAGCTGATAGCATATGTTTGAATGTAAGTGTGGAAATAAGGGGGATAGCGTTTCCCGCTAACCTTATAGTAATGGGTACTCAGGGAATAGATGTCATCCTAGGGATGAATTGGCTAGATAAGTATCAGGCAGTTATCAGTTGTGATCAAAGGACAATCAAGTTGGTGTCCCCACTAGGAGAGGAAGTGGTGACCGAGTTAGTCCCGCCTGAGCCGAAGAGAGGAAGTTGTTATCAGATGGCTGTCGATAGCAGTGAAGCAGACCCAATTGAGAGTATCAAGGTTGTGTCTGAATTCCCAGATGTGTTTCCAAAGGATTTACCGGGTATGCCACCAGAGCGGAAAGTTGAATTCGCCATAGAGCTTCTTCCTGGAACCGCCCCTATCTTTAAGAGAGCTTACAGAATATCTGGACCAGAGTTGGTTGAGCTTAAGAAGCAGATTGATGAGCTGTCAGAGAAAGGTTACATCCGGCCAAGCACCTCGCCTTGGGCCGCCCCTGTCTTGTTTGTGGAGAAGAAAGATGGCACGAAGAGGATGTGTATCGATTATCGAGCTTTGAATGAAGTCACGATCAAGAACAAGTATCCCTTGCCCAGAATAGAAGATCTGTTCGACCAGTTGAGAGGAGCCAGTGTGTTCTCCAAGATCGATCTGAGGTCAGGTTATCATCAGCTCAGGATCCGACCTTCGGACATTCCGAAGACGGCATTCATTACCAAGTATGGGTTGTATGAGTTCACAGTGATGTCTTTTGGTTTGACCAATGCACCAGCGTTCTTTATGAATCTGATGAACAGTGTATTCATGGATTATCTCGATAAGTTTGTGGTGGTATTCATTGATGACATTCTGATTTATTCTCAAAGTGAAGAAGAGCATGCAGATCATTTGAGGATGGTATTGCAGAGATTGCGAGAGCACCAGTTGTATGCAAAGTTGAGCAAGTGTGAGTTCTGGATCAGTGAAGTCCTGTTCTTGGGTCACATAATCAACAAAGAAGGATTGGCTGTGGATCCGAAGAAAGTGGCAGACATTCTGAACTGGAAAGCGCCAACGAATGCTCGAGGAATCAAGAGCTTCATTGGAATGGCCGGATATTATCGGCGATTCATTGAAGGGTTTTCGAAGATTGCGAAACCAATGACAGCGTTGCTAGGCAACAAGGTTGAGTTCAAGTGGACCCAGAAATGTCAAGAGGCCTTTGAAGCGCTGAAAGAGAAGTTGACAACAGCGCCTGTCCTAGTCTTGCCTGATGTGCACAAGCCCTTCTCTGTGTACTGTGATGCTTGTTACACAGGTTTGGGATGCGTGTTGATGCAGGAGGGAAGAGTTGTGGCTTACTCATCCCGACAGTTGAAGGTTCATGAGAAGAATTACCCAATCCATGATCTAGAGTTGGCAGCAGTGGTTCACGCACTGAAGACATGGAGGCACTATCTGTATGGACAGAAATGCGATGTTTACACAGACCACAAGAGTCTGAAGTACATATTCACTCAGTCAGAATTGAACATGAGGCAACGAAGATGGTTAGAGTTGATCAAAGACTATGAGTTGGAGATTCATTACCATCCAGGCAAAGCGAACGTAGTGGCAGATGCTTTGAGCAGAAAGAGTCAAGTCAATCTGATGGTCGCTCGTCCGATGCCTTATGAGTTGGCCAAGGAGTTCGACAGGTTAAGTCTCGGATTTCTGAACAATTCGCGAGGAGTCACAGTTGAATTGGAACCTACCTTGGAGCGAGAAATCAAAGAAGCGCAGAAGAACGATGAAAAGATCAGTGAGATTCGGCGACTGATTCTAGATGGCAGAGGCAAAGATTTTCGAGAAGATGCAGAAGGTGTGGTATGGTTCAAAGACCGCTTGTGTGTTCCCAATGTCCAGTCTATTCGGGAGTTGATTCTCAAGGAAGCTCATGAGACAGCTTATTCGATTCACCCTGGCAGTGAGAAGATGTATCAGGACCTGAAGAAGAAATTCTGGTGGTATGGAATGAAGAGGGAAATCGCAGAGCACGTGGCTAAGTACCCAGAGCTCTTTGCTAGCCAGCCCTGAATCTCGAGGGCGAGATTCTTTTAAGGGGGATAGGTTTGTAACGCCCCGAATTTTTGCAGTTGAATTTTTTCTTTTCTTTACTCGCCAAAATTCGGGCGTTACCTTTTCTTTTTCTTTTTTTCCCTCGCTAAACCTTGACCTTTTCCAAAGTCTTAGCGGGATTCGGTTCGGATTTCCCGTGTAAAGAAAAACTCTAAAATACTTTATGATTTGATGCACCATGCCGAACCTTGCATTTTTGATTGTTTTGAAAGTGCAATTGCATTCATGTGGAAAGATCGGATTTCGAAAACAGGAAATAATCTTTCTCTCTCTTTCTCTCTCTTTCTCTCTCCTCTTTCTCCCTCTCTCCCGCGCCCTGGGCCGACCCCGGCCGGCCCAGCCGCCCCTGGCGCCCCCTCTTGGGCCCAAAGATGGCCCAGCCGCCCCCCCCATCCCCCCCTTTTTTTCTTTTTTCCCAAAATCCCCTCTCCCTCTCCCTCATTCTCTCCCTCTCTCTTCCCACCGCCGCCCCTGCCCTAAGCCGCCCCTGCCCTAGGCCGCCGCCGCCCCTGGCCGCCCTCGCCGTCGGCCACCCCCCCCGCCGGTGAGCCCCCTCCCCCTCCTCCCTCTCCTCCCTCCCCTCTCCTCTCCCCACCCCCGCGCGCCCCCTGGCCACGCCGGCCACCGCCCCCCAGCCCGCCGTGGCCACTGGCCGGCCCTCGGCCGCGCCCAGCCGGCCCCGGCCGCCGCTGGCCCGCCCCGGCCGCCCCCCAGCCGCGCCCGCCTGGCCGCTGGCCGGCCCCAGCCGGCCGCTGCCGCCCCCCAGCCCGCGCCCCGGCCGCCCGCCTGGCCCCCTGGCCGCGCCCCCCGCGCGGGGCCGGTTCAGCCGCCTGGCCGCCGGTTCAACCGGCCGGCTCGGCCGGCCCCCGCCCCAGCTCAGCCACCCGACCGCCCCAGCTCGGCCGCCCAGCCCAGGGCCGGTTCAACCGCCCCTAGGGCCGGTTCAACCGCCCCCCCTCTGTTTTTTTTATTTTTTTATTTTATTTTATTTACTTTCTGTGATCATAATTACTGTATTTTAAGTAGACTAATCATTGTTCATGCTATGGAAAATAGGAAGGTTAATTTAAAATTCCGTTATGCTATTGATTCACGTAGTTAATTGTTTATCCCGTGCAATGTTGATCAACTAAAAATGATTAGGTTCCCATTTGTACATATATATAACAGAATTCTTTTGTTAAGAATCAATTGTAACTAATCATTAGTGCATAAACTTTAAACCCCTGCGAGACCCTTTCCCATTTCTTTCTAACCATAACAAATGCGATGTCAAATATCATACTCGATGCATATTCGCTTTACTTGTTCCCTTGTATGGTGTACTGTTTTTTTGTATTAAATATGTGGATGTATGTATGTTTGCGCTCGCATAGAGAACGATCCGGTCGAAGAGCCCGAGGAATTCGCAGGAGAAGCCCCTGAGCAGCAGTCGGTTGGTGGAGGCAAGTGTCCTTTGACCTATCTCTGTCCTATTCATTCTTTAATTCACCTCCCGCATTACACATTTATACCTAACGATTGACTAGCTTTTGTTATCCATGTCCTTGTTTACCTATTTGGGTCGGATTATTACTGCTTAGTCTGATGCTATTGCCCAACTCTAATCAATGAACATGATGTGATTATCTATGATACGCTGTTTTCCCTTCTTATTTATGATTATATTTGTGACCTTCAAGGGGACTCGAGCGGTTTCTCGAGTGCCTCTCCGTAAGGACCTGTTCAATGGATGACCGCCCGGGAAAACAGTGCAACCATGAGGGTGGAATGGGACGCCCTTAGCTGAATAATTGGAGGAACCGGGGTGTAGTCCGCTTAGCCGTTGTGCCGTCAATGGGGCTCGGTGTATGCGGCTCGCTCTGCCAAGGTTGATTTGTCCCTTGGGGAGGAGTGCGGTACATTTAGGAAACCTAACGGGCGGCTACAGCCTCGGGGAATCTTTGTAAAGGCTACGTAGTGAGACCCTGCCTATTCACCTTGGTAGTGTTTAAGGGTTTGATCAGCCCGAGGCAAGTGGGAATCACGGCTTGTGGGTAAAGTGCGCGACCTCTGCAGAGTGTTATGAAACTGATATATCAGCCGTGCTCGCGGTTATGAGCGGCCAAGGGAGCTCCAGAGATTAGTGATACTTGATCAGAGATACTTTGGTACAGGTGGTAATGAGATTGATGGTTCTGATTATGATTATGGTATTGGTAAGTGGTATTCTTTCCGTTTGGAAAGGATACTTTGGGCTAATAACTTGGGTTAATGTTAAAACCTGGCTCTCTACTAGTAAGTAATAACCTGACCAACTAAAAGCAACTGCTTGACTTATCCCCACATAAAGCTAGTCCACTACAGCCAAACGGGATGCTTGCTGAGTATGTTGATGTGTACTCACCCTTGCTCTACACACCAAACCCCCCTCCAGGTTGTCAGCATTGCAACCACTGCTCAGGAGAAGATGAAGCTGTGGTTCGAGACTTCCAGGAGTTCCAAGACTACGACGAGTTCTAGGTGTGGGTTAGCGGCAACCCCCAGTCGGCTGCCTGTGAAGGCCGCGTTATCTACGTTTCTTTTCCGCACTTTGATTTATTGTAAGAACTATATGGACGTCTCAGACGTATGATGTAATCGACTATTATTTCCCTTTTAATACTATTTGAGCACTGTGTGATGATGTCCATGTTATGTAACTGCTGTGTACGTGAATAACTGATCCTGGCACGTACATGGTTCGCATTCGGTTTGCCTTCTAAAACCGGGTGTGACAGAACCCGCCCTTGCCGCCGAGCCCGTGAGCTCCATCGAGTCGTCGTTGTCCTAGCCGCGACGTCGGCCTAGGCGTGCTCCTCTTCCATTGCCCCCACCACTGTCGCGACGGTCACCATCGGCTCCGGCAAAACTCCCACCGATAGCTACAGGAGTTTCTGCTCAAGCGCGGGAAGCAATGGAGGGAGCACGATGAACAGTGTATAGTGCACGATCGTATATCTAACAAATGTAGCGGCTGAGAAATAGTCGCTAAATTTTAGCGAACGATATAGCACACCTTGCTAGACGCTTACCAGACGTTTGTGTCTGCTATATTTAGAAGACAGGAGGCTTTATCGACCCTTGTTGGAGAGAGCCTAAGACTTGTATATCCACCTTACGTCAATGGAGGAGCCATGGTCCAAGACTCGAAAGTACCCCATATAAATCATTTACAAATATTGGTATTGTAGCATTAACATATCCACCTTGTATCAAAGGAGTAACCATGGTCGAAGATTGCCCATACAAATCATTTGCAAAAGTTGGTGCAATAGCATCCATTAATCCCATGTGTGATAGAATAAAATTGCATTAAAATCTCTACTACTTATTAAGGCTGCAATAGTAGCCTGCCTTTTTGTGTTCTGCCGATTCGGTCTCTGACAGGTAGGGCCCACATAACCCGTCTCTGCGTATGATCCCGGTCTCTGACAGGTTCCCCGTGCATGCTCCTGGTTCAGCCAAAAAATACATCCCACAACGCATCCGGTGACCACAACAGTACTACTACACGCACAGGTAGTCATATAAGCAGATTTAAACACCAACCGGTGGGCAATGTGGTACTAATTTTAACTTGCAAACCATGAAGACAAAGACACATGCGCCATATGAGGCCCATCTGCCAATTTGTACGAGGCCCATCTCCCACGACAAATGAAAACCCTAATCTCCAGCACCCCGGCGGCCTCCAGCGCTCCCGCTCCTTGCTCGCCTCCACCCGCGGCCACCACCGCCCTGCGGCCCCCGCCGCTTGCCAGCCTCCACCGCCCTGCGCCCCCGCTGGTGGACCGCCCATCACCCACCGACGAGGAGCTCGTCTCCTACTACCTCCGCCGCCGCGTCCTCGGCCGTCGCCTCCGCGTCGACGCCATCGCCGAGATCGACCTCTACCGCCTCGAGCCCTGGGACCTCCCCTCCCTCTCCCGCATCCGCAGCCGCGACGCCCAGTGGTACTTCTTCGCCCGTCTCGACCGCAAGGTCGCCGGCGCTGGCGCTGGGGGCCGGGGCGGTCCCGGCAACATGACCAACCGCGCTACAGCGAGGGGGTACTGGAAGACCACGGGCAAGGACCGCGAGGTGCACCACCGCGGCAAGCCCGTAAGACAGCTGGGGAACAGGCTGCTTCCTTGGACGAGGAGCAGTAAGACAAGGGATCTGGAGCCGGAGCCCCGATGGCGGTGACGGGAACCTCGGTGGCAGCGGCGGCGGCCATCTTCATCACCTTCGTCATCTGCTTCTACCTCTTCCTGTGCGTGAAGCGGTACCGCGGGGCCGCCCCGACCATCAGCGGCGACAGGGCCCGGCCTTGCTATGTGTTCGCGGGCGGCGCGGGGTGCCACGGCGGGCTGGACGAGGCCGCCATCGCGGCGCTGCCGAGGGATTACCATCTGCTGAGCCAAAAAAGGATTCCTGCAAAGCTACGGCTATCCCAGTATCACCCCGTCAGCAGCAGCTAGAGACGAGGCATTACCATCTGCTGAGCCAAAAATGGTGACTGCTGTCAAGCTATAAAAAATCAACTGCAACGCACTCTATATAATATTTGTATTGGTAGCCTCTCTGCAAAATATATATAGGGATAAGACTTGCCTCGGTTATTTCTTTTCTAGACTGTAAGTGCATTCATCCCTTTTGTGAGTTTTGGTGATTTGGATAACAACACATTTAAAGGTCTAACAAGTTTGCTAAGTGTTGAACAGGAAATTCAGTATGATGAACATACTTGAATAGTGTATAATGATCAGTGAACAAGGTTCAACATAAGGTCAAATAACCAGTGAGACAATGCAAATGGATATAATATGGTCTCTATATTGGTTTGAATATATGGACAAGTCCTGAGAAATCACTATGCATAAATATGATCATAATAGAGGTTGAAATGATTAAGAGGATTGGTCAAGCCAAAGTGAATAAGATATGAGAAATCATGAATTGGCTTGACCATATTACTATTAGTCCATATATGAATATATGAGAATCAAACTAGAGCTTGATTGATCTTAGCAATTATATCTAGATGACATTCAAGCAAGGTTCACAATATTGAAGAAATGATTCTCTCAATGGATGCTCAATAGGATGTGACTCAAGAATGGCTTGATAGGGTGAAGATAGCAAGGAAAGTGCTTCGAGGAACTAAGCGAAGGTGAAGGCCAAGCGATGGCTTGTAGACCGAGGTACCATGGCTAAGGTGAAGAAGAGAGTACTTGCACTAAGTCGATGAACTAATCAGCTATGAAGAGTTACAACATGTTGATGCATCAGTAAGGTGACTTGAAGCCATGATTTAAACTCATATAAGGTGATATGGTACAAGTCACAGGGTTTGATTTGAGTTTGCTTCAAAAGGTGAGACAAAGATGTTTGTGATCCTTATGAAGCAATGCCATGGAGAAATCACACATGAGACACCAATGACTCAAGGAGTTTTCTTAATTAATTTTATTTAACTTGAGTATAGGAATCGTCGTACTATAAAGGGGGATCCAAAAAGAAGGTTGGTGTTTGCCAAAGCTCATGCCTCTATATTCAAAAGCTATTTTTTGAAAAGCAAAAATCTCTTTAAAATTCTTTGGTTGACAATGGTTAGGTTTGAGAAACCTAGAGTGTTCCTGTTGAAAAGCAGCTGAACTTCTTCAACTGCAGCTGAGGTTTTCAGCTGAGCTGAACTTCAGCTGAGTTGAGCTTCTTCAGCTGCAGCTGAGCTGAACTTCAGCTGAGTTGAGCTTCTTCAGCTGCAGCTGAGCTTTTCAGCTGAGCTAGACTTCAGCTGAGTTGAGCTTTCTCAACCTCAGCTGAACTCAACTTCAGCTGTGAACCTCTTTGACCATACACTAGCTGAACTTGCCTCCGGGCAGTTGAGCTGGGGTTTTCTCTCCTAAACTCACTAGTCAAGACCGGTTGAACTGGTCCTCAGGGGCAGTTCAGCTGGTCTCTGACCCCTCTGACCTCTGATCTGCAGTCTGCGAGTCAGACTGGCAAACAGGTCGCCAGGAGCTGTTAGGGGCGGTTCAACCGCCCCCCTGGGCGGTTCAACCGGTGTTGGTCAACTTTGACCAGTCTGCGGTCAGTCTGCGTGTCAGTCTGCCAGTCAGACTGGCAGACAGGCTGCTAGGCCTGCCAGGGGCGGTTCAATCGCCCTAGGGGGCGGTTCAACCGGTCTCAGGCAGAAAAATCTACCCAAACGGCTAGTTTTGAGCTCCACCTATATATACTCACTCCTACCTCTCACCCCACAACAGTGAGCACGATTTGAACTCCATTTATAACCCAAGAAACACCTTCTCACACATCTCTTGCCTCTCCCATTTCAAATCTTTGGAGAGAAATCTTTGAGTGAGCTTGAGAGCTGCGGTTTTGTGCTTCATCTCTAAATCTCTCTTGCTCTTCTTCTTGATTCGAGCTTTGGTATTACATCGAGTTCCTTGTGGATTCATTACTCTTGGAGCTTCTAGCTCCTAGACGACTAGGTGTCTCTTGTGAGTCTCCAAATCTTGTGGAAGACCACAAGAAAGTTTGTATTACCCGCTCGTTTGAGCAAAGATTAGTGTGTGAGCTTGACCTTTGTGGTCGGCAAAGGGAGGATTAGGGTTGAAAGAGACTCGGCTCTTTGTGGGCGCCTCAACGAGGAAGTAGGGCACCTTGGTGGTGTGACCGAACCTCGGGATAAATCTTGTGTCTCTTGTGTTCTTGTTTATTGTGCTTATTTTTGTTCTTCGTTCTCTCACCATTCCGTGGAAGATTTGTTTATATCTTTTTGGTGTGTGAATTTTGAGAAGTGGCCTTCTCAGTTCTACTACTTTGAACCCTGTGGATCATTTAGAACATCTCATTTCCAAAGTTAACTGGGTGAATTTCGAGATCAATTCAGTTTTACCCAGTTTGCTTCTAGTTTTTTGTTGAAAAAGTTTTAACTTGCCTATTCACCCCCCCTCTAGGCAACTTTCAATTGGTATCAGAGCCTAATCCTTGTTCTAACGCTTAACCGCGTGAGGAAAGATCATGTCGGGGGGACTAAGAAACGAAAGTGCTTCTAAGCTTAAAAAAGTTGAGGTTGCCTCGGCTTCATCTTTTGTTGCAGATGTTGATCCTAGGGCAATAGATCTTGCCATGAGAATCGCCGAAAGAATGTTCCTCAAAATGAAGGAAGATGAGGCAAAGAACAAAATTGAAGAAGAAAATGATCGATGGAGACCAAACGACGAATCCACCTCTTCACAAGGTTCGTCTTTCAAATCCACTTCTCATATGTGCTTTATTGCTAATGGGAGTGACAGTGAAAGCGAAAGTGAGGATGAGGAGGAGCAAGAAAGTGATAGTAAAGATGAGGACGATCTTCAACAATTCTTCGCTCAGCTAAGCAAGAAACATCGGATGAGCTTGCTCAAACTCATGAAAAGAGCGGAAGAACAAAAAGAAATGCTTCATAAGCAAGAAGACTTCCTCATCAGAAAAATCGAAGACTTAGAGAAGTTGACCAAAGAGCATGAGAAGCTAAAGTGCTCTCATGATGATTTGGTCCAAAGGTATGAAGACATTTCAATTGAGCAAATTAAAGTTATTAATCATTCATCATATATTGCTCAATTAGAAAATAAAAATGCTATGCTCAAGAACACGGTAGAAAAGCTAAACATTGAAAATCTAGCTTTGCAAGAAAAACATGATATGCTTGTATGCTCTCATAATAAATTTATGGATTCACATATCATGTTAGAAATGGCTCATGAGGTTGTGTTAACTAATTTGAAATCATACCAACCTCACATATGCACATGTACTCAAGTAGAAACTATATTATCATGTGCTAACAAATGTTGCTCTCAAGAAAGCCAATCTTCCATTGAGCTAGACATTTCAGGAATTAGTGATATTTCTATCACACAAGAAAATAAAGAGCTCAAGGAAGAAGTTGGAATGCTAAGAAGGAGCTTAACTTGTTTGAAGGGAAAGTGTCATGCTCAACCTTCTCAAGATAACTGTGATAATATGGTGAAAAAGCTTGAGAAGGGGACAACCGTAGCATGCACAAAACCCCTTCAAAAGAATACAAAGCTTTCCAAGAAGGGCATGAGCAAAATTCATGGTGAGAAAATTAATGCTCATATGATTTTCTCTAACAATGTACCTATGTGCTTCAACAAAGAAAGATCAAAGAGAAGCGATAGGAGGTGCTATGGATGCAAGGAGAAGGGCCATGAAATTGATTCATGCCCCCACATGAAGAATCAAGACCTTGCACGATCAAGAAAGATGACCATCAAAAAGGATGAAAGCAAAAGGCAAATGCATTGCAAGGACAAGCATCGCATTTGCTACAATTGCCGTGAAAAAGGTCATCTATTCAAGGTTTGTCCAAAGGGTAAAACTCCTAAACCTAACTTGTCAATATATTCAAATATGCTTAGGAGACCCAAATTTGACTCTTGTGCTAGAAAGGTGATGAGTTCACCATATTCTAGGACTAAGGCTATTTGGGTGCCTAAGTCCTTATTGCCTAACCTTGATGGACCCATCATGAGATGGGTACCAAAATGTGTTTGAAACTATTTGCAGGTACCCAAAGATGATATGAAGCTTTGGGGTGCTTGAGAAGTTTAACTCGATTCTTATCTCAAGCTATAAATCTTACATTGTCTATCCTTTAAGATTGACCCAAAGATGAATTGAGTTGTTATATCACTAACTTCATATTCATCTCTAGCAAGAACTTGTGTTGTAGGGAATAAGGATTAACCTTTGTGGGAATCAAGCAAAAGGCCTACAACCAAGTGATATCCAAAGGATGGTAACAATTAAATCTTAAGTGCACATTGTTTTTAATTAGTATATTCCTTTGTATCTTTTGTAGCCACATATAAAAAAATGAAGCACTTGAGAATGAACTTAAAATATTTTACCTTGTCTTGGAAAAGTTCCAATCATATGGTAGATTGCATATTTTTATTCTTATATGTGGCAATCTACATGCTTTAAATTGGTTGTATTATATGTATCTTGTGGCATATTTCAAATTTATTATTGTATTATTGCCATGACCTAGACATAAAGAGGATTATCCCATGTTCTTAAATGAATAGAGTGCTAAGTAAGAAATTCAAATTCTTAAAGCACTTACCAAAATGGGAATTCTCTATATGACTAGACTTGTGAGACTAATGTTTCTATCTAAGTGTTTATGTAGTCCCAGAACATGAGAAAGTGTTTCTCATATGGAGTGTGCCATTCAACATTCAAAGAAGATCGAACCAATACTATGTGATGTATTCATTCTCATTTAAATTGGTTTTGAGTCTTCCACATTAATCACTCACCATGTTATGAATTAAACTTGCCCTATAAACTTAATTAAACAATCATGCTACTTTTATCTCGTTTCAATTGATGTTATGCATGATGCCTATAAGGGTAATTTAGTTCATATCATGAGGTTTCCTTAATTTAGTAACCTTCTTGTCATTCATATAATAGAGGTTGCTAAATAGGAAACTATTGCTTGTGTTTCTAATGCAATCTCTTTTAAGCTATTTCATGGAAATTCATAAGTAGATATTGTGCTCTTTCAAATTGGTAAAATCACAAGCATTAAAGCTTAATCTTTCACCCAAAAGAAAGATTAGGAATGCTCAAGGCAAAGGTATGGAACTAATTGCTTCAATTGGTTGTTGATCAACGGTAGTTCCTTTCAAGTGTCATTCTTTCAATTGGTAATAATATATTCTATGGAAATAAATGCCAATATGAAGGTTAAATTCCTTTTGGCTTAAATTTGTAAATTGGTGCATATTATTAATTCACTCATCCATGTGCATTAATTTAAAAGGAATTTAATTTATGCCTTTATGCCTCATAAATGATGATTTGTTTGCCATTCATATATAGATATCATCATTCATTAAATACTTCCTTGTACTACTAATACCTCTTTTCAAAGTGTTTTATCGACTAGTTTTAAAAGAAAAAGAGATAACAAAGAAGGAAGTCTCCACAAATGATGAAAAGAAGAATACTAAGTGACACCACCACAGATAGTAAGATTTGTCAAATTGGTATAAAAAATGGTACATTCTATATGGTGGTAAGTATTCTTAGGCATAAGTTAATTCATTGCAAATTTGTCATTCCTTGACCATGCTATGTAATGTACTCCTCATGAGACTCTTAACTGAATTGAAAGTGCATGTGGTAAGTCATTCAAATACTTGATGCACATATCTAGTGGGAGAACATTATATATCTTGTGTCATAGAGAATAAGTTTCACTTGAGTAAGCTATACTAAGACAATCCAAAATGGTAAATTCGTATCTCATTCATATGGATTGTAATCTTTGTTTTCTAAATAGCTACTCTTGATGCAGTTTAAAATTCCCTTATCGTTAAATCTAAAAGTGCATAAGAATCTGTTTTGTTGATATTCATCACATACATATGCACTATCATGGATATGATTTTAAAAACTGTAAAAGGTACAATTAGTGATCCATACTCTCTAAATTTTGGAAACCCATAGTTTAATATCTTAGAAATCTACTTCAATCGGTATCCATATGCTTCACATTGAATTGGATCACTAAGTTGTAAATTCCATGCATAACTTGTCTTTATGATATGAATGCTTGTGTGACTAACCTTGATAAGCTAGGTGCACCCAAGGTCAAGCTAGGTTCATCATCAAGAAGGCAACACAACGGTGTATCATGAAAAGGAGAAAAGGCTCCTATTCTTAACTCTAGGTTTTATCTGTGTGATTAAATATTGATTTGAAACCATGTAAGATGGTTGTCAAGTATATGTGGGTGCCTACACAAAGAGAAAGGCCACAATAAGGATTGTGTGGGTACTCAAGGATCTTACTACTAATCTCAAAGGACCCAATTCAAATTGGGTACCAAGATATGAAGCTTAAACTTGTTTTGCAGGATCACACCTTCAATGGATTAAGTTGGGTGCTCGATATTGAATGTATAAATCATATTTGGAGATAGTAGCAAGGGTGGTAACAACTGAATCTCAAGTGCATATTGTTTTCAAATCTTATCTCTTTTGTGACTTGTGTAGCCACTAAGGGAAAAGAAGCAGTTGAGGATATACATTAGTTGTTGATTATGAAATAAAGGTCCAATTGGAAGATGAATGAATATTATCATATGGTCAACAATCCAAAATTATGTGACATATTCTCTATCTAGTTAATTTGGATTTGTTTCTTCTATATTAGTCACTCACCATAATATGGATTAAGTCAGCCCTTTAGACTTCATTGAATAACCATGCATATTATCCATGTCATTCAAAATATATTGTGCATGAGGGCTCAAGGGAAATTTTGTCCATATTATGAGGTTTCTCTATTTTAGCAACTCGTTTGACTTTCACATATAAAGGGTTGCTAAATAAGAAACTAGTGCTTGTGCTACTAATGCCATCTCCTGTGTTGAGTTTATCCACAGAAAATCTATGTTGAGAGATGGTGCTTATTTTTAAATTGGATAAATCGCAAGCTTAAAGGATACTATTCAACTAAAGTAAGAAGAAGTTGATAAGAGGCCAAGGTATGAAAACTTCCTCTCCTTCAATTGTTTCAGTATTCTATCCTTAGTGGGATGTACCATAGTATAAGTTAAATTCCTTGCAATATAAAATGTTCAATAGTGCATATAACTTTGAGATCAACTATATGTGTGCACTAATTTAAAGTAATTTAATCTATCCTTTTGGGTTTCAAGAATGATGATTCATTCTCCATCCACATATAAGGATTATCATTTGTGAAACCCTCCCTTGTGTTTCTAATGCTCTCTTTTCTAAGTGTTTCAATAAGGTCCTTCCAAGTGTTTTCAAGATGGATTTAAAATCTACGGATATAAGAGTCTTGGTTGTTTCAATCATTGAGTTTCAATTGATATCATATCAAGTATGATCAAACCAAGCAAAGATGAATAAAGTTCAAGATCACTTGGTTGGATGAAATCATAAAAGAAAAGAAAGCACAGTCATTCAAGAAGGGAGTTACACTTTTTGTCAACCAAATAATGAAGATGTAGTGACATATTTATATGATATCCTTCATTATGAGGTTTGAGGTTCATATTAGCATGCTTTACCCTTCATAATTTCAATTGATATACTTTCAGTTCTTAAACTTTCAATTGGTTTAATTTTCATCATCTATGTAAAGCATGTTATGTTAAATCAAGATATAGTGCAAACATCTCCTTTAACCTCGTATTGTTGATGTGCATAATTGTACTTTTTGGACTCTTGCATGCACAAATTGATAGAGAGTTTAGCCTATATCTTGTGAGAATAATGATTTCTTTCAAGTTCATGTTGTGTAGTCTCACACCTTGGAGAACATCAAATGAGGATGAGTGGTTCCAAGGAAATGATCAAATATTTACCACATGTCATCCCATGGATTAGTTCTATTGGGGAACGTGAATTTGTGTAGTTCTTTGAAGAGAATGAGTTTCTCTTGATCGGTTAAAGAGGATAAGTTTCTCTTTGAAATGTCAAGCCTATCAAAAGCTAAGATAGAAATTCATGATTATAATGAAGACCATATGGCATGGAACAAAGGTGAGTCACTCCATGAACTATTGTATTATATTTGTGTATCTAGGCTCTTACAAGTTAGTGTATGCATGTAAATGCAATATCTTAAGTCACATCATAAGGTTGCACTTGAATCTTGGCTTAAAATATTGCATATCATGTCTATTAGTATACCTTTTGATTATGAGTAATTTCTTCAATTGGTGCAATTTCATATTTTCATACTTTATTTGTACCAAGGTTCAAATTGTAGAACTTAATCCCCTGGCCTCACAAGTCCAAGTGCATAAGCTAAACAAGTATTCATCACTTGTATGCACACATTTAGGGGGAGAATAGTCTATAATTTGAATCTTTGAGACTAACTTCATTTCCAAGTCTATTATGTGTGTAGTCTCGAATTAGAAAGGAATCTTTGGGCAAAGACAATCGCTTCCACTGCAAATTTTGATGGGTATCAAAGATTCTTTGCTCCAATAAATGTATCTTTTATACATTTCATAAGGGAATGAGTTTCTCTTTTATATGCTACTCCAACGTCATCTAAAATTGGTAAATATGTATCACATCCTTTTGGATTGCAAATGTCTGAAGTAGCATAGCTTATAAATTCTCCTGTCTAGAACTTAATTGATTAAATAGTGCACATGTTTCTTATGTTGCATGATTATGTTCAATTGATACTCCTTTTATGCCAATGGTACTTTAAGTGGCAAATAAGTACTCTCAACAGATATCAATTGAATTCATATATATATATATATATATATATATATATATATATATATATATATATATATATATGCACTAAAACTTGAGGAGAACTTAGTGTAATATGCTATTAGTGATCTATTTATCTATCAAATTGTATCAATTGGTGTTTTTCAATTGATATTTTTCATACATGATCACTAGTTGCATAATCCATACTTGTGCAATTTTCATATTGCCTCTTGTTATGATAAGAAAATGCTAGGTGACATCTAGACTCCAGGTATCAAGGTTTATCTTTCAATTAGTATGACAATATTCATTTGATATCTTGGACCTTTGTCACAATTATGCCAACAAGAGCTGGCAAATGAATTCTAAATCCAACACAAGTCTGGAAACCCCTTGAAAAGGTAAAACACAAAGGTACATCACTGACACTTATCCATTACCTTTGTGCCATCTAAATCCCTTTCATGATAGTGTGTTCACATCTTGCTTAATCATAATTTCTACTCATTATATTCTTTGTATCCTTTTTGGAGATTTATGACAAAGGGGGAGAAATTTTGTATTAAAGCTTACCTTTAGTCTTATGTAACTAAGTGTTAGAAGACTTTTTAAAAAAGGGAGAAATAATTAACAAAAGGGGGAATCATAAGAAAAACATAAGATGTAGAAAATTAATAAGTGCATTCTTTGTCATGAGCATCACGTTTATTTTATGACACACTGCACCCAATGAATAGTATGATATAAGTTGTCTCCATACTTTGACCCAAATATGTGGTTTTGGCATTTGAGTA
Organism: Zea luxurians; assembly: GCA_029449295.1. Taxonomy (NCBI): domain Eukaryota; kingdom Viridiplantae; phylum Streptophyta; class Magnoliopsida; order Poales; family Poaceae; genus Zea; species Zea luxurians. The sequence goes on from JAOPSE010000010.1 coordinate 110,783,431, forward strand.
CAAAATTGGTATTTTCTGAAATGCACATGTTTAGGGTGAGGAAACTATCATAGGATTCAAAATCTTATTTATCAAATCTTATGTAAGCTTTAAATGTGTTGTCATCAATCACCAAAAAGGGGGAGATTGAAAGTGCATTCATCCCTTTTGTCAGTTTTGGTGATTTGGATAACAACACATTTAAAGGTCTAACAAGTTTGCTAAGTGTTGAATAGGAAATTCAGTATGATGAACATACTTGAATAGTGTATAATGATCAGTGAACAAGGTTCAACATAAGGTCAAATAACCAGTGAGACAATGCAAATGGATATAATATGGTCTCTATATTGGTTTGAATATATGGACAAGTCCTGAGAAATCACTATGCATAAATATGATCATAATAGAGGTTGAAGTGATTAAGAGGATTGGTCAAGCCAAAGTGAATAAGATATGATAAATCGTGAATTGGCTTGACCATATTACTATTAGTCCATATATGAATATATGAGAATCAAACTAGAGCTTGATTGATCTTAGCAGTTATATCTAGATGACATTCAAGCAAGGTTCACAATATTGAAGAAATGATTCTCTCAATGGATGCTCAATAGGATGTGACTCAAGAATGGCTTGATAGGGTGAAGATAGCAAGGAAAGTGCTTCGAGGAACTAAGCGAAGGTGAAGGCCAAGCGATGGCTTGTAGACCGAGGTACCATGGCTAAGGTGAAGAAGAGAGTACTTGCACTAAGTCGATGAACTAATAAGCTATGAAGAGTTACAACATGTTGATGCATCAGTAAGGTGACTTGAAGCCATGATTTGAACTCATATAAGGTGATATGGTACAAGTCACAAGGTTTGATTTGAGTTTGCTTCAAAAGGTGAGACAAAGATGTTTGTGATCCTTATGAAGCAATTCCATGGAGAAATCACACATGAGACACCAATGACTCAAGGAGTTTTCTTAATTAATTTTATTTAACTTGAGTATAGGAATCGTCGTACTATAAAGGGGGATCCAAAAAGAAGGTTGGTGTTTGCCAAAGCTCATGCCTCTATATTCAAAAGTTATTTTTTGAAAAGCAAAAATCTCTTTAAAATTCTTTGGTTGACCATGGTTAGGTTTGAGAAACCTAGAGTGTTCCTGTTGAAAAGCAGCTGAACTTCTTCAACTGCAGCTGAGCTTTTCAGCTGAGTTGAGCTTCTTCAGCTGCAGCTGAGCTTTTCAGCTGAGCTAGACTTCAGCTGAGTTGAGCTTTCTCAACCTCAGCTGAACTCAACTTCAGCTGTGAACCTCTTTGACCATACACTAGCTGAACTTGCCTCCGGGCAGTTGAGCTAGGGTTTTCTCTCCTAAACTCACTGGTCAAGACCGGTTGAACTGGTCCTCAGGGGCAGTTCAGCTGGTCTCTAACCCCTCTGACCTCTGATCTGCAGTCTGCGAGTCAGACTGGCAAACAGGTCGCCAGGAGCTGTCAGGGGCGGTTCAACCGCCCCCCTGGGCGGTTCAACCGGTGTTGGTCAACTTTGACCAGTCTGCGGTCAGTCTGCGCGTCAGTCTGCCAGTCAGACTGGCAGACAGGCTGCCAGGCCTGCCAGGGGCGGTTCAACCGCCCTAGGGGGCGGTTCAACTGGTCTCAGGCAGAAAAATCTGCCCAAACGGCTAGTTTTGAGCTCCACCTATATATACTCACTCCTACCTCTCATCCCACAGCAGTGAGCACGATTTGAACTCCATTTCTAACCCAAGAAACACCTCCCTCTCTCTCTCACACATCTCTTGCCTCTCCCATTTCAAATCTTTGGAGAGAAATCTTTGAGTGAGCTTGAGAGCTGCGGTTTTGTGCTTCATCTCTAAATCTCTCTTGCTCTTCTTCTTGATTCGAGCTTTGGTATTACATCGAGTTCTTTGTGGATTCATTACTCTTGGAGCTTCTAGCTCCTAGACGACTAGGTGTCTCTTGTGAGTCTCCAAATCTTGTGGAAGACCACAAGAAAGTTTGTATTACCCGCTCGTTTGAGCAAAGATTAGTGTGTGAGCTTGACCTTTGTGGTCGGCAAAGGGAGGATTAGGGTTGAAAGAGACTCGGCTCTTTGTGGGCGCCTCAACGAGGAAGTAGGGCACCTTGGTGGTGTGACCGAACCTCGGGATAAATCTTGTGTCTCTTGTGTTCTTGTTTATTGTGCTTATTTCTGTTCTTCGTTCTCTCATCATTCCGTGGAAGATTTGTTTATATCTTTTTGGTGTGTGAATTTTGAGAAGTGGCCTTCTCAGTTCTACTACTTTGAACCCTGTGGATCATTTAGAACATCTCATTTCCAAAGTTAACTAGGTGAATTTCGAGATCAATTCAGTTTTACCCAGTTTGCTTCTAGTTTTTTGTTGAAAAAGTTTTAACTTGCCTATTCACCCCCCCTCTAGGCAACTTTCACCCTACTCACATGGAAGCCATCCAATATTTTTCTGTAGCTCACCTATTGCTAACCCTGTTAGTTCAATCTGCTAATTTTATGATTTTTAGTGTTTGAGCATAATGAAGGAAAGCACCATTATAAAACTAAACTACATGAAAAGTTGAACATAGATTTTTTTCCTGGAGATGAGTTTAACAGCGAGTTACCCTTTGGAATCATTGAACTTGTTTTGGTATTCTTCCTCATGTGACTTGTAATGCTTTGGATTATCTCCGTTTCAGTAATCAGAATGTGCGAGGAAGCTGCCAACGTCTTTACTCCATAACCATAAAATGTACATCCTATTAAGGGAGTGTTTGGTTAATAGAGACTAATTTTTAGTCCCTCCATTTTATTCCATTTTAGTCTATAAATTGCCAAATACGGAACTATAACTCTATTTTAGTTTCCATATTTGACAATATAGGGACTAAAGTTGAATAAAATGGAGGGACTAAAAATTAGTCCCTAAAACCAAACACCCCCTAAGTAAGAGTAGAGAAGACAATACATGCTCAATATGGGCAGTTTATATGGAAGTCCATCTTTTTTTCCTTATATATTAATATTGATATTGAAGTGGAGCAGACAGCAATCTGGAAGTTCTTCTGGTGGTCTGGCACCTTTTCTGTTCATGTTTTTGTTGATCAGAACAGAAAAAACACACTGTAAAAAACTGAAACACTGACATTATCCTTTGGTTAGCAAATGCAATACTTTGCCTGATATTTTGATCCATGCAATACCTTCTGCAGGTAAAGTTTAGGCAAGGGCGAGATGGCTTTATGAGGAAGTTTGAGGGTTGCTGGACGATAGAACCCCTTTTTGTTGACAAGGAATTATGCCTTCCTCTGAATCCACATTCATTGGAGGAATATGAATCTTGTACTGGTGGCAGGGGGAGCGCACCGTCGCCTCCTTCCGGGACCGCCTCGCCGCGCACAGCCTCCTCCCCGACAAGCACGGTGACTACCACATGATGCTTAGGTCACATTAAAGCCCACCCCTCTGTTTCCTTGACTGCGCTGCATTTGGACGCGGTTCATTGAATGCCACTATGCCAGTGCTTGAAACTCGCGGTTTGGTTCAGGTTCCTCAAGGCCAGGAAGTTCAAAGCCGATAAGGCGATGCTGATGTGGTCGGAGATGCTGAAATGGAGGAAGGAGTTCGGAACTGACACCATCCTCGAGGTGGTCACTGCCAGCCAATTCTGGACCGCAAGCAAAACTTGGGAGATACTAATCTCTATTTGGTATATACTAATAATCTTCTGTTGCTCCATGCGTTCAGGATTTTGTTTTCGAGGAGCTGGATGATGTAGAAGATTGATAGGCCATCTCCATCGAGACCACTTGATTCCGCCGCGCTCCCTACGACAGGAGGTGCCCAGGCCGAGGTCCTTCACCGGTGACGAGCACCAACCATGTACGCCCCTGCACCCATTCTCTGCCCTGCTTTATGTGTTCGGATCTGATTTCTGATTTCTTAACATGTAAATACACTTAATGACCACTAGAGCTACACATTTGAAGAATTTTACTGCTCAATCAATTGCTTTTCTTGACTATTTATCATTTTAGTTTATGAGATGTCTTGCATAATCACCAGCATCTTCTATGTATTTACCCATGCCCTTTCTAAGGTTTTGCCATTCTGCCCTGTTGTAGTTGCTCATGGTTGATGGAAATGGATTGCTCCATGCGCGAGGTAAAACACAAGTCGCTCGCTTGCTGATACTGGCAGTCTCATTTTCAAAGTAATGGTTTCAAGTAGCTAACTTGTTGCATATAGCTACTTTAATGTTGCAGTTGATCCATATTTTTTTGCTTGCAGGTATGTGTACTCAAATTAGCAAACTGAGCTCGAACAAGGAATACAAATTTTAAATGACATACATGTTGCTCAATAACTTATGTATTTTGGGTTCTACTTGGCGAGTCTTTTAAATGACAAGGCATTACTCCAATCTTCACTGAAGTACATAGCTACAACAAGCAAAAAGAACATGACTGTTACCTACTCTCTAATGAAGGCAAATAAATACTGCAGGTACTTTCATTTGTCCACCTGTTAAAACATGTATTATGTACAAGCTTCCTTAATATAGTGGTTTTGAGGTGTAAAAGCAGAAGAATCATGCATTTGTTAATTAAAAACCCGCAATTTGAAAATGATCAACTTTCAATTTTCCTGACTCCACATCTCACATGCATATGGCAAATTTGGCCATGTCTTCACCAGCAAGCTTTAGTTTCAAACTCAATGCAGGAAAATAAAGTTCACCACAAGTCTCAGCTTTGTTCTGGAGAATATGTTCAAAACATGAGACTTTAATGTTTAACAAATTATCAACAGAAGCTGGCAAAAGATGTATGCCATTTAATTAGTTAACTTCTAGCAGATAGAAGCAATTTAGACGAGAGATCTACAGAACTGATCCACAGGGGCAGAGGCTCATGGAGGGGAAACTGCCACCACCCCCTCCTCTGGAACAACAGTAACTCTAATAGCATACAATCCTCATGGATGCTTTATAGGATGCACCTATAGTCATGCTTTATAAGAACATGAGCATGATGCATCAACTGGAAATGTATCGATTGAAAATGCTCAGAGCTTAGATGGTCAGTTTAGTAATATATCTACTGATCCAATAAATGGTGCTAAATTGGAGGCTGAAGTTGCAACCAAGACAGTTGAAACGTCTAAAGTACACAGGCTGCAAGATGGGTTTGAGCAACCATTGGCTGATGCTAGCTGTGATGGGCAAGAAAACTCTGACAACCCTGTTTCTCATCCAGCATTAGATACAAAGGTTAGTCATGTTATTTTCTTAGTCTGCTTTTCCCAGCAGCATTTATTATCTTATCATGCATGTATGCAGCAGGATTTTTTATTATTTTTGTTTTGCTTAATTATTCTTGCTACCATGTCTTGGTCCACGAGAACAATAATGTTCAATTCTTTAGTATTTGACTGTTTCTTTTAGTTGCTTTCATTTTTTAACCTGCTTACGTTACTTGTTTCTCATTTCTTTATTACTCTTTCCCCACATAACCGGCGCAATCTCGGCAAGAAGGAAGGAACAAGAGCAGGTGCGTCGTGAGGCGACGGAGGACCTGGCCGAGGATCTGTCAGAAGGCGAGAAGGGAGACACCATCGGCGAGCTTGCGCCGGTTGAGACGACCAAGAAGAAGTTCCAGAGGAACTTCTCTGACCTTATCGTCTGGTCTGACGACAATAAGGAGAAGAAGCTTTACATTGTGCTCATCAGATCTACCCACTTGCACATTGTTTCGTTCTATGTTGTGCTAAATTGCTAAACCATATATATCTCGTAATGAAATGTCTCTAGCCTTTTTTATGGCTATAGTTTTTTTATTCTACGTCTAATAAAATCCATGGAAAGCTTTTGCCGTCGTTTCTTAAAAAAAATGCCTCTAGCCTTATTTTTCTTTGCACTTTGCACATCGTAGGAGTAGAAAATTTGGTATTTTTTTCTTATAAAAATAATTTACAGTTAAACCTCTGGATTTTCACAAACTGTTTCTTTGTTGACTGCCTTTTTGACTGCATCGTGCATGGTCTTGTTCGTGGAGAAAACATGGAACTAGGTCGTGATTCTGATACAGGTGGCCAGGTAAACATCATTGGTCAGTTACTTGGGAGAAGTTCCTTATGCCGAGTCAAGTTTTTCATGTAGGGTTGGGCATATTTTTACCATAAACCGAAAACCGAACCGTACCGAACCGAACCGAAATTTTGGTTTTTTTGGTAGTTCGGTTCGGTTTCGGTTTTTGAATATAAGAAGTTCGGTTTTCGGTATCGTAATCGGTTTTCACCGTATACCGAACCGAAAAAACCGAATACCAAACTTTATCAATTCTCAAATTTGACTATTCGATTATGTGAACTAATTGTGTGATACAATTAAATTGTTATTCACTTATTTGTATGTGATGTATGATGTATATCTAAATATTTGTACCTATATAATTTTTACTTTTTAAAATTACGTGTAATCTATCATGTAAACTTGTTGTATGTATTGTATTGATTATAAGTTTGGTATTCGGTTTTTACCGAAAAACCGAAGTAAAAAACCGAAACCGAACTTCTCGGTTTTTCATTTTCTAGAAACCGATCGGTTTCTAATGTTTGAAAAACCGAAGTTTTTTAAAACCGAAAAACCGAACCGAAGTTTAGAAAAAAACCGAATGCCCAGCCCTATTTTCATGGTTGAGTGCGATTGATCTTTGAATCTCACAGGTGAAATATGTGGTCGAACTTGCAAGAGCGATGTCAATGATGCCTGGAGTGTACAGGGTGGACCTCTTCACTCGTCAAGTGTCATCTCCTGACGTGGACTGGAGCTACGGTGAGCCAACCGAGATGTTATGCGCCGGTTCCAATGATGGAGAGGGGATGGGTGAGAGTGGCGGAGCCTACATTGTTCGCATACCGTGTGGGCCGCGGGATAACATCTCGGTTGCAGGCCTGGGTTTCTCTTTGATATCATTACGGATGGCTCGTGAATGTTGTCATCCATATCATAATCGTATAACACATATGCATATATAAATTATCGAGATATTACATGTCCCCATTGCAAGTTTGTTTTGTTATGATGTATTTTGACATTTGAATCTCAGACATGCTTAGGAACTACTAATTTGAATTTATGGGCTAACAGTTCCAGTATTTCAAATAGAAAGTATGCTATATCAAATAAGTTGATGATACTTTTGGTACTGGAGAATGAAGCTAGACTGCATTTGATATTAGAAGTCTATTTGTCTGATTGCAGTTGATTATAAAGAAGCTAGAGCTGATATTAGAAGTCTGATATTAGAAGTCTGTTTGTCTGATTGCAGTTGATTATAAAGAAGCTAGAGCTTCCAATCAAGTTTGATATTAGAAGTCTTCTTTTGCTTTTACATTTTGTTTTTTTATGATCTTGATCTTAGAAGCAGGGTTTTGGTACCAGCTTAACTAATTTTCCGAAGTTTTATGTTCTTACTTTAATTATAACTAGATGATTGCAATAAGATATCATGAGGCGCGCCGAGGAGAACAGGGGCCTCCTCTCCGCCTCCTCCTTCGACAGGCAGCTGCTGCGGTACGACCATCAGGCGTTTCATCTGTTGTACAATATGTGAATCAATCTTCCATTGGTATGAACTATGATCTGATTCTTTGTCTCGACCGGTGCAGGAAGGAGGTGGTGAGGAGGGTCAAGGCCGCGGTGGCGGGACGTGAGTGAAGTGAGCTTTGTCGAGCCTATATGTGGAGGTCGGTCGTGAAGCTGGGACTAGGACAAGGGCGAGCTGAAGGCTAGAAGCTGTAAATGCACCCTTCAAGAGTCTTCATAGGCCAAGTCTCTACGTAGGTGTTGACAAAAAGGAAAATTCATGACAATTCGTTTATATGAGATTGTCCAATATCGAAACCAAGAATACATGGGGGACAACTGTATTCGATTTTTGTTTATCTTTCGTGGAGTATTACTGAAATATATGCTTCCAGTGTTGAAGTTTCCACATTAAATGTTATCTCTGTACAAAGTGTGCAGGCTCGGTTATAGGAATTTTATAAAGCAAATGACAAATATACATGTACGAACTTCAAATATTTCCTGGTACTAACCTCTCTGCTCTGAGATGACATGTTCTTTTGCTGTTATGAAATCAAATATTTCTTCGTGATCTCTTATAATCTGTCAAATGATGTTTGCCCAGTGGCAATAGAAAACCCTTATATTAAAGAGATAATCGATGATGATGCGGACAGACCTAAAGATGTTTGCTCAACTTTTGCTATGAATTTATTAGTAGGATGTCTTGGATATAAGTAAGCAAGTTATGTGCTGTTTATTTTCATGCTAAATGATCTTTCTGGAACTTACAGTGGAAGGAAACAGTGGGCGATGAAAGCAGGGAATTTGGGAGGTACATGCGACAGAGAGAAGAGCAAGAGAAGCAGGAAGCGGAGTTGTTCACTCGGGCTCCTGTAACCAAACATGATAAGCAGATCGAGAAGCGCATAAGGAGACAACTTCATGGGTGTGTTCAGATAGTTTATCTTTTGTTGCTTATTGACTGTGTAAATACACAATCGCCTTTGATAGCACTTGGTTTGCCCATTGGGATTTTCAGCTTGTCTTAATATCCAACGTACACCACCATCTGATATCTGATCCCGACAACAGGCTAGGAGGCTTAACTGATGGTTTTGGCCTTGGGATGAACATGCTGTTGGGAGGAGACAAGGAAGATGATGGCGGTTCAAGCAAGTCGCATGGCAAAAGCGGAAACCGAAAGAAGCACCTGATGAACAGCAAGAAGAGGATGAGGCATTAGCCCTGAACCCACACTGTTGTAGCACTTCAATATACTGATAGAGCCTAGAAGACGGTTCAAGCAAGCCACACGAAAAGTTGAAGCCGGAGAAAATACCAAGAAACCAAGTAGAGAAAAAAAGCTTTGGTTCCTGTAGGCGTATTATTTCTGAAACACAAAACTTGATCTGAGCGACTGATCGTGAGCTAATGTAACAGTATGAATTATATGGCTTGAACATGGTAGGTGTAAAATGTTTTGTTCATCGGTAGAGTATTCCAGATGTGATCGGCTTAACAGTATGAATTATATAGAACTATGTGAGCCAATGTAACAATATGAATTATATAAGTTATCAAGATATTATATGCCCTCGTTGCAACATACGGGCACTGACTTATTATGATAATATTTGTTGTTCTGTATCTATGTTTCGTACTAATTTTTTACTCCCGTGGCAACGCACGGGCACAAACCTAGTAAATAGTTTATTAATGAACTATAGCTAATAGTTAGTGGCTAAAATTATTTGGAGACATTCAAACATCCTAGCTAATCGTTCAACTATTAGCTATTTTTTAGTAAATTAGTTAATAGTTAACTAGTTATTTGTTAGCTAGCTAATTTTACTAGTAACTTTTTAGCCAACTAACTATTAACTCTAGTGCATTCAAACATCCCCTTAATGTCAATTGATTTGGCTGAACATCCTCATCATCATGTTGTACCGTATTATTAATTTGAACTCCTATAATAGATAAAAATTAATAATATAAGCAACTTCAATGGAAAATTTGATGTAACACCCGGTTCACCCTAAACTGGTGGTACTTACTCCTGTCAACCCTCTAAGATCGTATATCATTCACACAAACCAACATGAGTCTTTTGTGCGTATTTTGTCCTCACTTATGCACAACCGAGAAGACTTCTCGGTCGGTCACCTATCCCAAGATTGCTCTAGGTCAAGCACGCTTAACTCGGAGGTTCTTTCAAGATAGGCTTTCGAAAAAAGATGCACCTTGTTGTTATGAGTACTTGAGAGCACCTAGAGGGGGGGTGAATAGGTGATCCTGTAAAATTCAACACTAATAGCCACAAAACTTAGTTATGAAAGTTAGAACGGCTAAGTAGCTTGAGACGATCTCTTGGGAACACAGACAATCAAAGAGAGAACAATCTCAAGAGACACACGATTTTATCCCGTGGTTCGGCCAAGTAACACTTGCCTACTTCCACGTTGTGGCGTCCCAATGGACGAGGGTTGCACTCAACCCCTTTCAAGTGATCAAATGATCAACTTGAATACCACGGCTTTTCTTCCTTATATCTTTTTCCCGTTTGCGAGGAATCTCCACAAGTTGGAGCCTCTCGCCCTTACAATGATGATCACAAAGAAAAGCACGGAGTAAGGTTGGGATGAGCAACACACACAAGACACAAATCGCAGCACACCCACGCACACAAGAGAAGACTTGAGCTCAAATGACCACACAGGGAGCCCTTGACTCGAATAGAGCTCAAATCTCAAACACAACGAAACGAATGCGCGGGAACGAAGTCTAGATGCCTTAGGATGCTTTAGTGAATGCTTGTGTAGCTCCTCCATGCGCTTAGGGTCCCTTTTATAGCCCTAAGGCAGCTAGGAGCCGTTGGAGGCCAACAAGGAAGGCCATCCTTGCCTTCTGTCGAGTGGCGTACCGGACAGTCCGGTGCGCCACCGGACAGTCACTGTAGACGGTCCGGTGCCGATCTCCTTCCTTTTCTGGCGCACCGGACACCGGACAGTTCACTGTACACTGTCCGGTGCACACCGGACAGTCCGGTGCCCCCCCACTGACCGTTGGAGCAACCACGCGTCACGCGAAGATTGCGCGGCCGACCATTGCCGCAGACGACCGTTGGCTCACCGGACAGTCCGGTGCACCACCGGACAGTCCGGTGAATTTTAGCCGTACGTCGTTGATCCTCTTCCCGAGAGCGACGAGTTCGTCGCGGACGACTCACCGGACAGTCTGTTGCACCACCGGACAGTCCGGTGAATTATAGTCGTACGCCGCCGTTGAGTCCCGAGAGCGGCCTGTTCACGCGGACTAGCCTGGCGCACCGAACACAGTCCGGTGCACCACTGGACAGTCCGGTGTGCCAGGCCGAGCTGGACTTTGGCTGCACACAGCCAAGTCTTTTGCAATTCCTTCTTTTCCTGTTTCTAGTACTTAGACAAAATATGTTAGTACTCAAAACAATGTACTAAGTCTAGAAACGTACCTTGTAATATGATTTGCACTTCTTTCTTTATTTAGCACATAAGAACTTAATTAGATGTGTTGTGCACTTAATCACCAAAACATAATAGAAATTGTCCAAAGGCACATTTCCCTTTCAATCTCCCCCTTTTTGGTGATTTATGCCAACACATCCAAAAGCAACCAAAAGAAGTGCAACATCAATGCAATTGATAACAAAATTGTCTTTGCACAAGTTTTGACATATTTGGATCAATCTTTGCCACCACTTGGTTTGTTTTTGTAAATCAAATTCATTTTCCTATCTCTAAGTCAAACTCACTTATTTGGGCACAAAGAGAGATAATCCAAGAGTGAAATTGATCAAGTGCCAAAAACTCCCCTTTTTCCCATGATAAAAAATTCTCCCCCACAAGAGACTAAATTTTGCAATAAGAGTATTTTGGACAAATCAAAAGTTCTAACTCTATTATTTTTCAAAATTCTCAAGTGGTAGCTGATCCATTTGCTTTGGCCTTAATTTCTCCCCCTTTGGCATTAAACACCAAAACGGGATCATTCTTGGCCCTTTAACCCCATTGCCTCACCAAAAAATGTCAATTAAGAGCAAAAAGGCAATAAGAGCATACGAATGAACTTGGAATTAAGTACACTAATACCGGAGTGCAGTGGAAGTCTTGGCATGATCCAAGTTCACCTTTCCCTTTCAATCCAGCTTTGTGACTACATCAAGTATACTCAAACAGACGGATTAGTCTCAAAGGGTCAAGTTGTAGCACATCTCTCCCTAAATATGTGCATCACTCACACATGGACTTGTGAGGTCCGGGGATCCCTTGCACAACTTGAGCACCATAAATAAGCAACAAATTACATAAATGCATAAAGTAACATGATCAAAGGCATAGAACACATGTATGCTATTGATCAATCCAAGTTACGCGAATCTAAGACATTTAGTTCACTACGCAACCTGCAAAACCTTTTCTCATCTAAAGGCTTGGTGAAGATATCGGCTAGCTGGTTCTCGGTGCTAACATGGTACACTTCGATATCTCCCTTTTGCTGGTGGTCTCTCAGAAAGTGATGTCGGATGTCTATGTGCTTAGTGCGGCTATGTTCAACAGGATTATCCGCCATGCGGATTGCACTCTCATTGTCACATAGGAGTGGGACTTTGCTCAGATTGTAGCCAAAGTCCCAGAGGGTTTGCCTCATCCAAAGTAGTTGCACGCAACACTGTCCTGCGGCAATATACTCGGCCTCAGCGGTGGATAGGGCAACGGATGTTTGTTTCTTTGAACTCCAAGACACCAGGGACCTTCCTAGGAATTGGCACGTCCCTGATGTACTCTTCTTATCAACCTTGCACCCGGCATAATCGGAGTCTAAATATCCAATTAAGTCAAAGGTAGACCCCTTTGAATACCAGATCCCGAAGCAAGGCGTAGCAACTAAATATCTAAGAATTCGCTTAACGGCCACAAGGTGACATTCCTTGGGGTCGAATTGAAATCTAGCACACATGCATACACTAAGCATAATGTTCGGTCTACTAGCACACAAATAAAGCAAGGTACCTATCATAGACTGGTATGCCTTTTGATCAACGGACTTACCTTCTTTGTTGAGGTTGACATGCCCGTCGGTTCCCATCGGTGTCTTTGCAGGCTTTGCATCCTTCATCCCAAACCTCTTGAGAAGGTCTTGAGTGTACTTCGTTTGGGAGAGGAAGGTGCCGTCCTTGAGTTGCTTCACTTGGAACCCAAGGAAGTAGTTCAACTCGCCCATCATCGACATCTCAAACTTTTGAGTCATCACCCTGCTGAACTCCTCACAAGACTTTTGGTTAGTAGAACCAAATATTATGTCATCGACATAAATTTGGCACACAAAAAGGTCACCATCACAAGTCTTAGTGAAAAGAGTGGGATCGGCTTTCCCAACCTTGAAAGCATTAGCAATTAAGAAATCTCTAAGCCATTCATACCATGCTCTTGGGTCTTGCTTAAGTCCATAGAGCGCCTTAGAGAGCTTACACACATGGTCGGGGTACCTGTCATCCTCAAAGCCAGGGGGTTGTTCCACATACACCTCCTCCTTGATTGGCCCATTGAGGAAAGCGCTCTTCAAATCCATTTGAAACAATCTGAAAGAGTGGTGAGCGGTATAGGCTAATAATATTCGAATAGACTCTAGCCTAGCCACAGGAGCAAAAGTCTCCTCGAAATCCAAACCTGTGACTTGGGCATAACCTTTTGCCACAAGTCGAGCCTTGTTTCTTGTCACCACCCCGTGCTCGTCTTGCTTGTTGCGGAACACCCACTTGGTTCCCACAACATTTTGCTTGGGATGTGGCACCAGGCTCTAAACTTCATTCCTCTCGAAGTTGTTGAGCTCTTCCTGCATGGCCAACACCCAATCCGGATCCTACAAGGCCTCTTCTACCCTGAAAGGCTCAATAGAAGAGACAAACGAGTAATGCTCACAAAAATTAGCTAGACGTGAATGAGTTGTTACTCCCTTGCTGATATCACCCAGAATTTGATCGACGGGGTGATTTCTTTGGACCGTCGCTCGAACTTGAGTTGAAGGGGCCCGTGGTGCTTCTTCCTCCATAACTTGTTCTTCTTGTGCTCTCCCTTGATCCTGTCCCTCTTCTTGAGGTACCTGTTCACCGTCTTGAGTTGGGGAATGCACCATTGTGGAGGAAGATGGCTGATCTTGCTCTTGTTGTTCCTATGGTCGCACATCACCTATCGCCGCCGTGCATATTGCGGCCGTTGGAACATCATCTTCATCTACATCATCAAGATCAACTTGCTCTCTTGGAGAGCCATTAGTCTCATCAAATACAACATCACTAGAGACTTCAACCAAACCCGATGATTTGTTGAAGACTCTATACACCCTTGTATTTGAGTCATACCCTAGTAAAAACCCTTCTACTGCCTTGGGAGCAAATTTAGAATTTCTACCTTTCTTCACTAGAATGTAACATTTGCTCCCAAATACACGAAAGTATGAGACGTTGGGTTTGTTACCGGTAAGAAGTTCGTATGAGGTCTTCTTGAGGAGGCGATGTAGGTAGAGCCGGTTTATGGCGTGGCAAGCTGTATTCGCAGCTTCCGACCAAAACCGCTTGGGCGTCTTGAACTCTCCAGGCATCGTCCTCGTCATGTCGATGAGCGTCCTGTTCTTCCTCTCTACCACACCGTTTTGCTGTAGTGTGTAGGGAGCGGAGAACTCGTGCTTGACACCTTCTTCTTCAAGATACTCCTCCACTTGCAGATTCTTGAACTCGGACCCGTTGTCGCTTCTTATCTTTTTCACCTTGAGCTCAAATTCGTTTTGAGCCCTCCTTATAAAGCGCTTTAGGGTCCCTTGGGTTTCTGATTTATCCTGCAAAAAGAACACCCAAGTGAAGCGGAAAAAATCATCAACAATTACTAGACCGTACTTACTTCCCCTGATGCTAAGATAGGCGACGGGTCCGAAGAGGTCCATGTGAAGAAGCTCCAGTGGTCTTGATGTTGTCATCACATTCTTGTTGTGATGAGTGCTTCCCACCTGTTTCCCTGCTTGACAAGCTGCACAAGGTCTATCTTTTTCGAAACATACATTGGTTAGTCCTAACACATATTCTCCCTTTAGAAGCTTATGAAGGTTCTTCATCCCAACATGTGCTAGAGGGCGATGCCACAGCCAGCCCATGCTAGTCTTAGCTATTAAGCATGCATCTGGATCGGCTTCCTCTTTCGAAAAATCAACTAAGTAGAGTTTGCCGTCTAATACACCCTTAAATGCTAATGAACCATCACTCCTTCTAAAGACAGAAACAACAATATTGGTAAATAGACAATTATAACCCATGTTACATAATTGACTCACAGACAATAAGTTGTACTCGAGCGATTCAACTAAGAACACATTGGATATAGAATGCTCGAATGAAATGGCTATCTTTCCCAAGCCTTTGACCTTGCCTTGGTTCCCATCTCCAAAAATAATCGTATCCTGGGAATCCTTGTTCTTGACGTAGGAGGTGAACATCTTATTCTCCCCCGTCATGTGGTTTGTGCATCCGCTGTCGATAATCCAGCTTGAGCCCCTGGATGCATAAACCTGCAAGGCAATTTACACTTTGGTTTTAGGTACCCAACTCTTGTTGGGTCCTACAAGGTTAGTCACAATAGCCTTTGGAACCCAAATACAAGTCTTGTCTCCCTTGTATTTGGATCCCAATTTCCTAGCCACTACTTTTGCATTCTTACATAAAAGCGCAAATGAAGTATTACAAGTATGGTAAATAGTAGTGGATTCATTACACACTTTCCTAGGCACATGATGCACAACATGGTTTCTCCTAGGCCTACTTCTATCGTGGACAAAAGTAGAACTCGAGGCAAACATTGCATGTGAATCAAAAGCATCATGATCATAACTCCTATCATAATTGGAATGACTGGCAATTTTCCTATTATACATAAAAGCATGATTCTTTTGAATACTACTAGCCATAGGGGCCTTCCCTTTCTCCTTGGCGAGAATGGGAGCCTTTTGGCTTGTTAAGTTCTTGACTTCCTTTCGAAAACCAAGCCCATCCTTAATTGAGGGGTGTCTACCAATTGTATAGGCATCCCTAGCAAACTTTAATTTATCAAAATCAAACTTGCAAGTCTTAAGTTGAGCATTAAGACTTGCCACCTCATCATCTAATTTAGAAATGGACGCAAGATGATCATCACAAGTATCAATATCAAAATCCTTGCATCTATTACAAATAACTACATGTTCTACACAAGATCTAGTAGTATTAGCTTCCTCTAGCTTAGCATTTAAATCATCATTCAAAATCTTTAAACTAGAGATTGATTCATGGCACACAGACAATTTAGAGGATAACATTTCATTTCTCTTAATTTCTAGAGCAAGAGATTTTTGAACGCTAACAAATTTATCATGCTCTTTATACAAAATATCCTCTTGCTTTTCTAAAAGTCTATCCTTTTCATTTAAAGCATCAATTAGTTCATTAATCTTTTCTACTTTGGCTCTATCTAATCCTTTAAATTGACTAGAGTAATCTACTTCATCATCGGAGGAATCCTCATCACTAGAAGTAGAGTACTTAGGGGAGTCTCGAACACTCATCTTCTTCTCCTTGGTCATGAGGCAAGTATGGCGTTCGTTGGGGAAGAGCGAAGATTTGTTGAAGGCCGAGGCTGTCAGTCCTTCATCGTCGGAGTCGGATGAAGAATAGTCCGAATCCCATTCTTTGCCAAGGTGCGCCTCGCCCTTCGCTTTCTTGTAAGCCTTCTTCTTCTCCCTCTTCCCATGCTTTTCTTGTTCCTGGTCATTATCATTATCAGGGCATTGTGCTATAAAATGACTAGTCTTACCGCATTTAAAACAGGAGCGCTTTCCCCTTGTTTTGTTCTTGTTGGGGTACTCCTTGCGTCCTTTTAGTGTGGTCTTGAAGTGCTTGATGATTAGGGCCATCTCATCTTTGTTTAGCCCGGCAGCCTCAACTTGTGCCACCTTGCTTAGTAGCGCCTCCCTGCTGCTTGTTGCTTTGAGAGCAACGGGTTGAGGCTCGTAGACGGGTAGAGGGCCATTAAGGGCATCATCCATGTATCGCGCTTCCTTTACCATCATACGCCCACTCACGAATTTTCCGAGTATCTCCTCGGGCGTCATTTTGGTGTACCTGGGATTTTCACGAATGAGGTTTACAAGATGGGGGTCAATTACCGTGAATGACCTTAGCATAAGCCGGACGACGTCGTGGTCCGTCCATCTTGTGCTTCCATAGCTTCTAATTTTGTTGACCAGGGTCTTGAACCTATTGTAGGTTTGCGTTGGCTCCTCTCCCCTGATCATCGCAAATCTTCCTAGCTCGCCTTCCACCAACTCCATTTTGGTGATCATGGTGGCGTCGTTTCCCTCATGTGATATCTTCAGGGTATCCCAGATTTGCTTGGCGTTGTCCAAGCCGCTCACCTTGTTGTACTCATCCCTACACAAAGATGCTAGCAAAATAGTGGTAGCTTATGCATTCTTATGAATTTGCTCATTTATGAAAACGGGGTTGTCAGTATTAACAAAATACATTCCGTTTTCAACAATCTCCCAAATACTAGGATGGAGAGAAAATAGGTGACTACGCATTTTGTGACTCCAAAATGAGTATTCTTCTCCATCAAAGTGCGGAGGTTTCCCAAGTGGAATTGATAGTAAATGAGCATTAGAATTGAATGGAATACGATAATAATCAAATGAAAAGTTTTGATTAACCGGTTTCTTTTTAGACGAGTCATCGTTGTCTCTTGGTGAAGAAGAGGAGGCGTCGCTGTCATAGTAAATGATCTTCTTGATGTGCCTCTTCTTCTTCCCGTCCTTCTTCTTGTGACTCGAGCCAGAGTCAGTGGCTTGTCGTCTCTTGGCTCGTTGAAGATGGACTCCTTCTCTTTGTCGTTGACCACCATCCCCTTTCCCTTAGGATCCATCTCTTCGGGCGATTAGTCCCTTATGTGAAGAGAACGGCTCTGATACCAATTGAGAGCACCTAGAGGGGGGGTGAATAGGTGATCCTGTAAAATTCAACACTAATAGCCACAAAACTTAGTTATGAAAGTTAGAACGGCTAAGTAGCTTGAGACGAGCTCTTGGGAACACAGACAATCAAAGAGAGAACAATCTCAAGAGACACGCAATTTTATCCTGTGGTTCGGCCAAGTAACACTTGCCTACTTCCACGTTTTGGCGTCCCAATGGACGAGGGTTGCACTCAACCCCTTTCAAGTGATCCAATGATCAACTTGAATACCACGGTTTTTCTTCCTTATATCCTTTTCCCATTTGCGAGGAATCTCCACAAGTTGGAGCCTCTCGCCTTTACAATGATGATCACAAAGAAAGCACGAAGTAAGGTTGGGATGAGCAACACATACAAGATGCAAATCGCAGCACACCCACGCACACAAGAGAAGACTTGAGCTCAAATGACAACACACGGAGCCCTTGACTCGAATAGAGCTCAAATCTCAAACACAACGAAACGAATATGCGGGAATGAAGTCTGGATGCCTTAGGATGCTTTAGTGAATGCTTGTGTAGCTCCTCCATGCGCCTAGGGTTCCCTTTTATAGCCCCAAGGCAGCTAGGAGCTGTTGGAGGCCAACAAGGAAGGCCATCCTTGCCTTCTGTCGAGTGGCGCACCAGACAGTCTGGTGCGTCACCGGACAGTCACTGTAGACGGTCCGGTGCCGATCTCCTTCCTTTTCTAGCGCAGACGACCGTTGCACCGCCGGGCCGGTTGGCGCACCGGACACTGTCCGGTTTCCCCGCCGACCGTTGGAGATGCCACGCGTCACACAAAGATTGCACGGCCGACCGTTGGCGCAGACGACCGTTGGCTCACCGGATAGTCCGGTGAATTTTAGCCGTACGTCGCTGATCCTCTTCCCGAGAGCGACGAGTTCGCCACGGACAACTCACCGGACAGTCCGCTGCACCACCGGATAGTCCGGTAAATTATAGTCGTACGCCGCCGTCGAGTCTCGAGAGCGGCCTGTTCACGTGGACTAGCCTGGCGCACCGTACACTATTCGGTGCACCACCGGACAGTCTGGTGTGCCAGGTCGAGCTGGACTTTGGCTGCACACAACCAAGTCTTTTGCAATTCCTTCTTTTCCTATTTCTAGTATTTAGACAAAATATGTTAGTACTCAAAACAATGTACTAAGTCTAGAAACGTACCTTGTAATATGATTTGCACTTCTTTCTTCATTTAGCATATAAGAACTTAATTAGATGTGTTGTGCACTTAATCACCAAAACATAATAGAAATTGCCCAAAGGCACATTTCCCTTTCAGTACTCTATTAATTCTATTAAGCCTTGTGCAGGATATCACCATTCGCTAGGGCCAGTATATCACATTTGACATGATATAATGGATAGTATCAGTACCTTTGGTTTGAGAGTATTTCTTTTTCTTCCATGTATTCTTTTCAACTACACCATTTGCTCGTTTAATCTTTGCGCCTTTTACAATCTGAGGAACTCTAAATGATATCGAACCATTTACTTTTTATGTACCACTATTTTTTCAACCACAAGAATCTTATTTTCTTGCATCTTGCTTAGAGAATCATCTGTGTCCATCTCCAACTTATCAAATGCTTTCTCTAAATCATCCAGACGTGATTTTGACACCGAACACTTCAATGTAAGGGATGTTGCTCTTCGAGACGGACGTGAGTTCCCTTTTTTCAATATAGTATTCTCTTTTTGCATATCTTGTCCATCTCTTCATTATATATTGTGATGGAAAAATGAAAACCTCATTCCTATCAAATACATTGAAGGTGTGCTTGCACAATAACCCTGTAAGATGAAAAACCCAATTTTCAACATTTAATAGTAGATACCTATAATATAGTTTGCATGCATGTATTGAATTTAAACTTTATATACATACCTATGGATTCATACACTCTGCAAGAACATGTAATGGTCATATGTGCATTGTCGAATACAAATTGTGGCTCCATAATTAGAATACATAGGTGTAACCATGAATGTTGATATCGACCTCTCAGCCTTTAACAATTTACATGAATATAAAAATTTCTTTTTAAATTCTTCTTCAAACTCTTTATACATCCTACGTGTATATGATTCATCTGCGATCTTCAACAAAGGTAGATTTTGGGCATAATTAGTCGGACTCTTTATATGTGATTTTAAATCTTCATTCAATTCATTTTCATGTAGGTCAGTTGCAACCTTATCACATTCGGCAAGTAGTTCAGAAATACCAAGCTTCCTATGAGACCTATTCTTGAAGGCATTATTCATACCTTCGCTCCTCTGAGTCGATGTTATATCAGCTGTAAAAGACTCACGATAGACAGCGACCCACTTTCCCTCAATTTATATAGATTTTGCATCCACATGTTGTCCTCGAGGCCGTATTTAGCCAACAATTTATTCCATTTCTTTTTAAAATATTTCTCTAATCTATCTTCATAGACACACCTCTTAAATTCAGGAAGAAACTCCTCAGGAAACTTATGAATCACATGTCCAAGATGTTTAGCAACATTAAGATAAATGTGCCAAATACAAAGTCAATGACTAGTATTTGGGAATACATAAGCAACTCCTCCTGGCATGGCAACATCTTGATCAGTAAAAATTGTGCTTGGATGCTTGCCGAACATTGTTGTCCGAAAGGTTTTGGATAGCCAAACACATGATTCAATAGTTTCGTTAAATAGCAGTGCTGCCCCAAAAAATATTGTTTGTTTATGATGGTTGGTTCCAATGAGCAGTGCAAAAGGCATTTCAAACATATCAGACTTAAATGTCGTTTCAAATTACACCGCATCACCGAAGCATGTATAATCCAGAATAAATTGACCATCTGTCGAGAAGAAATTAGCTATACGATCATCTTTCTGATCTAACTCGACTACATAAAAATATAGGATCCTCTTTTTTGCATAACTCGACTGCATTAGCTATACGACCATCTTTTTTATGGAACTATGAAAACTCCCCCTCCCCCCCAAAAAAAAAATAAAGATCTCACGGGCAGGGTCATCTCTCGTCATGTGGAAGTTGAGACAAAATGGCTTTTTGTCATACGGTAACCAAAAGTTTAGCCATGTCATGTCACGCAAAGTAAAGTAGCCATGTGACCGTGTAGGGAATCAGTTCGGTGGAGCAATCGAGTGCATCAAAGTGGCCGGTGTTAATTATTGGTAAGTACTCCAGAATATTTGTAGGCAAACATGAATCAGCCTGGCTCGAAGGGTTTTTTTTGTTTACTTTAGGGCTCATTTTCTCAATTTTTCTTGAGGAAATGAGAATTACTTAAGAAAATGGAATGGAGTTACCAAACTAGTCTTTTAAGATCAGGTTCACATCCTTGGGCACATGTCAGGTTAGGCCTAGGCTAAGATGAGTGGCTCCACAGAATCTACGCAGAGTTCAGTTCATGCGTGTTGACACCTTTTTGGAGGCGCTAATCACTCAAAAGAACCAGTGGCGGTGCTCAGACGCGGACGATCCGCGACACAGGGCCGGACGGTCCACGACCTGGCGCGAGGCGGCGATGCTCTCTAGTCAAGCGCGAACAGTCCGCGGCCAGGGGCCGGACGGTCCGCGACCTGGCGCAGAGGCTAGGGTTTCCTGCCTGACGGCCGGACGGTCCGCGCCCTAGAGCAGGACGGTCCGCGCCCTAGGGCCGGACGGTCCGCGCGTGCGCAGGGGCGGCGGAAGATCGCCGGCGGTGCCTGGATCTCGCTCCCGGGAGGGACCCCGTCGGGGAGGAGAGATCTTAGGAGTTGTCTAGGCTCGGGCAAGCCGACCTAGACTCCTTTAATCGACGTAGAGTCGAGGAGAGGCGGAGAATTTGGGGATCGAGAGGCTAAACTAGAACTAGACTAGAACTACTCCTAATTGTACAGGAAATAAATGCGAAATAGAAGTTGTATTGATTCGATTGATTATTACAAATCGGACGTATACCTCTCTATTTATAGAGGAGGGGGGCTGGACCCTTTACAAACTAATTTTCGAGCTTTTCCCGCGATTTTAGCTAACAACTGTAGCACAAAACTCGAAACCCTAATCTGTTCTGCGCTTGCGCGGACCGTCCGGCGCACAGGCGCGGACCGTCCGGACCACGGACCGTCCGGCCTCAGGGCCGGACCATCCGCCGCTCATTTTGGTTCCAAACATATGCCCCCTGCCTTTTGGTGGAGCTGAGCGAACCAAAAGCAACTAACTCGATGTGATCACATCGGTTTTCTTAGGCATCTTGATACTTACTAGGATGATACGCAGTGGCCTTAGTCCCGATGGTTGACTCAACAGACGTGACCCCTTTAGCTTTGATCGAACTGTTAGTCCCAATACCGCCGAGCGCCATACTGGTCCTGACCAATTCGTCACCTTGCTTTTCTAATTTTCTAAGTGTTCTGGCGTAGCTTCGTAGTCGACCAGATCTTCTCCTTGCAGGTCGTCTTCCTCCATGGGTGTTGGTACGTCATTGCAGGTGTCATGGTGTATTGCGGATGAGTCGGCCTCAGGGGTCGAACGGTCCGCGCCCTGTACGGTTGATCCGGTCTTTATAGACGGACTGTCTGCCATACCTGCAAAGAGCTGCACAGTTGTTGTTTTATTTTCTATCTTTGTGGCCGTTTGATTTTCCTCAACGGCCTTTGGTCTCCATCTCTTTTGCGGTGGTGGATACTGCGGATGCGTGTCATTGAATATTTTTTCCGCCTCCTTCTCCTGATTCTCCTTTGCTCTAAGGCGCTGTAATTTTCGCTTTTGCAATCGTGTCAATCCCGATGGGCACTATTGGGGCATGGAGTATTTTGGATCGGCTGTTTTGTTGATAGCCGTACCTTCTTTTTTGTTTGTGTTGGTCGATTCACCAAAAATCATCGGCCCTTCGTTATTTTGTTGTACGACGACATCTGTCGTTCCTATTTTAATGATGTCTCCTTTTTTCGTACTGTTGGAGGTTGTAGCTGTATGCCCCCTTGCCGGATTAGTCAGCCTTTGGGGCCGGGTTGTTCGGCAATCTTGCTGGTCCTGTGCTCGTGGACCAGATTGAGAGGCTCTCAATCGGTCTTGTACTGGAGATGTCAACCTATTGAATACAGATGTTTGGGGTGCCCCCCAAGCGGGGTACTGTGGCATCCCAAATGGGTATGGTGGCATGCCCCACATTTGATTTGGGACATATGGACATATGGTGGAGGTATGTATGTGTATGGATGTGGCATAGGTGGATATGGGGGTGGAGGTGTCCATGCAGGTACGTAAGGTCTTAATTGAACATTATGACCCCCCGTCCTTTCCGATTGGTGTGGTGGTCCAATCGGCCTAACCTGCTGTCGCACCTGAGTGGGTAAGCGAGATCGCTTTGGTGGCCGGTCGCTGGGGCCGGTCTTCTTTTTCACATATTTAGACAATAATTGATCAAAGGTCGGACTGGATTTTATCAACCGACCAGTTGCCTTGAACGTGTTAGTTTTCCACGTACCTATTTCTGGTCGTCGTGGTTTGAAGGTACGTGGTCGCCGTGGCTCTTCGTCGTTGTCGGACCATCCGCTGGAACGCTTCGGACCGTCCGGTGATGTTACGGACCGTCCGCGCCTGAGCACCGGACCGTTCGCGATGCGTAGTATAGGTTCTCGCGCATGTCCCCTTGTTTGCGCTTGCCCTCCAGTGCCGGAGTTTGTGATGGTCACCTTTAGTGTCTCCCCTCCATCAGGAGTCTTCTCGGCCACCACTTTCCTGCAAGAAATTTTATTGTTTCCATTGGCCTCCCGTGTGTTGCCGATGATGACTTCTTTGTCTTTGCCCTTATCGGCTGTGCTGGGCCGAATTAAGACATTTTTCCATTGAAGTCGATCATATTCATTGGCAAGGGCTCCGTGTCCTCCTGAAATTTCAATCGTCCCTCGTTAATGGCCGATTGGATTTGTTGTCGAAACACATTACAATCATTAGTGGCATGGGAAAATGAGTTATGCCACTTGCAATATGCGCGGCGCTTTAGTTTGTCGGCAGGTGGAACGATATAATCAATCTTAATGTTACCATTTTTTAGTAATTCATCGAATATCTTATCACATCTGCCAACATTAAATGTAAACTTAATCTCCTCCTGCCGTTTCTTTTGAACTGGCTGCAAGGAGGAGCAAGCCGAAGATTTGGCCTGCTCAGGCCAAACTATTTCGGAAGTGTAAATTTCCTTTGGTTCACCGTCCGAACTACTTTGACTATGTTCTACTATATGGACATTATGATGAACCATTTTGACTAGTTCTTTGCTTCGGCTTTCACAAGCCGAAGCTCTCTGATGTAATTGTGCTAGCGTAAAGAACTGGATGCCTTCTAATTTCTCTTTTAAATAATAGCGCAATCCATCAAAGGCTATTCCCGCCAGTTGTTTATCTGTTAAATGAATTTGAAAGCATCGATTTCTCGTATCCCGGAATCTCCGGATGTAATCACTAACTGATTCATCATTTTCTTGTCGTAGGGCTACTAAGTCTACTAAATCTAGCTCATAATCACCAGAGAAGAAATGTTCATGAAATTTTTGTTCTAAATCTCCCCACGACAAAATGGAGTTAGGAGGGAGCGTGACATACCATGTGAATGCAGTTCCTGTTAAAGATAATGAAAATAAACGTACACGGAATGCTTCGGTGTCGGCCAGTTCTCCTAACTGTACTAAGAACTGGTCTATGTGCTCACGCGTGCTCTTTTCTTGGTCACCCGAAAACTTTGCGAATTCAGGTATTCTGGTCCCTTGTGGGTATGGGAGCCGGTCAAACTGGCTATCATAAGGTCTCCAATATGACTGCCCCCAGGGACTATACTAACTCTGAGCTTATCTCGGAACGCCCTAGCTATTTCTTCCCTTACTACATCGATGGCAGCCGATGGGAGACCACTGGCTCTTTGATCCAATATGGGTGAATTTGTTTGGATGTTGGTATGTTGTTTTCCTTCCCATTGGTTTGGGTTTTGCGGCGCGTTAATGCATGCCCTATGAGGTTCATAGGACTGGCCATTCCTTCCTGGCCTTCTAGGGGCCGGAAAGTACTCACTCTCACGGGTTTGATAGATTATATTATGGTGCTGGTGTGTCGTATGGTGAGATGGGGAGTCTAGCTAGGACGGATACGGAGTTGGATATCCATCCTCCTTAAAAAATTCTGTCCCGGACCGTCCGGTTAAATACGTGAACCGTCTGGCCCCGTGCGCGGACTGTCCGGCCATGTGGCCGGACCGTCCGACATTATATTCGGACTGTCTGGCGCCATACGCAAACGGTCCGAATGGGTTATCTAGGGTTTGCACGACATGTGGCGGCTTAGGTGCAGGTCTCGGTAATTCGCTTCTAAAAATAGGATCGGCCGCCGCTGGCCCGGACGGTCCGCGCCCATGTGCGGACGGTCCGGACATGCGCAGATCGGCAAATTTATCGCCGATGTGCGTGGGAGGCTGTCGTTGCCCAGGGTACATGTCCACCGGCATCTCATAAAGGGGTTGTGACTGGTTGTGACAACTTGTAGCCGATGAATTATGTGTGTATTCCCTCCATTCAACCTCGTGCGAAGGAAGATTTGCCATAGTAGACCTATCAAGCGCACGCACTAGCCTTTTATGATCGTTTTGTATATCCCCTACGATATGTTGCAACTGTTCTCGCTGTTCATCTATGTAAGCTTTAAGAGATTGGAGTTCGTTGGTGTTACTTACATTGGGGGTAATCGTAGTAGATCGGAGTGAAGCCGGATCTGTCGCCCGTTGCCGAACGACTTTGTTGTTCCTGTCCATTTTTACGTTGGCCAGGAACTTTGCCTTTGCTTCTTGGATCAGCTGCTCCTGGCGCTCCTCGAACAGGAGCTGTTCTTCAGCCGGCAAGGTCTCCCATGTCGGTGTGATGATATTGCTGGTGGAAACTTCAGAGCTATCCTTTGAACCGGCCATTGAGGGTCGATTTGATAGGTCTATATGTGTTTGTCCCAGCGGAGTCGCCAAAAGTATGTTGACGTCTTTTCGGAGCGCCAAACACTCGAAAGAACCGGCGGCGGTGCTCTCTAGTCAGGCGCGGACGGTCCGCGACACAGGGCTGGACGGTCCACGACCTGGCGCGAGGCGGCGGTGCTCTCTGGTCAAGCGTGGACAGTCCGCAGCCAGGAGCCGGACGGTCCGCGACCTGGCGCAGAGGCTAGGGTTTCCTGCCTGACGGCCGGACGGTCCGCGCGTGCGCAGGGGCGGCGGAAGATCGTCGGCGGCGCCTAGATCTCGCTCCCGGGAGGGACCCCGTCGGGGAGAAGAGATCCTAGGAGTTGTCTAGGCTCGGGCAGGCCGTCCTAGACTTCTCTAATCGACGTAGAGTCGAGGAGAGGCGGAGAATTTGGGGATCGAGAGGCTAAACTAGAACTAGACTAGAACTATTCCTAATTATACAGAAAATAAATGCGAAATAGAAGTTGTATTGATTCGATTGATTATTACAAATCGACCGTATATCTCTCTATTTATAGAGGAGGGGGCTGGACCCTTTACAAACTAATTTTCGAGCTTTTCCCGCGATTTTAGCTAACAACCGTAGCACAAAACTCGAAACCCTAATCTGTTCTGCGCTTGCGCGGACCGTCCGGCCCACAGACGCGGACCGTCCGAACCGCGGACCATCCAGTCTCAGGGCCAGACCGTCCGCCGC
Organism: Zea luxurians; assembly: GCA_029449295.1. NCBI lineage: Eukaryota > Viridiplantae > Streptophyta > Magnoliopsida > Poales > Poaceae > Zea > Zea luxurians. The sequence goes on from JAOPSE010000010.1 coordinate 110,809,729, forward strand.
TCATTTTGGTTCCAAACACTGCGCCGTGTTCACCACCGTTCCATTTACGCTTACCTATATCTATATCAACTGCTACGTTACGAAAACAAGGCTCGCCGTCGCTGCCGGAGCTACGATCAGTCTCCACCACCGGTCCGTCAACAGCCAGCTCGACGGAATTGCAATGCAAGCTGTAGACTAGCAGCTGTAGACTAGCAAGTAGTGGCCCAGCATACCTCGTTTCGGCGGCCTTCCCTCCCTCCCTCCCTCCTCCGAGGTGGGAGCCTGGACCCACAAAAAAAAACCGTGATGCGGCCCACCAGGCCATCGCACCACCAGGCACGCTTCGTAGCCGTACTAGTTTCGGCCCCACGCATCGACCCAGAGAACACGGGCCGGCGACGACGTTTCTACCTTGGTTTTGATTCGCATCCACGCGTGCCTGCACAAGGACGCTTGTCGGGGACCATAATTAGGGGTACCCTCAAGACGCCTAATTCTCAGCTGGTAACCCCCATCAGCATAAAGCTGCAGAGGCCTGATGGGTTTGATTAAGTCAGGGATCAGTCCTTACGAGCGACTTGATCACGCCACGCCCGAGCCTAGCCTCGGGCGAGGGCAGCCGACCCTGAGATGGTTCCGTCTCGCCCGAGGTCTCCTCTTTCACGGCAGACGCATCTCCGGCTCGCCCGAGGCCTTGCCTTCGATAAGAAGTAACCCTGACTAAATCACCCGCGCCAACCGACCAAATCACTGGGGCCTTTAACGCAAAAGGTAAGACTGACGGGTAGCCAGGCTTGGCCGAAAGCGCCAGAGGAAGCTCCGCCCGACCCAGGGCTCGGACTCGGGCTAAGGCCCCGGAAGACGGCGAACTCCGCTCTGCCCGACCTAGGGCTCGGACTCGGGCTAAGGCCCCGGAAGACGGCGAACTCCGCTCCGCCCGACCCAGGGCTCGGACTCGGGCTAAGGCCCCAGAAGACGACGAACTCCGCTTCACCCGACCCAGGGCTCGGACTCCGCCCTGGCCTCTGCCGAGCGACCTCCGCCTCGCCCGACCCGGGAGCTCAGGTTCGGCCTCGGCCATGCAGGATAGACTCGACCTCGGCCTCGGAGGAGCCACCACGTCGCCCGACCTAGGGCACAAGTCCGCCACGTCAACAGGAAGCGTCATCATCACCCTACCCCGAGCCGACTCGGGCCGCAGAGAACAGGACCGACGTCCCATCTGGCCAGCTCCGCCAGATAGGCAATGATGGCGCCCCACTAGACCCATGACGACGGCGGCTCTCAGCTCCCTCACGAAAGCAGGAGGACGTCAGCAAGGGCCCAGCCACTCCGACAGCTGTCCCTTCGTCCGGCTCCATCGCTTCTCCGACAGCCACGACGCCACACTAGCTGGGTGCCAAGATCTCTCCGGCTGCCACCTTGGCATGTACTTAGGGCACTAGCTCTCCTCCGCTAGACACGTAGCACCTTGCTACACCCCCATTTGTACACCTGGATCCTCTCCTTACGCCTATAAAAGGAAGGACCAGGGCCTTCTTAGAGAAGGTTGGCCTCGCGGGAACGAAGGGCAGGGGCAGGCGCTCTCTCGGGGCCGCTCGCTCCCCTCACCCGCGCGGACGCTTGTAACCCCCTACTGCAAGCGCACCCGACCTGGGCGCGGGACGAACACGAAGGCCGCGGGATTCTCCGACTCCCTCACGACCCGGCTCCGGCCACCTCGCTCTCGCTCTCCCTCTCTCTCTCTCCCCCCTTCGCGCTCGCCCACGCGCTCGACCCATCTAGGCTGGGGCACGCGGCACACTCACTCGTCGGCTCGGGGACCCCCCGGTCTCGGAACGCCGACAGTTGGCGCGCCAGGTAGGGGCCTGCTGCGTGTTGACGAGTAGATTCCCGTCAAGCTCCAGATGGGCAGTCTCCAACGACCTCCTCAACCCGGGACGGTGCTCCGTTTCGGAAGTCTCGAGTTCATGTCCTTCGACGGCAGCTACGACATGATACTCCTTCCACCGCCGCGCGACAGCGACAATGGTGGCGGACAGCCCGCCCGCCGGCGGCGGAATCGACGACGTCTTTCCCGCGTGGGGGAAGGACAACTTTCGAGTTCACCCCGTCCTCTCCCTCGCCATCGGAGGAGGAGGCGGGGGAACCAAGGCCAAGCGGGAGGCTGCGCTCAGTCGACTGTCGAGCAAATCGGCATCCCCAACGCCCCAACGGAGGACGCGTCGGGCATCACCCACGCGTTTGAGGCGAAGGCGAGCACCGCCCCCCCGCGACACGCCGATCCCGAGCAAGTGGACGACGCCAGCACGCTAACGGAGGGCCTGCAGGACGTCGCCCTTGCACCCAGGACAACAGCACGATCAGCCCCCGATGCGACTTCGTCGATCCTCGTCGACCAAAAGGTACGGGCTGATTCCCATCCTTTGTCATTTCGACTCGGCCTCAACCCGCCTGGCGACCTCGCTTTGGCGGGCGCTCACGTTGAGGCGAGTGCAACCTCTCTGGGGTTTTGTGTGCGGTCGCCTTGGGACCGATTGACGGGTGTCTCGACCTACGGACCCTCTGGGTCCGAGGAAGATGACGACCCCAGCATCTGCTGGGATTTCTCCGGATTTGGCAACCCCAGTGCCATGCGGGACTTCATGACCGCATGTGACTACTGCCTCTCCGACTGTTCCGACGGCAGCCGCAGCCTTGGCGACAAGGACTGCGGCCCGAACCGCGAATGTTTCCACGTCGAGCTAGGGGATCCCTCCGGAGGCGGCTGTCTCGGCATGCCGGAGGAAGGTGATCCCCCTAGGCCAGCGCCTCGCGCCGACATCCCGCGGGAGCTAGCTGTGGCCCCCGTTCCGGCGGGGGGTCACGACCCACAGCTCGAGCAAGTCCGCGGGGCGCAGGCCGGGCTCGATGAGGGAGCAGGAGCGCTCGAGGCAATCCGCCGGAACATCGGGCAGGTATGGGCGAGCCAGCCCCCGGCCGGAGGAATACGTCACCTGCCCCAAGGTCTCCAGCACCGCATCGCCAACGATGCCAGGGACAGACCACCGCCCGCATCCGGCGGAACCAGTCAGGACCTGGCCGCCGCAGCGATGCTCCTCCGCGCGATGCCGGAGTCATCAACCACCGAGGGTCGGCGAATCCAGGGAGAGCTCAAGCATCTCCTGGAAGGCGCTGCGGCCCGGCGGGCCGAGAGCTCTGCCTCCCGAAGGCAGGGGTACCCCTCGGAACCTCGTGCCGCGACTTCCCGACTCACGCGGGAAGCCTCGGTCTTCACCGGGAGCACGCGCAACACCGCGCCTGCGGCCCCGGGCCACCTCGGCGACGAGCACCCTCATCGCGACCGTCGGGCCCGCCTCGACGAGAGGGTGCGCCGAGGTTATCACCCCAGGCGTGGGGGACGCTACGACAGCGGGGAGGATCGGAGTCCCTCGCCCGAACCACCCGGTCCGCAGGCCTTCAGCCGAGCCATTCGGCGGGCGCCGTTTCCGCCCCGATTCCGACCCCCGACTACTATCACAAAGTACTCGGGGGAAACGAGACCGGAATTGTGGCTTGCGGACTACCGCCTGGCCTGTCAACTGGGTGGGACGGACGACGACAACCTCATCATCCGCAACCTCCCCCTGTTCCTCTCCGACACCGCTCGCGCTTGGTTGGAGCACCTGCCTCCGGGGCAGATTTCCAACTGGGAAGATCTGGTCCAGGCTTTCGCCGGCAACTTCCAGGGCATGTATGTGCGCCCCGGGAATTCCTGGGACCTCCGAAGCTGCCGGCAACAGCCGGGGGAGTCCCTTCGGGACTACACCCGGCGATTCTCGAAGCAGCGCACCGAGCTGCCCAACGTCACCGACTCCGATGTCATCGGCGCGTTCCTCGCCGGCACCACCTGCCGTGACCTGGTGAGCAAGTTGGGTCGCAAGACCCCCGCCAGGGCGAGCGAGCTGATGGACATCGCCACCAAGTTCGCCTCTGGTCAGGAGGCGGTCGAGGCCATCTTCCGAAAGGACAAGCAGCCCCAGGGCCGCCCGTCGGAAGATGCTCCCGAGGCGTCTACTCCGCCCGGCGCCAAGAAGAAAGGCAGGAGGAAGTCGCAAGCGAAACGCGACGCCGCCAGCACGGACCTTGTCGCCGCTGCCGAGTACAAGAACCCTCGGAAGCCCCCCGGAGGTGCCAACCTCTTCGACAAGGCACTAAAGGAGACGTGCCCCTACCATCAGGGGCCCGTCAAGCACACCCTCGAGGAGTGCGTCATGCTTCGGCGCCACTTCCACCGGGCCGGGCCACCCGCAGAGGGTGACAAGGCCCGCGACGACGGCAAGAAGGAAGATCACCAAGCAGGAGAGTTCCCCGAGGTCCGCGACTGCTTCATGATCTATGGAGGGCATGCGGCGAACGCCTCGGCTCGGCATCGTAAGCAGGAGCGTCGGGAGGTCTGCTCGGTGAAGGTGGCAGCGCCAGTCTACCTAGACTGGTCTGACAAGCCCATCACCTTCGACCAGGGTGACCACCCCGACCACGTGCCGAGCCCAGGGAAGTACCCGCTCGTCGTCGATCCCGTCATCGGCGACGTCAGGCTCACCAAGGTCTTGATGGATGGGGGCAGCTGCCTCAACATCATCTACGCTGAGACCCTCAGGCTCCTGCGCGTCGATCTGTCATCCGTCCGAGCAGGCGCTGCGCCCTTCCACGGGATCATTCCCGGGAAGCGCGTCCAGCCCCTCGGACAGCTCGACCTTCCTGTCTGCTTCGGAACACCCTCCAACTTCCGAAGGGAGACTTTGACGTTCGAGGTGGTCGGGTTCCGAGGAACCTACCACGCAGTGTTGGGAAGGCCATGCTACGCGAAGTTCATGGCCATCCCCAACTACACCTACCTGAAGCTCAAGATGCCGGGCCCCAACGGGGTCATCACCGTCGGCCCCACGTACAAGCACGCATTCGAATGCGATGTGGAGTGCGTGGAGTACGCCGAGGCCCTCGCCGAGTCCGAGGCCCTCATTGCCGACCTGGAAAGCCTCTCCCGAGAGGTGCCAGACGTGAAGCGACATGCCGGCAACTTCGAGCCAGCAGAGACGGTTAAGGCCGTCCCTCTCGACCCCAGTGGCGACACCTCCAAGCAGATCCGGATCAGTTCCGGGCTCGACCCCAAATAGGAAGCAGTACTCGTCAACTTTCCCCGCGCAAACGCCGACATTTTTGCGCGGGGTCCCTCGGACATGCCCGGCATACCGAGGGATGTCACCGAGTACTCGCCGGATATTCGGGCAAGAGCCCGACTCGTCAAACGGCCTCTGCACGGACGACGCCCGGGGGCTGCGCCCTTCCCCCACTCACATGCGAGAATCAGTCATCAAGGAAGGGTCGGCCTCGCCCCGGCGGAGCCCGACCCTCCCTCGGGGGCTAAAAAGGGGGAACCCCTCTCGTCGAGTTTGGATGCGCCTCTCCGCGTCAAAAAATTCTTTTTTCGATCAAGAAGGGGTTTTTGCGTTCTCCCGGATGTGTCAGAAGCAGGGTCTCGAGGAGCGAACTTGGGTACAAATAAGTGGTGAGACCGACTGAGCCGAGGAACGCCTATGCCTCCGGGCTAGGGACACCTCGCTCATCGCCTGCCACGAAGAAAAGACCCAGCTCGGGAAATCACCCTGTTATTGACAAGTCAGGCCCGGCACGCAAATTGAAACAGAAAAAAGTATGACTTCACGCAAGAGAAGTAAAATGTCCAGGCCTCGGTGGCCGCGGCAAATCGCACATCCAACAGAAATTGTTCCAACAAAAGTCAGGCGTCGCCTTGGGAAGGCGCCGCGCCCTCAGCTCCACTCCCGCCGTCGGTAGGGTCCACCTCCGCTCCCGGCGGCGGCACAGGAGGAAGAATCTCCGCCTCGAAGACGGTCGCCAGTGCCGCGCTCGGACCCGCAGCGACCGCGTCGAGCCGCTGAATTTCCGCCAGCGCCGCCTCGTCTTCGTCAGGAAGGCAATACCCCTCACTGACCCGCTCCAGGTCCACGACGTAGTGGGAAGCGAGCACGGCGAAGGCCCGCCTAACGCCGTGGTGTAGCGCCCCGCGGACTCTACCGCGCGCGTAACCACCTAGGGCTTGAAGACGGCTTTGGGGGGAGCTCCCTGAAGGGACGTCGCCGGGACCAAGGGTCCGATAGACGTCCGAGACGGCCTCGGACAAGGCCGCGAGATCGGCCTCCCTCTGCTCAGCAGCCCCGTCGAGCGCCTCGGCGAGCGCTTTGGCAGACTCGTCGAGGGCAGACTCGAGCTCTGCGAACAACCAGAAGAAAGACCTCAAACACAAGCGGAAGAAACGGACAAGATCGAGAACCGAGGACGGTCGAGCCATACCTCTGGCTCGGACGCGCTGCTCCGAGGCCGCGACTTGGGCTGCGGCCAGATCGGCCGCGAGGGTCTTGGCCCGGCTTTCGGCCTCGGCAGCCTGGCCCCGGGATTGGTCCCGCTCCTCGGCAACCTGGACGAGCTCCGACCGCTGCCTTAGCGCCTCTGTGCGCGCCGCCGCCGCCTCGGCCCTCAGGTCAGCATAGAGCAACTGGAGGTCCGCTATCTTGGCGTCCTGCTGAGAAAGGCGCGAGGTAGCCCCGGCGAGCGAAGTCCTCAGGGACCGCAGCGAGCCCCAGACGTCGACCTCGCGGCGGATGAACGACGACTTGGCGGCGCTCCGGTCCGTCAGATCCTGGAAAGGAAGACAAGGCATCACGGCGAACGCCTCGCTCGCAGAAGGGAGAAGGTATGCCTGAAACCGTTACCTGGAGGATTTTTGGGACGTCCCCGCAGAGAACCTCCAGCGACGATCGGAGCGACCCCACCGCTGCTTCCGCACGATTGCGGAGCTCGTCCCAGGACCGGTCCTCCTGTTCGTCGTCGAGAACGAAGATAGGGTCCGGAGCCTCACGGGTCCGGAATCGGAGCAACTGGCCCCGGGCCTCGGGGCTCCGCCGCACAGCGGCAAGGCTGCTGCCCGCCTGGATGAATTGCGCGCCCATGCCCACCTCTTCCGAAGCCCCGGGCGCCGACGCTGCGGCCGTCTCGACGCCGGCAGCAACCATATGCTCTCCGACTGGGGCGATGCCAACTGCGGTGGCGGCAGGCGCCGGCATGGCCGACGCGGCCGGCGGGCTCGGGACCGCGTCGGCGCCGGCCGCCTCCCCGATCACGATGGCCGCCTCGGCAGAGGAGCCCGCCTCGGGGACCTGCTCCCCCGGGACATGCGACGCCTGAGCCCCATGCGGCAAAGCGCCCTGCGGAAGGGTCGGCTGAGCGGCGGGGCCCGGGATGGCGCCAGGCGCCTGGACCGACGCCGTCTTAAGGGCCTTCCGGGGCGCCAGGTCGGTAGGGCCATGGCTCCGCTTGCTGAAAATAAAGAAAAAGGAAGAAAGGGAAATTCACGGCCAAGACGTACGAATGAAGCGCCGGGATGGAGACATTCCAAGGTACTTACCCGCTCCGGGCCATGATCCACTGTGCCTGGGGGGAGGTCTCTTGGCTCCCGCTCCCTGGAACCACCGCCGGGGCCCGCCTCGCCGACAGCCCTGGCACCGCCCTCGCCTTGGGCGCCCCTGGCGCCCGGGAGGCGGACTGCTCAGGCACCGCCATGGCAACCTGAGGACCGCTCCCCCCGCGCTGCCGGCGCGGGGGACGGCTCTCGAGGGACAAACCCCTCGACCCGGCTCCCTGGAGTCGCGTCAGCTCCTCCAGCCGAGGGATCAAGTACCCTCTCAGGTTGTCCCCGCCCCTCAGGTCGGGGATCCGGCGTCTCGGCCCCAGGAACCGACGACATCGGCCCGCTCGAGGGCTGACTCGACAGCTCTCGGCCACACCCCGAGCTGGGGCTGAGGCCGAGACGGGCGGCCATGTCGTCCTCCTCCTCCTCATCATCGTCGTCGTCGTCATCGGATGTCTCCGGCGACAGCTCCCTGGGGAGTCCTTCCCTCTCCTGCTGGCGACGGCGTTTCTCCAGGGCGTCCCGAGCCCGCCTCCGCTTGCGGGCCCGGGCCTTCTCCGCGTCCTTTTTCTTTTTCTCCTCCTCCGCGGCGACCCGCCGCGCTGCCCGACCCACCGCGTCCTCCAGGACCCGCGGCAAGGAGGGTTTGTGCCGTCCCACCTCCTAAAAAGAGGGGGAGGGGAAAAGAAACCCAATCATGAGAACCGGGAGCAACCCGGTATATGAGGAAGGAAGGAGCGAACACTTACCAGAACGATGCACCCCTGGTCGGGGCGCATTCGAGGTTGGGAGAGGGCGTGGGGGTCCAGCTTCCCCATCGCGGCCGACACCCGCCATTGGAGGGCGTCACGGGGAAGAGGATCAGGGGACATCCGTGACCCCTCCCAGTCGGCCTCCAGGGTCATCTCCCAGAGCGACAGCCGCCGTTCCGCCAGGGGGAGCACCCTCCGACGGTGGATGGCGGCAACCACTCCCGCGGCGGTGAGTCCTTCCTCCCGCAACACCTTCAGGGCCTGGAGAAGAGGCTCGAGGTTCTTCTGCCTCTCGTGTGGAGTCCCGTGGCGCCAGGCGTCGGGAGCGGCGGTGACAACCCGCTGAGAGAACGGCGGGAGCAACTCTCCGTCGTTCCGGAGGTAGAACCACCGGCGCTGCCAACCCTTGTTGGAGGATGCGAGGACGGCAGGGATATACTGCAACGACCGCGACTGCCTCAACAAAAGGGTGCAGCCGCCGGCCCGCACCGCTGCGCGGACCTTCCTCTCCCCCGTCGGCGAGGCAAAAAGCTCGGCGAAGAAGAGATGGGTCCACAAATCCCAGTGGGGGGCGATCCCCAAATACCCCTCGCACACCGCCACGAAGATAGCGGCCTGCGCGATGGAGTTGGGGGTGAGGTTGTGCAACTCCACCCCATAATGGAACAGGATGGCCCGCATAAAGCGGCTCGTCGGCACACCAAATCCCCGCTCATGGAAGGAGATGAAGCTCACAACGTACCCCGGCGGAGGGGATGGAGCGACTCCACCCGCGGGAGGAATCCATTCCGGCCGCTGCTCGTCGGTGAGGGGGCGGAGCAAACCCTCGCCGACGAGGTCCTCCAGATCGCCCGCCGTCACCGTGGAGAAGGGCCACGGGTCGCGCGGTGGGATGATGGTCCCCCGGTCAGCCATCACCGAAGCAAAAAGGGTGGCGGCGCGAAGGACAGGGGAGGGCGGTTTTCTCTTCCCTGGCGAGATCTCTCAGATTGCAAAAAACCTAAGAGGGAGACAAGCAGTGGAGTCGAGAACCGTCACCGGACCCTCTCCGGGGGATATAAAGACCAAGGTGACGGCGGTTCCAACGTACCGCCCGAACCGGACGCGGGGTTCAAAAAACGCAAAGCGAAACAACCGTTCCTCGAACGGCTCGCGCACGCAACGGCAGCCTCGCCGACCGCTCGCCCCGGCGCATTAACTCCGCGCCTCAACGGGCAGCGCTTCTGGCAGGAGCAGCTGGTGACGTTTCGCCTTCGCGACCACACCAAAAAAGGTACGCCACGACGTTCAATTTCGAATCCTTTCTCCCTTTTCCTTCTTTCTCTATCTCTTGCAACAGGGACCGGGAAAGGGGATACCTCCAAAGGGATCCTTCCCCATGAAGGAACTAGGCTCCGAGCCTCCTTACTGATCAGGGGTTCGAAGGCTGGCCCCCCGAAGGGTTCAACAGCCGCCTCAGATCGCGTGGGCCCGACACCCACTACTGGTCAGGGGTTCGAAGGTCGGCCCCCCGAAGGGTTCCACGACCGCCTCAGGCTACTCGGGCTCCGCGCCCATTACTGATCAGGGGTTCGAAGGCTGGCCCCCCGAAGGGTTCACAGTCGCCTCAGACACCGAGCGAGGGATGACCAGGGGTACGTTCGATACATAACCAAGGCTCGGGCTGCGCTCCCGAGGTACCCTAGGACATTTCCGAGACCAGCGGGAACGACTCTGTAACGGAATCCCATCGGAGGGAGGCAACGAGCCCTCGGACCCCGTCACCAGGGGACCGGGTCCGACAGATCACCCGCAGGTACTTTTGGGCGTGCCTCCGGGCCCCTAGCCGACCCCCAACGAACGGGGCACGGACGTCCACTCGGATTACCCGATTGCAGCTCACCGGAGACACCATGTTCGGTGCCCATCGAGGGTAACATGGCGCTCTCCCCCCTCCTCCTTGCGGAAAGGCGACGTAGGGGCGTATGTAAAAAAGCCGAGTCTGTCCCTGATCGTCCTCTTGCTCTGTGCGGAGGCTCGGGGGCTGCTCTCGCAAACCCGGCTCCGGCCAAACCGTTGACAGCGTCAACATACCAGCCCGAGAACTTGGGCCCCGACAGTGCACCTGGGCTACGGCCTGTTCGCATGAGGGAACCGCCAGACCAGCCGAAGCATTACGCAAGGCATTAAGACCTCGAAGGAGTGAAACCACTCCTCCGAGGCCTCGGGGGCTACACCCGGCGGGTGCGCTCGCGCGCACCCACCGGAACAAAGTGCAACCGAGAAAGGTTGGTCCCCTTGCAAAAAAGTGCGACGAAAGCCTCCAAGCGAGTGTTAACACTCCCTTCGAGGCTCGGGGGCTACTGTCGGGGACCATAATTAGGGGTACCCTCAAGACGCCTAATTCTCAGCTGGTAACCCCCATCAGCATAAAGCTGCAGAGGCCTGATGGGTTTGATTAAGTCAGGGATCAGTCCTTACGAGCGACTTGATCACGCCACGCCCGAGCCTAGCCTCGGGCGAGGGCAGCCGACCCTGAGATGGTTCCGTCTCGCCTGAGGTCTCCTCTTTCACGGCAGACGCATCTCCGGCTCGCCCGAGGCCTTGCCTTCGATAAGAAGTAACCCTGACTAAATCACCGCGCCAACCGACCAAATCACTGGGGCCTTTAACGCAAAAGGTAAGACTGACGGGTAGCCAGGCTTGGCCGAAAGCGCCAGAGGAAGCTCCGCCCGACCCAGGGCTCGGACTCGGGCTAAGGTCCCGGAAGACGGCGAACTCCGCTCCGCCCGACCCAGGGCTCGGACTCGGGCTAAGGCCCCGGAAGACGGCGAACTCCGCTCCGCCCGACCCAGGGCTCGGACTCGGGCTAAGGCCCCGGAAGACGGCGAACTCCGCTCCGCCCGACCCAGGGCTCGGACTCGGGCTAAGGCCCCAGAAGACGACGAACTCCGCTTCACCCGACCCAGGGCTCGGACTCCGCCCTGGCCTCTGCCGAGCGACCTCCGCCTCGCCCGACCCGGGAGCTCAGGTTCGGCCTCGGCCATGCAGGATAGACTCGACCTCGGCCTCGAAGGAGCCACCACGTCGCCCGACCTAGGGCACAAGTCCGCCACGTCAACAGGAAGCGTCATCATCACCCTACCCCGAGCCGACTCGGGCCGCAGAGAACAGGACCGACGTCCCATCTGGCCAGCTCCGCCAGATAGGCAATGATGGCGCCCCACTAGACCCATGACGACGGCGGCTCTCAGCTCCCTCACGAAAGCAGGAGGACGTCAGCAAGGGCCCAGCCACTCCGACAGCTGTCCCTCCGTCCGGCTCCATCGCTTCTCCGACAGCCACGACGCCACACTAGCTGGGTGCCAAGATCTCTCCGGCTGCCACCTTGGCATGTACTTAGGGCACTAGCTCTCCTCCGCTAGACACGTAGCACCTTGCTACACCCCCATTTGTACACCTGGATCCTCTCCTTACGCCTATAAAAGGAAGGACCAGGGCCTTCTTAGAGAAGGTTGGCCTCGCGGGAACGAAGGGCAGGGACAGGCGCTCTCTCGGGGCCGCTCGCTCCCCTCACCCGCGCGGACGCTTGTAACCCCCTACTGCAAGCGCACCCGACCTGGGCGCGGGACGAACACGAAGGCCGCGGGATTCTCCGACTCCCTCACGACCCGGCTCCGGCCACCTCGCTCTCGCTCTCCCTCTCCCTCTCTCCCCCCTTCGCGCTCGCCCACGCGCTCGACCCATCTAGGCTGGGGCACGCGGCACACTCACTCGTCGGCTCGGGGACCCCCGGTCTCGGAACGCCGACAACGCTGTAGCCGGCGCCACCACCACTCGCCACCCTGTGGCGCCAAGCCGAGTAGGACGGCGACCGGTGGATCCACCGAGCGAACCAACCACAGGCGAAGCGAAGTCGCCGGCGAAAGGTCTGAAGCGATGGGCGCGGATATTTACTTGGACCCGCGCTGGCTTTGTCCAACTAGGATGAAGCAGGGCAGAGCAGAGGAGAGGAAGAAGGAACGGAAAAAGAGGGAGCAGGAGCCACGATCCGACGCCTAATAATAAAGCCGGCCGCTTTATTCGGTCCGGCGGGCGGCGGCCCACCGCCAAAAAGGAGAAGAGCAACCTACTTGGCGCACCGCAGAAGCTAAACGCCCTGTCTTTCCTTCAACTTTTTTCTTTCGGATCCTCCGGGACCGGGAGTCCATCAAAACCACCCAAAAGGCAAAAGCCAGCGGCCTCCGCTGGCTCCGCGGGAGCGTGCCACCCTGACACTTTCGTCCGCTGGTGCTCCTGCAACCATGGGCGGCCGGCTTTCGTCCTCACTGCCTGCCAGTCCCTCCCTGCTTGTGCTTGCCCTGCGACTGTGGATCGGGAGGCTATCCGGTGCCTGTGCGAGTCTGATGAACACAGTTACAGAGCTGGCCACTGAGCGCGGTGGATTCCGAGCCGCCGCAATCATGGACGCGCGTCGAGATGCCTTCCCTTCCCTTCCCTTCCCTGTACGTCTGCAGGTGCAAAGGACCTCCATGGCTCCATCCACCTCATGGCAGACACGCACGGATTGCGGTATACAGGGAAAAGAATAATCATGGAGGGTTGAAAGCGTAGCCAGGGCACCAGTGTTTTGCACATATGCACATGCTCCGCTGGAGATGACCTAAATACATTCTTGGAACCATTCTGAGATGGCTGTCTGTTTCCTGGGACAACAAAAAAACAAACCATGAGCGCCGTCGCAGTGGCATCAGCTAACCTTCTTCCATAGCTACGGTCTACGGTAGAGGTGGATTCAGGTGGATTGGAGGAGGGGATTAAACCCGATTGTCTGCAGTAGGCTCATGTTGAAGAGTACAAAATGCTTATAGATCTAACGGCTACTCTTGACAATAGTAATCTGACCGTCTAAGGCCTTGTTCGGTTGCGTCTGGATCGAAAGTGGTTGAGGAGGATTAAATCTTCTTTTATTTAATTGTGACTAGAGAGGGATTTAATCCCCTCCAATACCCTTCAATCCAGATGCAACCGAACATACCCTAAAAGATTGTTCGGTTAGAGCTGATTTGGTGACCAGAGAAATGAAGAGGATTCATAGAAGAGAAATCTCTCTATTTCAAAATTAAATAGCAAAATAATTTCTCCCCATGCATCTTCCACCAAATTAGCCCTTAGAGGTGGATTGAGTGGGATTAGAGGGGATTGAACCCCCTCCTACTCAAAATGAGCCTGCTGCTCTTGGCAAGATCAATAAGCATTTTGTACTCTTCAACATGAGCCTGCTGCAGACAATCAAGTTTTTAGGATAAATAGAACATCGTGAACATAAGGCAAACAAACGAGCTGCTCTATAAATTCATCACTAGTAATTTCATATTTCCACTTGAGATATATCAGAATCACCTCATGATCTAGCTTACTACAGCGCCCATCCTCATCTTGATTGTGTCCTGTGCTACTCTCCTTTTAGTATGCTCCGTTTATTACACGAGCCAAATATGAAAACACAATCTCCGTATAAGTAAAAGCTGCCAAGCAAACTAACACCCTAGAGTCGTCAAATATCCAACCAGTTGATAAGAGTGTTATATATTACATCCATTCTCGAATATTTGTTAAATGCTAGTTTATTTCTAAAATAAAACACGATAAATAAAAGAGAACGGACGGAGGGAGTACTCTGTATAAGGTAAAAATAGGTCAATAGCCGCCGCAAAACGGCACATATGAAAACACAATCTCTTGTATCAGAACAAACATTCTAGAACTGTAAGGCTGTGCGCAGCGGTACACCCTAGTGATCCCCCTCCCCTTGCATGCGGCGCGTAGGGGGCACCCTATGGCCGCAGCGGTGCCCCCTACAGCGCCCCCTACGTGTCGGTCCCCTTCTCTCTCCCCCCAGATATAGCGTGTCACTGTTCATCACTCTAAACACTGTGTTGTGGGTCCACGAGTAATTGTTAGTAGATAAAAAATTGATAGTTGGTATAGAAAATGATATTTTATAGTGGTAGTGGGGTATAGGGGGAGTATTTAGGGGGAACCGCTGCGGAAAATGAAAAAATAGGGGGGGAAATAGGGGGAAAAAGTGATATAAGGGGAAAAATTTAGGGGTAACGGTTGCGGATAGCCTAAGACTGGCCGCAGCGCCGCACGCTACGGCGCGCGCTCGCTTGCATGCCGGCTACAGCGCACGCGCTATCGCCCGCAGCGCAGCACGCTAGCGCTCACTCTACCGCGCGGGACTCTTCTCTCTCCCCTCAGCTGCAGCGCGACGCTCTCTCTCCCCCTTGCACTGTTCGTGTGGGCCCGGTTTGAATTAATAGTAGTAGAAAAATTGATAGTAGGTAAAAAGTAGGTATAGAAAATAATATTTTATATTGTAGTGGGGTATAGGGGGAGTATTTAGGGGGAACCGCTGCGGGAGATGAAAAGTAGGGGATAAACTATTGATGATGTGACCCAGAAAAGTGATATAGGGGGAAAAATTTAGAGGGAACCGCTGCGGATAGCCTAACAGCTGCAGCTACTCGAATTTTCTTCTTTCTGTCTGAACGACCTGTCACAATATCCCCCCCACCCCCCACCCGCTAGTAGCGGTGTAACTGATCGTAGAGGCTTCCTGGGGACGAATGTTTGGATGGAGGCCAAAGTTGCCGGACCAAATATTGGTCTTGCCAAGCTAATTTGGCCTACCTTTGGTTGGTGGTCGAATTTTGGTCTTGCCAATGAAATTTTGGCCACGCCAATACAAACTCACGCCTATTTTTTTGGCCAAAATCAACGCATGCAAATTGGTTGCAGAAGTTTGGCATGGCCATATTGAATTTTGGCCATAAACCAAACGTTTAAACTTGAGCCTAATTTTGGTTTAGCGCATAGCTGCAAAATTTTGGTCAGGCATTTTTGGTCCACGACCAAACAGAAGCTGGCTAGTACTAGTAAATGGCGACTCGAATCTGTATCAATCCTCCAAACAAAACAGAACAGATCACCTGCTAAGACACCTGTGTTAGGATGTGTTCTCTACACTAGCCGGTTAACAGTAACCGGGGTAGGGTTAATCCTAACCGTCTAACCGCGCCCCTGATCGGGGGGCTATCCTAACCGTTGGTTGCAGCCCCCGGTCACACGACGCCATATAAATAGATTAAGGGGGCCGACGGGTTTAGCCAACGCTAATCGCTCGACCACAAACCCTAATCAACACTTTGAGAGGAACCGATCCCCTAGGCGCTCGGAGTGACTGGAATCGCTGTGACTATGTCTCAGATCCCCGTTATCCCATCGGGATCTGAGATTCCCCCTGCAGGCAACATTGGAGGAGCTGATCCACCGCCGATCAACGACGGGAACCAATCTCCTCAACACCAGCAGGGAGATCGACAAGAAGGAGGAGGCGGGTCTTCGCTGCAAGACGCCGCTGCAATGATGGCTAGGAACAACAACGACGGTATGTATACATGTATCCCTCAGTAGAATAGATCTACTCATCATCGAGATATTTTAGACACGGATTGGTATTCTGGGGACTTAGGAAACGATCCTAAGCACCAGTAATTTCTAACAATGGTATCAAAGGACCACCTAAGAACCCTAGATCTCCTAATCCACATCGTTTTTATTAGATCACAGAAAGGTCTCAGATATATGTGATGAACTCATTTTTTTTAATCATCATTCATCATCCGAGAATAGCGACTAGAATAGAAAGAAATAGTTGATGCTCTCGGGTTAGGGTTTCCCTAACCCTAAGATTTAGGTTTGGCCACTGTAAGGGACATATTATGTCTCGGCCTCAAACCAGAGAGCTCTCACAACTGTTTAGGGTTAGGGTTTTATGACCTAACCCTAATCAGTACATGTCAACAGAGACAAAAAGAGACTCGTGATTTTGAACCACGGTCAAGAACAGATAAGAAAAAGTCACAGAATAAAATTAGGGTTAGAACCCTAATTTTTTAAAACCGCGTGAATGTGCATAGATGCACTAAAATCATCATAGAAAATAACAGAAATATCTCGGGCCCAGATCTACGATTTTTTTTTTTACCTCCAAAACTCGATCCCATTACAAGATATCCATCTCATACATTTAAACACACAGTAAGGGATTCAATTAAATGAGGACTAGATTCGAGTTCATTTGCACAGTGCAAATGTCTAGTTCTCCTTGGCGACCGAGTAATAGTGCGGCAAGTAGAAACGAATAAAAAAACAGAAAGCAAACAGAGAGTGGGCGGCTGTGTGGCTCTGTGCAGGGCGCAGTCGGCCAGAGCCAGCCGCTGGTGCTTCCTGGCGGCCGAACGAAAGTGAGCGGCAAGAAAAAAAAAGGAAGAGGGAGGTGCGGTCGGCAGTGCCACAGCTCCCAGGCGGCTGAGAGAGAAGGAAGCCGCCGGCCAGAGGTTTCGGCTGAGAGTAGAAAGCCTAGGTTTCCACCGGTCACCCCGAGATTTGCGTCTTTTATAAACCTAGCTACAGTAGCTCGAGAGATCCTGACCGCTGGTTTTGATCCAACGACACAGGATTAGACGGGGAGGGCGCTGGCCGCCGCGTGGGCCAAAAGCGCGGCCCAGGCCCAGGTTGTGGCCTCGGCGCGCGTCCCCCCTCTCCTGGCGCTTGAGTGGGCCGTTCAGGCTGGGCCTTAAGGCTGGCCAGGCCGAAATGGCTTCAATTTTTTTTCTGAAATTTTATTTTCTATTTCCAGAAATTAGAAACACAGAAAAGAAATTAGAAAAACAGTGCAGAAAATTCAGAATTATATTTTTCCAGTTATAGAAAATTTCAGAGATATTTATGGACTATTTTTTATTCCGCTGCGTACTTTGGTACTTTTATTTATATTTTATGCAATTTTTCCAGTTAATTATGAAACCAACGTGGATTAATTATTGTTTAAATTGCATAGAATTCAGAAAATTTTGTGGTGATTGAATATTTTAACCAACGTTGGATATTGTTACCACAATTTAATACAAGTTTATGTTTTCTAGATCATCCAACGATGGTTTAGAAATTTTGTGATCAGAAATTTTCATAGATATGTGTCACACCCGGTTTTTAGAAGGTAAACCGAATGCGAACCATGTACGTGCCAGGATCAGTTATTCACGTACACAGCAGTTACATAACATGGACATCATCACACAGTGCTCAAATAGTATTAGAAGGGGAAATAATAGTCGATTACATCATACGTCTGAGACGTCCATACAGTTCTTACAATAAATCAAAGTGCGAAAACGAAACGTAGATAACCGCGGCCTTCACAGGCAGCCGACTGGGGGTTGCCGCTAACCCACGCCTAGAACTCGTCGTAGTCTTGGAACTCCTGGAAGTCTCCTTCCACAGCTTCATCTTCTCCTGAGCAGTGGTTGCAATGCTGACAACCTGGGGGGGGGGAGGTTTGGTGTGTAGAGCAAGAGTGAGTACACATCAACATACTCAGCAAGCATCCCGTTTGGCTGTAGTGGACTAGCTTTATGTGGGGATAAGTCAAGCAGTTGCTTTTAGTTGGTCAGGTCATTACTTACTAGTAGAAAGCCAGGTTTTAACATTAACCCAAGTTATTAGCCCAATGTATCCTTTCCAAACGGAAAGAATACCACTTACCAGCACCATAATCATAATCAGAATCATCAATCTCATTGCCACCTGTACCAAAATGTCTCTGATCAAGTATCACTAATCTCTGGAGCTCCCTTGGCCGCTCATAACCGCGAGCACGGCTGATATATCAGTTTCATAACACTCTGCAGAGGTTGCGCACTTTACCCACAAGCCGTGATTCCCTCTCTAGCCCGGGCTTGCAAGACCCTTATTCACTCCCAAGGTGAATGGCTAGGGATTCACTACGAAGCCTTTACAAAGATTCCCCGGGGCTGTAGCCACCCGTTAGGTTTCCTAAATGTACCGCACTCCTCCCCAAGGGACAAATCAACCTTGGCAGAGCGAGCCGCATACACCGAGCCCCATTGACGGCACGACGGCTAAGTGATCTACACCCCGGTTCCTCTAATTATTCAGCTAAGGGCGTCCCATTCCACCCTCATGGTTGCACTGTTTTCCCGGGCGGTCATCCATTGAACAGGTCCTTACGGAGAGGCACTCGAGAAACCGCTCGAGTCCCCTTGAAGGTCACAAATATAATCATAAATAAGAAGGGGAAAACAGCGTATCATAGATAATCACATCATGTTCATTGATTAGAGTTGGGCAATAGCATCAAACTAAGCAGTAATAATCCGACCCAAATAGGTAAACAAGGACATGGATAACAAAAAGCTAGTCAATCCTTAAGTATAAATGTGTAATGCGGGAGGTGAATTAAAGAATGAATAGGACAGAGATAGGTCAAAGGACACTTGCCTCCACCAACCGACTGCTGCTCAGGGGCTTCTCCTGCGAATTCCTCGGGCTCTTCGACCGGATCGTTCTCTATGCGAGCGCAAACATACATACATCCACATATTTAATACAAAAGAACAGTACACCATACAAGGGAACAAGTAAAGCGAATATGCATCAAGTATGACATTCGATATCGCATTTGTTATGGTTAGAAAGAAACGGGAAAGGGTCTCGCAGGGGGTTAAAGTTTATGCACTAATGATTAGTTACAATTGGTTCTTAACAAAAGAAGTTATATACACTAATAGAAACCTAGTCGTTTTAAGTTGATCAACATTGAACGAGATAAACAGTTAATTACATGAATCAACTAGCGTAACGGAATTTTAAATTGAGCTTCCTATTTCAATAGCATGAACAATGATTAGCCTACCTAAAATAAAATAACTATGATCACAGAAAGTAAAATAAAATAAAATAAAATAAAATAAAAAAAACAGGGGGGGGCGGTTGAACCGGCCCTAGGGGCGGTTGAACCGGCCGGGGGCAGGGCGGCCGAGCAGGGGCGGCCGAGCGCGGGGGGGGGGGGGGGGGGGTGGCTGAGCCGGGGCGGTTGAACCGGCCCGGGGGCGGTTGAACCGGCCGGCTGGGCGGCCGAGCACGCAGGGGCGGGGGCGCGGCCGGGCGGCTGCCAGGGCGCGGCCAGCGGCTGGCCAGGGGCGGCCGGGGCTGGCTGGGCGCGGCCAGGCGGGGGGCCAGGCGCGGCCGGGGCCAGGCGCGCGGCTAGGCGGGCGGGCTGGGGGCGGCCGGGCGCGGCCAGCGGCCGGCTGGGGCGCGGCCGGGCGGGGCTGGGGGCTGGCCGGGCGGGGCTGGGGCCAGGGCGGCGCGGCCAGGGGCGGCCGGGCCATGGCCGGACGGGGAGGGGGGGGGGAGGAGGGGAGAGGGGAGGGGGAGGGAGAGAGGGGGCTCACCGGAGACGGGCGGCCGAGGGCGGCGGTTGGGCCGGCTGCAGGGGACGGCGGCTAGGGCAGGGGGTAGGGGGCGGCAGCGGCTAGGGTGGGGAGGGAGAAAATGAGAGGGAGGGGAGGGAGAGAGAGAGGGAATTGGGGAAAAAGGGAGGGGGTGGGGGGCGGTTGGGCCAACCAAGGCCCAAGAGGGGGCGCGCAGGGGCGGCTGGGCCGGCCAGGGGCCCACGGCGCGGGAGAGAGAGAAAAAGAGGAGAGAGAAAGAGAAAGAAAAGATTTTCTCCTTATTTCGAAATCCGATCTTCCTAGATGAATGCATTTGCACTTTCAAACAATCAAAGAATGCATAGTTCGGCATGGTGCATCAAACAACATAAAACAATTTAGGGTTTTTCTTTACACGGGAATTCCAAACCGAATCCCGCTAACTTTGGAAAAGATCAAGGTTGAGCGAGGGGAAAAAGAAAAGAAAAGGTAACGCCCGAATTTTGGCGAGTAAAGAAAAGAAAAAATTCAACTGCAAAAAATTCGGGGCGTTACAAACCTATTCCCCTTAAAAGAATCTCGCCCTCGAGATTCAGGGCTGGCTAGCAAAGAGCTCTGGGTACTTGGCCATCAAATCATCTTCACGCTCCCAGGTTGCTTCTTCCTCAGAGTGGTGATTCCACCTGACTTTGCACATTCTGATGGTCTTCCTTCGGGTGACTCTGTCTGCAACCTCAAGGATCTGCACTGGCTTCTCAACATGTCTTCGAGAATTTGATTGGTTCTTTCGGTCTGGCCATCTGTCTGCGGGTGATAAGCTGAACTGAAATTCAGATGTGTGCCCAAGGCTTCGTGCAACTGCTGCCAGAAATGAGAGGTGAACTGCGTTCCTCTGTCTGACACTATCTTCTTTGGCACACCATGAAGACAAACGATCCGAGACATATACAGCTCTGCCAATACTGCACTGCTGTAGGTGGTCTTGACAGGTATGAAGTGGGCTGACTTGGTCAAACGGTCCACTACTACCCAAATAGAATCGTAGCCGGCTCGAGTGCGAGGCAATCCGACTATGAAATCCATACCGATTTCATCCCATTTCCACTGAGGGATCTGCAACGGTTGCAACAATCCAGCAGGTCTCTGGTGTTCTGCCTTAATTCTTCGACAACTATCGCACATAGCCACATGCTCTGCAATTTCCCTCTTCATTCCGTACCACCAGAATTTCTTCTTCAGATCCTGATACATCTTCTCACTGCCAGGGTGAATCGAATAGGCTGTCTCATGAGCTTCCTTGAGAATCAACTCCCGAATAGACTGGACATTGGGAACACACAAGCGGTCTTTGAACCATATCACGCCTTCTGCGTCTTCTCGAAAATCTTTGCCTCTGCCATCTAGAATCAGTCGCCGGATCTCACTGATCTTTTCATCATTCTTCTGCGCTTCTTTGATTTCTCGCTCCAAGGTAGGTTCCAATTCAACTGTGACTCCTCGCGAATTGTTCAGAAATCCGAGACTCAACCTGTCAAACTCCTTGGCCAACTCATAAGGCATCGGACGAGCGACCATCAGATTGACTTGACTCTTTCTGCTCAAAGCATCTGCCACTACGTTTGCTTTGCCTGGATGGTAATGGATCTCCAACTCATAGTCTTTGATCAGCTCTAACCATCTTCGTTGCCTCATGTTCAATTCTGACTGAGTGAATATGTACTTCAGACTCTTGTGGTCTGTGTAAACATCGCATTTCTGTCCATACAGATAGTGCCTCCATGTCTTCAGTGCGTGAACCACTGCTGCCAACTCTAGATCATGGATTGGGTAATTCTTCTCATGAACCTTCAGCTGTCGGGACGAGTAAGCCACAACTCTTCCCTCTTGCATCAACACGCATCCCAAACCTGTGTAACAAGCATCACAATACACAGAGAAGGGCTTGTGCACATCAGGCAAGACTAGGACAGGCGCTGTTGTCAACTTCTCTTTCAGCGCTTCGAAGGCCTCTTGACATTTCTGGGTCCACTTGAACTCAACCTTGTTGCCTAGCAACGCTGTCATTGGTTTCGCAATCTTCGAAAACCCTTCAATGAATCGCCGATAATATCCGGCCATTCCAATGAAACTCTTGATTCCTCGAGCATCCGTTGGCGCTTTCCAGTTCAGAATGTCTGCCACTTTCTTCGGATCCACAACCAATCCTTCTTTGTTGATTATGTGACCCAAGAACAGGACTTCACTGATCCAGAACTCACACTTGCTCAACTTTGCATACAACTGGTGCTCTCGCAATCTCTGCAATACCATCCTCAAATGATCTGCATGTTCTTCTTCACTTTGAGAATAAATCAGAATGTCATCAATGAATACCACCACAAACTTATCAAGATAATCCATGAATACACTGTTCATCAAGTTCATAAAGAACGCTGGTGCATTGGTCAAACCAAAAGACATCACTGTGAACTCATACAAACCATACTTGGTAATGAATGCCGTCTTCGGAATGTCCGAAGGTCGGATCCTGGGCTGATGATAACCTGACCTCAGATCAATCTTGGAGAACACACTGGCTCCTCTCAACTGGTCAAACAGATCTTCTATTCTGGGCAAGGGATACTTGTTCTTGATCGTGACTTCATTCAAAGCTCGATAATCGATACACATCCTCTGGTGCCATCTTTCTTTTCCACAAACAAGACAGGGGCGGCCCAAGGCGAGGTGCTTGGCCAGATGTAACCTTTCTCTGACAGCTCATCAATCTGCTTCTTAAGCTCAACCAACTCTGGTCCAGATATTTTGTAAGCTCTCTTAAAGATAGGGGCGGTTCCAGGAAGAAGCTCTATGGCAAACTCAACTTTCCGCTCTGGTGGCGTACCCGGTAAGTCCTTTGGAAACACATCTGGGAATTCAGACACAACCTTGATACTCTCAATTGGGCCTGCTTCACTGCTATCGACAGCCATCTGATAACAACTTCCTTTCTTCGGCTCAGGCGGGACTAACTCGGTCACCACTTCCTCTCCTAGTGGGGACACCAACTTGATTGTCCTTTTATCACAACTGATAACTGCCTGATACTTATCTAGCCAATTCATCCCTAGGATGACATCTATTCCCTGAGTACCCATTACTATAAGGTTAGCGGGAAACGCTATCCCCCTTATTTCCACACTTACATTCAAACATATGCTATCAGCTCGAATTCTACCACCGGCTGAGTCAATTTGAATGGGGGTTGACATGGCAGTAATTGGAAGATTATGTGCTTCTACCCATGATGCAGTAATGAAAGAATGCGTTGCTCCAGTATCAAATAACACTTCTGCAATATGGGAGTCGACTGGGAACATACCTACTGTCATGCCGGGGGTCTCCTGAACTGCTTCAGCCTCCAAGTGGTTCAGTCTTCCATGATTATAGCGCTGCTGAGGGCGGTTGCCTGATCC
Organism: Zea luxurians; assembly: GCA_029449295.1. Taxonomy (NCBI): domain Eukaryota; kingdom Viridiplantae; phylum Streptophyta; class Magnoliopsida; order Poales; family Poaceae; genus Zea; species Zea luxurians. The sequence continues at coordinate 110,832,659 of JAOPSE010000010.1, forward strand.
AGGCTGGGACACATTCTGCTTTGCTGGGGCATTGGGGCCTGACTGCTGCTGGGCTGCCTTCTTCGGACATTGCATCACCCAATGGCCTTGCTCTCCGCAGTGGAAACATGCTCTGTTTCCAACCTGAGCTGGTGCTGCCTGATTATTCTGCTGGTTTGCTGGGGCAGGAAGACGAGGTGTCTGCTGATTCTGCCTCTGAAACTGGCCTCCTGACTGATTGCTCTGACGGTTCTGGTACTGGTGCTGAGGATACTGCCTCTGGAACTGCTGATACTGCTGACGCTGCTGATGCTGCTGAGGTGGACGCTGGTTCTGCCTGAACTGCTGAGGTTGATTGCCTGAAAAACGAGGACGACTGCTGCTTCCAGGCTGGGGTCCATTGATCTTGCGCTTACGATCCTCCATCTCCTTACGCTTCCTTTCTGTCATGATTGCTCTGTCAATCAGGTGCTGGAATGTCGGGAAGGTGTGATTCATCAGCTGATACTGAAGAGGGTCAACCAAGCCTCTCAAAAAACGGTACTGTCGCTTGGCGTCAGTGTTGACATCTTCAGGAGCATAGCGAGACAACTGCAGAAACCTGTCTCGATACTCACTGACAGATGATGACCCTTGCTTAAGGGCCAGGAACTCCTCCTTCTTCACTGTCATCAGACCTGCAGGCACATGGTACTGACGAAAGCTACCTCTGAACTCTTCCCAGGTGATGGCATCGGGGTTGGCATGGGTGGCGAGGTAAGACTCCCACCATGATTGTGCTGCTCCTCTCAACAGACGGGGACCATAAAAGACTTTCTCCCTGTCATCACACTGAGCGGTATGCAACTCCCGCTCCACAGTGCGCAGCCAATCTTCAGCATCCATGGGGTCAGAAGAGTGAGCAAACGTTGGGGGATGACCTCTCATGAATTCAGCACACTTGTCTCTGGGCATCTGGGGCATCTGAGGCTGGGGTGGTGCTTGCTGCTGTTGCTGCTGCTGCTGCTGCTGAATGGCGGCCAGAGTCTGACCGATGGCCTGAACTGCCTGAGTCTGCATCAGAAACATCTGCTCGATCGACATCGGGGGCGGGGGTGGCAGGTGCTGCTGCTGGGGCACCTCATCCTGCGGGGCGGCTTGCTCCTGCTGAGCACGCCTTTCTCCTCTGCGCCTGTTCTCTGACATCTGCAGAACGCAACCACACATCAGAACTGATCTGGCAGATCTTGCAGCATAAGAAAAGAGTATAGAATTCTCCAACAGCACTGAACAGATGAGCATCTTCACTGATTTCCAACACAGACCACACAGCTTCTCAGATAAAGAGGAAAGTAGAATAAAGGGTTTTCCCAACTAAATAACTAACTCCATTAACATAATATGTAAGCCAAAATGCAGGGGATACCCACACTCTGGTGACAGTCATTACAAAGATCCAAACCAAACATAGTTCATCATGACAAACATAAATGCACAGGATATAGCAAACTACCCTGTCTAACTAAGACTAACTAAAACCGAGACTAACGCTAAGACTGAAGCTTCTATGTATATATATTTCGTATTAATTACAAGATCCAACTCTAACGAGCTATGGTTCTAGATTTATCTTGGTCTTGCAGTCGGGATTGCCATAAGACTGGAGTCCACGCCGAGGTGAGCGATACGGGTGCTGAGTCCCAACGGGAGCGGGGGAACCATCATCCAAGTGACGACGCTCCGCGCGCTCAGCCCGCAGCAGGGCGATCTCAGCACGAGCCCTACTCAGCTCGTCTAATGCATGGTCTAGCTCCGTGTTTAGCACGGCGGCTAGGTTGACTGTGCTGCTCAACCTAGGATTGTCCTCACCAGCAGGTGAAACAATCACGCCTCCTGTGCTGCCAGATGGACGGCGGGGGTAATACTTCAGGTCGAGACCGTCAGCTACCCCACCGAGAACCGAGCAGTAGTGCAAAAGCGCACGCCGTGCAGCATCCTGCATGGCTGCCTCAGCTGAGTCCCGCTCAGAGATAGAATAGTGCTCTGAGCAAGCCTCCGCGCCCTGGAGACTGTTCTCCGGACGGCGCACCAAACAGGTCGCCTCCCAGCGGTCCGGGTAGACCCCGCGACTATGCTGGTAGACCACACAGCGATACTCGATGGACCAAGTACGCCGGTCAAGTGCCCGACGTAGCAGGGTGTCGAGCGCGTCGTGGAAGTGACACCCGCGAGCAGCGTCGCGAGTGATGGGTCGAGCAACCCATCCTTCCGGCTCATGGTTAGCAGAGAGGTCGATGTCGTGGCTCAAGCTGTCGTCGCCACCTCCGTCGTCTGGGTCTCCTCCAACAGCTACTCCAGAAGCTGGGGCGCCCAGTGGTGGTGCAGGGGGCGCCTCCAGGGGAAGCACAGGGGAGCAGCTCCTCACAGACTCTATCTCCTGCTGGAGCGAGAAAGAAGAGCCCTGCTGCTCCTGTCGTCGACGTTCCTGCTCCTCATGCAGGCGGTGGTGCAGTCTCTCCAAGTGGCTGGACTGTCCAGCCACGGGACGGCGAAGTGGACGCTCAGCAAGGCGGGAGGGTAAGAAGGGGATGACGGACTTTCGTGCAGTGTGTCTAAGACGAGCCATCTACAAAAGATATCGCAAGCAAAAGGGTGAGAACAGAATTAATATGACCAGCAAATAATGAATCATAAATAAATGAAGGATCAGAATAAAACAAAATTTTCAGCAAGGTATAATATATAGTAGAACATAGGTTTGGTCAGTAGGACCAACTTTTGAAGGGATACCAAAGTCAAGGCAGGGACAGAGGTCTATAGTCCTTAGAACGACCATTCTACTCTAGGTTAGCGGTCCTACAGTCAACACGGCTTTGATACCACTTATGTCACACCCGGTTTTTAGAAGGTAAACCGAATGCGAACCATGTACGTGCCAGGATCAGTTATTCACGTACACAGCAGTTACATAACATGGACATCATCACAAAGTGCTCAAATAGTATTAGAAGGGGAAATAATAGTCGATTACATCATACGTCTGAGACGTCCATACAGTTCTTACAATAAATCAAAGTGCGAAAACGAAACGTAGATAACCGCGGCCTTCACAAGCAGCCGACTGGGGGTTGCCGCTAACCCACGCCTAGAACTCGTCGTAGTCTTGGAACTCCTGGAAGTCTCCTTCCACAGCTTCATCTTCTCCTGAGCAGTGGTTGCAATGCTGACAACCTGGGGGGGGGGGGGGTTTGGTGTGTAGAGCAAGAGTGAGTACACATCAACATACTCAGCAAGCATCCCGTTTGGCTGTAGTGGACTAGCTTTATGTGGGGATAAGTCAAGCAGTTGCTTTTAGTTGGTCAGGTCATTACTTACTAGTAGAAAGCCAGGTTTTAACATTAACCCAAGTTATTAGCCCAATGTATCCTTTCCAAACGGAAAGAATACCACTTACCAGCACCATAATCATAATCAGAATCATCAATCTCATTGCCACCTGTACCAAAATGTCTCTGATCAAGTATCACTAATCTCTGGAGCTCCCTTGGCCGCTCATAACCGCGAGCACGGCTGATATATCAGTTTCATAACACTCTGCAGAGGTTGCGCACTTTACCCACAAGCCGTGATTCCCTCTCTAGCCCGGGCTTGCAAGACCCTTATTCACTCCCAAGGTGAATGGCTAGGGATTCACTACGAAGCCTTTACAAAGATTCCCCGGGGCTGTAGCCACCCGTTAGGTTTCCTAAATGTACCGCACTCCTCCCCAAGGGACAAATCAACCTTGGCAGAGCGAGCCGCATACACCGAGCCCCATTGACGGCATGACGGCTAAGTGATCTACACCCCGGTTCCTCTAATTATTCAGCTAAGGGCGTCCCATTCCACCCTCATGGTTGCACTGTTTTCCCGGGCGGTCATCCATTGAACAGGTCCTTACGGAGAGGCACTCGAGAAACCGCTCGAGTCCCCTTGAAGGTCACAAATATAATCATAAATAAGAAGGGGAAAACAGCGTATCATAGATAATCACATCATGTTCATTGATTAGAGTTGGGCAATAGCATCAAACTAAGCAGTAATAATCCGACCCAAATAGGTAAACAAGGACATGGATAACAAAAAGCTAGTCAATCCTTAAGTATAAATGTGTAATGCGGGAGGTGAATTAAAGAATGAATAGGACAGAGATAGGTCAAAGGACACTTGCCTCCACCAACCGAATGCTGCTCAGGGGCTTCTCCTGCGAATTCCTCGGGCTCTTCGACCGGATCGTTCTCTATGCGAGCGCAAACATACATACATCCACATATTTAATACAAAAGAACAGTACACCATACAAGGGAACAAGTAAAGCGAATATGCATCAAGTATGACATTCGATATCGCATTTGTTATGGTTAGAAAGAAACGGGAAAGGGTCTCGCAGGGGGTTAAAGTTTATGCACTAATGATTAGTTACAATTGGTTCTTAACAAAAGAAGTTATATACACTAATAGAAACCTAGTCGTTTTAAGTTGATCAACATTGAACGAGATAAACAGTTAATTACATGAATCAACTAGCGTAATGGAATTTTAAATTGAGCTTCCTATTTCAATAGCATGAACAATGATTAGCCTACCTAAAATAAAATAACTATGATCACAGAAAGTAAAATAAAATAAAATAAAATAAAAAAAATAAAAAAAACAGGGGGGCGGTTGAACCGGCCCTAGGGGCGGTTGAACCGGCCGGGGGCAGGGCGGCCGAGCAGGGGCGGCCGAGCGCGGGGGGGGGGGGTGCGGCTGAGCCGGGACGGTTGAACCGGCCCGGGGGCGGTTGAACCGGCCGGCTGGGCGGCCGAGCACGCAGGGGCGGGGGCGCGGCCGGGCGGCTGCCAGGGCGCGGCCAGCGGCTGGCCAGGGGCGGCCGGGGCTGGCTGGGCGCGGCCAGGCGGGCGGGCTGGGGGCGGCCGGGCGCGGCCAGCGGCCGGCTGGGGCGTGGCCGGGCGGGGCTGGGGCCAGGGCGGCGCGGCCAGGGGCGGCCGGGCCATGGCCGGACGGGGAGGGGGGGGAGGAGGGGAGAGGGGAGGGGGAGGGAGAGAGGGGGCTCACCGGAGACGGGCGGCCGAGGGCGGCGGTTGGGCCGGCTGCAGGGGACGGCGGCTAGGGCAGGGGGTAGGGGGCGGCGGCGGCTAGGGTGGGGAGGGAGAAAATGAGAGGGAGGGGAGGGAGAGAGAGAGGGAATTGGGGAAAAAGGGAGGGGGTGGGGGGCGGTTGGGCCAACCAAGGCCCAAGAGGGGGCGCGCAGGGGCGGCTGGGCCGGCCAGGGGCCCACGGCGCGGGAGAGAGAGAAAAAGAGGAGAGAGAAAGAGAAAGAAAAAGAAAGAAAAGATTTTCTCCTTATTTCGAAATCCGATCTTCCTAGATGAATGCATTTGCACTTTCAAACAATCAAAGAATGCATAGTTCGGCATGGTGCATCAAACAACATAAAACAATTTAGGGTTTTTCTTTACACGGGAATTCCAAACCGAATCCCGCTAACTTTGGAAAAGATCAAGGTTGAGCGAGGGGAAAAAGAAAAGAAAAGGTAACGCCCGAATTTTGGCGAGTAAAGAAAAGAAAAAAATTCAACTGCAAAAAATTCGGGGCGTTACAATATGGCATGATTATTATTTGACCAACGTTGAATATTTAATTCATGCATGTTCTATGATTCAGTATTTATTTCAGATGTCCTAAATATTTTCTATTTTAATTTTGCAAAGGTGCTCATACCGCTATGCTGATTAGCCAGATTGCTCAGATGAAACCGCTAGATGGTAGTAATTACCATTCTTGGCGGGAGGATATAGACATGATAACCACAGTGGGTGAGATAAATTACGCACTGAGGTTTGATAAACCAGTTGAGCCCATAGTGGGCACTCCCAACTATGACCACAGGTGGATGCAATACAGCATCGACAAGGTCAAGTGGGAGAGATTAAATGACAAATGTATGATTATTCTTAAGAGGAGCATCAAGGAGCCTCTTAAGAGTTCCATACCAGAGTGCGAGACTGCCAAAGAATACCTTGAGAGGGTAGCCTCTCATCACCAAGGGTCTTCTAAGGCTTATGCTTGCTCTCTAATGATAGAATTTGTCAATGCAAAATACGATGGAAATGGTGTCAGACCATTCATTCAGAAAATGGTATCCATCGTAGCTAAGATAAACAAGTACCTCGGGTCTCCTTTACACGAGGAATTTGTAGTATTTATGATAATGAAGTCTCTGCCCAAGGAGTTTGAGACTTTTCACATACAGTACAACACTAGTGTCACTGATAAGTGGAATATAGACCAACTCTTGGCACAGTGTGTCCAGGAGGAAGAGAGGTTAAAGCAGACTGGAGACTCTGTCAACCTCATCAAAGGCAATATCCCCAGACAGAACAAGAACTCAAAGAAAAAGTTCAAGAAGCAAGGTAAACAGAATAACCAGGCTTCCTCGAGCAATAATAATCAGCCAAGACAAGGAGGCAGTTTCTCAGTTCCCCCTGATACCTGCCTCTATTGCAAGAAGACAGGTCATTACAAGAGAAAGTGCCCTGAATTCCTGCAGTATCTACTAGAGAGTGGTAAGGACCAAGTTACTTTTGTAAATGAGTCTTTATACTTAGAATATCCCAGTTATTCTTGGTGGATTGACTCAGGTGCAACTGTTCATGTTGCAAACTCTCTACAGGGACTCCGTACAAGCCAAAGGCTCCCAAAGGGCCGAAGAACAATTAGAGTGGCAAATGGAGTTGAAGCAGCAGTCGAGGCCATTGGAGATATACATCTTAAATTAGTTAATGGTTTTGTACTGTTGTTGAGAGACGTACTTTATGTACCTTCCTTGCGAAGGAACCTTATTTCAGTTTCTAGATTAGATGATCAGCACATTCATTGCCATTTTGGTGATAGACAGTGTGTTATTTAGTTTGATAATAAAGATGTTGGTCTCGCCATCCGACGAGATATGCTTTATTTACTTTCGCAAAGTGATGTTATTAATGTATTAGATACGCCAGAAAACGATCCAGCCAGCAGTGGCAGGAAAAGAAAACGAAGTGATGGAGAAACCTCGTCGAAATTATGGCACTATCGTTTGGGCCATATTTCGAGGGGGAGAATAGAAAGTCTTGTTAAGGAACAGATTCTCCATCCCCTAGACTTCACAGACTTAGAGCAATGCAGAGATTGCATTAAGGGTAAATTTGCGAAGCAGATTAAGAAAGATGCTAAGCATAGTACGAGAGTGTTAGAAATTATTCATACAGATATCTATGGTCCTTTTTCCAGTTAGGACAGTAGATGGGTTTAATTCGTTCATAACCTTCACAGATGACTACTCTCGCTACGGTTATATTTATCCCATTAAGGAAAGATCAGAAGCTTTAGACAAGTTTAAACAGTTCAAGGCTGAAGTAGAAAATCAACACGATTTGAAGATAAAGATTGTCCGATCAGATCGTGGGGGGGAGTACTATGGGCGCCATACCGAGTATGGCCAGGTCCCAGGACCTTTCGCGAGGTTCCTAAGAGAAAATGGTATTGTTGCTCAGTATTCAACACCTGGCGAACCACAACAGAATGGGGTTGCCGAAAGGCGTAATAGAACGCTAATGGATATGGTAAGGAGTATGCTAAGTTACTCTAACCTGCCATTGGGTCTATGGATGGAGGCTTTAAAAACTGCTATGCATATACTCAACAGAGTTCCTAGTAAATCAGTGGCTAGAACTCCATATGAGTTGTGGACGGGCAGAAAACCCACACTCAATTACTTCCACATATGGGGTTGTCCAGCAGAAGCTAGAATATTTAATCCTGGACAGGGAAAGCTAGATGAGAGAACCACTAGTTGCCATTTTATTGGCTACCCTGACAGATCGAAGGGTTACAGATTCTACTGCCCTGACAGACAAACCAAGTTCATAGAAACCAGACATGCCATTTTCTTAGAGGATGACATGATCAAGGGGAGTAAGGTACTCAGAGAAGTTGACCTTCAGGAAAAGAGGATGTATGTCCCGTTTCCAATGGTTGAAGAACCATACTTCTCGATACCCACTGTGGTTCCACCAACAGTCACACCGACTGTGGGTGAAACCCCTGTTGCAAATGTGGCATCATCTAGTGCAACTACTACAGAGCAAGTAGCTTCACCTTCTGCGCATATTGGCCCTGAGCCAGTTGCACAGGACAGTTCAGAAAATGATGATAGTGTTGCGCCAAGTGACGCACCATTGCAGGAGCCCCAGGAAGAATCTGAACCAGAACCAGAACCAAGTCTCAGGAGGTCACAGAGACTCAGAAAATCTGCGATTCCTGATGACTATGAAGTCTATGCAGCAGAAAACATAGAATGTGATGAGATTCATATGAGTGAGGACATTGATACAGAAGGTGATCCCACTACATATGAAGCTGCTATGAGAAGTGCAAATTCATCCAAATGGTTATCTGCCATGGAAGATGAATTAGAATCCATGAGAATGAACAAAGTTTGGGACTTAGAAGTCATTCCCCATGGAGCCAAAACAGTAGGCTGTAAATGGGTCTACAAGACAAAGCGTGACTCCAGAGGGAACATAGAAAGATACAAGGCTAGACTTGTGGCCAAAGGGTTCACACAGAGAGAAGGCATTGACTACCATGAAACCTTCTCACCTGTCTCAACAAAAGATTCATTCAGGATCATAATGGCACTAGTTGCTCATTTTGATCTAGAGCTCCATCAGATGGATGTAAAGACAGCATTCCTAAATGGAGAGTTAGAAGAAAATGTGTTCATGGCACAACCAAAGGGTTTTGTTGTGAGCGGTAAAGAACACATGGGATGTCACTTGAGGAGGTCCATTTATGGATTAAAACAGGCCTCCAGACAGTGGTACATCAAGTTTGATCAGACTATAAGAAAGTTTGGTTTCGAGGAAAACAAGGAAGACAATTGCATTTATGCAAAATTTAGAAAAGGAAAGTATATCTTCCTTGTTCTGTATGTCGATGACATACTCTTAGCTAGTAGTGATAAGGATCTACTAGCAGAAACAAAAGGGTTTCTTTCCTCGAATTTTGATATGAAAGACATGGGAGAAGCCTCCTATGTTCTTGGAATAGAAATTCACAGAGACAGACAAAAGGGAGTATTAGGACTCTCACAGAAGTCATATATAGAAAATGTACTAAAGAGGTATAATATGCACAAGTGTAATGCCTCGCCTGGTCCAATAGTCAAGGGTGATAAGTTTGGGGAATATCAGTGTCCCAAGAATCAGTATGAGAAAAACAAGATGAAGTCAGTACCATATGCTTCAGCTATCGGAAGCATTATGTATGCTCAAGTATGTACTCGCCCTGACTTAGCTTTTACCACCGGGATGCTTGGACGCTATCAGAAGAATCCAGACATAGAACACTGGAAAGCAGTCAAGAAGGCTCTAAGGTACCTTCAAGGTACTAAAGGTCTCATGCTTACGTACAGAAGATCTAATTCCCTACAAATAGTTGGCTATGCAGATGCCGACTGGGGAGGGTGTAGAGATACACTGAAGTCCACTTCAGGGTATGTATTTATGCTCTCTGGGGGAGCTATTTCTTGGAAGAGCTGCAAACAGACAGCGAGAGCATCGTCGACAATGCACGCTGAGTTTGTAGCTACATATGAGGCAACTGGACAGGCGATATGGATAAAGAAATTCGTACCCGGATTAAGAGTGGTTGATAGCATAGAGTGACCACTGAGAATTTACTGCGACAACGAGCCAGCAGTATTTTTCTCCCATAACAATAAGTCAAGTGGCTCTGCCAAGTATATTGACATTAAGTGTTATATTGTTAAGGAGAAGATTCTGGATCACACCATTCAAGTTGAGCATATAAGAACCCATCAGATGCTTGCGGATCCGCTCACAAAAGGTCTTCCACCCAGCGTGTTTAGTAAGCACGCAGCCGGCATGGGATTAAGGGAGTACCTATGATCTAGAATCACAGGGGCTACAGATTGCAACCTAGTAAAATCTTTCGTTCTGAAGCAGGGGAGCATGTTGTAGTCAATAAGTGCAGTGATACTTAATAGATCATTGTCACACATTGGTCTCTATGTGTAAACTTGTTGAAGGACGAAATTAATAAAAGTTTGAGTGTGAGATATGTAGAGAACAAAGGGGAGATTGTTAGGATGTGTTCTCTACACTAGCCGGTTAACAGTAACCGGGGTAGAGTTAATCCTAACCGTCTAACCGCGCCCCTGATCGGGGGGGCTATCCTAACCGTTGGTTGCAGCCCCCGGTCACACGACGCCATATAAATAGATTAAGGGGGCCGACGGGTTTAGCCAACGCTAATCGCTCGACCACAAACCCTAATCAACACTTTGAGAGGAACCGATCCCCTAGGCGCTCGGAGTGACTGGAATCGCTGTGACTATGTCTCAGATCCCCGTTATCCCATCGGGATCTGAGATTCCCCCTGCAGGCAACATTGGAGGAGCTGATCCACCGCCGATCAACGACGGGAACCAATCTCCTCAACACCAGCAGGGAGATCGACAAGGAGGAGGCGGGTCTTCGCTGCAAGACGCCGCTGCAATGATGGCTAGGAACAACAACGACGGTATGTATACATGTATCCCTCAGTAGAATAGATCTACTTATCATCGAGATATTTTAGACACGGATTGGTATTCTGGGGACTTAGGAAACGATCCTAAGCACCAGTAATTTCTAACAACCTGAACATACGAACTGGATCAGAACAGTAGAGCGAACGACCCACTTCCTGCACTCGTGCGTATTACAGTTTATAGTAGCATCATCAAATTCTAAACTGTGACAGGCGAAGGGTTGGCTAGGTATAGACAAAGCCCGTTTAAAGCACAGAGAAACAGAGCGATACGGGCTGTTCAAAACGGCGTCGCTGCGAGTCTGAGACCTTAAAAACAATACTATATCTCAAAACTGCGGCAAAGAGAGAGAGAGAGGAAGGTGATCAAAGCGACGGGGATAGGAGCGCCTGAACCTAGCGAGAAAAAGCTGTCAGAACGGCGCTGCATTCTGAGGCCAGCGGACGCGTCGAAATAGGCGACGGAGCTTGAGAAATTAGCCCGCGAAACATGGAGGCGGATGCTTACCGTTGCGTTGCGGTGGTGGTTGCTGGCGACGAGCGCGAAGCGGCGAGGGCTCGGTCGGTTACGAGAAAATTGGAATTCTGACCATTATGAAACTTAGGATTCGCTCAAATATCATTATAGGAACACGCTTCGTTAATACGCTATTCTTAAACATTGACTTACAGATAAAATACTATTTAAGAGATTATTCAACGTCTTCTACTGTGCTGTAAACAGTTGATCGGACAGTTCTACCCACAGAACCAAAAGCGCCATTCTTTTCTCTCCTTTTCTTATCCTCTGTCTCCTTAATAAGGAAGGTATTAATCGATTGACGATTACCATGAAGCGTGAGCATCCGTTTCACAGGCGAATGAAAATGAAACGGATCGAGAAAGGTTGGAAATCTAGCCTCTGAGCCAAAGCAACTAGGGAAGAGAATCGCTGATCCAATGGTGCCTGAGGTTTACCTGCCACATCCCAGATGTTGTAGGCAATCCTTGCTCCCCTGACGGCCATCGTCTTGTCCATGAGATTCAGGCCCGTCATCTGCAAGCCGTTCTGCTCCTCACCGTCATCTGCAAGTTGTCTATATCGTCGGCCGCGTCGTGACTCGTGAGGGGCTGCGGCCTCGGCGTCCGCGACGCAGTCGTCGTCCCTGTCGACGGGTGATAGCACGGGACCGGCGCTAGCAGGTGGGCCGAGGCGGCGGCGCCGCCCCCGCAGGAGGAGCAGGCGAGCAGCTGGTCACGCGCGAGACGGAGCACCCTTTCTGTTATCCTTTCTATTCGTCCAGAGAAGATACGAGCGAGCTCAGGGAGACAGAGGATAAGAAAAAGAAAGAGAATGGCGCTTTTGGTTCTAGGGATAGGGGTAAAACTTGTTGTTGACGCTTTTTTTGGAGCGCCAATCACTCAACAAGAACCGTGGCGGTGCACTCTGCACAGGGGCGGACGGTCCGCGCGCAGGGCCGGACGGTCCGCGGCCTGGTGCGGGGCGCGGTGGTGCTCTCTGCGCAAGGGCGGACTGTCCGCGGCCTGGGGCCGGACGGTCCGCGACCTGATGCGCGGCTGGGGCTTCTGCCTGACGGCCGGACGGTCCGCGCCCTGGGGCCGGACGGTCCGCGCGTACGCAGGAACGGCGGGAGATCGCCGACGGCGCCTGGATCTCGCTCCCGGGAGGGACCCCGTCGGGGAGTAGAGATCCTAGGTTGTGTCTAGGCTCGGGCCGGCCGACCTAGACTCCTCTAATCGACGTAGAGCCGAAGAGAGACGAAGAATTTGGGGATCGAGAGGCTAAACCTAAACTAGACTAGAACTACTCCTAAGATAAATGCGGAATAAAAGTTGTATTGATTCGATTGTTTATGATTACAAATCGGCCGTAGACCTCTCTATTTATAGAGGAGGGGGGCTGGACCCTTTACACAACTGATTCCGAGCTAATCCCGCGAATATAGCTAACAACCGTAGCACAAAACTCGGAACCCTAATCTGTTCTGCGCACGCGCGGACCGTCCGGCCCACAGGCGCGGACCGTCCGGACCGCGGACCGTCCGGCCTCAGGGCCGGACTGTCCGCCGGCTCAAAACCGGTTCGAACATATGCCCCCCTGCCTTTTGGTGGAGCTGAGCGAACTAAAAGCAACTAACTCGATGTGATCACATCGGTTTTCTTAGGCATCTTGCCACATACTAGGATGGTACTGTTTGAGGAAACGCCCATTCAAAGCCTTAGGTAAATCCTTGCCTTGTAATGTTTGTAGTAAATAAGCGTTACCAGACATCACATGTTTCACTTTATAAGGACCCTCCCAGCTTGGTGACCATTTCCCGAACTTTCGGTCTTTATTCCTTAGAGGTAGAATGGTCTTCCACACCAAGTCTCCTACTTGGAATGATTTTGCTTTGACCTTCTTGTTGTAGGCCCTGGCTACCATGATCTTGTCCTTTTCTATTGCTCCCAAAGCTATCATCCTCTTGTCGGTCACCTCATCAATATTATCCATCATTGAATTATAATAATCAGTAGCAGTTAGATCATTTTGTCTGGCAAACCTGACAGCATTCAAACTTATTTCCACAGGTAACACTGCTTCCTGCCCATAGACAAGCTCAAAAGGAGATACTTTAGTAGCACTATGCTTAGATATTCTATGAGCCCATAAAGCTTCAGACAAAATCTTATGCCAATGTCTAGGATTATCAGATACCTTTTTCTTTATCAAATTAATCAACGTCCTATTACTAGACTCGGCCTGTCCATTGGCCTGAGCATAATATGGAGACGAATTAAGCAGCTTAATTCTGTATAATTCAGCAAATTCACGTACCTCCTTTGACATAAAAGAAGTACCTTGATCTGTAGTCAAAGTCTGGGGAATGCCGAATCTATGAATAATATGCTCAGTTATGAACTCAATTACCTCCTTGTGCGTCATGTTCTTTAGAGCAACGGCTTCAGTCCATTTGGTGAAATAGTCAGTGGCAACTAACACAAATCGATGCCCCTTTGATGACGAAGGATGAATTTCTCCAATAAAGTCTAATCCCCATCCTCTGAAAGGCCAAGGTTTGATGATAGGATGCAATTCGGCTGAAGGGACCAACTGTAGGTCGCCGAATTTTTGACATACCTGGCAACCCTTGTAGTACTTGAAACAATCAGCTACCATGTTAGGCCAATAAAAACCAGACCTTCGCAACAGCCATTTCATCTTTGGAGCCGATTGGTGGGTACCACAAATTCCTTCATGTACTTCGGCCATGGCCAATATAGCATCATCTGGGCCCAAGCACTTAAGCAAGACATCATTGACTGTTCGGCGGTAGAGTTCATCACTCATCAAAACATACTTGAAAGCTGTTCGCCGAATGTTTTTATCTGTCCTGTTATTGGGATTTCGTAAATAATTAAGTATAGGTGTCCTCCAATCACTTGCATCGGCTCCATTGTCAGCCGAATCAATTAAGAGGATGTTTCTGGTAACCCCGGACGGTCCGGCGTCGTCACGCGGACGGTCCGCGACCTGGGAATTTGGCTCTGCACTGGTTATCAGATTTTCAGTTTTGTGAAATTTCCCTCTCTTTATCCGATAACCTGATGCATCTTGTGCCAAATCGTTAGCTCTATGATTCTCAACTCTAGAGACATGCCGAATACTGAATTCGTCAAAAGAATGGATTATGCTCCAACATTTCTCAAGATAACTATTTAGAGTACCATTAAAACATTGATATTCCTCTAACACTTGTTGGACAACCAGCTGAGAATCACCAAATACCTTCACATGTTTTACTCCCATACTATTTAAAAGTTCTAAACCGAATAAGAGGGCCTCATATTCAGCTTGATTATTAGTGCAATAAGTTTTCAATCGGCTAGAGAAGTCAAAGGAGACATTACTTGGTGAAACAAGTACAATGCCAATTCCTTGCCCTTCATTGCAAACCGATCCATCAAAATATAAAGTCCAAGGAGTAATAGTGAGGTATGACATGTCTAGTTCATGAATATCATTAACCCGATGTTCTACAATAAAATCCGCTACGACTTGGCCTTTCATAGATTTCAATGGTTCATAGGCCAAGTCATATTCTATGAGTGCATAAGCCCACTTACCAATTCTACCACTCATAATTGGGTTATGCAACATGTATTTGATTATATCGGCTTGACCAGAAACAGTGCAATGACTAGACAGTAAATAACATCTACATTTGGTGCATGCATAAAACAAGCATAAGCATAACTTTTCAATAAAAGTGTACCTTGTTTCAGCATCCACCAACCTTCGGCTTAGATATGTCACCACATGCTCCTTCCCCTCAGTTTCTTGTGTTAGAACAGCCCCAATAACCTTGTCTTCAGCTGCAATGTATAATCTGAATGGTGCTCCTACTTGTGGTGCTTTTAATACGGGAGCCGAAGACAAGTATTTTTTAATGAGATCAAATGCTTTCTGCTGCTCTGCCCCCCAAGTGAATTCAGCATCATTCTTAAGCCGAAGGATAGGGGTGAAGGCATCAATCTTCCCGGCTAGGTTAGAAATAAACCTTCGTAAATAATTCACCTTGCCGAGAAACCTCTGCACTTCGACCTTACAAGTCGGAGGCCCCACATTCCGAATAGACTTGATTCGGTCAGGGTCTATTTCTATACCATGTTCATGGATGACAAATCCTAAAAACTTACCAGCCGACACTCCAAAAGCACATTTACGTGGGTTCATTTTTAAACCATACCGACGCATTTTATCAAAGGCTTTGCGCAAATCAGCTATATGAGAACTAAACTTAGCCGATTTGACTACAATATCATCAATGTAGACTTCCACAGTGTTTCCTAACAACTCATGGAAGATCAGATTCATAGCCCTCTGATAAGTAGCACCAGCATTTTTAAGACCGAATGTCATGACAACCCATTCAAATAAACCAATGAAGCCTGGACATATAAAGGCCGTTTTAGACGCATCTTCTTCGGCCATGAAAATCTGATTATATCCGGCATTACCATCAAGAAAGCTAATAATTCTATTCCCTGATGCATTATTGATTAATGTGTCGGCTATGGGCATGGGATATTCGTCTTTAGGAGTTGCTTTATTTAAATTACGAAAATCAATGCATACTCTAAGTTTACCTGACTCCTTCTTCTCCACCGGCACAATATTGGAGACCCACTCTGCGTATCTGCAAGGTCTAATAAAATTAGCTTCTAGCAGCCGGTGGATTTCGTCCTTGATTCGTGGGAGAAGATCTGGACGAAACATTCTGGCTTTCTGCTTGAAAGGTCTGAAACCAGACTTAATGGGCAGCCGATGTTCGACAATCTCTCGGCTTAGTCCAGGCATTTCAGTGTAATTCCAAGCAAAACAGTCTGAATACTCCTTCAATAGACCGATCATCTCATCTCTAGGATCGGCCTCCAGGGTCTTGTTTACAAAAGTTGGCCTCGGAGTTTTACCATCTCCTATGTCAATCTCCTCCAATGGATCGGCCGATGTAAACCCCTGTCCTAGTTTATCAAGATCTCTGAATTCCTCTATCATGTCTCCCACAGAGGAATTAGATGATCTTTGTGTGATGGCGGGCTTTCCGGTCTCAGGGACCGGATCATCCGTAATACTGTCTTTTCGCTGTGGTAGATGTTCGGTCTTAAAGCCCGAACTGTTTTGTGAAAGACCAGACCATCCGGCTTCGAGAGCCGAATTGTCCGTGATCAACGACTCATGAACTTCATGTGTATTCATCATTTGAACTTTATTTAGGATTTAGCCGATTCTCCATCGGCTCTAGCATTACAGGAATGAAACCTTTCTTATCTATACTTATGAACTGATAATCAGAAAAATCTACTCCTGTGAGACATGTAGCAGTCTCATAAGTCCAGAGTACAGGGGCATCGGCCACAGCGATGCAGGCCGATACATCAGCATGTACTTGTTCTACCTCATCGCCTACCCATTGTATTAGCATTTGATGTAATGTAGAAGGTATACATTGATTGGCATGAATCCAATCTCTGCCTAGAATTAAACTGTAATTCCCTTCTACATCAGCGACGAAGAATGCAGCAGCAAGGGTCTTAGTCCCGATGGTTAATTCAACGGACGTGACTCCCCTGGCTTTAATCGAACTATTCCCAACACCACTGAGGGTCATGTTGGTTTTGACAAGTTCGTCATCTTGTTTACCTAATTTTCTGTATAATGAATAAGGCATTAGATTTACAGCCGCCCCTCCATCTATCAACATCTTAGCAATCGGTATTCCATCAATGTGACCGCGCACGAAGAGCGGCTTTAGATGATTTACCGATTCCTTTGGTTTAGTAAAGGCGGCTTCTTTAGGACCAAAATCGAACTGGGCAGCAACAAGTTCATCGTCGCCAATGATAGTGCAATCGGAAGAAAATGTAATAATATTTACATCCATACCTGGGCGTTCTGGAGAAGCCTCGTAGTCGACCAGGTCTTCTCCTAGCAGGTCGTCCTCTTCCATGGATGTTGTTGTGTTGTTGGAGGCTTCCTGGTGAACGGCGGACGGTCCGCATGCAGGGGCCGGACGGTCCGCGCCTGGTGCAGGTTGTCCAGAGCCTTTCTGGCGAACGGCGGACGGTCCGCACGCGGGGGCCGGACGGTCCGCGCCTGGTGCAGGTTGACTTTCTATTTCTATGGCCGTTTGTTTTTCCTCAACGGCCTTCGGTCTCCATTTCTTTTGTGGTAGCGGGTATAGTGGATGTGTGTCATTAAATGTCTTTTCCGCCTCCTTCTCCTGGCTCTCCTTTGCTCTTAGGCGCTGTAATTTTCTTTTTTGTGACCGTGTCAATCCCGCTGGGCACCATCGAGGCATGGAGTATTTTGGATCAGCTGTTTTGATGGTAGCCGTATCCTTTTCGGTCGTGTTGGCCGATTCGCCGAAAATCATCGGCCCTTTATTGTCTCCCTGTATGACAACATCCGCAGTGCCTATTTTGATGATATCCTTTTTTGCTCTTTGAGTTGCTACAGGTATATGCCCCCCTGCCGGATTGGTCGGCCTAGGAGGCCGAGTAGTCCGGCAACCTTGTTGGGCCTGTGTCTGGTGACCGGATTCAGCAGAGCTCAATCGGTCTTGCACTGGCGGTGCCAACCTATCAAAAACGGATGTTTGGGGTGCCCCCCAGGCGGGGTACTGTGGCATCCCAAATGGATATGGTGGCATGCCCCACATTTGATTTGGGACATATGGTGGAGGTAAGTATGTGTATGGATATGGCATAGATGGATAAGGAGGTGGAGGGGTCCATGTCGGCATGTTAGGTCTCAATTGTACAATAGGACCTTTCATTTCTTCCGATTGGTGATGTGGTCCAATCGGCCTGACCTGACGTTGCTCATGAATGGGTGAGCGGGGTCGCTTCGGTGGCCGGTCACTGGGGCCAGCCTTCTTTTTCACATATTTAGACAACAATTGATCGAAAGTCGGGCCAGGCTTGATCAGCCGACCAGCTGCTTTAAATGTATTTGTTTTCCACGTACCTATCTCTGGTCGTCGTGGTTTGAAGGTACGTGGTCGCTGCGAGTCCTGAGCATGGCCGGACCGTCCGCCAGAGCTCTCCGGACCGTCCGGTGGGGTCCCGGACCGTCCGCGCCTACGTGCCGGACCGTCCGGGATACGCAGCACGGGTTCCTGTATCTGTCTTCCTGTCTGCGCTTGCCCCCCAGTACTGGAGGTTGTAATGGTCACCTTTAAGGTCTCCCCTCCATCGGGAGTCTTCTCGGCTACCACTTTCCTGCAAGAAACTTTATGATCCTCATCGGCCTTTTTAGAATTGCCGATGATTTCCTCTTTGCCTTTGCCTTTATCGGCCGTGTTTGGCCGAACCAGGACTTTCTTGCCCTCGAAGTCGATCACGTTCATTGGAAATGGCTCTGTATCCACCTGCATTTCCTGAAATTTCAATCGTCCCTCATTAATGGCCGATTGAATCTGTCGTCGGAATATATTACAATCATTAGTGGCATGAGAAAATGAGTTATGCCACTTGCAGTATGCACGACGTTTTAGCTCGTCGGCGGATGGAACAGTGTGATTTATTTTAATATTGCCATTTTTGAGTAGTTCGTCAAATATTTTATCACATTTACCAACATTAAATGTAAACTTAACCTCCTCTTGTCGTTTCTTTTGAACCGGCTGCAAGGAGGAACAAACCGAAGATTTGGCCTGTTTTGGCCAAACCATTTCAGCAGCATACACTTCTGCCGATTCGTCATCTGAGCTACTTTGGTCGTATTCTACTATATGTACGTTGTGACGCATTGTTTTAGCAGTTTCTTTGCTCCGGCTTTCGCAAGCCGAAGCTCTCTGGTGTAACTGTGCTAGTGTAAAAAATTGGATGCCTTCTAATCTCTCTTTTAAATAATATCGTAGACCGTTAAAGGCTAATCCTACTAGCTGTTTCTCTGCTAAATGAATTTGAAAGCATCGGTTTCTTGTATCTCGGAATCTCCGGATGTAATCATTAACCGATTCATCTTTTGTCTGTCGCAACGACGCTAAATCTACCAAATCCAATTCATAGTCACCGGAGAAAAAATGATCATGAAATTTTTGTTCTAAATCCCCCCATGATGAAATGGAATTAGGAGGTAAAGTGGCGTACCATGCAAACGCAGTTCCTGTTAAAGATAATGAAAACAAACGTATGCGAAATGCCTCTATGTCGGCCAACTCTCCTAATTGTGCTAAAAATTGGCCTATGTGTTCACGTGTGTTCTTTCCTTGATCACCCGAAAATTTTGTGAATTCGGGTATCCTGGTTCCCTGCGGGTATGGGTGGTGATCAAATCGGCTGTCATAAGGTTTCCGATATGATTGCCCCCCAGGGACCATGCTTACTCCGAGCTTATCTCGGAACGCCCCGGCTATTTCTTCCCTTACTATATCAATGGCAGCCGGTGCGAGACCACCGGCTCTCTGGTCAAACATAGATGGGGTTGGCTGGATATTAGTATGCTGTCTTTCCCCCCATTGGTTTGAGTTACGTGGTGCATTTTCATTTGCCCTATATGGGTCATAGGTTTGATCGTTTCTTTCCGGCCTCCTGGGTGGGGCCGGAAAGCTTTCCTGGGCTCTGGATCTTGAATTAATGGGTTGATGCATTGTATAGTGCGATGGGAAGTGTTGCTGGGACGGGCGAGGATTCATGTAATAATCCTCCTCAAAAGACTCATGCGCGGGCTGTCCGGATATGTACCCGAACCGTCCGGCTGGGTAGTTTGGGTTTTGTGTCGTGTGTGGTGGCTCGGGCGCATATCTAGGTAACTCATTAAAAATAGGCCCGACTGTTGCTGGCCCGGACGGTCCGCGCTCACGTGCGGATGGTCCGGGCATGTGCAGATCGGCTGGTTTGCTGCCGATTTGCGGTTGCTTAGGGTACGTGTCCATCGGCATCCCATAAAGGGGTTGTGACTGGTCGTGACAACCTGTAGCCGATGTGTTACGCGCGTTATCCCCCAACTCAACCTCGTGCGAAGGAAAATTTGCGGTGCTAGATTTATCGAATGCACGTACTAGTCTCTTAAGATCGCTTTGCATACCCCCTATGATGTTCTGCATTTGTTCACGCTGATCTTCTACATAATTTCTAAGAGATTGCAGATCGTTGGTATTACTTACATTGGGGATATCTGGCGTGGGTTGGAGCGAAGCCGGATCCGTCGCCCGATGTCGGACGACCTTGTTGTTCCTGTCCACTTTGAAGTTGGCCAAGAACTTTGCTTTCGCCTCCTGGATCATCCGCTCCTTGTGCTCCTCAAACTGGAGCTGCTCGTCAGCCGGCAAGGTTTCCCAAGTCGGCTCTATGATGTTGCTTAGAGAAATATCAGAGCTATCCTTTGAACCGGCCATTGAGGGCCGATCTGATGAGCTTAGATGTGTTTTCCCCAGCGGAGTCGCCAAAAAGTATGTTGACGCTTTTTTTGGAGCGCCAATCACTCAACAAGAACCGTGGCGGTGCACTCTGCACAGGGGCGGACGGTCCGCGCGCAGGGCCGGACGGTCCGCGGCCTGGTGCGGGGCGCGGTGGTGCTCTCTGCGCAAGGGCGGACTGTCCGCGGCCTGGGGCCGGACGGTCCGCGACCTGATGCGCGGCTGGGGCTTCTGCCTGACGGCCGGACGGTCCGCGCCCTGGGGCCGGACGGTCCGCGCGTACGCAGGAACGGCGGGAGATCGCCGACGGCGCCTGGATCTCGCTCCCGGGAGGGACCCCGTCGGGGAGTAGAGATCCTAGGTTGTGTCTAGGCTCGGGCCGGCCGACCTAGACTCCTCTAATCGACGTAGAGCCGAAGAGAGACGAAGAATTTGGGGATCGAGAGGCTAAACCTAAACTAGACTAGAACTACTCCTAAGATAAATGCGGAATAAAAGTTGTATTGATTCGATTGTTTATGATTACAAATCGGCCGTAGACCTCTCTATTTATAGAGGAGGGGGGCTGGACCCTTTACACAACTGATTCCGAGCTAATCCCGCGAATATAGCTAACAACCGTAGCACAAAACTCGGAACCCTAATCTGTTCTGCGCACGCGCGGACCGTCCGGCCCACAGGCGCGGACCGTCCGGACCGCGGACCGTCCGGCCTCAGGGCCGGACTGTCCGCCGGCTCAAAACCGGTTCGAACACTTGTTAACAAATACGTTACCACGGATCATCAGATCTGCTCCTTTTTCTCTCGTCAGCAATAGAGGCGCAAGAAGCTGTAGAATATCCGTCTCCCTTGCCATAAGCACGACAGAGAAAACACACGAGATACGATGTAGGGTTGGGCCTCTAGCCTCTTTCTCTTCTCTGTATTATGAGGGGGTATACAGGTTCTTTATATAGAGATGTGAGACCCCTCAGGGGCAAAGCAGGTATTTGCCCACATAACCCTAACTAGGGTTACTTAACACTCCCCCTTGGGCGAATACCGCGACCAACACATGCCTCGTTAAAACTCCGAAAAACCCAGTGGGAAAATATGGAGAAAGAGTGCATGGTGATACAAATTACATTTGCACTTTGTTGCCTCGTTAAAACCCTCATGTGAGAAACTTCAAAAAAACTCACCAAGGGAAAAAGAGTACAACGGCTGTCATCGGGACAGATTTCGATCATTTGGGATCTAGATTCTATCGAATCTTCTATAAGGGTAACTTTAGAAATGTGCTTCCCCTGATCCTTGCAAAATCGTATCAATAAGGCAAAACATCTTCTTCTAGAAGTATATGCACATAAAGATTTAGCAAACAGATTGCATATCCTTGCAAATACTATTTCAGAAACTTTACCTCTACTCACTTCTAAGATATACGAGGTAAGTGCACGTATCAATATAAATAAGCCACTTTGACTGATGGTGTTCGATCGACTAGATCTATATATTTGATAGAAAGTTCTATAAAGGTTCACATATTGATCATCAAGCTCACGCCTTCAGGGAATAGAATGTGACATTTATTGTCTCACGGTTGTGATCAATATAAGTATTCGCTCCCCTGATGATGATATCTGTCAAAGTCGTTATCCCTCATAACTCAAGCATTACTTCTTGTTAAAAGGCGCTTGGGTTTGGAGCTTCCTCCGCGTTTGGCGCGTACGGTGGGACGCCAGCATCACCACGTGTCCATCACCACGTGCTCTAGCTGTCGTCGGTGCCTCCACTCTGCGCCGAGCTCGTCCTGGAGGGCGGCCACGGCATGGCAGGCTTTAACCGGACCTAGGACTTCCACGCCGCCTTTCCCTGTGCCCTCCCACAAGTCGCCTCTCATACTCATACCTCTGTCCGCCGTCCTCCTCGCCGCATCTTCCGTCGCCTGAGCACGCTCTATATCCAATCACAACACCTGCTCTATAGAAAAGCGAAAGGAAATGAAAAGTACGTGCAGTACAGTCTAGCACCCGAGGCATTAGCGTGCGCACAGGCCCCTGCTCCCGTGAACGAGAAAGCCGTGGAACGTTGCATGAGAGAGTGTGCCCATTGTTTGGGCTTGTCACGGGAATAGGAAAGTTAAAGAAAGCTGTAAGGGAAAAAACAGTAAACAATTTTAATTTCAGAAGCTATTATTTAATTATTAATGGTCTATCTCTATTCAAATTTAAACCAACGAGATAATTTGATTAGAGAATAGAAAAGAATTTATTTTATGCTTCTAAATAAAAGTTTTATTAAACCATTGTTAGAATTCACAGGATCTTTAGGAGTAGATCAATGGGGTAACCTGTATTCAATTGAGTAATTTTGGGTTCCTAATCTCTAGAACAAAACAAGATTAGATTGTTACCGTACGTGGGAAGCGCAGGCGTGTTAAAGAATGTAGATCTGTCCGCCACTAGGTTCGTTGATGAAGGTCGGTGCAACGAAGATTACAGCGGTGTCTTCCCGGCACTGGCTGCGCACCCTCTCTCAGATCGGTATTAGGGTTTGTCGGTGGGAAGTACGGCTCTAACGAACTACGTCATCTGAGCCGCCGACCCACCCTTTTATTTATAGCACAGTGTGACATGGGCCCACCAACCATATAGGGTTGGACGCCCCCGATCAGGGTACAATCAAAGGCCCAAGATATCCGTTAGGCCCATCTTAGTAGAGATCAATTCAACATGTTTTACACGGTAAACAGCAACGTTCGTACGGTGGAGTATGAATATTAGGCTATCAGCGGTGCCGTACTGCCGTGCGGCGAAGCCTATGCTAAACGCATACAATAAATGAAAATGTTTGCAACGCGGTATGCTACTCGCTCCTTCATAACTTCGAAGGTACAGTGACACGTTTTATATAGCGCACGCACCTTCTTTCGCCACCCATACCATCTGCATCAAAATCAAATGTTTGTATAGTTAAAAACAATATAGTAATTGGATTAGAATGAATAGAATATGTAGTAGTTGATATAGAGGGAATATATAGCCCCTGTTTGTTTCAGCTTTTTGGACCTTCTAGCCACCAAAAGCTGCTGCGGACTGCCAAACGCTTAGCTTTTCAGTCAGCTTCTATAAAATTTGTTTGGGTAAAAACCATTCAAAATCAACATAAACACATAATCAGTTAAGTCGTTACAATAGTAGGAATCCTTCACTTTTTAGATCCAGAGTTCTATGAACACCTATATCTTCCTTCGCACGTAATCCAATGATACTCAGATTCTCTACACATCCAGATTCTTCTCACAGCCAGATTATCAGAAAAGTTGGTCAGAAAAAAGCTGAACCAAACAGGCCCATAGAGGAATATGAGTGTGGAGGATTGTAACACAGAGTAAAAAAATTTAATGACTAAATTATAAATAATAATATAGAGCCTTGCCACCGGCCTCGTCGATCGCGGAGTGCGCCCTAGCCACATCACCGCCACCCTCGCCCTCAACAGGTACCTGCCTACCTGCACGCATGGATTTCGTTAGTCGGAGCTGCATAAACGTCTAAAGGCTGAGCCATTGTTGTACTTACGCACATGTATGTGTTGCTCTGTACCTACGAGGAGGAAGTGGAGCAGATGGGTGGTGGGTCAGGATCTCAAGGTGGCGGTAGCAACAACGGCAGGGGGAGCAAATCGATTTCTGACAGAAAAACAGAACGAGTGGGTAAACCTTGCGATTTTTTCATTGCCGCAAGTTCTTGGATCTAAACAAGCCTGGAAAAAAATAAAGGAAAATAACAAGGCGTTGTTGGGATGGATTGATG
Source organism: Zea luxurians (assembly GCA_029449295.1). Taxonomy (NCBI): domain Eukaryota; kingdom Viridiplantae; phylum Streptophyta; class Magnoliopsida; order Poales; family Poaceae; genus Zea; species Zea luxurians. The sequence continues at coordinate 110,856,957 of JAOPSE010000010.1, forward strand.
AGGACAATTCTCACGAACGATTGAACTGCCGCTCAGCTCACCTGACAGATCTGTCTGTGCGTAAGTGCCGGTAAATCTCTTCTCTTCCTTGCTCCTCCCTCCGTCACATGGATTAGTTGTCGATCTCGATTCTTGTTGTTGCCCCCTTCCTTGCTCCTCCTCCCTCCTCCCTCAGTCACATTTTTATAGAGAGGTTCCAACTTTCTTTTTTATTTCAATCAAGATTCAATTTTCCATTGAATGGTTGATTTTATCAGCTACAACTTTTATAGATGTAAAACATTATTCGGTGTTTCTGGTACTATTAGTTTATACGAGTTTACAATTTCACATTGTAATCTGAATACGATCAAGATACTTAGTTTATTTTCCTATGTTGAAGGTATACAAATACCTTCCAAGAGTACCACCCAGTGCAGGCAACGTTCTCGGTCAAATAAAGCGCCACTAAGGAATCACTTGCATAAATTGTTGCCTTCGAGGTATGTATTAGGCTCTGGATTGTTGATATTGAATTGTGTCGACTGTTTTCTCTGAGTTAAATATTTAAGTATGTAGGTGCCATACTTGATAAAGAATGGAACTGGCAAAGCTTTTGGATCGTGTGCCAATACCTGTGAAAGAGGGCTTGGAGGAACCCAGTGCAAAGATCAATGGTCTGCTGCAAACGTATATTTCTAGGTTGAAACTAGAAGGCCTTTCTCTTAATTCTGATATCGTCTACATTAGACAGGTAGCTTTGATTGCTATTCTCCTATCACATGGCGCTTTACTTGCTTCTACAGACGCTATTAACTATTTCTATTCACAAAACGGTCTGCTATTTTTTGCTCTCTACTCTACATGTAATTCAGTTCTCGGGTGTTCTTGCTTGGCCCTTCTCAGCACTACTGTCTACTACACTCCAAAATGTGCTTTTAACCAGGGCTGTTGTCTATTGTACCTCAGTTGGCGATTTGCCAGTAGACCAGGGATGCTGATTTAACATTTTTAGTGTTTCATGCAAAGTTGGTATAGAATATATGCAATTAATTGCAACGATGTACGGTTGCTATTTCCGTATATAGTTATTGTGTCCCTCTCTTTGGATATCGAAGAAGGTCTACCTTGGAGCACTTTCATGGAGTTTGATGGCCACTGTTGCGGATGATAAATATAGCACAACAATCTATTATTATTGGATCTCTTGTAGTTGTGTATCTGATGTTGTAAGCCAGAAAATATTTTCCTAGAATTATCAAATTCTTCACCGTCTTTGGATAGGGCACCCGAAGGGGCGCCGCCTGATCTAGTATTCTTCAAGATATATGTCTCATTGTTCATCTGGAATAACGAGAATGGATGAGGTTGGGGTGCTATCATTTTCTATCATACACCACAATTTATACATAGTTGTGCAAAGCAAAGAACATGTCCTTCAATAGGACTTAGGGGATAATATAGTTGCAATAGTACATATTCTAAATATGACACATCGCTCGAGGCGTTCATCCATTGCAACATCTATGATGGTGTAACAAAAGTTCATCTAAGATCGTAATCCATCAGGGATTTTTCATCGATCAGATACATCGTTATAGTCTGTCATTCTGGTACAATGGGGATATTTTGCCAGTAACACCTAAACCTTATAGGTTTCTGCCATCAGGGCTTTAGAGGATACCGTAATTCCACATCTAGTGGAAATTACCATGAGTAAAACTCAAGGAATGCACATGTGCTTATTCGGTGAACTTCAAGTCCTTTGGTACCTCATCTTATTCCTTTTCGAGTCTATATGGGTCTTTATCCCTTTATAGGGATTATCAAACGTTGGTGTTTAACACAGACTTTATTTCTTCTGGAAAAGTTCCATCAAGGAACTATAATCTCATCTAGGAGATATTCTCTTTACATAGAAGAGTGTTCATTCGTCAGGAATGTGTTATTCGGTACGAGATTTATATGTTGCATATTTATAATTCAAAGATATGGATCCTCCTAGGATCTCATGACGGATCTTCAGAATCCTATTAACTACATAATTTAATTCATGCCATTTGCCGGATATATTACATAGCAGAACAGTGTTTATTCAACACATACGTGGGATGGGTCTCTCACAAGACCACTTGAACCATCGCATTCACCACACATTATTTCAATAGTGCCCATAAATGTCCAAACTTCAAGCTCGTGACTTTCATTTTGCAATTATTGGTTCAGTCTCGATTGCATTTATCAATGACCCGATAAGAGAGCTTAAAGCACTCATGCCTAGGACTTTGTTTTGGATCCATTTGCAATCTAGAGGGGCAAGATAGGTGTCGACATATTTGTCTCCCACATTTAATAATGATCTCCGTCATTTCCCAAAACGAAAGATTCATTGTTCCATATTCCTAGCACAATGATATTGCGCGCATTGCTAGGAATTTCATCATCAAGATGAACCTCTTCGTGAGGCAAATCACCATCAGGGTGAATTAATCGGAGGAGAGTTATCACAGACCACGTGAATCTGCAATCAGAGCATATGCTTTGACTAAGACTAATGGATCATATTCACAGGCGTCCCCGAGAATAGATCAAATGTCAATAAGTCAAATGTGGATATGATATTAATCCTGGGTATATCCACATCTACATCAGGTAGAAGCATTCAAACCAATATGGTTACTCCTCAACGATTTCTGGCAAACTCCATATACACAGGAGTACACACCGAACGACAGGTTTAGTTTGGCTTTTGTGCGTTTTATAGAATATTGAGGCATTACACTATATGAGCATTCCTCCCCCTAATGCCGAGATGTTCTAAAAGCATACAGATAAAATCCCCAACCACAATCATCCAGTTGTGGCCAATGTATGCTATTGTGGTGATTTATTTGGGAAATCTTACGCACATTACAAATCGGGGTTTTATGCAGTGAGCTTTAGACTTAGATTAATGTAGTGACATGAATGCTACATATTTTTCCTTCAACATGAAGGGTTAGTCTCAACATCCAGCGAGACACGCAACAACAAGTTGCTTCGTGGTTACAATTATGCAAACTTATTGTTATTATTACCAAATGCACAGTCAATCATTAAGATTTAGACTAACATGTACAACACTATTTTATCCATAAGGGTCCTTCAGGGGCTCATGAATGCCATTCGTCGTTTAGAGCCATTAGTTGACTTCAGATCAAAAAGTAAAATGGCCATCAGGGTCTAACGCTCACAAAGACATTCACGGGTTGCATTGTGCTTTTAAGCACATAGGAAACTATGTGTGTAGATAATGGTAGTAAAGTGCACGGCATCAAGCCAATGCTGCCAAGCAAATATTTTTATATGCATAGATGTATAGTCCAGCTCGTTTTTATCACTGCCCAAGGTTTACCCAATTACTCATACTATTCTGAAATTGGGTATCAATTTGTGCAACATTTTTAGGTATTATAATTTTGAGAAAGAATTTATAACAATAGTTAATAATTTGTGATGCTGCCAGCAGGGCAAACATTTCTCCTCATATTATATACCAATTTGTTCTATAAAGCATTATTTCGGTCTCTTCGTTGTTCGGCAAAAAGAGAAGCTTTGAAATAGAACAGACAAGGCTAAGAATTCATTTTTATATGGGAAAAATCACCATATAACTAGCTTTTCATGAAACAAATGATGATAACTGCTTGGCAAGAATGAAACAAGACTGGTATCCGCCTAGGATCCATCTTCAACAACAAATAGTACTGCTCTCATACGAAGAAATCATCAGGAGTAGAGAGGATACAACAGGTCTCTACAAGATCTTCATATTTCTATCACAAATTATCATCACTAATAGTCTAGTGGTCAAGACATATGACTCTTCTGGCTCTGAGGACCAAGGACATGTTAATGTCTAATCTAGCTTCAAGCTCTGTGGTAATGTGAGATTTTATAGTTATTTGTCTACTCTTCTCACTTCTGGTAGATCGAAGGTAGATAATGGTAAGCATGCCAAAGGGTGGAATTCAGTGTAGTTCGACTATATAAACCCCAGGTATGTGTCCATTCAGGACCGACCTTTATCATTTAGCTTACAGTGTATACCAAACTTGTCAAAGGACTATCCGTAGTCAATTCAGTGACTATAAGTATTTACAATTCCGAGAGATGTATGCGACACAAGCATAGAGGTCCTAGATAGAACGAGTAAAGTGGTTCGACAGGAACACACTATGGTTTTCACACCAACATAGTGAAAAAATTCTCAGAATAACCTCTCGGTATACTCGCAACTTCGTGTTGCTGGCGATTACATGTCCTTTTATCTCATAGTTTGCTTCATGTCATTCAGCGACAAAGAGAGCAATATGCTAACATCTAGTTGAGCAATGTATGACTGAGATTTATAGTCTTAAATCATTTGGTAAGGCCTTTTGCTTACTAATAGAATCTCATTTTGTGATGTCTTCTATGCCAAAAAGGCTTTCATGCATTATATTATATATCTTCGGGTTACTTTAGGTAAAACTTTATGCATGAGGAGAGAGCAGATAATTAACTTATCTGTGTTTTATTGTATTTCAATTTATTTTCCTAGATTTACAAGCACTATAGAGCTTGATAAAGTTGTTATGGCCACTTGGCCATATATATAAATATATAATGCCACACAACACAGTCAAATAAAATATAGGGCCAAATAAAGTTGTTTATGAAGGTTACACAATAATGTGACTTCAGGGGCTTGAACAACCCACCACAATCCACGCGAGTACAAGATCTAACATATCTTGCATCAACGTGTGTGTGGCCATCAGGGCAACGACAACACATCAAACCTTTGTAACCAAAGCAATACGGGCTACGTATAGATAAAGCCCCGTTTAAAGCACAGAGAAACAGAGCGATACGGGCTGTTCAAAGCGGCGTCGCTGCGAGTCTGAGACCTAAAAACAATACTATATCTCAAAACTGCGGGAAAGAGAGAGAGAGAGGGAAGGTGATCAAAGCGAGGGGGATAGGAGCGCCTGAACCTAGCGGGAAAAGGCTGTCAGAACGGCGCTGCAAACTCTTGGGCTGACAATAGAGTGATGGGCCTCTTTCCTTTTGTTCCTGAAATAACGTGGGGTTGTCAGGTTGTGCCTGACACATCAAGCGGCCCAATTTTTCATCAATGGCAACATCTTCTTGGCGCAAACACCGCAACGTGCCAGGGGGGGTACATTAGTTCTGTTTTTTGAACACTGGCGCAAGTTATTCAGAAAACGAGCTTGCCTCTGAAGTCTAAACTCACTCTGAGGTTCAATTGTGTCTTAATCTGAATCTGACGATGTTGCGTTTTGCACGGGACAAAAGGAGCAAAGTGGATGAGTTTAACCGCCGACTTAACTGATCTACGACCACGACTTGAAAGGACCAATCTCCACTTGAAAATGCATAATCCTCTAGCTGAAAGTTTGATCTCAAGTTAGAACTGAAAGTGACCAAAAGTAAGCTAGGGCTCGGAGTGCTGGATTGTAAAGGTGCTCCCGAGCTCACCAACATTATCGAAGTCCTCTAACTATAAGGGTTATTTCAGGTTCATTATTTGTACCTATCAGACTGGATATGCACTTGTCAGTTACAAATAACTACTGTATTAGATACGGTGATGTCATCACAGCAGCAGGTGACAATAAGATCAATATCACACTGTTACCCTTCTGATATATGAATAAAAGAATAGCGCGCGCGTCCGTCTTTCTATCTGTCCAGAATTGTTAGGGAACTTCTTCATATTGTTGCGCATTCGTAATCGATCGAGTCTTGCAATTTGTAAATGTTTTTTCTTGGTTAATGCATCACTTGTCCCTTCAGGTATGACCATAGTCGTAATACCTTCTTCAGGTATTACCTTTAGTTAAAAGACGCCAGGGATTCGAGCCCTCCCCGCGTTTCCGTGAGCATGAGACTGTCCACGTGTAACACCTGGCGGACCAGACCCGAAAATTTTCTTCGAACGAGCTCTGAGCCGTGTAGCCCTCCTGTCCGCTGCCCACCTCCCTCTCCTCCTTCCGACCTCGCCGCCTCCCTCCCTAAACCCTAAACCCTCCACCAGTCGAAGCTACTGCCGCGGCCGCAGCAGAGGTCGCGACGACGAACGCTGAAGAAGCGCCAGCGAGGGAGAGCTCCGACGAGTCCTCTCTGTCGGCCAGGTCGTTGGTGCCGAGCGCGCGGGCGTCGTGCAGCTCGCGGGACCAGTCCGTCGAGCGGCTGCTAGAGGCGAACGCAGCCCTCGCGCGGAAGAAGTGCGCCGAGAAGAGCGCGCCAGCGCCGAGGACGCCGCCGGGCAGCAGGTCCTCCAGCGCGGTGAGGTCTTGGAGCAGGGTCTTGGTCTTGGAGCACTGCACGAGGAGCACATCAGCATGGTTAGTGAAATCCCCATCTCCTAAATGATTCCAGTTTGCACTTATTATTAAAGGTTGGCGTGCAACTATCATTGATTTGGTGCTCTGATTTCTTCCGCGCTCTATGAAAATGTTTGTGTTTCCATAAACTTTCTTTTATACGAGTCATCTATCATTGATTTAGATTATCTATCATTGTTCCAAAAATTCAGTCACTAAGAGACGGACTAAGAAAAGGTAAAGATATTTGTACTTTAGAGTGATAGATGCAATTACTGATTGTAGTTTGACGGCTTCCATATATGCAAGATCGATACAAGGATACAAGCAACTGGTAAGTTTAGAGTAGATGTCTGCGTATCTACTATATATTATTGTCAACGGATAATCAACAACTGTCGATGCAACATTATATATTGCATATAAAAATGTTTTAGAGAAGTCTGATTTGTTACTGTTTGAACCTATCTTGATTTCTACGTCGTGTGTTAAACTTTTTCTAAAAAAGTAAATGCAGAGGCTTGAGTAAATTATGTTTGAAGTTATGTGTGCTAATTTTGTGACTGATTGATATGTTTTTACTATTTAGCAGCCTTTAAAAGGAAAATTTCTGGTTAGTTACAAAATATTTATATTACTGAAAATAGACAAGGAATATGACTTGAGTAACTAGGAAACTATGTTGAATTTATTTTGGATCATCTGATTTTGCTAACATAGACATAGAAATGTAAGCATTATTTAGGTAACCAAAGGCTTTTACAGAAGATCAAATTCAATGCTTTCAAACAAGTAAATTTAGGAAAGGAGCAATTTCATGGATGAAGCCCTTCAGTCACTGAATTTTAGTACAACAAAAAATGAACTATGGGTTTGTATCTGATGGCAGCCCAATAAAAAGCACGTGACTTTGGAGAACTGTAGTTTTTTTATTTTTTCTCATTTGTTTGAATCCCTATTAAAAGCCTATTACCTAGCCGATTTACATCGCGGCTGCTAAATATTATTGTGTGACACCTACTAAATATTTACTGTCGCTGACACCAGAGAGTCGCAAAGTTTCCTCTAGTGCCAAGGTGCACTGTTGTACTCAGTTGATACAGCAGGATAATCAGGTTTTGATGGTTTGCAGGGAGATAGTGGATAAAGAGCTTCGAAAAGGAAGACCCTCTATTGATAACCAAAGACTTCTAAGTAGGAGAGTAGATGGAGATGATTTTGTTTTGAACAAGGCACAACGTTTGGCGTTGAAACGCAACTTGGGAAACTGTGAGCTTTCTTTCACTCCTATTAAATCTAAGCAAATTTTCTTTAATATGCAAAATATTGCAGTTCGGTTAGGCAAAGATGCAAATGAATTGCTTAGGTATGTAGCCACTATTAAAAATATAGAAGTCGATAGACTTAACGTTTCTGCTAAATCGCCAATAACTAAAAAAATAGTTCCATGTGAGGATGACAATGATAACATAGAAGCCACTCTCTCCCACATTACTCATGTATGGGAAGGAAATTTTATGCATGCCATGGGAACAAAATTTACATAGGTCTCGCACATCACCTTCCAAGAAGGCTGCCAAGAAACTTTTTAGAGATGAAGGCATAACCGATGACGATGCTGCTGGTTCCACAGACGTTGATGCTGAGTAATGGTATGTCCAATTCTCCCCTACAATTCATGAGCTATATGCTTCCAAGTCGTCCTTTCCTAGAATGCAGTCACCCTATAACATTGTTTGCAGTGACTCTATCGGGGGCGTGGCAGCCTCCCATCAGAGTCCCGCCAGCGCCGAACCCTTCGCATCGACAGTGGCACACCAGAGAAGAAGCCATACCCACCTGCCACGGTCGCGGAGGAGGTGATGGCATGAGGCTGACTAGGGCTTGGACCCCATCCCCCATTCCACCCGTCGTCGCCGACATACTTGTCCAAGGTCAGTCCGCCAACAAATATATATAAAAGTCATCAGGAAAGGTTGCTCGCCCAAAGCCTTACCTGACCCGTGATAATTTTTCTCCCCTCACCACCGCTCTCTTATCCTGACGTCGTTCCTTTCGCCATGCTTTGGTCCCCACCCGCCGAAGAGGGCTGAGGAGTAGATGAAGGCATAATATCCCCACTTAGACAAATTTATCTCCATATTGCAATTTAAATGGTAGCAGTAGATTAATCCAGTATCAGTCAAAATATTCGGGAAGGATTGCTTGAAGTATTCTATGGAGTTTATGAAAAGGATCCTGACAAAGTTAGTTCTCAGGGCATAATATCCTGCAGATGATAATTTATACCCTGTGATGTTCTGGGAAGTGTTGAATCTTGTATTCCCGCAGGTGCTTCAAGCAATGGTTCAAATGGGTGTCCTTGTTCCTACTGGAGATATGACTGCTGTCAGAAGAACCGCTCAATTTTTCCTTAATAGGTAATTATTTTTCCTTGAATTTTTATTTTCCTCGAGCCTGCTTGAGAGTTGTGTGTTATTTCATTAACGAAAAAAGAGTAACCAAATACAACACTGCCCATGAGAAGATGTTACCTTGTAGTTATAACAAATGGAGTCTGTTGAACTGGATGAGCATGGTGTTTTTTGAACAAGATTAGCATGATGTTTGGCTTTGTTCTTTTTTCATCTATTATTTATAGCTTTCAAGAGCGCCTAACAGCACAAAGGAAGGAGAGAGAAATGGCAACCGCAGAACTGGGTTTCAAAAAGCAATTAACTAAGGAGGAGAAGTTTGAAAAGAGGAAGCATAGACTTGCTGCAATCGGTAATGTTGTGTGATCTACCAACAAACTAGATCGATGTAAATATGTCCGGGTTTATTCTACAAATTTTATTATGTTGACTTGAATTAAATTTTGTAGGAGAGGATCTTTTGGCGATTGCTGCTGATCAACCATTTCGCTTCCCTGCCACATTTACATTTGTGGTCAGAGCATTCTCAGGTTTCAATGTCTAATAATCTACATGTTTACAAGGAAATTGTTATTATACTGTGTACTCAGACTGTCTCCATTTTGTGCAGTTCTAGATGGTATTGGGAAAGGCCTTGATCCTAGGTTTCATATTACAGAGATTGCTAAGCTGTGAGTACTTTTTGCATTACTAGCATCTGAATACTTATTCAAAAACACGCAAAGCTTGCACATCTTCACTTATTATGTAATGTCTATATTTTCATCTTGAACTTTTCTGGTACTGACTTGAAATGTCTGTTAAATTTGCTAGATATGCCAAGGAATTGCTAAGATTTAATGACGCTGGTGTTGAAATAGTTGTGAAGGCAAGTTTCAACATTTGGTCAAAGCTGTTAACCTATCTCTATGATAGCACATCTCCTAAGGGTTAGGGCTTGTTTGGCTAGGAGCGGATTGAAGGGGATTGGAGGAGCCTATTAAGCATTGAACAATTTACCCATGCTTGTTTCCTATTCTTTGGTCGTGATAACGTTTGCAACCATGAATAGTACATATTGCTTTTCCAGGTGTGTGGAGAGACATGTGTATTCCTCCTATGACGAATTCCTCAGGCTCCATGAAGGTAAGCCTGTCTTAATGGGCTTGATTGTTGAACCTAACTTGGTACTTTTATCCATGTCACGACATTGAACCAGACAGTCACTCATGTCCTTAGGATATTAACGGTATACATCAATAATTCATTCTATTTTAATTGCTTGCAAAACTTTTTTGGCCCTTTAGATGAGTTCCACGCATCAAGAAGTCAAGATTCCAGGAGGCCTAAAATAGGTAAACTTGTTGTCATATCTTTTGTGCTCTCAGTAGTCGCCTATTACTTGTTTTAATTAGTTGATCCATGTGTAGTGTATCAATTTGTCTTAGTATTTTTATTCATGGGGATGCCTGACTCAAATGAACTCATGTTCAACACTGAGCAACCTACTTATAATTTTGGAACCTATAAAAATTCTAAGCTAAGAAAGGTAATAAAAAGGAATGGTATTATAGTCACATCATCTGAACAACAGTGAAGGGAAGGGAGGGATAGATGGTCTGAATGCCTATAAATGTCGTTCCCTTGGTCTGCTTCTTAAATTTGAAACCAAGATACTATAGTCAAATACTTCTAAACTTGAAGCCTGTAAATTGGAATCACCAAGTTAAATAAGAATAGGGGTAACTATTCATAGCTCAGATGGTTGTCATCCAATACGTGCGCTAAGGCACAGACAGGTGATGTTGCATATTCAATCCCCTAGACAGTAAACCATTGAGGCATATTAAAACACATTTTCCATGAGGTTTCCTAAGTGATCCTTTAGGTAAACAGAACCATACCTAGCTCCATATGAAACTATTTCCCGGTTTGAAGTACACCTAAGTTAAGGTTCATACATTGGAGCTCTGGCAGTAAAACAATAGTCCTTACCTTGAGACAGCTTAGATTAGGATGAGGTGGATGGTAATATGGCATGAGCAACATACCGCAGTTCATGCATGCAGGAAATCATTTTTACTTTCTTTCCTAGCCATGGTAGCTGTGTTGCTCCTTACCAAGGCACTACATGGAGCATCATATGGTTCATGATGTAAACATGGTTTTAGATCTGTCTATACTCACACTCAAGAACCAGCCAAAATGTGATATTCCACAACTTGAGAGAAATCAAAATGAAATCATGTACAACATAGTACATATGATTTACATTTACATTACATATATTTCTTTATACAAAAGTAATAAAATATTATAAGAAGGAATCAGGGAATAAGCAGCTAGAGCTATGGGCAGCCCTCACCTGATCCGCTAATACATATGAAAGAGACTTTTAGACTGTGTTGGAGAACATAATATGTTGGAAGTGAACATTTTTATAACTTTTCAATTGAATCCTTATTTTTTCCCGAACAGAGGAGCAAGAGGAAGAGGATAGAGGAGGCGCCACCCAAGGAGTCGGCTCGGGAGAAGAAGCGCTCTGAGAAGGTAACCAGTTGTTCTCTCCTGCATTTTGGATCAGGCCCTTGGTTAGTTCAGTTGCTGGGCGGTTTAGCTGATGTGCGGTGATGTGGGTGCATGTGTGTTGTGTGTGTAGGAGAGGAGGGCGCAGCTTGATTCAATCCATGTCAAGTCAGAGGCTGCTGCGAGGTTTGCACATGCAAGTAGAATTTAGATGGTGAGGTTTTGTCTCTGTTCCCATTTTTATAACGACTAGGTGTTTGAATTCCTAAGATTAAAGTTTATGTAGATTCTTCTTTGTAATTAGATCTCTGTTAGGCATCTAACTGAATAAATGATCTCCATTATGGACTGGTTATATTATTTTCTGTGCGATCGGATGGGTTAAAGAAAAGACGTGAAATGGTATTTTCTAGTATGGACTGTATAAATGTAATTATATTCCTATGCTGGTACGTCTGTCTAACCTTGCTATTACACTTCTATTATGGCTTTGTGTTTACCCAAAGTTCCAAACCTTTCATGTCCTGCTTCGCTTTCAGGTGGATTTATCTTGCAAATGGTATGTGGATCCGTTCTAGAGGCAATGAGCCTTGCAGCCAGGTAACATGACCACCTCAGTCGCTTCCCTTGAGTGCCAAAAAACCTCTATTCACCTGCCCTTTATAATTTCTGTTGACTTGCCTCCCCTTTTCAGTTTGCAGTATAAAAATCCCCAATTATGTCCGCTGCTGGTTCGACGCAGCGTGTGCCTAGGATTTCTACTGCCAAGCATAAGAAAGTATTTGAAATCAAGAACTTGCATTCATTCAATCATAATGTGTTTCCTATCAAGCATAAGTGTGTGCGTTTTGTTTGATATCTGCTTTAATAGGAGATTGTTCTTGTCACCCCAAAAATGTTCCCATTCTACTTTCGGGCAGGTGAATTGCAAAGAAATGGTCTGTTCGCAACTGGTGCTCTCGGGCGACTCCATCACCGAGCAGCCCTTCGCCCCGGTGGCTGCGGTGTCGCACTGGCTGACACCTGCTCGCAGTTGCATTACAAGTTTTACTGACTATGTATTTTCAGGTTTATTCAATTTCGGTTGTAATGCTTCTGACAACAGTTGTATCTGTCCTCTTGTTCAGCTTCCATGTATCCCTCGCATCCTTCCTTGGATCCACATAAGTGTTAATGATAATTTTGTTGCATCTCCTCTGCTGATCAGAGCTTTCAAACTCATGACAGAATAATGTACTAAACTTCAGTGTGGTGTCTATCTCAGTGTACCTACACTCAGTTGGAAAACTTCAACCACACTGCAACAAGGTTTATAAAAGGTACTGTTACTATTGTTAAAATTAGTCATTTTAGCTATCCGCTTCTATTTCACCGTGCTTGCAGGTTTGCTATGAGGAAAAACAAATTTATGGGCTCAAACAAAGTGTGATAGTGAAAGTCATTTTGCTTCCAGCTTAAGGTCAGTTAATCTTGTTTCAGTACTTTGTCTTGCTGATTTACTTGCCCCACACAATTGTTGAATCACATTGCTTATGCATTTGTGGACTGTGCTACATATATTTATGAGAGAATTCCATGTGTGTTGTAAAAATTGCTCTCACATTTATACCACAGAAAAAGTGTGTTACCCTATGGTATCGCAATTCGAGTTTTAGTCTACCACTGCTGCCTGTTTTTGCTAACTTGGACATTAACTATAAAAACATTATGAATTATTGATTAGGTTGAACAGAATGTTGTTATGAGAACAAACACAGATTATCTCACTGAATTATTGATTACTTGTCTTGAGAATACTGTTATTGTAGGAAGCTTGTGCATTGCGTGTATATGAAAAAAGAATCTTACATAGGTATCGATCTTCTCGGAGATGTTTATTTATTGGTGTTTGAGAATATTTATTTATTTATTTATTTATTTGAATTATTGCATGCACAGTTCGAAGGATCGAGATAACTGTAGTTGTGTTGGCTTTCCTTTTTCCATTCAGTGCGTAGTTGATGGCTAACTTCATGACTATCATGAGTGACTTAACTGATTTTGTCAAAGAATTCAATTAGTAACACGCCTGATGAATCATAATCCTCTGTGCTACCTGTACCCGCCGTAGTAAAATAAAATATTATGGCCTGTTAGCCTCCTTGCTTTGTTAGTTTGGAGAGTACTCTGTAATTTTCTTGGTTGCCTTGTAATACCAGGTTACTATAGCTGTCTGCATCGAGACTGTTTTGTGTCTTGAACTAAGAAAAAACTCTCCATGGTTTGCAGAACCAAGCCAAGAAAACAGATATCAACTGTCACGCCACACTCAAAAGCTTGTTTGGTGGGAGGGACAAGGTTGGGATGCTGGAGATCTCCAAGCTTTTGAGCCGTGACTTCCCGAAAATCTCCAAGCTTTTGTGGTCCATGGAGCCAGGGATGGCTCTTTGGTAAAAGATTTCGTTGTGGATGGACTCTTTTATGGTCCATGTTAAGTTCCAAGTCCCACTAGGTGGTTAAGCAGAAAAATCTTGTGATGGCATTAAGACTTTCAGACTTTGTTTTTGGGTCTGATGCATGTAAAAAGGATTCCCAGTGTTTCTGTTGCTCTTGCGATCCTGTGAGGACACATATGAGAGAAATATTTAGTTTGTTGATGGCAAATCTTGTCTTATGTTCATGCTTGTGCCTATCTGATCAAGCGTTATGATATGATTCCATGCGTGGTACTGTGTTCTTTAGAGATGTACTTAATTATGTTTTTCTTGCATTTCATATTGCTTTGTCTAATTGTTACCGCAAATTAAGATGTTATTATAATTCCAATTTGATATGCCTCATCATAACCATGGTTACTGTAGGGCGCACGAAGTGCGCCTCCTGATCTAGTATTACTAATAGTATAATGCTGGTGCGTTGGGACATGTTAGACTTGGATAGCTGCATCATGTATGTATGGTTCATTTTTAGTAGAGCATAGTTTGATTCTACGCCACAGTGGACCTGGATCTGCTATCGCTTTCTGAGTTGGTGAATCAGTCTGTCAGGATAATATCTCCTAGATACAACATGATCTGATGCAAGATCACGAATCTTTTTCTCGGCTGTCTCCATGGTAATTTTTGCATTTGTAATGAATTAACTTTAACCATGTTCTGCAATTTTTTTTAGAATTTTAGGGCATTGTCCCGGTATTAGCATTAGCAAAGACAAAAAAACATATGTTTACAGCTTACAGGTGGATTTCACCTATTAAAAAAACCTAGAAAAAAGCTACATAAAACATTACAAGTTTAATGCCAACCGTTTGGATTGGTGCAGCTGCTTAGACTAAAGTCAGCTGTTTGGACTGCTCGCCGCTTCGCTTCGGATTAAAGCCAACTGTTTGGATTGTTGCGTCTGCAATCTATAAAAACAAAAACACTGTAGAAGCAGTAGAAACTGGTATGGATTAAAGTCAAATGAACATGGTATCGTCCTCCCAACACACACAACTAACCTAAGGACTCCCCCAGACTTAATAGAGCAAACACATGAAAATATTTTTACCCTCTCATTTGGTTAAGAAAAAATGTTTCTAACTTGGCGCCGATCTGGACACCAAACACTAGAACAAACCACATGACGGTGCTTTTTATGGAGACGCGGATGGTCCGCTGCACAGGGTCAGACGGTCCACGACCTAGGTGCAGGAGCGAATCCTCGTCTGCACGCTTTCGGACTGTCCGTGGTGGCGTAGAGGGTCTTCTTCTCCGTGAAGAACCCTAGAACTCGCCCCGAGAGAGATCCAGTCGAGGGGAAGAGTTCCAAGGCCTTGCTCCGGGTCGGCAGTTTGCCTGGTACATCTCTAATCGGCATAGAGTCGAAGAGAGATTGTTGTGGAAGATTAAACTAGATTTAAACCTAAGACTAGATTACTCCTACTTCTAGGAATTGGAAGAACGATGCAAATAAAGTAAAATTGATAAGTAGATTTGATTGGATCGATTGTGTGGGTTCAATTGGTTGTAACCCTTCATCTATATAAAGAGATGAGTTCCGAATACGTTACAAGTCAGTTCCCGAGTTAATGCCGTAGGTTTCGCTAACAAATCCCGCTAGAAATCCAGAACCCTAACTGATTTTACGCACGTGCGGACCGTCTATGTCGCCACCACGAACAGTCCGGACCATGGACCGTGCAGCCCTAGGGGCGGACAGTCCGCATGTCATTTTTGTTGTTCAACATATGCCCCTGCCTTTTGGTGAAGGTTGACGAACCAAAATCATATGCACTAAGCCTAAAGCAAGTCATCACCTTTTCAATCCAATCGGGTGATCATTCAATATACCTCTAATGTATAAAGTCCGTTTCAGATTGCATTTCTCTCGGGCAGGACCATTCGGTCAATGGACCAAAAGGTATGGAATGGAGTTGCCCCCCAGCCTGAATAGGCAAAGGGACTATGTATGTACCATAGGTTCATCATCATACAATTCCACATTTGAACAGAATAACATATTGACGATGGGTAGTGAAAGGGAAATAGGGTTAACCATTTCCTATAATCGATTTTGGTGGTTGACGTACAACACAAACTACATGGACTAACTAGTTTGTCTAGATATCATTTATCTCAGGTGCATAAGGTTCAACACAAACTAAGAAAGAAATTCAGTTATGGACTCAATCGAAAATTGGAGCAAGACATAGAGTGTGCTGATTTTTGGCGCACCAGATAATGTCCGGTGTGCACCAGACAGTGTCCGGTGTGCACCAGACAGTGTCCGGTGCACCAGGCCAGGCGCCCTTCGAAGAAGCCACTCTCGGGAATTCAGAGGCGCGCTCCGCTATAATTCACCGGACTGTCCGGTGTGCCACTGAACTGTCCGGTGAGCCAGCAGAGCAACGACTCCCTGCGTGCCAACAGTCGACTACAAAACGCTATAGTGCGGAACAGTGCCGCGATAGAAGTTTCAGCGCAGAAGTAAGAGGTCACCGGATTGTCCGGTGCAGCAAAAAGACAAACGCCTCCAATGGTCAACTGCTCCAAACCCTAACTGACGCGCCGACGTGGCACGCACCGGACAGTGAACAGTGACTGTCCGGTGCGCCCATCGCCAGCAGCCTTTGCCAATGGCTAGGAAGTGGTTGGGGGCTATAAATACCCCCAACCACCTCATTCATTAGTATCCAAGTTTTCAGAAATTCACATTCAATACAAGAGCTATAACATTCACTCCAAGACACAATTCCAAAGATCAAATCCTCTCCAAGTCCCAAATTCATCTCAACCACTTAGTGACTTGAGAGAGAGAATTTGTGTGTTCATTTGCGCTCTTGTCGTTTGGATTGCCTTTCTTCCTTCCTAACTCTTTCTCTAAGTGCTTGTAAAGCTAAGCAAGAGACACCAAGTGTGTGGTGGTCCTTGCGGGGTCTTAGTGACCCGTGTGATTAAGAAAAAGGCTCACTCGGTCCAAGTGACCATTTGAGAGAGAGGGAAAGAGTTGAAATAGACCCAGCCTGTGTGGCCTCCTCAATGGAAATTAGGTTCTTTAGAACTGAACCTCAGTAAAACAAATCATCATGTCTACTCGCTTTGATTCTTGCTTGATTTGTTTTGCTCTCTTTCCTCTCTCCAACGTTTCCTTGCTAGTATTAATTTGAGTTTGCTCCCATACATCATCCGCATCCTTTGAGCGACTCTAAGCAAGAGAAACATTCTTTCGGACTTGAATTTAATTCTAACGCTAACCCCGACCCTAGTGTGTGTTTAAAGTTTATAAATTTCAGGTTTCACCTATTCACCCCCTAGGCGACTATCAATTGGTATCAGAGCAAGTGCTTCATTAAGAGCCTAACCAACTCGAAGCGATGTCTGGAGATCACGCCAAGAGGGAGATCGTGACCGACGACAAGCACGCGGGCTCGGGGAAGACTCTCTCAAGAGAGTCCAGCAACAAGTACAAGGAGGAATACTCTTCCTCCATCAAGTCACATAGGAGGGGTGACAAGAAGAAGAAGATGAAGAAGGTGGTCTACTACGAGACCGACTCTTCGTCAGCCTCCACCTCCGGCACCGAGTCGTCCACTACTTCTAAGCGCCATGAGCGCAAGAAGTATAGTAGGATGCCCCTACGCTATCCCCGTATTTCAAAGCGCGCTCCATTACTTTCTGTTCCTTTAGGCAAACCACCATATTTTGATGGTGAGGACTATTGCATGTGGAGTGATAAATGAGGCACCATCTAACCTCACTTCATGAAAGTATTTGGGATATTGTTGAGTTTGGAGCGCAAGTACCACAAGTGGGGGATGAGGATTACAACTCGGAAGAGGCCGCCCAAATTAGGCACTTCAACTCTCAAGCAACTTCTATACTCCTTGTCTCATTGTGTCGAGAGGAGTATAATAAGGTGCAAGGGTTGAAGAATGCCAAAGAAATTTGGGACGTCCTCAAAACGGCGCACGAAGGGGACGAGGTGACCAAGATCACCAAGCGCGAGACGATCGAGTGAGAGCTCGGTCGATTCGTCCTCAACAAAGGGGAAGAGCCGCAAGCTATGTACAACTGGCTCAAAACAATGGTGAACCAAGTGCGCAACCTCGAGAGCACAAAATGGGATGCCCATGAAATGGTCAAGGTTATTCTTAGATCCCTCGTATTTTGGAATCCTACTTATGTTCAATTAATACGTGGGGATCCTAGATACAAGCAGATGTCTCCCGAGGAGGTGATTGGAAAGTTTGTGAGCTTTGAACTTATGATCAAAGACTCTAAACACATTGTCAACTTGGAGCAAGGCGCCACCTCCATACCCGAGGTGCAACCCGTTGCATTTAAGGCAACAGAAGAAAAGAACGAGGAGTCTACACCAAGTAGGCTTCCAATCGATGCCTCCATGCTCGACAACGAGGAGATGGCGCTCATCATCAAGAGCTTTTGCCAAATCCTCAAGCAAAAGAGGGGGAAGGACTACAAGCCCCGCTCCAAAAGGGTGTGCTATCAGTGTGGTAAGTCCGGTCACTTCATTGCAAAATGTCCATATTCTAGTGAAAGTGACAGGGACAAAGATAAGAAGGGGAAGAAGAAGGAAAAGAAGAGATACTACAAGAAGAAGGGCGGTGAGGAGCACATGGGACGCGAATGGGACTCCGACGGGAGCTCCACCGACTCCTCCTCCGACGAGGACACCGCCAACATCGCCGTCAACAAGGGCCTCCTCTTCCCCAACGTTGGCCACAAGTGTCTCATGGCAAAGGATGGAAAAACAAAGAAGGTAGATTCTAGAAGTACCCCCAAATATACCACATCTAGTGATGAGGGTAGTTCTAGCGATAATCAAGATGATTTAATTTCTCTCTTTGCCAACCTTAATATGGACCAAAAGAAAAAATTAAATGAACTAATAGAGACCATTAACGAGAAGGATGATCTCTTGGAATGCCAAGAGGACTTGCTCGTTAAGGAGAACAAAAAATTTGTTAAGTTAAAAAATGCTTTTGCTCTAGAAGTAGAAAAATGTGAAAACTTAACTAGAGAGCTTAGCATTTGCAATGATTCAATTTCATGTCTTAGAGATGAGAATGCTAGTCTCAATGCTAAGGTTGATGAATTGAATATTAGCAAACCATCTACATCTACTGTTGAGCATGTTCCCATTTGCACTAGATGTAAAGATGTTAATATTGAAGCTATTGATGATCACCTTGCTATGATTAAACAACAAAATGATTATATAGCTAAATTAGATGCAAAAAATTGTCGAGCATGAACTTGAAAACGAAAAATTTAAATTTGCTAGAAGCATGCTCTATAATGGGAGATGATCTGGCATTAAGGATGGCATTGGCTTCCAACAAGGGAGCCAAAGCAATGTCAAGCTTAATGCCCCTAAAAAATTGTCTAATTTTGTAAAGGGCAAGGCTCCCATGGTTTAGGATAGAGAGGGTTACATTTTGTATCCTGCAAACTATCCTGAAAATAAAATAAGGAAAATTCATGCTAGAAAATCTCACACTGTTTCTCGTCATGCATTTATTTATAAAAGTGAGGCTTCTAGTTCTAGGCATACCACTCACATTAAAATGCCTAAGAAAAAAATTCCTACTGCATCAAATGAGCATAATGTTTCATTTAAGAATTTTGATGCTTCCTATGTGCTAACTAACAAATCAGGCAAAGTAGTTGCCAAATATGTTGGGGGCAAACACAAGAGTCCAAAGACTTGTGTTTGGGTACCCAAGGTACTTGTTTCTAATGTAAAAGGACCCAAGACCGTTTGGGTACCTAAGAACAAGGCCTAAACTTATTTTGTAGGTTTATGCATCCGGTGGTTCAAGTTGGATAATAGATAGCGGGTGCACAAACCACATGATATGGGAGAAAAGGATGTTCTCCTCCTATGAGAAAAATGATGATCCCCAAAGAGCTATCACATTCGGGGATGGAAATCAAGGTTTGGTCAAAGGTTTGAGTAAAATAGCTATATCTCCTGACCATTCTATTTCCAATGTTTTTCTTGTAGATTCTTTAGATTACAATTTGCTTTCTGTTTCTCAATTATGCAAAATGGGCTACAACTGTCTATTTACTGACATATGTGTTACTGTCTTTAGAAGAAGTGATGATTCAATAGCATTTAAGGGAGTGCTAGATGGTCAGCTATACTTAGTTGATTTTAATGATAACCAAGCTGAACTAGACACTTGCTTAATTGCTAAGACTAACATGGGTTGGCTCTAGCATCGTCGACTTGCCCATGTTGGAATGAAGAATCTTCACAAGCTTCTAAAGGGAGAGCACATTTTAGGACTAACAAATGTTCATTTTGAGAAAGACAGGATTTGTAGCGCATGTCAAGCAGGGAAGCAAGTTGGAGTCCACCATCCACACAAGAACATCATGACGACTGACAGACCACTTGAGCTACTCCACATGGATCTATTCAGCCCGATCGCTTACATAAGCATCGCCGGTAGTAAGTACTGTCTTGTTATTGTGGATGATTATTCTCGCTTCACTTGGATATTATTTTTGCAGGAAAAATCTCAAACCCAAAAGACCCTAAAGAAATTCTTAAGACGAGCTCAAAATGAGTTCGGATTGAGAATCAAAAAGATAAGAAGCGACAATAGGACGGAGTTCAAGAATTCACAAATCGAAGGATTTCTTGAGGAGGATGGCATCAAGCATGAGTTCTCCTCCCCTACACACCTCAACAAAATAGTGTAGTGGAGAGGAAAAATAGAACTCTACTGGACATGGCAAGAACCATGCTTGATGAGTACAAGACACCGGGCCGGTTTTGGGCGGAGGCGATTAACACCGCCTGCTACTCCATCAACCGGTTATATCTTCACCGAATCCTCAAGAAGACATCATATGAACTCCTCACTGGTAAAAAGCCAAATGTTTCATATTTTAGAGTCTTTGGGAGTAAATGCTTTATTCTTATTAAGAGAGGTAGAAGTTCTAAATTTGCTCCTAAAGCAGTAGAAGGCTTTTTACTAGGTTATGACTCAAACACAAGGGCATATAGAGTCTTCAACAAGTCCACTGGATTAGTTGAAGTTTCTTCTGACATTGTGTTTGATGAGACTAATGGCTCCCAAGTGGAGCAAGTTGATCTTGATGAATTAGATGAAAAGGCTTCGTGCGTCGCACTAAGGAACATGTCCATTAGCGACGTGTGTCCAAAAGAATCTGAAGAGCCCATACAAGCACAAGATCAACCATCATCTTCCATGCAAGCATCTCCATCAACTCAAGATGAGGACAAGGCTCAAGAAGAAGAGGATGAAAATCAAGATGATGAGCCACCTCAAGGGGAAGACATTTATCTCACCGACCGGTTCTATCCGAAGAGCCCATACAAGCACAAGATGATGAGTCACCTTTGGTTTTTTCTGGTTTTTCACCAACCGGACGGTCCGCGCCTGAGGCCGGACGGTCCACGCTTGGTCTCGGATGGTGCTCGCTTCTCCATTGGACAGTCCGTAGTGTAAACTTGTGTTTTTGCAGTGTTGTTGTCCGAGGGTCACCGTGGTGTTGCGGACGGTCCGCCGCAAGGGCCCGACGGTCCGCGCTTAGGTGTTTTTCCAAAAAGCTTATCCTATCCAGATAGTCGATTTAGAATAGTTGTAGATGAACTTATGCACCTGAAAAATGATTGACTAGGAAAACTGATTAGTCCACAAGGTTTGTGATGGTCGTCAAACACCAAAAACGATTCTAGGAAATGTTGAGGCTATTTCCCTTTCAATCTCCCCCTTTTTGGTGATTGATGCCAACACAAACCAAAGCAAATACAAAGTGTAACTAGTTTGCATTTTGACAGATGTGCATAAATTATTTTGAAATGAAAACATTTCTAAGCATATAAGTTTGATTTGATATTTTTAACATTTTGGACCACATTTGCACCAGTGAGATTGTTTTTGCAAATCATTTGAGAAAAAGCTTTTCAAAATCTTTTGCAAATAGTCAAAGGTATGGAAATAGGGTTGCAAGAAGTATTTTAAGATTTGAAATTCCTCCACTGTTTCAAATGCTTTTCCTTTGACTAATAAAAGCTCCCCCTGAAATAATTCTCCCCTTAGCTTTCAAGAGGGTTTTTGAAATGATTTTCCCTTTTTGAAATGGACACCAAATAATATTATACCAATTGAAATTCTTCATACTAACCTGATATTTTGAAACTAAATAAGGTACCAATTGAAAATGGGCTCAAATACCAATTGAAATAAACATTTTAGAAAATTTTGAAATGGTGGTGCGGTCCTTTTGCTTTGGGCTTAATACTTTCTCCCCCTTTGGGGCCTAAACTTTCTCCCAAATGGTAAAATAAATATGAGTGAAGGGTCATACCATTGAGAGTTACATGAGTAACGACAAAGGATAAATAATACGGTCAGAGTTGGAGTGGAAGCCTTGTTTTTGCCGAATACTCCATTTCCCTTTCAATCTAAGACTAAGGATAGAAATACACTTGAAAGCACATTAGTCTTAGCCTTGGCACAAGAAGAATAAGAAATATGCATTTGTGCCAAATGAAAGAAACATGGTCAAAAGTATATAAATAAGCAATGTGTGCAATGTTTCAATCAAAGTTCCGAGAATCAAGTATATTTAGCTCATTCCTAAGTTTGCTAAAGATTTTCTCATCTAGTGGCTTGGTGAAAATATTGGCTAAATTGGTTGTTGGTGCTCACATAAGCAATTTCGATATCTCCCTTTTGCTGGTGATCTCTCAAAAAAATGATACCGGATGTCTATGTGTTTAGTGCGGCTGTGTTCAACGAGATTATCCATCATGCAGATTGCACTCTCATTATCACATAGGAGAGGGACTTTTTGCTCAATTTGTAGCCATAGTGCCTAAGGGTTTGCCTCATCCAAAGTAATTGCGCACAACAATGTCCTGCGACAATGTACTCGACTTCGACGGTGGAAAGAGATACAGAGTTTTGTTTCTTTGAATCCCATGACACCGGGGATCTTCCTAGAAACTGACAAGTCCCTGATGTGCTCTTTCTATCAATTTTACATCTGGCATAATCGGCATCGGAATACCGAAATAGATCAAAGGTAGATCCCTTGGGGTACCAAAGCCCAAACTTAGGAGTGTAAACTAAATATCGCATGATTCTTTTCACAGCCCTAAGGTGATCCTTAGGATTTGCCTGGAACCTTGCACACATGCATACAGAAAGCATAATATCCGGTCGAGATGCACATAAGTAGAGTAAAGATCCTATCATCGACTGGTATACCTTTTGATCTACGGATTTACCTACTGTGTCGAGGTCGAGATGCCCATTGGTTCCCATGTGTGTCTTGATGGGTTTGCCATTTTTCATTCCAAACTTCTTAAGTATATCTTGAATGTACTTGGTTTGGCTGATGAAGGTGCCCTCTTGGAGTTGCTTGATTTGAAATCCAAGGAAATACTTCAACTCCCCCATCATAGACATCTCGAATTTTTGTATCATTATTCTACTAAACTCTTCACAAGATGACTTGTTAGTAGAGCCAAATATAATATCATCAACATAGATTTGGCATATAAACAAGTCTTTTGCAATTGTTTTAGTGAAGAGAGTAGGATTGGCTTTACCAACTTTGAAGCCATTAGTGATAAGGAAATCTCGCAGGCATTCATACCATGCTCTTGGGCTTGCTTGAGCCCGTAAAGCGCCTTTGAGAGATTATACACATGGTTAGGGTACTCACTATCTTCAAAGCCGGGAGGTTGCTCAACATACACCTCTTCCTTGATAGGGCCATTTAGGAAGGCACTTTTCACGTCCATTTGATAGAGCTTAAAGCCATGGTAAGTAGCATAGGCAAGTAATATACGAATTGACTCAAGCCTAGCTACGGGTGCATAAGTTTCATCAAAGTCCAAACCTTCGACTTGTGAATAACCTTTTGCCACAAGTTGGGCTTTGTTCCTTGTCACCACATCATGCTCATCTTGCTTGTTGCGGAATACCCACTTGGTACCTAGAACATTTTGATTAGGACGTGGAACTAAATGTCATACCTCATTCCTTGTGAAGTTGTTGAGTTCCTCTTGCATTGCCACCACCCAATCTGGATCTCTTAATTCATCCTTGATCCTGTATGGCTCAATAGAGGACACAAAAGAGTAATGTTCACAAAAGTGTGCAACTCGAGAACTAGTGGTTACCCCCTTGTGAGTGTCACCGAGTATGGAGTTGACAGGGTGATCTCTTTGAATTGCTTGGTGGACTCTTGGGTGTGGCGGTCTTTGATCCCTAATTTCTTGATTATCTTCCTTGTCATTGTTGTCTTCATCTCCCCCTCGATCAATGTCCTCCTCTTGAGGTGGCTCATCGTCCTGATCTTCATCTTCATCTTCTTGAGCCTATTCCTCATCTTGAATTGGTGGAGATGCTTGCATGGAAGATGATGGTTGATCTTGTGTTTGTGGAGGCTCTTCAGATTCCTTAGGACGCACATCCCCAATGGACATGTTCCTTAGTGCGAAGCATGGAGCCTCTTCATCGTCTAATTCATCAAGATCAACTTGCTCCACTTGGGATCCATTAGTCTCATCAAACACAATGTCACAAGAAACTTCAACTAGTCTAGTGGATTTGTTGAAGACTCTATATGCCCTTGTGTTTGAGTCATAACCTAGTAAAAAGACTTCTACTGCTTTAGGAGCAAATTTAGAACTTCTACATCTTTTAATAAGAATAAAGCATTTGCTCCCAAAGACTCTAAAATATGAAACAATAGGCATTTTACCAGTGAGGAGTTCATATGATGTCTTCTTGAGGATTCAGTGAAGATATAATCGGTTGATAGAGTAGCAGACGGTGTTAATCGCCTCCGCCCAAAACCGGTCCAGTGTACTGTACTTATCAAGCATGGTTATTTCCATGTCCAGTAGAGTTCTATTCTTCCTCTCCACTACACCATTTTGTTGAGGTGTGTAGGGAGAAAAGAACTCATGCTTGATGCCCTCCTCCTCAAGAAATCCTTCGATTTGAGAATTCTTGAACTCCATTCCATTATCACTTCTTATCTTTTTGATTCTCAATCCGAACTCATTTTGAGCCCATCTTAAGAATCTTTTTAAAGTCTCTTGGGTTTGAGTTTTTTCCTGCAAAAAGAATATGCAAGTGAAGCGAGAATAATCATCCACAATAACTAGACAGTACTTACTCCCGCCGATGCTTATGTAAGCAATCGGGCCAAATAGGTCCATGTGGAGTAGCTCGAGCGGCCTGTCAGTCGTCATGATGTTCTTGTGTGGATGATGGACTCCAACTTGCTTCCCTGTTTGGCATGCTCTACAAATCCTGTCTTACTCAAAATGAACATTTGTTAGTCCTAAAATGTGCTCTCCCTTTAGAAGCTTATGAAGATTCTTCATTCCAACATGGGCGAGTCGGCGATGCCAGAGCCAACCCATATTAGTCTTAGCAATTAAGCAAGTGTCTAGTTCAACTTTGTTATCATTAAAATCAACTAAATATAGCTGACCATCTAATACTCCCTTAAATGCTATTGAATCATCACTTCTTCTAAAGATAGTAACACCTACATCAGTAAATAGACAGTTGTAGCCCATTTTGCATAATTGAGAAACAGAAAGAAAATTGTAGTCTAATGAATCTACAAGAAAAACATTGGAAATGGAATGGTCATGGGATATAGCAATTTTACCCAACCCTTTGACCAAACCTTAATTTCTATCCCCGAATGTAATAGCTCTTTGGGTATCTTCATTTTTCTCATAAGAGGAGAACATTCTTTTCTCCCCTATCATGTGGTTTGTGCATCCACTATCTGTTATCCAACTTGATCCACCGGATGCACAAACCTACAAAACAAATTTAGGTCTTGTTCTTAGGTACCTAAACGGTCTTGGGTCCTTTGACATTAGAAACAAGCACCTTGGGTATCCAAACACAAGTCTTTGGACTCTTGTGTTTGCCCCCAACATATTTGGCAACTATTTTGCCTGATTTGTTAGTTAGCACATAGGAAGCATCAAAAGTCTTAAATGAAATACTTTGCTCATTTGATGCATTAGGAATTTTCTTCTTAGGCATTTTAACATTAGTGGTATTCCTAGAACTAGAAGCCTCATTTTTATACATAAATGCATGGTGAGAAACATTGTGAGGTTTTCTAGCATGAATTTCCCTAATTTTATACTCTGGATAGTTTGCAGGATATAAAATGTAACCCTCTCTATCCTGATCCAAGAGAGCCTTGCCCTTTACAAAGTTAGATAATTTCTTAGGAGCATTAAGCTTGGTGTTGTTTTGATTCCCCTGTTGGAAACTAATACCATCCTTAATGCCAGGGTGTTTCCCATTATAGAGCATGCTTCTAGCAAATTTAAACTTTTCATTTTCAAGTTCATGTTCGACAATTTTAGCATTTAAAGTAGCTATGTGATCATTTTGTTGTTTAATCATAGCAAGGTGATCATCAATAGCTTCAACATTAATATCTCTACATCTAGTACAAATGGTAACATTTTTAACAGTAGATGTAGATGCTTTGTAAGTACTCAATTCCTTAATATTAGCATTTAAATTATCATTCTCAATTCTAAGACTAAAAATTGAATCATTGCAAACATTCAATTTTTCAATCTCAGAAACTAAACTAGCATTTTCATCTTTAAGACAGAAAATTGAATTGTTGCAAATGCTAAGCTCCTTAGACAAGTTTTCACATTTCTCTACTTCTAGAGCATAAACATTTTTTAACTTAACAATTTTTTTTTATCTTTAATGAGCAAGTCCTCTTGGCATTCCAAGAGATCATCCTTCTCGTTAATGGTTTCAATTAATTCATTTAATTTTTTTCTTTTGTTCCATGTTAAGGTTAGCAAAGAGAGAAATTAAATTATCTTCATTTTCACTAGAGCTACCCTCATCACTAGATATAATATACTTGGGTGTGGCTCTAGAGTGTACCTTCTTCTTTTTGCCATCCTTTGCCATGAAACACTTGTGGCCGACGTTGGGGAAGAGGAGGCCCTTGTTGACGACAATGTTGGCGGCGTCCTCGTCGGAGGAGGAGTCGGTGGAGCTCTCGTCGGAGTCCCATTCGCGCCCCATGTGTGCCTCACCACCCTTCTTTTTGTAGTATCTATTCTTCTCCTTCTTCTTCCCCTTCTTGTCGTCATCCCTGTCACTTTCACTAGAATATGGGCATTTAGCAATAAAGTGACCGAACTTACCACACCGGTAGCACACCCTTTTGGAGCGGGGCTTGTAGTCCTTCCCCCCTCATTTGCTTGAGGATTTGGCAGAAACTCTTGATGATGAGCGCCATTTTCTCGTTGTCGAGCTTGGAGGCGTCGATTGGAAGCCTACTTGGTGTAGACTCCTCCTTATTTTCTTCCGTTGCTTTAAACGCAACGAGTTGCACCTCGGGTGTAGAGTTGGCGCCTTGCTCCAAGTTGACAATATGTTTGTGAAAGAGAAATAGGGTTAACCTTTTCCCACAATTAATTTTGGTGGTTGAATGCCCAACACAAATATATGGACTAACTAGTTTGCTCTAGAATACATGTTCTACAGGTGCATAAAGGTTCAACACAAACCAATAAATATTCAAGTTAGGGATCCAATTCAAAGGAGCAAAGGAAACCAAGTGTGCTCTGGTCTGGCGCACCGGACTGTGTCCGGTGCACCAGGCTCGTACAAGGTTAAACCAGCCACTCTCGGGTTTCGGCTGGCGCACTCCGCTATAATTCACCGGACTGTCCGGTGTGCCACCAGACTGTCCGGTGCACCAGCGGAGCAACGGCTAACTCGCGCAACGGTTGACTGCAAAAGCCGCTGACAGAGGAACAGTGCGCGCAGAGTCAGAGCAGCAGAGTCAGAGGCGCACCGGGCAGTGTTCGGTGCCACAAGAAGACAACGGCGCCAACGGTCGACTACTCTAGAACCCTAATGGTTGGGTGATGTGGTGGTGCATCGGATAGTGAACAGTACCTATCCGGTGGCGCACCGGACTATCCGGTGCGCCCATCGCCAGGAGCCTTCCCCAACGACTTCTTGGTGGTTGAGGGCTATAAATACCCCCCCAACCACCACAACTCCAAGCATCCAAGTTTTCTGAAGTTCTCATTCAATACAAGAGCTAGTGCATTCACTCCAAGACACATCTCCAAAGATCAAAGCCTCTCCAAGTCCCAAATTCATTCCAACCACCTTGTGACTTGAGAGAGAGAGTGTTCGTGTTCATTTGTGCTCTTGTTGCTTGGATCGCTTTCTTCCTTCCTCATTCTTGTTCCAAAGTGACTTGTAATCAAAGCAAGAGACACCTAAGTGTGTGGTGGTCCTTGCGGGGTCTAAGTGACCCGTTTGATTAAGGAGAAAGCTCACTCGGTCTAAGTGACCGTTTGAGAGAGGGAAAGGGTTGAAAGAGACCCGGTCTTTGTGACCACCTCAACGGGGACTAGGTTCTTTGGAACTGAACCTCGGTAAAACAAATCACCATGTTCATTTGCTTGATTTCTATTTGATTTGTTTTCCCCCTCTCTCCCAGACTTAATTTTAGTTCTAACGACCGACTTGTAGTGTGTGTTTAAAGTTGTAAATTTCAGATTACGCCTATTCACCCCCCTCTAGGCGACTTTCAGTTTGGAGTCTTTGATCATAAGTTCAAAGCTCATAAACTTGCCAATTACCTCCTTGGGAGACATCTGTTTATATCTAGGATCCCCACGAATTAATTGAACTTGAGTAGGGTTGCAAAAACAAGGGATCTTAGAATAACCTTAACCATTTCATGCTCATCCCATTTAGTGCTCTTAAGGTTGCGCACTTGGTTCACCATTGTCTTGAGCTGGTTGTACATAGCTTACGACTCTTCCCCTTTGTTGAGGACAAATCGACCGAGCTCTCCCTCGATCATCTCGCGCTTGGTGATCTAGGTCACCTCGTCCCCTTTGTGCGCCGTCTTGAGAACGTCCCAAATTTCTTTGGCGTTCTTCAACCCTTGCACCTTATTATACTCCTCTCGGCACAAGGAGGCGAGGAGTATACAAGTTGCTTGTGAGTTGAAGTGCCTAATTTGGGTGGCCTCATCCGAGTCATAGTCCTCGTCCCCCACCTATGGTGCCTGCGCTCCAAATTCAACAATATCCCATATGCTTTCGTGGAGTGAGGTTAGATGATGCCTCATTTTTATCACTCCACATACAATAATCTTCACCATGAAAATATGGTGGTTTCCCTAAGGGAACGGAAAGTAGAGGAGCGCACTTGGAAATACGGGGATTTCGAAGAGGCATCTTACTATACTTCTTGCGCTCATGGCGCTTAGATGTAGTCGACGACTCGGTGCCGGACGTGGAGGGTGATGAAGAGTCGGTCTCGTAGTAGACCACTTTCTTCATCTTCTTTTTGTTCTTGTCACCCCTCCTATGTGACTTGATGGAGGAAGAGGATTCCTCCTTGTACTTGTTGCCAGACTGTCTTGAGAGAGTCTTCCCCGAGCCTGTGGGCCTATCGCCGGTCACGATCTCCCTCTTGGCGTGATCTTTAGATATCACTTCGAGTTGGTTAGACTCTTAATGAAGCACTGGCTTTGATACCAATTAAAAGTCGCCTAGAGGGGGGAGGGTGAATAGGCAAAACCTGAAATTTATAAACTTAAACACATACTAAGGCTGGGGTTAGCGTTAGAATTAAATTCAAGTTCGAAACAATGTTTCTCTTGCTAAGAGTTGCTCAAAGGATGCAGATAACGTATGGGAGCAAACTCAAACCAATACTAGCAAGGAAACGTTAGAGAGAAGAAAGAGGGCAAACAAATCAAGCAGGAATCAAAGTGAGTAGACACGGTGATTTGTTTTACCGAGGTTCGATTCCAAAGAACCTAGTCCCCGTTGAGGAGGCCATAAAGGCCGGGTCTATTTCAACCCTTCCCCTCTCTCAATCGGTCACTAAGACCGTTGAGGGTGCTTGCTATTGACTACGTCGGCTCCATTGGTCTCGGCTGTAGCAGGCAAGGTGTTCTGCGAGGACTACTTTGCCTTTCTTCTCGACGAGGGCTGCCTTGGTGTTATCATCCATAGAGGAGGTGTCCCTTGTAGTCACTTTCTTGGGAGCCATCGTGGGATTTGTTGTTTGGAGCATGAACGATGGGCACCAAATGTTGGTACGAAAAATCACGAATCAAACACTCGAGAGCTGAGTAACAGTAAGTAGGACAAAATAGGAGCATAAATGCTTTGTTAAGTGTGTCCTGAATGCCTACAGGATCGGGTTATTTATAGGGGTAGCCGAGGGTTGGTGAACCTAAATACTATTTTGACCCCGGCCACCAACTATATTCCCAACATGCACTTTACAATGGGGTAATTATAGGGTGGCAAGCACGAGTTCTTCCGTCACACCCGAATTAATACCCTATCCAGACATTGATAGGTGGTCCCGAGGTGACTAGCTCCGTTCCACTACAGTTGGATGGTGCGAGGGCTCGGCGTCAGTCTCCTTTCCTTGCGGACGGAGGCACGGGCTCTTCACAGATCATGTCGACTTGTAATGCACGGGGCGTTCGGTCTTCACACCAACAACCCTCAACAACGGCTAGTAATTACCCTACCTAGTGTCGAACTATTGGTATTCTAGAACCACCGGCTAGTAATTATCATGCTTTACGCATATCAAAGCAGATGGTGTGCAAAGAGGACAGAAGAGTATACTGATTCGAGCAGAATGTCCCTACGTCCAGTTGATCTACTTGTGTTACCTTGCACTGGTTTGTAGTAGGGGGTTACAAATGAGCAAGAGAGGCATTGAGCTCCCAAGTTCGGCAAAGCAGATGAAGGTTGGGTAGTTGAGGGACGCCGTGAGGATGAAGCCTCCTCCCTCATCGCATGTATAGTGGAGAGACACCAAAACGGTTCTCCAAGCGCAAGAGACAACTAATAAACTCTACTATCCAATGGAGTGTCTATAAATATAGTCTATTAATAAATACAGAAGTAAATGCGCTTGTATATCATCATATTGATAGAACAGACGATGAATTCGTACAGTGGCAAATGAGACGTCTGTTGCTACTTGGGTTACGAGACAGAGGCATCTCTTCATGGAGAGACGACTCTACGTTTTTTTTGAAAATGCCCCCTTTAAACACCTTAAGAGCCTCTATATTAAACACCATTGTACATGCTCTCATACTATAGCCATGCCAAGGCCACCCTGGAGCTAGTTGTTTACGTTCCATTATGTCTTACAAGGGTTTATTTAGTGTCCTTTGTTGACTATCCAACGATAGAGTGGTTGAGCCGGTGTCAGTCTCCACACCATGGTAGATGACATACATGCTCTGACATACCTGCTCCTGTGTTGTCAATCGAACCTTACACTATGCCATTGACTGACGAGGCAATACGAACCCAAGGATACTACGCCGTGTTGGTCACGCGAGCATAGCATCCAAACCTAAAAGCGCCCCGATCCTTTGGGACTCAAATGTGATACAATTACTAGTCCCAGGAGGCTAGTAACCACATTCCTTACTTCAAATAGTACAGAGTTCGAATAAGTGTTATTACAATACCAGGGTACAAGCTCGAGAGAGCTAGAAATATAAAGCACAGTAGAAGATAAACTAGCCCAAGCCACAGGCAGAACTGGGTGCAGACACATCCCCCTCAATCAAGCATAGCAGAAAAGAAGTCTTCAGCTGCTGAAAAACATAAATAAATCTTGGTGAATACACTAGGTATTCCGCAAGCCCATCCCACTCCCGTAAGGAGAAAGGGACCTATATCATACATGCTTTATATGGTGGAGTTGAAGTCACTCTTCTTTTTCTCAGAGAAAGGCAGTACTTTTAGGGTTTTTCCCAAGGAAATAGAAATAACACATTACTCAACCACCACTGAGCTTCCCGCTCCCGTGGCATCGTTTTTTTCCAAAAAACACACTCACACACACATTTCCCTGTTCACGGATGTTGTAAAACACTAATTGTCATACCACACCAGACTCGGCCATACCTATGGACACGGACTATTCGAATAGGTTTGAACTCTGCGTAGAGGGGTACACTTTACCCACTAGTCCGGCTCTGTGATCCCATGGCCAATGAGATCGAATCCGAATCTCTTTCTTCCCTCGCACGTCCTAACCTTAGCGGTTATACCGGAAGGAGTCAGGCCACCGCCATGTCCAAACCGGACAAAACATTCCCCCTCCTTATCCTCCCGGTGCTCCCCAGCCTTCATAACCCTGGGGTTGAACCGTACAAGTCCAGATTGAGTGACTGCCCATATAGTCTCGAGTGGTTGTACTTATCATGAGTACAGGTAGTGAAGGATGACAAACCGGTCCTTATATGAGGGGACAATCCTTCTGCTCACGCCTAAACCAGCTGAGCCATCATCTTAGGCCCTCCCCTAAACCAGGGAGTCCCTGATCATCCCACTCACAAGGTGATGAGGGTGAATACCCTTCATCGCACGCTTTTTGAAAACATCGTTTAATCAAAACCACTGCACTTTTCCCATCCCACATTTTGTACTCAAAAGATGATTGTTAATGCGGGCTATCTCTCTGCTCACAATGCTATTATTCCATCCCTTAATCCCGGCTTAGGTAGTGGTAGAAAGAATGGGTAAATTATGCATCAAGGGAAGGATGAACTTGCCTTCGTCGAAGCTTTCCTGGCACAAAAGATTTATTTCGGAGGGGTCGGGTTCCTACCCTTCTTCCAGAGTTATAAATTCCGGAGGATCGGATCCCTCTTCCGCTAACAAACATAGATAACGAACAATACATCAATCATGGTGACTTGGTGGGGTGTGCCAATTATTATACATTATTATTTTTGTGCTCTATTATTTATTTAAACTATTTTTGGTGCATAAAATATCAGCATATAAATATATATATGAAAATGGGAAAAAGAAATGGGAAAGGAAAAAGGAAAAAGGAATTCTCAGCTAGCTGGGCTGGGGGGGATTTCGGCCCAGTCGAGCGCGAGCGCGCACGCGGGGCAGGTGGCCTAGCCGGCCCACGGAGGAGCGGCGACTGGCGCGGTGGACGCTGTGGGCGTGGGCCCACGCGTCAGCGAGAGGAGGGGGGGTAACGACGTGGAGCGGTGACGGGGGGCGAACTGGCCGGGGCTCGACCGCCGGTGAAGCCCCGCGGCGGTTCTCCGTCGGGGCTCCGGTTCCGCGACGGGGGAGTGGTGGCGAGGCACGGGCGGGGGTAGGGGATCATGGTGGAGGGGCCAATTTGGCTGGAGGGTGCCTGGGGTGGCTAGTCCATGGCGCGTGTTGGGGCGAAGGTGTAGACGCTACCTGTGGGGGATAGATATCCCCCGGGTCCACTAAAAGAGTAAAAGACCTCACGAAAGGCCCAAGGGCCCAATAAATCGTAAGGTCATTCTTTCGTGGGCCTGGGGGAGACAACCAGCAAAGCAGATCGACATGAGGCCGGATCGGTGCAAACCCGGGCGACCCACAATGTCGAGCGAGTGACCACAACTAGAGATCCGACTTTCCCGCGCTGGAGCCCCCATGCAACGGAGCCATGCGAGGATAAGTCGGTAGAACTACAAGGAGATAAACTCAAGCAGTTCACTATATTTTAGCTACACGTTGTTATCATATCCACATGTATTGCCCCACGGTCGAGTATATAAGGCCTAGGGGGCACCCTTTCAGAACGATCGACCCTATTACTTAGCCACCCACACCAACTCTCTGCATTCTCAATCCAGAGAGCTCTTCTGTAACCGCATTCACCAAGCATACTCACCAGGACGTAGGGTGTTACACATCTCTAAGCGGCCCGAACCTGTAAACCTTGTCCACTATCCCTCGTGCAATCGGCACGAACCATTTTGCTACAGTCGTCGACACCGTCCTACTCCTAAAAACACCTTGAGGGGCAACCCCGGGTGTGCGGTCGGACCCAAAACACCGACACTACCCTCCGCTCGATGCCTTCGCCAGTCTCGCTGCACCAACGGAGACGACGACTGACGGACTCCACCCTTCGTCCGACGCGCTGAAGGACGAAGACCCATGGCGAGGTCGCCCCGTCCCGCGGGGTCGCCCAACACGAGAGCCCACGTACAATCTGGCCCGTCATAACCCCGCGTGGTTGTTGCGCATTACGGGCCTAAATTGTAAAGGTTTTTATATTATTACAGTCTATAACCCTGCTTTAATGGGAATATTCCGGGGAGAACCTAGGCTCCTGAGGGCACATGCGTCCTTAATCCTTGACGCTGGGCACTCAGGCACCTATAAATACCCCCGCACAGTGCCCTTGAGAGGCTAGATTAACAGAGCTATTGCCATCTCAAGTTGAAACCCCGTTTACATTGCTTTCACTACCCCGTTGGATCAACTTGCCCTGGAGAGCAAGTTCCAACATTTGGCACCCACCGTTCGTGCTACGAAAACACCACCCGCGATGGCACCCAAGAGAACCACATCGAAGGCTGACGAAGCTGCGAAGGCAGCACTGCTGGCCGAGAAAAAGGGCAAGGCCCTTGTCGACAACACTCTCCAAGAGCCCTGCGAAGACGACGCAAATAGCAAGAAGCAGCGCAATGAACAACCCACTACCGAAGGTAGCCTCCGCACCTATAGCTCTGGGGGACAACAGCAGCCCCCCAGGCTTCGCTCCACCAGAGGGCGCGGACGCCACCGAGGACGGCGAAGTCATCGGCGTTTCGGCCGAAGAGCAGCTACAGCTGCGCGCCTTGTGCATCAAGAACCGCAACCTCCAAAAGCAAAAAGAGATCCTCGAGGCCAAGCGGCAAAGTGTGTCTGCACAAGCCAAGGTGCGACATATGACACGCGACGAAGAGCAGAAGGCACAGGAGCTTGAACAAGAGATCGCGCTTATGCAGAGCGACGGCCAACTCGGCCTGCAACACGGCCCACCCCTCCAGCAGCGCGCACAAATCGAAGACCTGTTCAACCCTTCGCGTGGACACGCCATCCCTCACGCCACGGCATTCTAAGGCGTCAATTACCTTGACGAGCGAAGTCCCCTGGCACCTCATCTGCAAGTGTCACCATGGCCCGCCAACTTCAGGGCAGGGACCTATCCCAAGTATAACGGCAGCACCGACCCAGCACAGTACATCATGAGCTATCAGGTCGCCGTTGCATCATCCGGAGGGGACGACGCCACGATGGCCAAGTCATTCATCATCGCCCTCGAAGGACCAGCCCTCACCTGGTACACCAGGTTGCCCCCATTGTCCATCGACTCCTGGAGAAGTCTCTAGGACAAATTCTTGCTCAACTTCCAAGGGTACCGCCCAGACACCGACGCCTTGGCTGAACTCTCACTCTGCAAGCAGCTGGAAAGAGAGACCCTGCGGGAGTACTACCGCAAGTTTCTGACCCTCAAGTCACAACTGCCTTTGGTCAACGACCAAATCGCCATCCACTACGCCATCAGTGGCCTTCGGGCCGGCGTCCTTTACAGCCACTGCATCAGGGATTCGCCCAGGAATCTCCAAGAGCTGTATCAGTTGTTCGAAAAATACACTAGATCCGAAGAGCTCCACCAGCGCAAGGTCGAGTCTCAGAGGAAACCCAAAGACCCTCCTCCGTAGTCCAGCCGTACATGGACAAGGCCCTCGTAGGCAGAATCCGGTCGGGACGGCCGCAATCAACAGCAGGTACACAACATCGCCAACCAGCACCCCGCTGGTGAGGCCCATCGCCGCCAGGAGTATCCCCCAGGGCCGTGGAAACAACACTCGCGGTCGGGGCTAGGGACGTGCGCAGCAGCCGCGTAGATTCTACTGCTTGTTCCACGGCAAAGACTGCGCGCACCCTACAAGAGACTGCCCAGAGATGAAGGCCACCAGAGACCGGATGGCACAGGCGCAACCATCCGACAACCCTAGAGTTATCGCGCACACATATCAGCAACCCCCTCTGCCTTACAACCACGGCCCCGCTCCACTTCCACAGCACCACGCATACCAACACCACCAGGCAGTACAAATCGTACCTCCCCCACCCCCACGTCCACACCATCAATAGCAAAACATCCACCACCCCAACCACCCCAAGCTCCAAAGCAAGAGGACTTCACCGATCAGCCTTATCGTGGAGTCATTCATATGATCACTGGGGGATCTAGCGCCGACTTCGACACAAAGCGGCAGAAGAGGGACCATTACCGCAGTATCAACCACGTCGCTGTCACCGGTCCGGTCGTGCAGACAAAGTGGTCCCATGTGCCATTGACCTTCGACGCCCGAGACGTCGATCTGCGCAGCGCGCCCCACATCGATGCCATGGTCATCAACTGCAGCGTGGCAGGCTGGGACCTGCACAAAGTCTTAGTCGACAATGGCAGCTAGGCGGATATCATTTTCCTCCATGCTTTCGATCGCATGGGCATAAGCCACAGCCTGCTCAAGCCATCGGACAACCCCCTGTACGGCTTCGGCGGCAAGGGCACCTTTCCTGTCGGCAAAATAGAGTTACCTCTCTCCTTCGGTGTAGCACCCAATGCCCGAAGTGAGCAAGTCACGTTCGACATCGTCGACATGGTGTACCCGTACAACACCATAATGGGCCGGGGCTCCATCAACAAGTTTGAGGCAGCTATCCATGGACTTTACCTGTGCATGAAGATCCCAGGTCCACAAGGCGCCATCACAGTTTACGGCAACCAGCAGGTTGCACGTAACATAGAAAGAGACTTCATCCCCGGACAATGAAACGTACACTGCCTCATGGCCCAGCGCGAGGTCCCCGAATATGCCAGTCCAACCGCCAAAGAACATGAAAAAGCATAGCTGCAGAGCAACGACGGGACCAAGACTGTTCCCCTCGACCAAGCAACGCCCAAGCAGACGGTCACCATCAGCGAAGACCTCACTTCGCATGACGAGGAGAGGCTCCTCTGTTGTCTGTCTAAGAATAAAGACGTCTTCGCCTGGTCCGCCCTTGACCTGGTCGGAGTCAGTCGCTCCATCATCGAGCACAGCTTAGGAATCGACCCTTCGGTGAGGCCAAAGAAGCAGCGGCTGCGTAAGATGTTTGACGAGAAGACAGAAGCCCCCAAGGCCGAGGTGCATCGCCTGGTCGAAGCCAAATTCATCGAGCCAATTGCCTACCCCACATGGCTCGCCAACATAGTAATGGTGCAGAAGAAGAGCGGCAAATGGCGGATGTGCATCGATTTCACCAGTCTTAACAAGGCCTGCCCCAAGGACAACTTCCCGCTGCCTCGAATTGACAAAATCATCGATAGTGCGGCCGGGTGCAAAGCCATGTCACTCCTTGACTGCTTCACCGGTTACCACCAAATATATATGAAGGAGGAGGACAAGGCAAGCACCAGCTTCATAACACCCTTCGGCACGTATTGCTTCATCAGAATGCTGGAGGGACTTAAGAACGCCGGGTCCACTTTCTCCCGGCTCACCAAAACGGTGCTCGAGAGCCAAGTCGGCAGAAATATATTCACATATGTGGACGACATCGTCATCGCCAGTAGAAGCAAGGAAGACCACCTGGCTGACCTCGCCGAAACATTCGCGAACATGCGGGACGCGCGACTTCGCCTGAACCCCGAAAAGTGCGTCTTCGGCGTTCGTCAGGGGAAAATCTTGGGCTACCTGGTGTCACACCGCGGAATTGAGGCCAATCCAACCAAAATCCAGGCTATCATCAATATGACACCCCCGCAGTCAGCCAGAGAAGTACAATGACTGACAAGCAGGTTGGCCGCCCTCAACAGATTCATCTCCAAGTCCGCAGAGCGAAGCCTCCCTTTCCTCAAAACACTCAGCGGCGCAAAAGACTTCGCATGGGGGCCAGAGCAGGCGGCAACCTTCGCCTCATTGAAGCAGTACCTATCGGAATTGGCAATTCTCACAAGCCCCGACCCTTCGCTACCCCTGTTACTCTATGTCGCGGCTTCGCCACATGCGGTCAGCGCAGCACTGGTTCAAGAGCAAACTAGAGAGGGCACGATCAGGCAATGTCCAGTCTATTACATCTCTGAAGTGCTCACAACATCAAAATGTAATATGACAGAACTAGAAAAGATCGCCTATGCAGTCATGATGGCCTCGCGCAAATTGCACCATTATTTCGAGGCATTCAAGGTCTGGGTCACCTCAGATAGAGGACTCGGCAAATTGTTTAGAAATCCGGAGGCATCAGTATGGATTGCCAAATGGGCAGCCGAACTCTCCGGCTACCACATCACATTTGAACCCAGGACAACCATCAAGTCACAAGTCCTGGCAGACTTCGTCGTCGACTGGACTAGGCCAATAACGCAGCCAGACCCATCCACAGAAAAAGTGTGGACAATCCATTGCGACGGCGCATGGTGCCATGCGGGGGCAGGCGCCGCTGCGGTCATTACTTCACCCACCGAGGTCAAGCACAGATACGCAACACGCCTCAGCTTTGCTTTGGAGTCTGATAGGTGCACCAACAACATAGCAGAATACGAGGCTGTCATCCTCGACCTTCGCAAGCTAAGGGCACTCGGTGTCACCACCTGCATCATCAGAACAGACTCCAAGGTAGTCGCCGACCAGGTCGAGAAAGACTATGCAGCGAAGGACCCCGCACTCATGCAGTACCTCGTGGCCATCCGCAGCCTCGAAAGACAATTCAAGGGTTTTATGCTGCAGCACGTGGACCGAGCCAAGAATGAGGAGGCCGATGCATTGGCCAAGGCAGCCGCTAGGGGCGAGGCCCTGCCCTCCGACGTATTCTACCACGTCATCGGCACGCCAGCCGTCCGCAGCCCAGAGGGGCTCCAAATAACCAATGACAGCGAGGGCCACCGCATAGTCAACCTCATCATGACCGAAGACTGGCGGGCACCAATAACCCTATTCCTGCAGGGGTACTATCATCCAACCGACATCAATGAGGCCAAGCGCCTCAAACACCGAAGCCGGGACTTCGCACTAATCGAAGGCCAACTTTACAAGAAGGGGGTCAGCCAACCGATGCTTAAGTGTGTCACCGAGACTGAAGGCGTCCAAATTCTGTGTGAAGTCCACAGCGGGACTTGCGGCTCTCACGCAGGGCCTAGGGCCCTAGCTGCAAAGGTGATCCATCAAGGTTTCTACTGGCCCGCCATGATTTGTGCCACAAATCGGGTCACAAGGTCCTGCGAAGCCTGCCAGAAATTTTCTCCACGCTCGGGAAGCCCTTCGCAATTCACGAAGTTAATCGCCCACACATGGCCTCTTCAGCGCTGGGGCCTAGACATTGTCGGGCCCCTGCCCACGGCTCAGGGGAACCTCAAGTTCACCTTCGTCGCCGTTGAGTACTTTACCAAATGGATTGAGGCGAGGGCTGTATCTACGATAACATCGAAGACTGCCCAGAAATTCTTCTGGCAAAATATTGTTTGCCGCTTTGGAGTACCGTTCGAACCCACAATCGACAATGGCAGGCAATTCGACAGCCAAGACTTCAAGGATTTCTGCTTCTCCATCGGCACCAAGCTTGCCCTCGCCTCAGTGTACCACCCTCAATCCAACGGAGTCATGGAACGCGCCAACGATAAAATTTTCACTAGCCGTCAAGAAAATGCTCCTCGATGACAAAAAAGGCAAGTGGCCAGACTTGTTACCTGAAGTGGTCTGGGCACTGAACACGACTGAGTGTAGGGCGACCGGGTTCACCCCTTTTCGCCTTCTATACGGATCGGTGGCCATGACTCCGCAAGAAATAAAACATGGGTCACCACGGACAGTCGCGTCGACCGTCCTCGACGTAGATGAGCCTACTTCGAAGGACCTCATCGATGGAGACCGCGTCTTCGCCCTATAGGCCCTAAACAAATACCAAGCTCAAACAAAAGCATGGCGCGACCACACAGTCATCCCGAGGGGAATTCAGCGAAGGAGACCTCGTACTCGTCTGGACAGCTCAGATAGAGTGCCGGGGAAAGTTGGAACCAAAATGGGAGGGCCCTTTCATCGTCAAGACGAAGGCGTCCCCTAGCGCGTACAGGCTCACAACGCCATCCGGCGAAGACTTAGAACATTCTTGGAACATTGATAATCTTCGCAAATTTTTTGTTTAACTCCTCAGGGCCGCCTCGCCCTTGTAATCCGCAAAACAGATTTATATCGGCCCGCACTCTTTTCCTCCCGGGGGGTGAGGTTTTTAACGAGGCAGAGCCATGTAATGTACACGCGAAAAATCCCCCGCAAAAATCACGTCGAAAAAGACCGCATCAACGGTCTTCGGCATTCGACCAACACAAAAGTCACCGCGAGGGGCAGCGCTGGCTACCTTCACGTGCGACGGTCCGTGCAAAAGTCGCCTAAGGGTGCAGCCGGACTAGCACAACAAGTGCGAAAAAATCGAAGTCTTCTTCAAAAGACTATCCGTGCAAAAGTCGCCCAAGGGTGCAGCCGGACTAGCACAACAAGTGCGAAAAAATCGAAGTCTTCTTCAAAAGACTATCCGTGCAAAAGTCGCCTAAGGGTGCAGCCAGACTAGCATAACAAGTGCGAAAAAATCGAAGTCTTCTTCAAAAGACTATCTGTCGGTGTCGGCGTTCCGAGACCGAGGGGGTCCCTGAGCCGACGAGTGAATGTCGCCGCGTGCCCCAGCCCAGATGGGTCGAGCGCGAGGGCGAGCGCGAAGGGGGGAGAGCGAGGCGGCCGGAGACCGGCGTGAGAGAGGTGGGAATCCCGCGGCCTTCGTGTTCGTCCCGCGCCCAGGTCGGGTGCGCTTGCAGTAGGGGGTTACAAGCGTCCACGCGGGAGAGGGAGCGAGCGGCTTCAAGCGAGCGCCTGTCTCGTCCTCGTCCCCGCGCGGCCAACCCTCTTTAAGAGGGCCCTGGTCCTTCCTTTTATAGGCGTAAGGAGAGGATCCAGGTGTACAATGGGGGGGGGTGTAGCAGAGTGCTACGTGTCTAGCGGAGGAGAGCTAGCGCCCTAAGTACATGCCGTTGTGGCAGCCGGAGGGATTTTGGCACCCAGCTGGTGTGATGTCGTGGCCGTCGGAGGAGCGATGGAGCCTGGCGGAGGGACAGCTGTCGGAGCGGTTGAGTCCTTGCTGACGTCCTCTTGCTTCCGTAAGGGGGCTGAGAGCCACCGTCGTCACAGAGTATGCGGGGCGCCATCATTGCCTGTCTGGCGGAGCGAGCCAGATGGGACGCCGGTCTTATTCCCTGCGGCCCGAGTCAGCTCGAGGGTAGGGTGATGATGGCGCCTCCTGTTGACGTGGCCGGTCTGCAACCTAGGTTGGGCGATGTGGAAGCTCCTCCGAAGCCAAGGTCGAGTCTGTCTTCCGGGGCTGACGTCGAGTCCGAGCCCCTGGGTCGGGCGAGGCAGAGGCCGCCGGCTGAGGCCAGGGCGGA
This sequence comes from Zea luxurians, assembly GCA_029449295.1. Lineage (NCBI taxonomy): Eukaryota > Viridiplantae > Streptophyta > Magnoliopsida > Poales > Poaceae > Zea > Zea luxurians. Next base: position 110,898,050 of record JAOPSE010000010.1, read on the forward strand.
GTCCGAGCCCTGGGGTCAGGCGGAGCGGAGTTCGCCGTCTTCTGGGCTTAGCCCTAGTCCGAGCCCTGGGTCGGGCGGAGCGGAGTTCGCCGTCTTCTGGGGCTTAGCCCGAGTCCGAGCCCTGGGTCGGGCGGAGCGGAGCTCGCCGTCTTTCGGGCTTAGCCCGAGTCCGAGCCCTTGGTCGGGCGGAGCGGAGTTCGCCGTCTTCCGGGACTTAGCCCGAGTCCGAGCCCTGGGTCGGGCGGAGCGGAGTTTCCTATGGTGCCTTCGGCAGGGCCTGACTGCCTGTCAGCCACACTCTGTCAAGTGGCACCACAGTCAGAGTGGCGCAGGCGGCGCTGTTCTTCTGTCAGGCCGGTCAGTGGAGCGGCGAAGTGACGGCGGTCACTTCGGCTCTGCCGGCTGGGGGGCGCGCGTCAGGATAAAGGTGTCAGGCCACCTTTGCATTAAATGCTCCTGCGATTTGGTCGGTCGGTACGGCGATTTGGTCAGGGTTGCTTCCTGGCAAAGACAGGGCCTCAGGCGAGCCAGGAAATATGTTCGCCGCTGGAGGGGGGCCTCGGGTGAGACGGAAACCCTCCGGGGTCGGCTGCCCTTGTCCGAGGCTAGGCTCGGGCGAGGCATGATCGAGTCCCTCGAATGGACTGATCCCTGACTTAATCGCACCCATCAGGCCTTCGCAGCTTTGTGCTGATGGGGGTTACCAGCTGAGAATTAGGAGCCTTGAGGGTACCCCTAATTATGGTCCCCGACAGTAGCCCCCGAGCCTCGAAGGGAGTGTTAGCACTCGCTTGGAGGCTTTCGTCGCACTTTTTTGCAAGGGGACCAGCCTTTCTCGGTTGCATTTTGTTCAGGTGGGTGCGCGCGAGCGCACCCGCCGGGTGTAGCCCCCGAGGCCTCGGAGGAGTGGTTTCACTCCTTCGAGGTCTTAATGCCTCGCGTAATGCTTCAGCTGGTCTGGTCGTTCCCTCATGCGAGCTGGCCGTAGCCCGGGTGTACGGTCGGGTCCCAAGTTCTTGGGCTGGTATGTTGACGCTGTCAACGGTTCGGCCGGAGCCGGGTTTGCGAGAGCAGCCCCCGAGCCTCTGCACAGGGCGAGAGGGCGATCAGGGACAGACTCGTCTTTTTACATACGCCCCTGCGTCGCCTTTCCGCAAGGAGGAGGGGGGGAAAGCGCCATGTTGCCCTCGATGGGCGCCGAACATGGTGTTTCCGGTGAGCTGCAAGCGGGTAATTCGAGTGGACGTCCGTGCCCCGTTCGTTAGGGGTCGGCTAGGGGCCCAGAGGCACGCCCAAAAGTACCTGCGGGTGATCTGCCAGACCCTGGTCCCCTGGCGACGGGGTCCGAGGGCTCGATGCCTCCCTCTGATGGGATTCTGTTACAAGATCGTTCCCGCTGGTCTCGGAAATGTCCTAGGGTACCTCGGGAGCGCAGCCCGAGCCTTGGTTATGTATCGAACGTACCCATGGTCATCCCTCGCTCGGCGTCTGAGGCGGCTGTGAACCCTTTGGGGGCCAGCCTTCGAACCCCTGATCAGTAATGGGCGCGGAGCCCGAGTAGCCTGAGGCGGCCGTGGAACCCTTTCGAGGGGCCGGCCTTCGAACCTCTTACCAGTAGTGGGTGTAGGGCCCACGCGATCTAAGGCGGCTGTCGAACCCTTCCGGGGGGCCAGCCTTCGAACCTCTGATCAGTAGGGAGGCTCGGAGCCTGGTTCCTTCAGGAGGAAGGATCCTTTTCAGGGTATCCCCCTTTCCCGGTCCCTGTTGCAATTGAGAGAAAGAAGAAAAAAGGAAAAGGATACGAAATCGAACGTCGCGGCGTACCTTTTTTGACGCGGTCATTATGGCGAAGGCGAAGCGTCGCCCGCTTCTCCTGCCAGAGGCGCCGCCTGTCCCGTCGCGGAGTTAATGCGATGGGGCGAGTGGTTGGCGAGGCTGTCGTTGCGCATGCGCGAGCCGTTCGAGGAACGGAGCACGGGCGCCTTGCCTTCACGCCGTGAGAGAGGGTTCTCTTGCTGCCCCCGGATGGGACGTGAGCTTGGCTGACAGCGGGGCCGCTGCTCCTGCCCGCCTGCCACCGCCATTACTGCCAGCCCATTTTTGGCCGCATTGACCGTCGCGCCAGGCTGGCGCTGCTGGGTCGCGCGCTGGGTTGCCTCGAGTCGTGGTATTGGTTCCGCAGTCGAGGAGGCGCGGGTAGTGGCGCAGGTGGCGGTGCAGTTGCATGCACGAAGCTTTTGGCGCGCCGGTTGCACGACGCGTGGGCCTGGGCCCCCATGCCGGGCGTGTTGGGAGTCGGAGAAGTGCGCCCACTTGGCGCGGTTGCATGCAGCCTGCATGGCTGCCCGCCCTTTCGCCCGCTGGTCTGGGCAAAAGTGGAGGGTCGCTTGTAACCGCTGGGCGGTTGTGCGCACCGCGCACGACAGTTTGGCTTCTTTTGCTCTGAGCCGGTTTGCATGACGTGTGGGACCCAACCCCCGCGCTGCAGGGGAGGACCTTGGAGTGTGTTGGAGAAGACTCAGCCCGCGATGGTTGGGGGCACAAGTAGGGAGAGTCGCCTTTAAAAGGAGGGCGACCCCCTTTGGAAGGCGACCATGTCTTCGCGCTCCCTTATGCATCGTGTCTTTCCACCTTCCAAGCCCCCGGATGGGGGATACCCGCCGTCTTTCCGCCTCATCGTTGGAGGAACGCAACTCCGTGGGAGTTGGTACCTTTCAGCCATCGTTCGGCTTCAAGGATTTTTATCATGCAGCCCGGCGGCACCCCCCTGCCGGCGGTCACCCAAGATGGTGACCTCCAGTTTGATGGTGGGGGAAAGCGAGCCGGGCTGCGGCCTCTGCCCCTCCCTCAGCCTCAAGGATTTTCATCACCAGGGCTGGGGAGGGGAGTGTGCCGAGTTGGGGTCGGCCCCCGCGTGGGCGGTGGCCCGCTCCTTCCCTCAGTGATCGGGGGGAAGGGCGGTTGTCGTCCGCGGCGCCGACAGCTGCAGCGTGCCTGGCTCTCGGACCCGAGTGGCTTCGGAGCCGGCTTCCGCCACGGCAGCTGGAAGAGGTTCTTCCGCCGACGAGATAGCCAGGGCCGCCCACGGACCGACCTCCAACTCTACGGTCTTCCGCCCGTCCTTGCCTCACGAGTTTGCGCATGGGTGGGGGCCTCCTGGCAGCGGCATCCGCCCTGAGGTCATCGCTGCCGCTGTTCGGCCCCCCGGAGCAGAAGTCGTCGTCGTCGCCGCTGCCGGAGCGGGCGACGACGCGTCGTCCGTCGGTCTTCTGTTGCTCCGCAGCCCCCCCATCGAGTGGGGTTGTTCGTACCTGCGAAGGTGGAACCGGAGTTCCGTTTGTAATGGCACTTTGAATGCCAGTGTTTTTGTTCATTGTGGCTGTCGAGGCCTGAACATGTATGTAATTTTGGTACGGAGCCATGTTTTTTCCTCATTTTCGAGCACTAAGACTCGCCTGTTGGGTGTCTGAACCGCTTCACCAAGCGTGAGTCGCCCCGTGCAATGGTGATGAGTGAGGTATCCGTATCCCGGAGGCGTAGGAGTCCCTCGGCTCGGTCGGCCTTGCCGCTTACGCGCACTCTTACCCGTCCATGGGGTTCTGTCACCGACGCAGTCGAGAAGGCTCGAAGGATCGCTTCGGTAGAAGAGCTTCCGAACGTGAAGACTTGTTCGGTCCGCGGAATCACTTATCCGAACGTGAGTTACTTATCGCAGAAGGTGATGAGTGAGGTATCCATATCCCGAAGGCGTAGGAGTCCCTCGGCTCGGTCAGCCTTGGCTGCTTACGTGTACTCCGTCGTTTTCAGGATCCACTTTCGAAGTAGTCAAAAAGCACGAAAGACATTCTGGCAGAAAAGATCTTTCTTCAAGGAAAATTTCGACGCAGAGGGGGTTCCAAGCTCACGCCCCCCTGGGAGGGGCCATTCGTCATCGCCAAAGTTCTGAAGCCTGGAACATACAAGCTGGCCAACAGTCAAGGCGAGGTCTATAGCAACGCTTGGAACATCCAACAGCTACGTCGCTTCTACCCTTAAGATGTTTTCAAGTTGTTCATATACCTCGCACCCACGCAAAGCTTAGTCATCAAGGAAGGGTCGGCCTCGCCTCGGCAAGGCCCGACCCTCCCTCGGGGGCTAAAAGGGGGGGAACCCCCTCTGCGTCGAAATTTTCCTTGAAGAAAGATCTTTTCTGCCAGAATGTCTTTCGTGCTTTTTGACTACTTCGAAAGTGGATCCTGAAAACGACGGAGTACACGTAAGCAGCCAAGGCTGACCGAGCCGAGGGACTCCTACGCCTCCGGGATACGGATACCTCACTCATCACCTTCTGCGATAAGTAACTCACGTTCGGATAAGTGATTCCGCGGACCGAACAAGTCTTCACGTTCGGAAGCTCTTCTGCCGAAGCGATCCTTCGAGCCTTCTCGACTGTGTAACACCCCTGGTGTTACTATAACTAAAACTTGAGCATGACATCATAGCATTGGCATTGCATATGTTTGATACACTTAGAGTGCATTCACTAGGCAAAAATTTCAAACAAGTTGTATTGTTTAAATGTTTTTGCAAATAGCACCCTGGATAGGAAACCTAACCCTAAATAGGGATTAAAGGGGTAAAACTTAACCCAAGATGAGAAAACCTAAAGGCTTTAGGGGAAAGAGTTATAAATATCCCCAAAAACAAAGTTGAGTCACATTTATACCCCTGGATACCAAAAATCTCAAATAGAACCCTGGAAAACCCTAAAACCAAACCCTAGGGACCTAAGTGCAAAATTAGTCCACTTTTGGACTAAAGTGCAAAAATCAAGTCAAATAAGTATCTTAAGTTATTTGGGTCACTCATATGTGAATTTGCAATCCAAAACTTAAGATTTGGACTTAAGTGCAAAAGTGCCACACTTAACCCTTTTGGGTTAAGTCTGGATTTCAGTGTGGTTCATCCACCTTGAAGCCCTTGTAACTTTTAAATCAGAGGGTTTTTTCCCTAGGTCACCACATCAAAATTGTAGTCCAATTATAGGAGAACAACTTTGTTTAAGGGTTCAAGCCATGATCTTATGAGAAATTTGGAGAAAAACCCAAGCAAAGATGGAATGTCAGACTGATTCAGTCTGAAATTCAGAGATTCAGTGTAATGGAGCCATCTTTGGAGTTGAATTCAACCATGATCTAGTTATCAAATCTCTCTGTCAGTTCATCTGAAAGGAACTCGCCATGGTACAGTAACTTGACTGGATCAGATCAACCGCGCGGCTGCCCTCAACGCCGGTGACCCTTCGCCGTGATTCATGCCGCCGCTGTTGGATTCGTGCTCTGGGTGAGTGGATAACGTCGTGCGGTAGAAGCCCCTCGCCGACGGTGAGCTGGAGGTCACTCCAGGTGACATCACCGTGGCTCTCTCTCCCTCTTTGCGGCTGAGCGGATTAACACGCCGGCGACCACCGTCTTCTGGCCATGCGCCGCGTGGCTCTCGCTTTCCACCGCACCACCGTGTCTTCCCCTCGCTCTCCGTGGCTCACCGGAGTAACCGCCACGCCTCTAGACACGTATTCACTGTGCCGCTCTCTTCCTCATCTCCGGCCGCCGCACGTCCTGCTCAAAATTCGCGGCCACCGCCCGCTAGCGCTATAAATTGACCTCGCCCGTAGTTGCGTAGCATAGTCACCCACCCAGCTCCCAGTAATCGTGAGCAACCGTGCCTCCAAGAACTCGAATTTGGATTTCTCCCCAAATCCACTTTCCGCCACCGTGAATCAAGCTCACCGTGGCCAGCTCGATTTAGGTAAGCTCAAGTCCCTCTGCTGCTTGTTCTAGCATCCCTCAGCTCCTCTCAAACTCCCTGACCCCTTTGATTGAGCTAAGTCGCCATAGTTCACCGGGAACACCTTCATCCATCCGCGACGTTCTCGGTCACCGTGGCTAGTGCTCCATAGTTAGTTTTAGATGCAATTAGTTTGGGGAAAATGCTCCCCTGGTCATGAATTTGGGTTAGTCTTAGTCCCGACGCCGGTCATCGCCTCAATCGGCCGGTATTGATGCTCGCCGAAGCTCGGCCGGGCGCGACGCCGTCGTGGACCTCCATCTGCGAAGAAATAGAAGTTCAGGGGCGTTTCTGGAAACTGTCAGTGATACGTAGAAACAGTGAATGACCTCGTTTGCTGTTTGACAAAAACGCGGGGGCCGTTCTGCAAAACCGCCAGGGCGCGGGCGCGCGCAAGCGCTTTCTCCCTCCGAGCTGGGCTACTGGGCTGAAATCAGCCCAGTACTATTCATCTGTTTTTCTTTTTCTTTTATCTCCTAGAGCCAAAACAATTATAGAAAACAGTAGAAAAATGGCAAAATTGTAAAACCAATTTTCCTAGGTTCATAATTTTCCCTAGAATTTAATAAAAATAGTTTTGTGATTTTTAGTGGAAATAAGAAATTTTAGGGTATTTTAAGTGGTTAAAAGTATTAGTTATGGATTTTTAGAAAATAATTGGTAAGTCCAAAAATGCCCAAACTTTTTATGGGAACTTAAAACAATATTTAGAAGCCTTGGGTAGAATATGAGTTGATTTGGACCATGTTTGATAACTAAAACCCAAAACCACCCCCCTGCCCTGTGAACTCCTTTACCGACTCCGGAAACCCTAGGTTCTCGGAGTACCGTGAAGGAAAGTTGTACTCAAGACTTAGATAATAAGTTTATATTATCTTCGCATCCTCATGAGCATCCCATGGCATCCATTCTTATGCATATATATGGTTATGTTAGAACACGAAGAAGAAGAAGAAGTCACTGAAGAGGGGACCCCACCAGCCTCAGATCCTCAAGCAGGCAACTGCTTTTATTTCGATATTTGTGGATCCGAGCAGGACTCACCTATTAACAAAGGCAAGCCCCGGTGCATTTGCCACCCTCCTTGTTGTTTTAAATCTTTCTCACTTGTTTGATGCATTAGGTGATAGGAGTTGATTGATAAAACAATTCCTGCATTACCTTCCTTGAATTTGATTACCTTCCTTGATCACCCATTTTACAAAAGATTTGATGCTTAGCCTTGCTGTAGAAAAACAAAATGTTTTGTTTTTACAAAAGATGATGTGGCAAAAGTGGGTGGGGTGTTTTTGAAAATAAAATGTGATGATGGATCCATCAGGGCCTTGATGGATTCAACATCTGGAAAAGATGTACCTCTGCCAGGTACCAAGTTTTTGGGTTGAATAGATTAAGCTGAGACCGGGCGGGTGACTTGCACGAGAAAGGAGTCTCGGTGTAGTGTCTCCGTCTGAGTCGATTAAGGACCTTGTCGATGTAGGCTTGTTGATCGAGGACCCTTTAACTGGTCACATGCCTCGTCATGGGTAAGCCTTGCCTCGGGCAGACTAAGGCCGGAATAAGATAACACGAAATGGGCGTGGAGCGGTGGCGAGAGCAGCGTGTACCCTCCGTGGCAAGAGGCTGGACGGTGGTGTATTTGTGCTCTCGATTTGCGTGAACCTGATCCGGTCTTAAGAACCTCGGTGGCGGGTTGACATATGCAAGGGTTAAGTGCTACATATGTCGTGTGATTGGAGATCCTCAGCTGAGTATAATCGATTCGGATCGCCGTACCTTCGCGGTTATGAAGACTTGGTCACTACCCTACACGTAGCATTCCACTAAAGATAATGGGTATTTGTTAAGAAATTGGCTAGTGCAGGACCAGCGATTGAACTAGGGTAGAAAGAACTCTAGTTGCAGGTAATTGAACTTAACTGGTCAAATAAAATTGGATTTTTAAGGATCCACTTTAGTAAGCATTTATGCAAAACAGAGTCTTTGAGTATTGAGAAGCCTTACCTTGACTCCCTAAAAGCCAGCATACCCTTGAGAGTCTTTTCTTTAGTCGGGTAAGTCTTGCTGAGTAATTCCATACTCAGGGTTTATCCCTTCGTTGTTTTTAGGTGAGGAAGTAGCAGATTTCTGCTGCTTCTGTGCCAAGGTGGTTCCCAAAGAAGAAACACAAGACTGAAGTGCGGGAGGACTTGGTCCTCCATATAGATCTTTTACTTAAATCTTCTTGGGAGGAGTTTTTGCCTCCCTTGGTTTGTATAATATTATTACTCTGCACTCGTTTTTAGTTCTGGTCTGTAATAAAACAACTTGAGCTTGCTTTTTAAATAAATGTAAGTTATGTAAATCGCTTCCGCATTTCTTTATCTCCGATGTTCTGTAATGTCTGCAAGACGGGTGAATCGTTCCTGGTAAAGTAAGGAAAGATACCGAACTTGTCGAGTAATTCAGGGGCACCTACAGGGTTATCTGAAGTCCATTAGACAAGGACAACTGTAGGTGGGCCTAATTACTTGGGAGGTTCCGTCACAGACTGCGTCGGTGACAGAACCCCATGGACGGGTAAGAGTGCGCGTAAGCGGCAAGGCCGACCGAGCCGAGGGACTCCTACGCCTCTGGGATACGGATACCTCACTCGTCACCTTTGCACGGGGCGACTCACGCTTGGTGAAGCGGTTCAGACACCCAACAGGCGAGTCTTAGCGCTCGAAAATGAGGAAAAAACACGGCTCCGTGCCGAAATTACATACATGTTCAGGCCTCGACAGCCATAATGAACAAAAACACTGGCATTCAAAGTGCCATTACAAACGGAACTCCGGTTCCACCTCCGCAGGTACGAACAACCCCACTCGATGGAGGGGGGGCCTGCGGGGCAGCAGAAGACTGACGGGCGGCTCGCCGCCGCCCGCTCTGACAGCAACAACAACGACCCCCGCTCCGGGTGGCCGGACTGCAGCAGCGTAGGCCTCAGGGCGGGTGCTGCTGCAATCTTGCCCTCGCCCACGCCGACGCCCGAGGGGCGAGGACAAGTACAAAGAGCCGGAGGCCCGAAGCGCGGATGGTGGCGGTGATCCCGTCGGCAACGGGGACTTCTCGAGCCACCTCCACCTCGGCACCGACGACAGGGGCCGTCAGCCCTCCGGCAGATCCCCACTCAGATCCTCCCGGACGAGTGGGGCACCGACCTCCGCGCGGAGGTGCCATACCGGTGCAAAGGCAGGACCGCCCCAGAACACGAACGCCGCCCTAGCAGCGCGCGACATCTTGGGCGGTCCTCCCGTGCACACGGCCCGGCAGCCGCCCTTCGGCAGGAGGGGGCACCGGGGGCCAAGCCGACGAGCTCGACACGCTGAGGCTGGCGACGCCCGCCGTCGACTAGCCCCGCGTTGTCGAAGTCCGACCCGCCCGCAGGGCCAGTGAGCGCCCTCTCCCTCGAACGCCGCAGGAGAGGGTGACCCACGAGCCCGCGTGGGAGGTAGAGCTCCGGCTCAGCCCGGCCTCCACCCCAACGGGGATGATGAACATCCTTGAAGCTGAGGGTGGGACCAAGATCGCAGCCCGGCTTGCTTCTCCCCACCCAGGGGCTGGTGGTCACCGTCTTGGGTGACCGCCGGTGGGGGGATACAGTCGGGCTAGCTGATGAAAATCCTTGAAGCCGAACGATGGCTGAAAGGTACCAACTCCCACGGAGTTGCGTTCCCCCAACTGATGAGGCGGAAAGACGGTGGGTATCCTCCATCCGGGGGCTTGGAAGGTGGAAAGACACGATGCATAAGGGAGCGCGAAGACATGGTCGCCTTCCAAAGGGGGTCGCCCTCCTTTTAAAGGCGACTCTCCCTACTTGCGCCCCCAACCGTCGCGGGCTGAGTCTTCTCCAACACACTCCAAGGTCCTCCCCTGCGGCGCGGGGGCTGGGTCCCACACGTCATGCGAACCGGCTCAGAGCAAAAGAAGCCAAACCACCGTGCGCGGTGCGCACAACCGCCCAGCGGTTACAAGCGACCCTCCACTTTTGCCCAGACCAGCGGGCGAAAGGGCGGGCAGCCATGCAGGCTGCATGCAACCGCGCCAAGTGGGCGCACTTCTTCGACTCCCAACACGCCCGGCATGGGGGCCCAGGCCCACGCGTCGTGCAACCGGCGCGCCAAAAGCTTCGTGCATGCAACTGCACCGCCACCTGCGCCACTACCGCGCCTCCTCGACTACGGAACCAATACCGCGACTCAAGGCGACCCAGCGTGCGACCCAGCAGCGCCAGCCTGGTGCGACGATCAATGCGGCCAAAAATGGGCTGGCAGTAATGGCGGTGGCAGGCGGGCAGGAGCAGCGGCCCCGCCGTCAGCCAAGCTCACGTCCCATCCGGGGGCAGCAAGAGAACCCTCTCTCACGGCGTGAAGGCAAGGCGCCCGTGCTCCATTCCTCGAACGACTCGCGCACGCGCAACGACCACCCCGCCAACCACTCGCCCCGTCGCATTAACTCCGCGGCGGGACAGGCGGCGCCTCTGGCAGGAGAAGCGGGCGACGCTTCGCCTTCGCCATAATGACCGCGTCAAAAAAGGTACGCCGCGACGTTCGATTTCGTATCCTTTTCCTTTTTTCCTCTTTCTCTATCTTGCAACGGGGACCGGGAAAGGGGGATACCCCGAAAAGGATCCTTCCCCCTGAAGGAACCAGGCTCCGAGCCTCCCTACTGATCAGAGGTTCGAAGGCTGGCCCCCCGGAAGGGTTCGACAGCCGCCTCAGATCGCGTGGGCCCTACACCCACTACTGGTCAGAGGTTCGAAGGCCGGCCCCTCGAAAGGGTTCCACGACCGCCTCAGGCTACTCGGGCTCCGCGCCCATTACTGATCAGGGGTTCGAAGGCTGGCCCCCGAAGGGTTCACAGCCGCCTCAGACGCCGAGCGAGGGATGACCACGGGTACGTTCGATACATAACCAAGGCTCGGGTGTAACACCCGGATTTTAGGGGTCCAAAACCCGGGGTTAACACAAACACCAGGTATGCTGGGACCAAGTCCTCAAACATATGATGTATAGTGGCACAGGATCGAATGTCACATCTTTATACATAACAGGAGTTCTATACAAAATAAATAATTACATTATAAGGAGACCACGGTCCAGCAACCCAAAGTTGACTGGGAGACGACGACCTAGACCACTCACGAACTCATCGCAGCATCCTCCATGAGCATCATCCTGCAGTACCTGTTCTTGACCTGTGGTGTATGTGAGACAGCAAGAGTGAGCTCACATACGTTCATCGCTCAACAAGTTGTGGGGAATAATGTGCATGAACTCGCCAAAGGTGGGAGCTCACGTGAAGTGTAAGGCTTACCAAAGAGGATGGTTAGAGCTGAGCATTGCTTTTAAAGTTGGTCAAAATTTTATTAGCAGTTACTAAGTATAAGTAAAAACCAACCCAATTAAGTAGTAGAACAAAAATAACAACTTCACCTGCGATGCAATGCATATGACAAATTGAATTTAAGTTCCATAAATTAATCATGTGAGGGTCCGAGCTGCTCTTGACCGTGAGCACGGCTAGTATACCAGTTTTACACTCTGCAGAGGTTGCGCATCTTTACCCACAAGTCGTGTATCCCATGTTGCCAGGGTTTGCAAGGCCCTTAGACACTTCCGAGGTGAATGGCTAGGGATCCACTACGAGGCCTTTACAAAGTTCCACTAGCTTCCGAAAACCCGCTACAGTTTATAGGAAGATCCAGTGCAGGAATCCCTTGCAGGACCGCCATCGCAGCAAAATCCTCCCGAGGGCCTCCCTACACTGACCTCTCCCCTACTGCCCTTGCCCCTTTCGGGTAAGGTAGTCTTCCACTAGCTTTCCTAATTAATCAGCCAAGGGGTCCCATTCCTCCCTTGTGGTAGCACTGTTTTCCCGGGTGGTCGCTCCATGTTCCAATTAACATAATGATCTTATCATGAACAATAAATAACAACTGATAACAAAAGTGTAATCATGAATAATGTATCTCCATACCCAAAACCACATATAGCACTAGCAGGTACTACCCAGAATGGTTCAGTGGTAAACAAGGTATAAAGATAGACAAACTAGGGTAACCTATTGGGTCCCATCAAAATTAACCTATGCAGATCATTATGATTAATTAGAACATGAGTGGGTAACAAGAAGTGATCAAGGGCACAACTTGCCTGAGACTTGAGATTCCAGGTACCAGGATGATCTTCAGGTGACTCGTGACCTCACACTAAACGTAGCAATACAGACAAACATATGTAGGCAAAATTAACATTACACCAAACATGTAAATAAAATACACAGTAAAAATCTACATATTAAAATAAGATCACAGGAAAAAGAATTATTAATTTTGGAGTTATAGATTTTAAGTTATGAATTTCCAAAGATTCTATGTGCTTATTACAAGATTAATTAGGATATCAATTTTAATGTGGCTTTCATGTCAAAACAGTGGCACCAAATGATAAACAATAATATTACAAAATTGTAGGAACTGGAATGGACTAAAAAGGAGTTAGTATGAATTTTCTATGAATTACCCAAGTTTTATAATTATTTTTATACTCAAAATCAATTTCTAAATTTATTTTTCTGGTTTTATTTAATTCGTGGACCGAGCCTCAATTCCCAGAGAAGGCAGGGGTTATCCTATAAATGTTCCCGAGACTCAGGATTTCCCCGCACAGGACGGCGGGTTGATTACTGTGAAGATCAGGGGCTCTTTTACAAAATAGGCTCGACGAAGGGGTACGAGCATATCTCAGCCACCCGATCTGATCTGGACGGCTCAGATTACAACAATCTTTAACCGAACCTGGTATGCAACCATGTCCCTTAGATCCGAAATCGACGGCATTGACTTCAGAGGACTGAGAGCGCTTCGGATCCGCCCGATCACGATCTAAGGGCCCATAACCGATCACGAACCGGTACGCGATCACTACCGTTGAATAAAGATCAAATGGCCCAAACACTTTCCCTTCCCCCGGTCGCACGGACGGCGGCGCCGCCCACGGACGCGGCGAAGCCCGCCGTCGAAGATTTCAATTGGCCATTCCCGAGCGCCGTTTATAAATTGGACCGAGCTACACGATGTTTAGGGGATGGAGAACTCACCGGAGTAGTTCTTACCACGGATTCGGCCCGCGTAGGTGCCCAGTCCACGGCGCGGTGCGGATTCACAACTCCGATGAGCAATCCGGCGTTCGAGGGACGATGACAAGCCCGGGAGGTTCTTGCAACGGCTTCAAGGGATCACGGGGCGAACCCGTACGCTCAACGGGGGAGCGAATCGACGGCGGAAGGCACTTAGCTCGCGGCGAGCTGAGTTCCGTCACCGCGGCGGCAATGGGAGCTCACGGTCGATTTGGGGTGAGGGCAACGCCACGACCGGTGCTTAAATAGAGGCAGGTAGGCATCGGGGATCTCGGCCGGTTGGTTAGAGGGTCGAATCGCGGATTCCGCGGCGAGTTTGGTCGGCATTCGTGCGGCGATTGTTACGGTCCGCCGCGAGGAAGACGGGTCCGACGAGATGGGCCCGCGTGTCGGTGAGAAGGCGAGAGCGCGCGAGGATGAGAGGCTGCCCCGTGGGGCCCACATGCCGGTGTCAAACGAACGCGCGCGCGCGAGAGAGCCAAGGCGAGGCTGACAACGCGGGGCCACCCGGCGGAGACAGGGAAGTTACAGGCGCGCTGGCGTGAGGCTGGCACATGGGACCCGCCTGTCGGCGCCGTGGTGAGAGCTGGGCCGCGCGGCGAGGGTGAGATGGGCCGAAATGAGGTGAGTGGCCCATGTAGGGTTTTATTCTTTTTCTTTTTATTTTCTATTTTCTTTTCTCCATTTTCAAATCCAATTTGAGTTCAAGTTTTAAAATTCAAACTTTGTGAATAACTTGTCCTCAGTTTGAAAGGTATAATTTAATCATTTAAGGGTGAAGGATGTTTATTCTAATTTTTATTTTATTTTATGTAGTATTTTTCTTAGTTCTTCCCTTCTCTTTTATTCTCTATTTTCTATTCCAAATTCAAATTTATACTTCCATTTTAGTTTTCAGATTTTTCAAATGTATCAATTGAAACCCAAAGGTGAATGTAAACCATAATATTTTAATATTACTTATTTAAGTTTTATTCTCCTTGTTATTTATTTCATGGGATGGTTTCCTTTTAAAAGAGAACTCCTTTTCTCATCATTTTTCTTATTTTCCTAATTTCCAAAGCATTATGATACTTTGTTTATATTTTTTTTTTCCTCTACTAATTTTGGGTCTTACAAATCCTACCCCCCTTAAAAATAATCTCGTCCCCGAGATTAGTAAGAAAGGGGATCCAACAAGTTTGGCTTGTAGTCTATGCTTTAGTCTCTAGTTGGTTTTAATACCAAAAGATTTTTTTTTTAATATCACAAATTATCATGTGATTAGGAAAGCATGGGTATTAGCTACTTTATTATGTAGGATAAAGGATATCTTTTAAAGCCTATATAGGTTTGGGCAAGAAAGAGTGGGATAAAGAAAGACTCCATCCAAGATTGTGGATCTTGACTCATCTTGGCGACCTCACTTGATCCTTGAAGACTTGAGTTGGTGCTCATCCTTCCTTGATGAAGTTGATCATCTTCTTTGGTCTTATCTCATTGATTAGGAGTTAGTGTATATTATTGGCTGGGGAATATGGTTAATATAGGTATGGATGAGACAGACTACATGATGTAGGTTACAAGTTTGTTTTAGGTAGGGGTTGATAGACTATGCAATCCATCATTACTCTATTGGTTGGGTTGTTATGTAACTTGTTATATAGGTCAAGTTGTTGGGTATGGCCAAGTTGATATAAGTCTCCAAATTAGGTTTAAGTAATTTAGGAGTATGGCCTCATTTTTTTCTACCAGCATTAAGTAACTCACACTAGATTAGACCATATTAAATTAGATATGATCTAAATTAGACTAGTTTAAGTTAGATAGATTTATCAGGGTAAGATATATCTTGTTAGGATATGTTAGAATCTTTTGAAATAGGATGGGGTATATGGTGTAGGTAGGTCAGAAGCTCTATTAGGTTAACACAGAGGGATTATGCATCTATTGGATGGGTAAGGTAGTTGCATATGTATATGGTCAAGTTAATCTAGGGCATCAATTTAGCTTAAATCATTTTTATAGGAGTGAGGTCTAATCCATTTCACTAGTACTAACTAATTTATTAAATAACTCACTTTAGATTGGATCATATTAGATTAGATGGGATCTAGATTAGACCGGTATGACTAGTTTGACTAGATAAGATATAATTAATTTGTATTAGATCATGGTTGTTTAAACTAGGGTGAATAAGTATGCTTATTAGGATAAGATGGATCCATAAAGATAGGATAAAATCTTTTGAGACCAGTTAGATCTATTTAGGATGAGATACAATCTTTTCAAGATAGGATGAGTATCTTTTAAGATAAGATGGATCTGTTAAGATAAGGGAGAATCTTTTAAGATAAGATGGGTATTGTTAGGCTAGTTACTTTATTGAAGGATAATTTAGTTTGTCTAGTTATTTTATATATATATTCTTTATACCTATGTGTATATGCAGATGCAATTGTGGACATTATTCCACAACCCATCACACACAATCAAAGATCCAAATCAGACAAGTATCATGAGAACAAACATTCAAGCATATAAATATTTACAAAAATAGTTTTGTTTTTGTTCCTAAGAGTAGGTCTCCTATTCCTAAAGTCACTTTAGGCACAGGATTTCAAAGTGTGAAATCCACATTTGTCTTTAGAAATGAAAGGTAAGAATAATCAGAGTAAAGCGGAAATAGATGAGAAGAGATTAAGATAAGTTTA
This sequence comes from Zea luxurians, assembly GCA_029449295.1. NCBI lineage: Eukaryota > Viridiplantae > Streptophyta > Magnoliopsida > Poales > Poaceae > Zea > Zea luxurians. The sequence goes on from JAOPSE010000010.1 coordinate 110,913,733, forward strand.
GAAAAGAATCAGAGTTGCAAAGGTAAGTAGATAATGGTTGTCCAGTTCTATCTAGGTTTCGTCCTACAGTCAACATTGTTCTGATACCACTTCTGTAACACCCGGATTTTAGGGGTCCAAAACCCGGGGTTAACACAAACACCAGGTATGCTGGGACCAAGTCTCAAACATATGATGTATAGTGGCACAGGATCGAATGTCACATCTTTATACATAACAGGAGTTCTATACAAAATAAATAATTACATTATAAGGAGACCACGGTCCAGCAACCCAAAGTTGACTGGGAGACGACGACCTAGACCACTCACGAACTCATCGCAGCATCCTCCATGAGCATCATCCTGCAGTACCTGTTCTTGACCTGTGGTGTATGTGAGACAGCAAGAGTGAGCTCACATACGTTCATCGCTCAACAAGTTGTGGGGAATAATGTGCATGAACTCGCCAAAGGTGGGAGCTCACGTGAAGTGTAAGGCTTACCAAAGAGGATGGTTAGAGCTGAGCATTGCTTTTAAAGTTGGTCAAAATTTTATTAGCAGTTACTAAGTATAAGTAAAAACCAACCCAATTAAGTAGTAGAACAAAAATAACAACTTCACCTGTGATGCAATGCATATGACAAATTGAATTTAAGTTCCATAAATTAATCATGTGAGGGTCCGAGCTGCTCTTGACCGTGAGCACGGCTAGTATACCAGTTTTACACTCTGCAGAGGTTGCGCATCTTTACCCACAAGTCGTGTATCCCATGTTGCCAGGGTTTGCAAGGCCCTTAGACACTTCCGAGGTGAATGGCTAGGGATCCACTACGAGGCCTTTACAAAGTTCCACTAGCTTCCGAAAACCCGCTACAGTTTATAGGAAGATCCAGTGCAGGAATCCCTTGCAGGACCGCCATCGCAGCAAAATCCTCCTGAGGGCCTCCCTACACTGACCTCTCCCCTACTGCCCTTGCCCCTTTCGGGTAAGGTAGTCTTCCACTAGCTTTCCTAATTAATCAGCCAAGGGGTCCCATTCCTCCCTTGTGGTAGCACTGTTTTCCCGGGTGGTCGCTCCATGTTCCAATTAACATAATGATCTTATCATGAACAATAAATAACAACTGATAACAAAAGTGTAATCATGAATAATGTATCTCCATACCCAAAACCACATATAGCACTAGCAGGTACTACCCAGAATGGTTCAGTGGTAAACAAGGTATAAAGATAGACAAACTAGGGTAACCTATTGGGTCCCATCAAAATTAACCTATGCAGATCATTATGATTAATTAGAACATGAGTGGGTAACAAGAAGTGATCAAGGGCACAACTTGCCTGAGACTTGAGATTCCAGGTACCAGGATGATCTTCAGGTGACTCGTGACCTCACACTAAACGTAGCAATACAGACAAACATATGTAGGCAAAATTAACATTACACCAAACATGTAAATAAAATACACAGTAAAAATCTACATATTAAAATAAGATCACAGGAAAAAGAATTATTAATTTTGGAGTTATAGATTTTAAGTTATGAATTTCCAAAGATTCTATGTGCTTATTACAAGATTAATTAGGATATCAATTTTAATGTGGCTTTCATGTCAAAACAGTGGCACCAAATGATAAACAATAATATTACAAAATTGTAGGAACTGGAATGGACTAAAAAGGAGTTAGTATGAATTTTCTATGAATTACCCAAGTTTTATAATTATTTTTATACTCAAAATCAATTTCTAAATTTATTTTTCTGGTTTTATTTAATTCGTGGACCGAGCCTCAATTCCCAGAGAAGGCAGGGGTTATCCTATAAATGTTCCCGAGACTCAGGATTTCCCCGCACATGGACGGCGGGTTGATTACTGTGAAGATCAGGGGCTCTTTTACAAAATAGGCTCGACGAAGGGGTACGGGCATATCTCAGCCACCCGATCTGATCTGGACGGCTCAGATTACAACAATCTTTAACCGAACCGGTATGCAACCATGTCCCTTAGATCCGAAATCGACGGCATTGACTTCAGAGGACTGAGAGCGCTTCGGATCCGCCCGATCACGATCTAAGGGCCCATAACCGATCACGAACCGGTACGCGATCACTACCGTTGAATAAAGATCAAATGGCCCAAACACTTTCCCTTCCCCCGGTCGCACGGACGGCGGCGCCGCCCACGGACGCGGCGAAGCCCGCCGTCGAAGATTTCAATTGGCCATTCCCGAGCGCCATTTACAAATTGGACCGAGCTACACGATGTTTAGGGGATGGAGAACTCACCGGAGTAGTTCTTACCACGGATTCGGCCGCGTAGGTGCCCAGTCCACGGCGCGGTGCGGATTCACAACTCCGATGAGCAATCCGGCGTTCGAGGGACGATGACAAGCCCGGGAGGTTCTTGCAACGGCTTCAAGGGATCACGGGGCGAACCCGTACGCTCAACGGGGGAGCGAATCGACGGCGGAAGGCACTTAGCTCGCGGCGAGCTGAGTTCCGTCACCGCGGCGGCAATGGGAGCTCACGGTCGATTTGGGGTGAGGGCAACGCCACGACCGGTGCTTAAATAGAGGCAGGTAGGCATCGGGGATCTCGGCCGGTTGGTTAGAGGGTCGAATCGCGGATTCCGCGGCGAGTTTGGTCGGCATTCGTGCGGCGATTGTTACGGTCCGCCGCGAGGAAGACGGGTCCGACGAGATGGGCCCGCGTGTCGGTGAGAAGGCGAGAGCGCGCGAGGATGAGAGGCTGCCCCGTGGGGCCCACATGCCGGTGTCAAACGAACGCGCGCGCGCGAGAGAGCCAAGGCGAGGCTGACAACGCGGGGCCACCCGGCGGAGACAGGGAAGTTACAGGCGCGCTGGCGTGAGGCTGGCACATGGGACCCGCCTGTCGGCGCCGTGGTGAGAGCTGGGCCGCGCGGCGAGGGTGAGATGGGCCGAAATGAGGTGAGTGGCCCATGTAGGGTTTTATTCTTTTTCTTTTTATTTTCTATTTTCTTTTCTCCATTTTCAAATCCAATTTGAGTTCAAGTTTTAAAATTCAAACTTTGTGAATAACTTGTCCTCAGTTTGAAAGGTATAATTTAATCATTTAAGGGTGAAGGATGTTTATTCTAATTTTTATTTTATTTTATGTAGTATTTTTCTTAGTTCTTCCCTTCTCTTTTATTCTCTATTTTCTATTCCAAATTCAAATTTATACTTCCATTTTAGTTTTCAGATTTTTCAAATGTATCAATTGAAACCCAAAGGTGAATGTAAACCATAATATTTTAATATTACTTATTTAAGTTTTATTCTCCTTGTTATTTATTTCATGGGATGGTTTCCTTTTAAAAGAGAACTCCTTTTCTCATCATTTTTCTTATTTTCCTAATTTCCAAAGCATTATGATACTTTGTTTATATTTTTTTCCTCTACTAATTTTGGGTCTTACATCGGGCTACGCTCTCGAGGTACCCTAGGACATTTCCGAGACCAGCGGGAACGATCTTGTAACGGAATCCCATCAGAGGGAGGCATTGAGCCCTCGGACCCCGTTGTCAGGGGACCGGGTCCGGCAGATCACCCGCAGGTACTTTTGGGCGTGCCTTTGGGCCCCTAGCCGACCCCTAACGAATGGGGCACTGACGTCCACTCGGATTACCCGCTTGCAGCTCACCGGAAACACCATGTTTGGCGCCCATCGAGGGCAACATGGCGCTTTCCCCCCTCCTCCTTGCGGAAAGGCGACGCAGGGGCGTATGTAAAAAAGCCGAGTCTGTCCCTGATCGCCCTCTCGCCCTGTGCAGAGGCTCGGGGGCTGCTCTCGCAAACCTGGCTCCAGGCCGAACCGTTGACAGCGTCAACATACCAGCCCGAGAACTTGGGACCCGACCGTACACCCGGGCTACGGCCAGCTCGCATGAGGGAACGACCAGACCAGCCGAAGCATTACGCTAGGCATTAAGACCTCGAAGGAGTGAAACCACTCCTCCGAGGCCTCAGGGGCTGCACCCGGCGGGTGCGCTCGCGCGCACCCACCGGAACAAAACGCAACCGAGAAAGGCTGGTCCCCTTGTAAAAAAGTGCGACGAAAGCCTCCAAGCGAGTGCTAACACTCCCTTCGAGGCTCGGGGGCTACTGTCAGGGACCATAATTAGGGGTACCCTCAATGCTCCTAATTCTCAGCTGGTAACCCCCATCAGCACAAAGCTGCGAAGGCCTGATGGGTGTGATTAAGTCAGGGATCAGTCCATTCGAGGGACTCGATCACGCCTCGCCCGAGCCTAGCCTTGGACAAGGGCAGCCGACCCCGGAGGGTTTCCGTCTCACCCGAGGCCCCCCTCCAGCGGCGAACATATTTCCGGCTCGCCTGAGGCCCTGTCTTTGCCAGGAAGCAACCCTAACCAAATCGCCGCACCGACCAACCAAATCGCAAGAGCATTTAATGCAAAGGTGGCCTGACACCTTTATCCTGACGCGCGCCCCCCAGCCGGCAGAGCCGAAGTGACCGCCGTCACTTCGCCGCTCCACTGATCGGCCTGACAGAAGAACAGCGCCGCCTGCGCCACTCCGACTGCGGTGCCACTTGACAGAGTGAGGCTGACAGGCAGTCAGGCCCTGCCGAAGGCACCATAGGAAACTCCGCTCCGCCCGACCCAGGGCTCGGACTCGGGCTAAGCCCCGGAAGACGGTGAACTCCGCTCCGCCCGACCCAGGGCTCGGACTCGGGCTAAGTCCCGAAAGACGGTGAACTCCGCTCCGCCCGACCCAGGGCTCGGACTCGGGCTAAGCCCTAGAAGACGGCGAACTCCGCTTCGCCCGACCCAGGGCTCGGACATGGGCTAAGTCCCGGAAGACGGCGAACTCCGCTCCGCCCAACCCAGGGCTCGGACTTGGGCTAAGTCCCGGAAGACGGCGAACTCCACTCCGCCCGACCCAGGGCTCGGACTTGGGCTAAGCCCCAAAAGACGGCGAACTCCGCTCCGCCCGACCCTAGGGCTCGGACTCCGCCCTGGCCTCAGCCTGCGGCCTCCGCCTCGCCCGACCCAGGGGCTCGGACTCGACCTCAGCCACGGAAGACAGACTCGACCTCGGCTTCGGAGGAGCTTCCACATCGCCCAACCTAGGACGCAGACCGGCCACGTCAACAGGAGGCGCCATCATCACCCTACCCCGAGCTGACTCGGACCGCAGGGAACAAGACCGGCGTCCCATCTGGCTCGCTCCGCCAGACAAGCAATGATGGCGCCCCGCATACTCTGTGACGACGGCGGCTCTCAGCCCCCTTACGGAAGCAAGAGGACGTCAGCAAGGACTCAACCGCTCCGACAGCTGTCCCTCCGCCAGGCTCCATCGCTCCTCCGACGGCCACGACATCACACCAGCTGGGTGCCAAAATCCCTCCGGCATCCACAACGGCATGTACTTAGGGCGCTAGCTCTCCTCCGCTAGACACATAGCACTCTGCTACACCCCCCATTGTACACCTGGATCCTCTCCTTACGCCTATAAAAGGAAGGACCAGGGCCCTCTTAGAGAGGGTTGGCCGCGCGGGGACGAGGACGAGACAGGCGCTCGCTTGAAGCCGCTCGCTCCCTCTCCCGCGTGGACGCTTGTAACCCCCTACTGCAAGCGCACCCGACCTGGGCGTGGGACGAACACGAAGGCCGCGGGATTCCCACCTCTCTCACGCCGGTCTTCGGCCGCCTCGCTCTCCCCCTTCGCGCTCGCCCTCGCGCTCGACCCATCTGGGCTGGGGCACGCGGCGACATTCACTCGTCGGCTCAGGGACCCCCCGGTCTCGGAACGCCGACACTATCCGTGCAAAAGTCGCCCAAGGGTGTAGCCGGACTAGCACAACAAGTGCGAAAAAATCGAAGTCTTCTTCAAAAGACTATCCATGCAAAAGTCGCCTAAGGGTGCAGCCGGACTAGCACAACAAGTGCGCAAAATCGAAGTCTCCTTCAAAAGACCATCCGTGCAACAGTCGCCTAAGGGTGCAACCGGACTAGCACAACGAGTGCAAAAAATCGAAGGCGCATCACATCAGCGCAAAAGTCTACAGGCGCAGCCGGACTGACATAGTAAACGTGCTACATCAAGTGCGCAACACTCTATGAACATAGCCAGATGCGCAAAGGCAAACAGCCTCATCAAATAAACTATAGTAACACTCGTACAGCGAGGGCATCACACCTTACATTGGCTCAACCTTCGGAATGATTCCCATCTCCCTATAGTTAAATAGCATTATCCTCAGCTCCTCACCCTCAAAAAGACTTCGCATCTCCCCCTCACCTATACTCGCCCCAACCGGCGAGGACAATAATTCCCGCCTGCTAGCCCTGCCCACACAAAGCCGACCACCATCCAATTCTCTCACTCTACGCTTCGCCACCACCCTTCGTCGCCTACGACCAGCACTCGGACCAGGCAAAACTTCAGCATCCGTAACACGCGGAGAGGCCTCCACCGTAGCCACATCCAAGGCCGCAAAGTAATCCAAGTCCTCATCCGAAGATTCTTCCGTCCACACAACCGAACCCCCAGAGTCACCAAACTTAGAAAACATAGACATAGACTCATCCGTTTCATTTCCATCGACCACGGCCGAAGCCGCCACAAAATTAGCAGTAGCGGTTGCGTGCGCAGGCCCAAAATCCTGAACCTGCGCAGCAACCAAGGTTTAGTCACACAGACAAAATTCACTAACTACCCCACACCCGCTAAGCCACCTGCGAAGACCCAGCCGCCACCATGGGCTCCTCTGCTGCCAGCTCCGTCGCCGCCTTCAGGGGATCCTCCGCCATCGGCGCAGGGGCAGCAAGGGGGCCCTCACTGGTTTCCGGGGCGGTGCCAGGTCGACCTCAGCCTCGGGCACCACCGGGTCGACCTCCGCTTCGGGCTGCGCGCTGTTAAGATGTCTGAAGTCCTCCATGTCCTCGCCACGCGCCATCTACAGCAATAGCACACTCATTCAGCAAAACCACACGTACCCACATTTCAATCACATGAAACAACATACAAGACTCACCTGCTCTCTTGCCCGATCAGCCCGCACCCTGACCGCCTCCCGGCCATGAGCACCCCACATCCGATCAAAGAGGGCCCCCGCGAAACCCTTCACCATAGGGTCTTCGACCTTAAAGATTTCGCGCCCAAAGTCTTCATCGGACCGGTCGAAGCCCTCATAGTGACTGCACCCCTTGCAGGACAGCGCATTCATGGCCCCCTCGCAGGTGACGAGGGAGGCAAAGGACATAAATCCCTCCACGATGGTCGGGAGCGCCATCAATTCCTCTTGCAGCCACTCGAGGAAGCAAAGGCCCGCCTCTCGGTCGGGCACCTCGAAGTCAGCCGTCCGCGCACCAAACTCGCGGTAAGACTCGATGAGTTGTGCGCGCGTCCTATCCACCTCCGAGCGCGTAGAGGCCTCGGCCTTCTCCACGCGGCCGCTTAGAGCGTTGAACCGCTCCTCCCATTCCTCCACGCGTTGGCTGGCAAGGCTTCCCTCCGCCCACGCCAGCTTGGCCGCCGTCTGCGTGGCCTGCGCCTCGGCAATAGCCTGGTTGGCCTCCCTCCTTTCTTCCACCAGCCGGCGCCGGAGGTCCGTCCTCTCGGCCTCCAGGGTGGCCACCTTCTCCGCCAGCTTGCGGCTCTTGCTCTCCGCGGCCGACTTCTCCCGGACAGCGTCCGTGTGCTGCGCCCGAAGTCTCTCGACTTCGACAGACACATCTGCAGTGAGGGCACCCGACGCCACGCGGTCGGCAAAGTTGACCGCCTAACAGAAATACATGAGACCACAATCCCCATGAAAACGGCAAACCTCGAAGTCCAGCTTAACTTACTTGACTCAGCTGCTGCGACGCCTCCCTCAACCGGCGGGACATGGTGCCTGCCTCGCCCTTGACGGCAGCGGCCGACGAAATCTCGCCGCTTGCGCAGAAAGCGCTACCCTTCGCCCCGACCACTGCGACTGACGCGGTGGTTGCCACCTCAGGCGGGACAACAACCATTTGTCCCTCGCCTGACCCTGCAACGTACCACCGATCAAAAAAAAACTTACCGACGAAATAGTCATCCACGCTAATATTGGTGCTGAAGTCGGCAACGCATTTCCCCGGCGAAGGCAACTCCCGGACCTTCGCGGCCTCGCCCTGGGTCGACTTGGTTCCTACGGCAGCAACGGCCTTCGCACTCTCCGACATCTTGCTGGAGCCGGGTGCGGCCGGTTTCGTGGCCAACGGCGGCAGCCTTCGCGCTCCCCCGTGCTCTCTTCGCTTCACGCCTAGGATCGGGAAGCCAGACGATCGCCCGACGCTTCTGCGCAGCATCCTGGCGATCCTTGGTCATCACTGCCGACACAACAGCAACAATATTCCATCCGTAAGGGAAAATCTTCAATCCACGAGCTATACGAGATGTAGACATATCTTCGCCCTCTGCCCAGGGGATCAGAAGATTCTTTGGCCACCGACCCCCGGTAACCTCCAACATTCGCGCCGAAGACTCCCGGAGCTCGTGCGAAGACATCCTTCCCCCGGGGGCCGCGCATGTCTCCATCAACTCCACAACAAAATTATCAGACACCCCCTTTTTGTGGCGGAACTGCCCGAATTATTCCAACTTAAGTGTCTAAGTCCCGCGGTAAAGGCTAGACCACACTTAAATGGGAATAACCCGTCAATCCCTCGGATCTAGTCCGACGCGGCCACTGACAGGATCAAGTACCACAATCTCACTCGATGGTGAGTCACAGAGCAAATACAATAAAGCATAAAACCATGCATGAAAGAGTATTAAGTTATTACATCATCATCGGAGTTTCTCAAAAGTAGCCATCAGTGTTCGAAGTGCAGCGGAATAAAACTAACGGTAATTAAACAGAGGGATGGGGAAGCCTGTCCCATCACTCCTCATGCTCCTCCTCAGCCGAGGTAGGGTCCCACTCGACAGTCCAACCCGGTGGCAAGATGGACGGCCAAGTCACTCCAGCAACCATGTCCTCCAGAGATCCTGTAAAAATTATGCCACAAGCAAGACTGAGTATACTAATACTCAGCTAGACTTACCCGGTGTGAGGAGTCTACTCCTCTACCTCTAGACATGCAGCTGTTTGGCTATGGGGTTTGGTTGCCAAAAGCACTAGCTGAGTTTCTAAGTCAAGTTTTATCTTTGTCAATTTAAGTGTGACTCTCTTAAGGCTAAAAGTGTACTATCTACTCATACATAGTAGCAAGCATTATTAGCAATCAACAGCTTATATCAACCCATCACATTTCCACTTGTTACTTAATGCAGTACAATGGATCAAGCAGTCTCATTAGCTGCGAGAAGCAGACGATTCGAATCGAATTTTTAAACCTTGCAAGGTAAACCTAAACACACGACATGTAGGGGCACTCCGTCCCCACACACCTCAACCGTCCCCATCGATTCCCTGGCAACAGAAAGGGGCTCACCGCCTTGGCGTACAATGCCTCACTGACCCCGACTGCCATCGTGCAGTGACCGCACTTGTACCCACCATAACCGGAATGGGAGACCACGTCTCAGGTCGCGTGAGGAGGGCAATCTGCGGGCAGGTTCACTCAGGTACTAGGCTTACCGATTTACCATATTTCTCGGTATGTGTTTAGTACGTTCAAACGCTTGACACAGGTATCCGCACGTTAATCCTTATTCCAATTTCACCTCGTAGACCACGCATCCCCATGGATCCGTGTCCACCAACCAACTATCAATATGATATAAAGTGGGTACAACCAATTCCTGATCTCGCGCGAGTGCTAGAAAAATCACTCGTCTTCTACCGAGATCCTAATTAATCAAAGCAACTACTCGACCTAGTATACTAGTATCCATCTCAAAGGGATTCCTGAGATCATGCAACTAGGGTTTCAAACAATTCCTACACTTAAGTGCACAATCAGTCCTACAATCATTAAGTGAAGTAAAATATCATAAATAACAGGTTATGCATAAACCGGGGCTTGCCTTCCAAAGCAGTGGCAGGCAGGTCCTCTGGTGCAGGCTCTGGTGCTGGGTCTGGGGCTACCTCCTGAGCAGCTCCTTGCTCCGGCACGAGGACGTACTCTCCATCAGCAAGGTTACAGTCTATCGAAATGCAATGAATATGTATGTTATGATTATGCAAGATTTAATAACATTATGCTAAGAGAAGAAAAACTAAGTTAATGAGTAACTTAGGGTTTCCGGGTCATATATGGCTTTTGATGGTTTATGCTTATTACTTCTAGGTTTAGGTTTTGCTAGGGATAGGCATAGGGAATTTGTATTGCCTCTATATATTTCAGTGGACAAGTTATAAGAGTTCTAGGATTACACTAATTTTCTATTATTCATATTTCCCTTTCTTTATTTCCTATTTAGGGTTTCTAGTGTATGTTTGAACTACAACAGTGGTTTAATATTTTCCAAGAATTCTGTAAAAATTACAGTGGGTTCCCATTTGCTATTCTAGACTTTTTTTAGGAATTTGAGGCTTAAAATATAAAGGCTATGCTTTAGACAAAAATAACAAGAGTTGTGTAAAATGGGCCACTTTACACTACATCTCTTAATTAGGGGTGAGTTCTGCTCTAAGGGTTATTTTTGTTGGCATCTAACAGTAATAATAGGCTTCTGTGCCAAAAATCACAGATTACTAAGGGATGGTTATTTAGTTATGATTTTCTAAAGTTTAATGCCAAAAGGCACTTTCTACTACATTGTTATTTGAAAAATGTCAAACAGCAGATTTCATATTTTTCCTAAGTTCTTAATAACAAAACATTAATTATCCCAAGGGTTGGGGTATTTCCACCATGGGGTTATTTTTGTAGGGTTTTTCTAAGTTTTCCTTGTTTTATTAAAATAAAAGGTATCCTACTTATTTTATACTAAACCAGGGTATAATAGATTTTTCTAGTGAACTACATTGAATAAGTACTCTAACAAAAATAGGGGTGCCCTCTGGTTCATTATTTAAACCACATTTTCTATTTTCCTTAACCTTGAGCATATTGTAAAACAAGGGGCAAAAACTAACTTAATGGGTTGGACAGAGAGGTTTAACATTTTTAACCAAATCAGTGGATGAATATAAACCTCTCCAAATTTTTCTGGCCCTAATCAAATAATACAACTATTTTTCCTTCTATTATTGAGCTTTTGTCCAAAACTATAATTAAATCAGAGCTTTAAAGTTTTCTATAGTACCCAGGGGCTTTATATTTTTCTTAAATAGGTTACATTAATTAGAGTCTGGCAAAATTGGTTTGACCAAGTTTGGATGAACTAAACATAAGTTATGAATTTTTAAAGTCTCTGTTCAATTTAAAAATAGATTTTAATAAGAGTTTCCTGGAAAAACAGTTTACACCGGGGTCCCTAGGTTTAAACTAAATCAACCTTCACAGTTCTACCCTTGCGCCACTATTCCCCTGAGTCGCTGACAATTCAAAAAGCCCCCTGACCTTCTCTCCCTCTCACCCGCAGTCCTTCCCCCAATGTAAACAGTAACCGCGGGAAAGAAAAGGGTGGCACGGCTTACCGGCGGCGAGATAGGTCCGGCGAAGGGCAGGGTTGGCTCGGGGAGGCTTTGGCGGTCACGGCGAGGTACGGCTCGACGGCGGGGATGGCCGGAATCGTCCGGTCCTCGCGCGCAGGCGGGTGTTCTCGTCGGCGGCGAGTGCACCGGCCAAACCACGGCGAACTGGTTCAATCCAAAGGTACAGTGAGCTTCATGGGGTAACGCAGTGACCGTGTGTACAAGGAATCGAAGAATGGTTGAGTGGATTACCCGGTCCACGCACTCCGGCGGGGTTGAGAGCTCCGGCGACCGTGGGCTGGCCTCTCCGGCGAAGCAAATTTCAATTCCTCGCTCGGGGAGCTTCACCGGGGTGTGCTCAGTCTTCTCCGAGGGCTGGCCGGGGTTGGGAAGGGGTCTACTGGCCGGTCTACGGTGGCAGGGGGATCGGGCGGCCGCGGACACGCTGCGCACGGGCAAACGGCGGCGAGCTGAGCTCCGGTGAAGTTTGAGTGTGCGCGGAAGAGTGCAGTCGAAGCCTGGGAGGGCTTTATAGGCGCGGGCCATGGTGCTGGCTCGGCTCGGGCGCGGCGCTGGGCATGCGGGGGCACGTGCGGGCGTGCTCTGGCGCGGGCAGAATGCGTCGAACACGTGGAGGTGTGTTTATTCCATTGTTCAAACGCCTGCAGAGATCACAAACGTGCGAATCTTGCCATGAATCCGGCGCAGACCTCTTCCTGGCACCTAGGGCTATCTCTCATGTGTGAGTTCCAATGGAGGATACGCCCTAGATCAAGAGATAGACGGGCGCCAAATCTGGCTTGTCTCACTGCCCATATCGCGACAAAACTGATGCCAAGACCTGTCAAACGTCAAAGGCTCGGTCTCCACTTTTTCCAGGGGTGCCTTAGGTGGTATGCCACATTTTTGGTTTAGATCCTAAGTGGTCTTGGTGCCTTCTTCAAAGTGAACACGGTTGATCTTTAGATTAGGGTTAAAAATTGGACTTAGAGAGAAAATAGAGAGCTCTAGCTCTCTATCCACTTGGAGATTTGAATTGGGGTTTCTCCAGGGGTCTTTTTGCAATATCCCCCCCTAATTGCTGGTTATAAGGGTTCTTAAGGTTTGGGTAAATGTTACTCTTGTTTTGCACACTTGTTCACTCTCTTTTCCCTCTTATCTAGGGTTTTGGGAGATAGGGTTTAAGAGAGGTCTAGGGTTCTTCTCCCCTCTCATCCAAGGTAGTAAGTGTGCAAGGATTAGAGTAATGCTTTTGGTTACTCACAATCCTTGGTTAACCTCTAGCTTTCCACGGCCCTCATGCTTTTGCTCCTTAAGTTCTTCCATAGGTGCTCATAGCCTTTACTATCAAGGTGGGTCCTAGCCATGGTAACACCTGGGTGTTACACTTTTTCCCACTATGGTACCTAATTTTCTCTTCTTAGTGGTCGGGGCGGCCTCCTGCGATGGCCCTTCCTCGGTACCACCCATCGGTTTCTTCCCGCGACGGTCGGCGGCGTCTTCCCCGGGGTAACCGCCGTAAGGCAAGCGGTTCAACTCGAAGACCCGATTCAGCCTATCATTGGCCCCACGGATATCCCAGCTCCGCAGACCCTCCGTCGTCGGCACGTAGCGCCCCACGATCCTCGCCGCACCGTCTTCCACTTCACGCACGAATGCGGCGGGATCTCGGCCATGCAGATCCAGTGCGAAGGCAGGACTCCGCACCAGCATCCAGCCACGAGAGGGCATATGGCGAGGGCATACTTCGCCTAGCGCCCAGCCACGCGCCAAGGGCCATACCCCATACCCGACAAATTCCTCAACGAGGTCGCGCCCGCTACTCATGCGGGCCGCGCACCGAAGGGCCCCCTTGTTTTCATCCTCCTCCGCTACCTCAAATTGCGGGTACGCCGCGTAATAATGCGAACACATGACGGCCACGGGAAGCCCTGGTTGGCCTTCGACTGTGCCTTCGGCAACATAGAACCAAAATTCCCACCAGTTGCCCCACTTATTGTGGGCGCAGGGAACCAACTCCACGACTTCCATCGAAGTCTTGCCGGTCTTCGGCGTAAATGTGCAAGATCTAAATTGAGCAATCTTATTTCCGATTTTCCTTTTCTGCCAATGTAGACAATAATGCTTCGCGAAGACTTCGACTGAGGGCTGCCCGCCGTACGAAGTCGTCGCCCAGACATACTTTGCCAGGGCCACCACGACATTTGGTGTCAGCTGGTGGACCTGGACTTCGAATCTGCGCAGAACTTCTCCCACAAATCGATGCGCGGGCAGACGAAGGCCAGCGGCGAAAAAAGCCTCGAAGACGACCAACTTGCCTTCTGGCTCAGGGACCTCCTCTGCCCCCGGCACACGTGCCACTCCACCGCCAAAATACCCACGCTGTTGCATGTCATGCACGCGAACCGAGGACATCCGCGACGCGCCGAATTCCACTATGTCGCTGGGACGCAACTCCTCCGCCGCCACATTGCTCAGCGTCTCCTCGGACGATTCGCCGGCCGGTGGTGTATCAGCAGCAGAAGAGGAAGAGGACGGCATGGCTACGTACCGTCGGCGGCGGCGGGCGGTCTGCTTCACACGGGCCAGATTTCCGGCGAGCAGGAGCAAGGAGGGCAGACGAGCAAGCGGGCGGTTTGAAAAGGAGGTTAGGGTTTTCACGGCGTGCGGAAAGATAAAGTTCAAAAGGCGCCGCCCCACCCCCTTTTATACACAGGGCGCGGCGCTTCGGGAAACCCGCAATCCAACAGTGCTGCGTCAATCAACGGTCATGTCAAAAACCCCCGCGGAACCACTTCGAGTGAGGACAGCGTCTCCACCATCTAGCGACGCCTTTGGCACCAGATAACTTGGTCGAACTGGTCCCTCGGAGGGCAAATGTTGGGGCGAAGGTGTAAACGCTACCCTCTGCTCGATGCCTTCGCCAGTCTCGCTGCACCAACAGAGATGACGACTGACGGACTCCACCCTTCGTCCGACGCGCTGAAGGACGAAGACCCATGGCGAGGTCGCCCCATCTCGCGGGGTCGCCCAACACGATAGCCCACGTACAATCCGGCCCGTCATAACGAGCCCCGCGCGGTTGTTGCCCATTACGGGCCTAAATTGTAAAGGTTTTTCTATTATTACAATCTGTAACCCTGCTTTAATGGGAATATTCCGAGGAGAACCTAGGCTCCTGAGGGCACATGCGTCCTTAATCCTCGACGCTGGGCACTCAGGCACCTATAAATACCCCCGCACAGTGCCCTTGAGAGGCTAGATTAACAGAGCTATTGCCATCTCAAGTTGAAACCCCGTTTACATTACTTTCACTACCCCGTTGGATCAACTTGCCTAGGAGAGCAAGTTCCAATAGCGCGGTGGCGGGCGCTCGCGGCGGTGAGGTCGCCGGCGAGGCCAATGGTGTAATAGGCCAGGGGAAAAACGGTGTGCCGTGCTTGGGGTGAAGTGGCGGAGCTCAAGGGCTAAACTAATTTAACTAGAACCCAACATAGAGGGGAAGGGGAGGCTCACCGGAGATGGAGATGGCGGCGGCGCTGGCTTAATTGAGCTCGGGGGAAGGGGGAAGAGATGGCCGAGGCCGGGGTGAGGAATTGGGGAGCTCGGGGCGGCCCTTTTATAGGCGCCTGGGGCGGGGAAGGGGGCGCGAGGTGGCCTGCCCCAGCGAGCTCGCCATGACGGAGATGGTGGTGCACAGTGGTGACGATGGGATGGCTCGGGCAGACGGGGCGACGGGATGGCTCGGGCGGACGCAAGGCGCCAAACCGCGCTGGTGAACGCGATAATGGCGAGGCAACGGGGCGGGCAGTGGCCAGCAGCGATCGCGTCGCTAGCCTCGGTCACGGACGTGAGGAAGGCGCTGACGGGCGTGTCCCACTCGCTAGAGAGAGATCGTGAGAGAGCGAGGGGGGGGGCGCGGGCTGACGGGTGGGGCCGACCGGTCAGTGGGGGAGAGCGGCACGGCGCGCGGGAGGGAGCTGGGCTACGTGGGCTTGGGGAAGGGGGCGCGCGGGAGAGAGCTGGGCCGGAAACGGCCCAACCGGGGGGGAGAAGGTTTTTCCTTTTTCTTTTCTATTTTCTATTTCCTTTCTATTTTCTATTTCTATTTCTTTTATCCCCTTTTCTTTTGAACAAATAATTAGCTAAATAATCTTAGGTGCTTAAAAAAATAATCATCTCTGTGAGGTGCTTCTAACAATCAAGGTGTATGCATATGATGAAATGTCCTATGAGGGAGAAATTAGGGAGAGATAAAGGGGGTGTCAGGAGATTAGGGTTCCAAACCTCGGGTTGGAATTTGGGATGTTACAAACCTACCCCACTTAAAGGAATCTCGCCCTCGAGATTCAGACAGGGCTCGAGAAAAGATAAGGGTATTCCCTCCTCAAAGAGTCCTCACTTTCCGAGGTTGCTTCCTCTTCTCCTTCTCTGCTCCACTGAACTTTACAGAGTTTCACTTCTGAGTTGCGGGTCTTCCGGACTGCTGAGTCAAGAATCTTTATTGGCTTTTCCTGGTACTAAAGATCTTTCTGAATCTAGATTGTCTCTTCTTCGATGTGACTTGCTGGTACTTGCAGGCATTTGCGGAGCTAGGACATATGAAACACATTGTGGATATCAGACATGGATTCCGGTAATTCAAGACGGTATGCTGCGGGTCCCACTCTGCCAATGATGGGATAGGGGCCGACAAATCGCGGTGCTAGCTTTCCTTTCACTTGGAACCTTTTGACACCACGCATCGGGGAGACCTTGAGGTAGACGAAGTCTCCTTCTTCAAATCTGAGTTCTCTCCGCCTGTTGTCCACATAACTTTTCTGCCGACTCTGAGCTTCAAGTAATCTTTTGCGGATCAGGGCAACTTTCTCTTCAGCCTCTTTAACAAAGGCAGGTCCTTCCAGTGTCTTTTCCCCTACGTTGGACCACATGAGAGGGGTCTAGCACTTTCGTCCATACAATGCTTCGAACGGTGACATCTTGATACTGGTCTGATGGCTATTGTTATATGAGAACTCTGCATAAGGCAAACTGGACTCCTAGTTTTTGTCGAATGTTAACACACAGGCTCTTAATAAATCTTCGAGGACCTTGTTGACCCTTTCTGTCTGACCATCTATCTGGGGGTGATAGGCGGTGCTGAAGTCTAGCTTGGTGCATATAGCTTGCTGAAGGCTCATCCAAAATTTGGAGGTGAACTGGGTTCCCCTGTCTGACACTATCTTCCTTGGAATGCCATGGAGTCTGACTATCTCTTTAAGATAAATCCGGGCAAGGGTGGCTCCTCCAAAGGTAGTTTTCACTAGGATGAAGTGGGCTACCTTGGTGAGGCGGTCTATTATTACCCAGATAGAGTTGTTCCCTTTTTGCGTCCGGGGTAGTCCGGTTACAAAATCCATGCCTATTTCCTCCCACTTCCATTCGGGCACTGGGAGGGGTTGCAACAGGCCTGCAGGTTTCTAGTGCTCGGCTTTTGTTCGTTGGCAAGTGTCACACCGGGCCACATACTGTGCTATTTCTTTCTTCATCCCTCTCCAGCAGTATCTGGTTTTGAGGTCTAGGTACATCTTGGTGGTCCCTGGGTGGATGGAGTAGGCTGAGTTGTGAGCTTCATCGAGCATGACTTCCCGTGCCTCTCCTTTTGGTACACACAGACGGTCCTTGAACCAAAGGACTCCTTGTTCTTCTGTCCTGAGGTCCGGAAGTTGTTCTTTGCGAGCTTTTGCCATAAGTCTTGCTATTTCTGCGTCCAGGCATTGAGCTTTGCATATGAGGTCTTCTAACATTGGTTTGACTTCTAGGCTGCCGTTGTTTCCTAGACATGCATTCAGCTGAGCTGATTCCTTCTTCCAGTCTTCTAAAAAGTTGATCCCCTTCATCCCGAAAGGTTTTCGGCTGAGGGCGTCTGCTACCATGTTGGCCTTTCCGGGTGATAATGGATCTCAAGGTCATAATCTTTGATCAGTTCCAGTCATCTTCTCTGACGGAGGTTGAGATCTGGCTGAGTGAAGATATACTTCAGACTCTTGTGATCGGTGAAGATGTGGCATTTGTTCCCAATTAGGTAGTGCCTCCATATTTTTAGGGTATGCACTATGGCTGCCAATTCCAAATCGTGGATGGGATAATTCTGCTCATGCGACTTGAGTAAGCGCGATGCATAAGCAATAACTTTCTCATTTTGCATCAGGACACACCCTAAGCCTTGCCTTGAAGCATCACAGAAGACGACGAAATCTTGGTGTATATCCGGTAGTGTCAAAACGGGCGCTGTCGTGAGCTTTTCCTTTATGATCTGGAAACTTTCCTCACGCTTCGGGGTCCACACAAACTTATTGTCTTTCTTGAGGAGCTCAGGTCATAGGTCTTGCCATGCTAGAGAATCCCTTGATAAAGCGGCGGTAATATCCTACCATTCCCAGAAAGCTTCGAACTTCACTGACGTTGGATGGCTGCTTCCATTTTGATAATGCTTCTACCTTGAACGGGTCCACTTCTATTCCTTCTGCTGTCAAGATATGCCTAAGGAAGGCTATCTTTTCTAACCAGAATTCACATTTGCTGAGCTTAGCATAGAGTTGATGTGCCCTGAGTCTTTCGAGGATGATCCAGAGGTGACGCTCATGGTCTTCGCGATTCTTGGAGTAGATAAGGATGTCGTCAATGAAGACTACAACAAACTTATCCAGCTCTTCCATAAATACCTTATTCATGAGGTTCATGAAAAAGGCGGGTGCGTTCGTTAGTCCAAAAGGCATTACTGTGAACTCATATTGTCCATACCGGGTGACAAATGCAGTCTTCTGAATATCTGCTTTCTTGATTCTCAGTTGGTGATAACCAGACCTCAGGTCTATCTTGGAGAAATATTTGGCCCCTTGAAGCTGGTCAAAGAGGTCATCGATTCGAGGGAGTGGATACTTTTTTTTGAATGTAACTTCATTTAAAGATCGGTAATCAATACACATCCTCATACTTCCATCCTTTTTAGTGACGAAAAGGACTGGTGCTCCCCAAGGGGATGAGCTGGGACGGATGTACCCTTTTTGTTGAAGCTCTGTGATCTGGAGTTTTAATTCTCCTAACTCGGTAGGAGCCATGCGGTATGGTCTCTTTGCGATGGGTGCCGTACCAGGGATCAGGTCTATGTAGAATTCCACTTCTCTTTCTGGCGGCATTCCTGGCAACTCTTCTGGAAATATATCCATGAATTCTTCTATCACTGACATGCTTTCTGTTGCTAGATTAAACACCATTGGATCATTGGCGGGTGGCTGAGCCTGACAAGAGACTGACTTTCCTTGGTGGTCCGTGAGAAGGACTGTCTTGTTTGCACAACTTATGATGCCTTTGTGCTTGGTTAGCCAATCCATTCCTAAGATCACATCAATTCCTTGGGATGGCAAGACGGTTAAGTCTGCTAAGAACACTACCCCACTTAAAAGAATTCTAGCCTGGGAGCATTTGAGCTGGCATAGAAGGTCTGACCCTGGGGTTCGGGTGACCAAGGGAATTTCTAGGTGGGTAGAGGGAATGCCATGATTTTCCACAAAACTAGTGGCTATAAAAGAATGGGATGCTCCTGAATCAAAAAGTACAGTAGCAGGAGTAAATTCAATGAGGAACTCATCGAGCACTACTCCCGGAGCTTGCTGAGCCTCCTGAGCATCGATGTGGTTTACTCATGCCCTTCCTTGATACTAGGTCTTGTTCTGCTGGCTGATGGACGAGGGCACCTTGGGGGCGGGTGCTGAGATATTCTTGGGGCCATTCACCGAGTTGGAGTAAGCAGGTCCTGATGCCTTCAACTGGGGGGCAGTTGTTCTTGAAGTGACTGGGGTCTCCGTAGTGCCAACAGGCATTTGCTGGTGGTTGGTCACTTGCAACTGAGGGTGCCTAAAAGGAGCTCTGACTCTGCTGACTGAAACGTGATGGAGTGGGTCCCGGTGGTCTATTGAAGCTTGGTCCCTTGGGTGGAAACCCAAAAGATCGAGTTCTCTAGTGCTGGTCTTGCTGCTGAGCTCGGAGGACTTGGAATTTCCTCTTGAGGTGACCTTTTTCTTCTTCCCTTGCCCTTTCCACTTGTATGGCTTTGTTTGAGAGGTGCGAGAAGCTGAGGAAATCTTGGCTGGCTAGAACTTGGGCTAAATCTAAGGGCAGCTCCTGAGGTGCGGGGAGGTGGGTCTCACTCCCTTCTCCACCGGCTTCTCCTTCAGCTCCTAGGGGAAACCCTGCTCCAATCTCAGAGGTGGTAGGCGTGGTTTTATCCGAAGCCATCTGCCAGGGGAGAGAGAGTTACTACTATGCATATGCCAAATTTCTTTTTCAACCAAGTTATTTTATTCATTACACCAGTTCATTACAAGCATACAGTTACCACAAGTCTCACTACACGCGAGCGCTTTCTAAGGTACTTCCGAACTCGTTTTCTAAGGTGTCCCCAAATTCCTTGAGAAGGTCATCAAGGCTAGCTAGGGACATATCCTCGACGTCGGACAAATTCTCTATCCTGGAGAGAGGTGGAGCTGGAGGGGCTTTCTTGTCACACCTGGATTTAAGGGACAAATCTGGGTGCATCTCATATGTGCGCCAAGGAAGAACAACACACATAATAACACAGTGCATAGAGATAAATGTCATAAATATCATAAATGTACTTATTACATAGCGAAAGTCTTACAAAAATATATGATAAAATAAAACGAACTAACTATTATTCTCTGGCGCCACAAAGCTGATTGGGAGACGCCACCTAGATCAAGTCGAATGCCTCAGTGTTAGGCGGCTCCTCTTTGACCACCTATTCTTCTCTTATGGGGGGTGTGAGACAGCAAGAGTGAGCTCACATACGTTCATCACTCAACAAGTCGTGGGGAATAATGTGGCATGAACTCACCAAAGGTGGGAGTTCATGAAGTGTAAGGCTGATCAATGAAATAAAGGCTGAAGCTGAGCATTGCTTTTATAAGTTGGTCAAAATTTTATTAGCAATTACTAAGTGTAAGTAAATACCAAACCTTAATAATAATAAAGAAAAGTAATAGTAAAATAATCCCAAATGCGATGCAAATGTCAAATTAAATTTAAGTTCCATAAATTAATCATGTGAGGGTCGGGGCTGCTCATGACCGTGAACACGGCTAGTATACCAGTTTTACACTCTGCAGAGGTTGCGCATCTTTACCCACAAGTCATGTTACCCATCTGCCAAGAGATGGCCAATCGCATACACCTCTACTGAGGAGGCGAGGCAGGGTAACACTACGAGGCCTTTACAAAGTTCCACTAGCTTCAGAAATCCCGCTACAGTTTAAAGGAAGCTCTAGTGCAGGAATCCCTCGCCTGACCGCCATCGCAACAAAATCAACCCAAGGACCTCCCTACACTGACCACTCCCCTACTGCCCTTGCCCCTTTCGGGTAAGGAAGACATCCACTAGCTTTCCTAGTTAATCAGCCAAGGGCGTCCCAATAAACCCTTGTGGTAGCACTGTTTTTCCGGGTGGTCGCTCTATGTTCCCATTAACTTAATGATCTTAACATGAACTGTAATAATAAAAAGATAATAAAAGAATTATTATGAATAGTGTATCTCCATACCCAAATCCACATAAAGCAATAGCATGTACTACCCAAAAAATATTTTAGTGGTGAACAAGGTATAAAGATAACCAAAACTGGGGTGACCTAAAGGATCCCATTAAAATTAACCTATGCAGATCATTAGAATTAATAAGAACATGGCTGGAAAAAGTAAGTGATCAAGGGCATAACTTGCCTTCAATGAGCTCCTGCTCAGCTACTTCTACCTGCTGAACCTCAGATTCCACAGTGGCTTGCTCGTCTACTCGCATCAACACAATACATACATAGTATAGCATAAATTAACATCACATCAAACAGACAAATAGAATATACAATAAAAATCTACTCATTAAAATGAGATCATAGGAACTGGAATCATTAAATTTGGAGTTATAGATTTCAAGTTATGAATTTCCTAAGATTTAATGTGCTTGAAATAGGATTAGATGATAAATTAATTTTCTTACTGTGTTCATGACAAAACAGAGATACTAAATGATAGAGAATCTTATTACAAAATTTTAGAAATTGGAATGGCTCAATTTGGATTTAAAATGAATTAGATATGAATTTTCCAAGTTCTAGCAATTGTTTTTGTATTAAAATTGCATTTACTAATTCATTTACTTATTTTAAATATGCTCTAGACTGGGCGTCAATTCCTGGAAAACTCAGGGGCTCTGGCGCAAAATATCCTAGACTCAGGAAACAGCCCACACGGACGGCGGGTTGGTTTCGGTATTCTGCAGGGGCTACTTAACAAAAAGTACCCGCGAAGGGGTATCCTGTGATTTCAGTCGTTGGATTAGAAACCGGCGCTCCAGATTTAATGAACCCAGCGCGATCGACCACCGGTCGTCGCGCAATCTGAACGAACCGGTATGCGCGGTTTAATCGAAGTCGTTCGCCCCGCGATCTACGGTCCACAGCTCACTGCGCGCGAAGAGTGGCCGGACGCGGCGGCGGAGCAGCTCGGCACGGCAGCGCCATGGCCGGACTTCGCGCGCCCACGATTTCTACCGCCATTCGCCGATCCAACCTATGCTACATGATGATTACGACAGCGCGAAACAATGGGTAGCTTGCTCACCGGGGTTAGAGATGAAGGCACAACTATCCGCGTTGAAGGGCGGATCCGTGGTGGCGGTGCTCTACGGTGAGGAATTCCGAGCAACGCAGAGGCCGGTTTCACCCAATCGGCCACTGCGCTCCACCAGGGACTGTACCGAAGCCCCCCAAACGCGAAGCGAGCCCTCCTGAGCTCCAAGCACCCACGACATCGGCAATGGTGGATGAATTCTGCGGTTCTCTCGCTCTCCGCGGTCTCGGTGACGGTGGTTAGATGCAGCGGAGAATGAGATGACTGGGTCGGTTTTATAGGGTATATGCCACAAATTCCCAGTAGAGGTGGGTCGCGGATCACACGCGAAGTCCGCCGTCCGCTCCGGCGCGCGCGCGGGTTTTGTTATGCGGAGGGGATGAACCCGACAAGTGGGTCCCACCTGCTAGTGACTCAACACTAGCGCTGAATGAATATACCATGTGAGGCTGGGCGCGGGGTCCGGATGTTAGTGGGTGTCCAGCGCGCGCGTGGAGGATTGGGAGTTGGGCCGCGCGGGGTGAAAACATGAATTGGGCTGGAAAGGAGGTAGTCGGCCCATGTGGCTTTCTTTTTCTTTTTCTTTTTTTGATTCCCTCTTTCTCTATTTTCAAATCCAATTTGAATTCAAGTTTAAATTCAAACTTTATGGCTCATCATTTACACTATATTTGTGCAGTTAAACGTAATAAGTTTAAGGATATTTATATTATTTATATTTTTGTATCATTCCTCTTCTTCTTATTTTCAAAACCCTATTTTCAAATTTAGGGTTTTAATTCCACTTCTAGTAATTATTATATTATTATCATTAACATTATTATTTTATTTAATGCACAAACATATAAACTCCAACATGATGCATTTTTTATCATTTGTTTGGATTAATCTCTAAATTTTGTGTATGCTCTTTTTATGATGCAAATGAGGCACAGAAAATTGAGGATAACTTTCTATTATTCTTGGTATACAACTTGGAGTATTACAAATTCTACCCCCCTTACAAAGAATCTCGTCCTCGAGATTTAGGAAGATCTAGGGAAAAGATGGGGAAAATCTATGTAAAGCTCTTCTTCTCTCTCCCAAGTAGCTTCATCCTCTCCGTGATGGCTCCATTGCACTTTGCACATCTTTATAACCTTATTCCTCATGACACGAGTCAGTGTATCAAGAATCTTGATGGGATACTCAGCATAAGTTAGATCCTCTTGAACACTAAGGTCCTCCATTGGTAGCTGCTCTTCAGGTACCCTGAGACATTTCTTCAGCTGAGATACATGAAAGACATCATAAACATCCGCAAGATGATTCGGTAACTCCAATTGATATGCCACCTCTCCCACTCGCTTTAATATTAAGAAGGGTCCAATAAAGCGAGGTGACAACTTTCCTTTGACTTTAAATCTTCTTATACCCCTGAGTGGTGACACCTTCAAATAGACATAATCACCCTCCTAGAACTCTAGCAGTCTCCTCCGGGTAACAGCATAGCTTTTCTGCCTTGACTGTGCAGTTCTCAAATTCTCCCTTATTTGATGGACTTGTTCTTCAGCCTCTTGTATAATTTCAAGTCCAAATAACTGTCTTTCACCAGTTTGATCCCAATACAGTGGAGTCCTACACTTTCTGCCATACAAAGCCTCAAACGGTGACATCTTTAAACTGGCCTGATAGCTATTATTATAAGAGAACTCTGCATAAGGCAAACTCTTATCCCAACTTCCACCATGTTTAAGAGCACAAGCTCTTAACATATCTTCTAGAACTTGGTTGGTCCTCTCAGTCTGCCCATCAATCTAGGGATGGTAAGCCGAACTAAAATTCAATCTTGTATCCAAGGACTCGTGCAACTTCTTCCAATACCGAGAGGTAAACTATGATCCCCGGTCTGACACAATCTTCTTTGGCACACCATGTAGGCAGACAATCCGTGCCATGTACAACTCTGCCAACTTGGCTCCTGAATATGTGGTCTTCACTGGAATAAAGTGGGCTACTTGAGTTAGCCTGTCCACAATCACCCATATAGAATCATACCCAGCCGATGTGCAGGGTAATCCAACAATGAAGTCCATGCCAATCTCTTCCCATTTCCACTCAGGTATCTTAAGCGGGTGTAGTAAACCAGTGGGTCTTTGATGTTTCGCTTTCACCCTCTGGCAAACATCACACAGTGCAACATGTGAAGCAACATCCTTCTTTAATCCATACCACCAATACTTCTGCTTCAGGTCCTGGTACATCTTAGTACTACCACGGTGGATAGAATAAACTGAGTCATGTGCCTCCTTCAATATGGTTTCCCAAAGACTATCGATATCAGGAACACAGATCCAATTCTTAAACCATATCGTGCCTTGCTCATCCTCTGTGAAATCCGGGCCTCTACCCTCTGTTATCAGATCCTTGATCTCCTGGATTTTGGCATCACCAATCTGACCTCTTTGAATTTTTGCTCTAAGGTAGGTTCCAATTCAATGGTAACTCCTTCCGTATGCGTAACAATTCCCAGGTTGAGCCTCTCAAAATCTTTTGCTAATTCATCGGGTAGCTGGACAACAATAGCAGAATGAACATGCTCCTTCCGACTCAAGGCATCTGCAACCAAATTTGCCTTGCCTGGGTGGTAGTGAATCTCCAAATCATAATCCTTAATAAGCTCCAACCAATGGTGTTGCCTAAGGTTGAGATCCTTCTGAGTGAATATGTACTTCAAACTCTTATGATCTGTGTATACTTGGCACTTAGTTCCCATAATGTAGTGTCTCCAAATCTTAAGTGCATGCACAACGGCTGCCAGTTCTAAATCATGAGTGGGGTAGTTCAATTCATGTTTCCACAACTGACAAGACGCATAGGCGATCACATGTCCTTCTTGCATGAGCACACAACCCAATCCTTGGCCACATGCATCACAATAAATGTCAAATCCCTTTTGTAGATCTGGCATAATCAACACTGGTGGTGACATCAATCTCTTCTTTAATTGATCAAAGCTGTCTTGGCATTTCTCATCCCACTTGAATTCTCTTCCTTTCTCCAGCAGCGAGGTTATAGGCTTAGCAATCTTAGAGAATCCTTCAATAAATCTCCGATAATATCCTGCAAGTCCCAAGAAACTCCGAATCTCAGTAACTGTAGTGGGCACTCTCCACTCCATTATCTCCTTCACTTTAGCAGGATCCACTGCTATTCCTCCATTAGAAATAATATGTCCAAGGAATGGCACCTTGTCAATCCAAAACTCGCACTTGCTAAACTTGGCATAGAGTTGATTATCTCGTAGCTTCTGTAGCACCAACCTTAGATGTTCTTCATGATCACTTTCACTCTTAGAATAGATAAGAATATCGTCGATGAACACCACGACAAATCTATCCAAATACTCCATAAACACCATCAAATTCATAAAATAAGCTGGTGCATTGGTTAATCCAAATGACAAAACAGTGAACTCATATAATCCATATCAGGTTGAGAAAGCCGTCTTAGGAATATCCGATGGTCTAATCTTCATTTGATGGTATCCCGATCGGAGATCAATCTTCGAAAATACCCTGGCACCTCTCATCTGATCAAACAAATCCTCAATACGAGGTAATGGATACTTGTTTTTCATAGTAACATCATTAAGTGATCTATAATCCACACACATCCTCTGTGATCCATCCTTCTTCTGTACAAATAGTACCGGTGCTCCCCAAGGTGAGGAACTCGGACGAATGTACCCTGCTTCCTGTAACTCAGTTAACTGCTTCTTAAGCTCCTTTAGTTCTTCTACAGCCATCCTGTATGGTCATTTAGAAATAGGGGCAGTTCCAGGTAAAAGATCAATGACAAACTCAACTTCCCTATCTGGTGGCATCCCTGGTAACTCCTCTGGCAAGACATCCGGAAAATCTCCAACCACACGGATGTTGTCACCAACAAACTCCTCAGGTATAAAGTATATAGCCCGTTTGGAAGAGGTAGTTACTGCAATTTGAACTTGAAATGTTTCTCCTTTAGGGCTAGTGAGTTATATAGTACCCCTACCACATGCTATAATGGCCTTTACCTTCCTTAACCATGACATACCAATGATCAGATCTATACTGCTGGCCTCTAATATTATAGCAGTAGCTCCAAATTCTCTTCCCATAATTGTTAATGTCAATCTACGTGTCATTTGATTGGCCTCAATAGGCCCTTTAGGTGTGATTACTATCATTGGTTTTCTCATGTTTAGCAGTGGTATCTCATTTGTGTTGGCATATCGAGCAGACATGAATGAATGTGTGGCACCAGAATCAAATAATATTGTTGCAGGAATGACATTAATGTAAAACATACCAAGTACGATGTCAGCACCATCAGGAGTATCCTCGACGCTGACTTGATTAACTCTGGCAGGAGTCTGTTGCTTGTTCTTAGCTTGTGTACCAGAATTCCCCATCGGACAAGCATTAGCATAGTGCCCAATCTGACTGCAATTGAAACATGTAGGGCCAGTCTTCTGTCATGTAGACCTCATCGGGGTGCCAGTGGGAGTAGCCTGACGAGTAGGAGGTGTCCGTGGAGACCCCTGTGGAGCGTACTGAGCTGGGCGTGGTCCTCCTGGTCGAGTCGGTGTACCCTGTGGCGAAACATAGCGGGGACGAACACTGCTGCTACCCTATCCCTGTGAGATAGCCTTCCTCTTCAAGTCTCCTAGTTGAACACGATTGTGTTCAATAGCAAGAGCCTTATCCAGTAGCCTCTGAAATGATGGAAATGTGTGTGCAACCAGTGCATACTGTAGGGGTCCATTAAGTCCTTCAATAAAATGCTCCTGCTTTCTCTCATCCTCAACAACCTCATCCGGAGCATATCTTGACAGCTGAATAAATTTATCTCTGTACTCGCTGACAGACATGTTGCCTTGCTTCAATGACAGAAACTCCTTCTTAATCTTCATCAATCCAGCTGGAATGTGGTAGTTTTTGAACTGTGTACTGAACTCTGCCCAAGTAATAGTATCAGCAGCATCATGGGCAGCAGTATAAGAATCCTACCAGTCAGCAGCAGGACCTGTCAGACGACCAGAGGCATAAAAAACTTTCTCTCGGTCTGAGCATTGGGCGATGTTGAGCATCTTCTCAATTGACTTCAACCAATCATCTGTATCAAGTGGATCTGGCGAGCTGGCGAAGGTCGGTGGCTTATGGCTCATAAATTCTCGGTGCTTATCACGAGGTGGAACTGGTGGTGGTGGTGGAGGCAGTGGTACTTGTTGCTGTTGCTGCTGTTGTTGAAATTGCTGTTGCAGCTGCTGTTGCGCCCTTCTCTCCTAGCGTATCTCTTCTCGCTCCTGGCGCAACTCCTGGCATATCTCTTCTCTTTCCTGGCGCATCTCCTGGTGTTCCTGCTGTATTTGAGCCCTCATATCTTCCATAGTGTTCGCCATTTGTTGCATCATCCTCATCTGAGCTACAACCAGTGGGTCAACTCCGCCTGGTGGAGGATTAGGAGGATTCATCTCTGCTGGTTGTGGTTGGGGCTGTCTAAATATTCTCCGAGTGTGTCGTCTGGGAGGTAAATCAACTCCACCACCCCTCCTGGTATTGACCATCTGGGTTAGATACATATGGTAAGAGAGAATAGTAGACAAGGCAGGTAATTACGAATCATGTTACTTTGGGGGATTTATTAGCTAAGCAAATTAATGTTTTACCTATCATAGCTAATTCATTACCTTATGGTGGTACATACTAAGATGTCCATATATAATATTTCAATCAATCAAAGAAGCAAATTAGACATTTATCATTAGAACAATCAAACAACATTTTTAACAGAGAAAATAGTTTTTTTTTATTTTTGCCTTAGGTTTCCTATCTCCTAAGAAGGTCATAAACGTAGGATTCCATGGTGTGAAATCCATCTTGTCTTAGAATAGAAAAGGTAAGAATAATCAGAGTAAAACAGTAGAAGGTGAAACAGGATCAAGATAAGTATAGAAAGAATAAGAGTAGGGTAAGTATAGAAGGAAACAGAATAAGGTAAGTAAGGGTTTTGTCCATTTCTATCTAGGTTTTGTCCTATAGTCAACATTTCCTCTGATACCACTTCTGTCACACCTGGATTTAAGGGACAAATCTGGGTGCATCTCATATGTGCGTCAAGGAAGAACAACACACATAATAACAGAGTGCATAGAGATAAATGTCATAAATATCATAAATGTACTTATTACATAGCGGAAGTCTTACAAAAATATATGATAAAATAAAACGAACTAACTATTATTCTCTGGCACCACAAAGCTGACTGGGAGACGTCACCTAGATCAAGTCGAATGCCTCAGTGTTAGGCGGCTCCTCTTCGACCACCTGTTCTTCTCTTGTGTGTGGGGGGTGTGAGACAGCAAGAGTGAGCTCACATACGTTCATAGCTCAACAAGTCATGGGGAATAATGTGGCATGAACTCACCAAAGGTGGGAGTTCATGAAGTGTAAGGCTGATCAGTGAAATAAAGGCTGAAGCTGAGCATTGCTTTTATAAGTTGGTCAAAATTTTATTAGCAATTACTAAGTGTAAGTAAATACCAAACCTTAATAACAATAAAGAAAAGTAATAGTAAAATAATCCCAAATGCGATGCAAATGTCAAATTAAATTTAAGTTGCATAAATTAATCATGTGAGGGTCCGAGCTGCTCATGACCGTGAACACGGCTAGTATACCAGTTTTACACTCTGCAGAGGTTGCGCATCTTTACCCACAAGTCATGTTACCCATCTGCCAAGAGATGGTCAATCACATACACCTCTACCGAGGACGCGAGGCAGGGTAACACTACGAGGCCTTTAGAAAGTTCCACTAGCATCAGAAATCCCGCTACAGTTTATAGGAAGCTCCAGTGCAGGAATCCCTCGCCTGACCGCCATCGCAGCAAAATCAACCCAAGGACCACCCTACACTGACCACTCCCCTACTGCCCTTGCCCCTTTCGGGTAAGGAAGACATCCACTAGCTTTCCTAGTTAATCAGCCAAGGGCGTCCCATTAAACCCTTGTGATAGCACTGTTTTTCCGGGTGGTCGCTCCATGTTCCCATTAACTTAATGATCTTAACATGAACAGTAATAATAAAAAGATAATAAAATAATTATTATGAATAGTGTATCTCCATACCCAAATCCACATAAAGCAATAGCATGTACTACCCAAAAAATATTTCAGTGGTGAACAAGGTATAAAGATAACCAAAACTGGGGTGATCTAAAGGATCCCATCAAAATTAACCTATGCAGATCTTTAGAATTAATAAGAACATGGCTGGAAAAAAGTAAGTGATCAAGGGCACAACTTGCCTTCAATGAGCTCCTGCTCAGCTACTTCTACCTGCTGAACCTCACAGTGGCTTGCTCGTCTACTCGCATCAACACAATAAATACATAGTATAGCATAAATTAACATCACATCAAACAGACAAATAGAATATACAATAAAAATCTACTCATTAAAATGAGATCATAGGAACTGGAATCATTAAATTTGGAGTTATAGATTTCAAGTTATGAATTTCCTAAGATTTAATGTGCTTGAAATAGGATTAGATTATAAATTAGTTTTCTTACTGTGTTCATGACAAAACAGAGATACTAAATGATAGAGAATCTTATTACAAAATTTTAGAAATTGGAATGGCTCAATTTGGATTTAAAATGAATTAGATATGAATTTTCCAAGTTCTAGCAATTGTTTTTGTATTAAAATTGCATTTACTAATTCATTTACTTATTTTAAATACGCTCTAGACTGGGCATCAATTCCTGGAAAACTCAGGGGCTCTGGCGCAAAATATCATAGACTAAGGAAACAGCCCACATGGATGGCGGGTTGGTTTCGGTATTCTGCAGGGGCTACTTAACAAAAAGTACCCGCGAAGGGGTATCCCATGATTTCAGTCGTTGGATTAGAAACCGACGCTCCAGATTTAATGAACCCAACACGATCGACCACCATCTGATCCCGATCGGACGGTCGTCGCACAATCTGAACGAACCGGTATGCGCGGTTTAATCGAAGTCGTTCGCCCCACGATCTACGGTCCACGGCTCACTGTGCGCGAAGAGTGACTGGACACGGCGGCGGAGCAGCGCGGCACGGCGGTGCCATGGCCGGACTTCACGCGCCCACGATTTCTACCGCCATTCGCCGATCCAACCTATGCTACACGATGATTATGACAGCGCAAAACAATGGGTAGCTTGCTCACCAGGGTTAGAGATGAAGGCGTAGCTAGCCGCGGTGAAGGGCGGATCCATGGTGGCGGTGCTATACGACGAGGAATTTCGGGCAATGCAGAGGCCGGTTTCACCCAATCGGCCACTGCGCTCCACCAGGGACTCCGCCGAAGTCCCCCAGACGCGAAGCGAGCCCCCCCGAGCTCCAAGCACCCACGGCGTCGGCAATGGCGGATGAATTCCGCAGTTCTCTCCCTCTCCGCGGTCTCGGCGATAGTGGTTAGATGCAGCGAAGAATCAGATGACTGGGTCGGTTTTATAGGGTCTACACCACGAATTCCCAGCAGAGGTGGGTCGCGGATCACGCGCGAAGTCCGCCGTCCGCTCCGGCGCGCGTGTGGGTTATGTTACGCGGAGGGGATGAACCCGACAAGTGGGTCCCACCTGCTAGTGACTCAACACTAGCGCTGAATGAATATACCATGTGAGGCTGGGCGCGTGGTCCAGATGTCAGTGGGTGTCCAGCGCGCGCGTGGAGGTTTGGGAGTTGGGCCACGCGGGGTGAAAACGTGAATTGGGCTGGAAAGGAGGTAGTCGGCCCATGTGGCTTTCTTTTTCTTTTTCGGATTCCCTCTTTCTCTATTTTCAAATCCAATTTGAATTCAAGTTTAAATTCAAAATTTATGGCTCATCATTTACACTATATTTGTGCGGTTAAAAGTAATAAGTTTAAGGATATTTATATTATTTATATTTTTGTATCATTCCTCTTCTTCTTATTTTCAAAACCCTATTTTCAAATTTAGGGTTTTAATTCCACTTCTAGTAATTATTATATTATTATCATTAACATTATTATTTTATTTAATGCACAAACATATAAACTCCAACATGATGCATTTTTTATCATTTGTTTGTATTAATCTCTAAATTTTGTGTATGCTCTTTTTATGATGCAAATGAGGCATAGAAAATTGAGGATAACTTTCTATTATTCTTGGTATACAACTTGGAGTATTACATTTCTTCTTCCGCTCAGTCTGGCATCCTTGGCTCTTGGTCTTCTTTTGGATTTTCTTCAGTGGGGGCGAGCTTCTTCAGCTTCTTATCGTAATCCATCTTCAGGGTTTGGTAGGCTTCACGAGTGTTGGCCTCTTCGCCTTCTGCTATATCGAGACACTCTTGGAGGGATGCCTTCTCCTTTTTAAGTTCCTTGACCTGCTGCTCTAAGCTTTCCACCCGGGAGTTTAGGTGGGTGCAGTGGGAGGAAAGGTCATCGTAGTGGTTATCGAGAGTGTGGAGATATCCGGCCATGTAGACGATGGTGGGGTCATCTTCGGTAGGATCTCTTCCTGACAGGGCCTGAAGTCTTTTCCTCCAGGTGGGGGTATTTTTGTTGCTAGGTGGGAAGTAACGAAGGGGGGTTTCAAAGACCTCCTTGCTATAGTTTTGGCATAATTGTCGGAGGGCTTTTCAGGGCAACATTTTGGCAAGTGTCTGGGAAGTGGTGTCCAGTGAAGGTGACTTGGAAAGGAGGGTGGTTTGGGTAGCTTCGACTTTCTCCCAAGTAGACCACCATAGAGCACTTCTCAATTCCGTTTTCGCGGTACTCCTTCCAGACATTCTCCGGCTTCTTGCGAATCCCCATGCGAAGCGCGTAACTCCACAAAAGATGAGGGAATCCTTCTTCCTCTGAGCAGTAGGATGTCCTAATGACCCAAGAGCCTTCCATCTGGGGGCAGAAAAGAAGGGTCTATTAATATCGGGAGAATGGAGAGGAGATTTTTCTTAGGGGTAAGAGGTGTTTTCTTGTTAAGGCGAACTTTTAAGGTCGGGGCTGCGATCTACGGCCAGTCCTATGGCTCTGATACCACCTGAAGCATCCCAATCATTTGGGACTCAAATGTGATACAATTACTAGTCCCAGGAGGCTAGTAACCACATTCCTTACTTCAAATAGTACAGAGTTCGAATAAGTGTTATTACAATACCAGGGTACAAGCTCAAGAGAGCCAGAAATACAAAGCGCAGTAGAAGATAAACTAGCCCAAGCCAAAGGCAGAACTGGGTGCAGACACAGCCCCCTCAATCAAGCATAGCAGAAAAGAAGTCTTCAGCTGCTGAAAAACATAAATAAATCTGGGTGAATACACTAGGTATTCCGCAAGCCCATCCCGCTCCCGTAAGGAGAAAGGGACCTATATCATACATGCTTTATATGGTGGAGTTGAAGTCACTCTTCTTTTTCTCAGAGAAAGGCAGTACTTTTAGGGTTTTTCCCAAGGAAATAGAAATAACACATTACTCAACCACCACTGAGCTTCCCGCTCCCGTGGCATCGTTTTTTTCCAAAAACACACTCACACACACATTTCCCTGTTCACGGAGGTTGTAAAACACTAATTGTCATACCACACCAGACTCGTCCATACCTATGGACAAGGACTATTCGAATAGGTTTGAACTCTGCGTAGAGGGGTACACTTTACCCACTAGTCTGGCTCTGTGATCCCATGGCCAATGAGATCTGAATCCGAATCTCTTTCTTCCCTCGCACGTCCTAACCTTAGCGGTTATACCGGAAGGAGTCAGGCCACCGCCATGTCCAAACCAGACAAAACATTCCCCCTCCTTATCCTCTCGGTGCTCCCCAGCCTTCATAACCATGGGGTTGGACCGTACGAGTTCAGATTGAGTGACTGTCCATACAGTCTCAAGTGGTTGTACTTATCATGAGTACAGGTAGTGAAGGATAACAAACCGGTCCTTATATGAGGGGACAATCCTTTTGCTCACGCCTAAACCAGCTGAGCCATCACCTTAGGCCCTCCCCTAAACCAGGGAGTCCCTGATCATCCCACTCACAAGGTGATGAGGGTGAATACCCTTCATCACACACTTTTTGAAAACATCATTTAATCAAAACCACTGCCCTTTTCCCATCCCACATTTTGTACTCAAAAGATGATTGTTAATGCGGGCTATCTCTTTGCTCACAATGCAAATATTCCATCCCTTAATCCCGGCTTAGGTAGTGGTAGAAAGAATGGGTAAATTATGCATCAAGGGAAGGATGGACTTGCCTTCATCGAAGCTTTCCTGGCACAAAAGATTTATCTCGGAGGGGTCGGGTTCCTGCCCTTCTTCCGGAGTTATAAATTCCAGAGGATCGGATCCCTCTTCCGCTAACAAACACAGATAAGGAACAATACATCAATCATGGTGACTAGGTGGGGTGTGCCAATTATTATACATTATTATTTTTGTGCCCTATAATTTATTTAAACTATTTTTGGTGCATAAAATATCAGCATATAAATATATATATGAAAACGGGAAAAAGAAATGGGAAAGGAAAAAGAAAAAGGAATTCTCAGCTAGCTGGGCCGGGGGGGATTTCGGCCCAGCCGAGCGTGGGCGCGCGAGGGGGGCAGGCGGCCCAGCCGGCCCACGGAGGAGCGGCTACGGTGCGGCGGACGCCGTGGGCGCGGGCCCACACGTTAGCGAGAGGAGGGGGGTAACGGCGTGGAGCGGTGACAGGGGGGCGAACCGGTTGAGGCTCGACCGCCGGTGAAGCCCCGCAGCGGTTCTCCGTCGTGGCTTCAGTTCCGCGACGGGGGAGTGGTGGCGAGGCACGGGCGGGGGTAGGGTATTATGGTGGAGGGGCCAATTTGGCTGGAGGGTGCCTGGGGTGGCCGGTCCATGGCGCGGTGGCGGGCGCTCGTGGCGGTGAGGTCACCGGCGAGGCCAACGGTGGAATAGGCGAGGGGAAAACGGTGTGCCGTGCTCGGGGTGAAGTGGTGGAGCTCAAGGGCTAAACAAATTTAACTAGAACCCAACGTAGAGGGGAAGGGGAGGCTCACCGGAGATGGAGATGGTGGCGGCGCTGGCTCAATTGAGCTCGGGGGAAGGGGGAAGAGATGGCCGAGGCCGCGGTGAGGAATTGGGGAGCTCGGGGTGGCCCTTTTATAGGCGCCCGGGGCGGGGAAGGGGGCGCGAGGTAGCGTGCCCCGGTGAGCTCGCCACGGCGGAGATGGTGGTGCACAGTGGTGACGACAGGGATGGCTCGGGCAGATGGGGCGACGGGATGGCTCGGGCAGACGCAAGGCGCCAAACCGAGCTGGTGAACGCGATAATGGCGAGGCGACGGGGCGGGCAGTGGCCGGCGGCGATCGCGTCGCTAGCCTTGTCACGGACGTGAGGAAGGCACTGACGGGTGGGGCCCGCTCGCTAGAGAGAGATCGCGAGAGAGCGAGGTTTGGTGCGGGCTGACGGGTGGGCCCGATCGGTCAGCGGGAGAGAGCGGTGCGTGGGATGGAGCTAGGCCGCGTGGGCCAGGGGGAAGGGGGGCGCGCGGGAGGGAGCTAGGCCGGAAACGGCCCAGCCGGGGGGGGGGGAAGAAGGGTTTTCCTTTTTCTTTTCTATTTTCTATTTCCTTTCTATTTTCTAATTCTATTTCTTTTATCCCCTTTTCTTCTGAACAAATAAGTAGCTAAATAATCTTAGGTGCTAAAAAATAATCATCTATGTGAGGTGCTTCTAACAATCAAGGTGTATGCATATGATGAAATGTCCTATGAGGGAGAAATTAGGGAGAGATAAAGGGGGGTCAGGAGATTAGGGTTCCAAACCTCGGGTTGAAATTTGGTATGTTACAAAACCCAAGGATACTTCATCGTTGGAGGTTGGAACTTTGAATCGAGGATATCTGAGCCTCCGTTCCCCTTCTCCCCATGTGGTCGGAGGTCAGCCGAGTTGGAATCTTCTCAACAACAGTAGGGAGAACTTGGCCGGTCAGATATGCCTTCTATTATTAAATGAGCACCACGTTATACCCTCGATATTCATCCCTGACACATCTTTCTTAGCCTCTCTTTAATCATAACTTTGTTTTTTGTGGATATACTGACTCGAGAGCTACTAGAAATTTTGTACTAAAATGGGTACAAGGCATTGGCCATGTAATTGAATTGGCTATAGAAAAATTAAATAACATAATATTGCAATTGAAAAGAGAGTTAAATATCATAAGGTAATAGTGGAATACATATTATATTTTTAATTTTTGTATTCACCTTAGTACCTTTCCCATTTGACCTTTTTAATAATGAAGGAAGGAACAGAACCACTTGAGGAGGAGGATGTGGCTTCATGGCTTTTTGAGTTTTTTTTTTGTTCGATTATACTATGCGTGTTACTGTCCCATCGACGCATGCATACTGGTCTCATTGAGACTGTTCCTAAAAGGCATATTTCATCTACCTCAAAGAGATTGAAGACGTCCCACCTAGCTAGTAGTTCCAGAGTCGGATTCAAGCAATGGTCAATAATTTTCTAGGCTGTTAAAGAAGGAAAAAACCATAGACGATTTTTTTCAAGGGTCCAATGAATACAATGAATTGTACTGAAAGACTTAAAAAGGTGTGGTTTCAAAAGCAAGTTACATCAGCGTGGTCCCAAATTATTGTAAGAATATTTAAAATATTGTCATATATTCATTAGGCTAGAAGATTTTGAAGCAAAAAATATCTTTTAGATGTCATTGATGCTTCTTAATAGCTAGATGGTCTTGTGTGAGTATTGGATGTTGTGAACTATGTATTGATTGTGAACTCTGTATTGGTTTTATGTTGTATGCATATATGCTGGATGTTGTGGACTCTATATTGCTTTTATGTTGTATGTACATATGTTGGATGTTTTGAACTCTATATTGGTACACATGTCATATAAAATTATAAATATATAGAATACCTGGACATTTCAGTACCTGTTCTAGGCTTCTAGCTAAGAACTGATGCTAAAAGTCCATCTTTACTACGGATTCATTTCTAAAACCGATACTAAAATTCTACTTTAGTACCCATTGAGGCCTAGAATCAGTACCAAAGTAGAACCTTTCAGTACCGGTTTGAGCTAACAACCGGTACTAAAGACCTCTTTAGTACTAGACAATGCAACCGAGGAAAGATTGACGTCTTTAATCTAGGTTGCCTGAATCCGGTACTGTAACTCGTTGCCAACTAGCATTGATGACCAATTCCCTATTAGGTGATGTTTGGTTTAGACGTTGTTAAGGAAATGGTAATGGGATCTCTTACCGATGGTAATTATTACTAGTTATAATTGGATTGGATAGTAATATATAGTAATGTCGGAGAGGAAATTCTCCGGCCGGGTGGCGGAATGCACCCGCCCTAAATCCTAAATGAGGAGGGGCCTAAGCGTTTTGCCTACTAAATGGAATTGGGAAGAACACAAGAACACACAAGGGTTTAGAGTGGTTTGGGCCACCGGAGCATAATACCCTACTCCACTGTGTGTTGTATTGAGCTTTGAGAGCTTGTATGAACTTATGAGTTTGAGAGTCTAAGTTGGGTCTTAGTGAGCTTGAGTCTGCCTTGTAACGTCGTGTGCCCTCCCTTTTATGGCTCAAGGGGGCACGTACAAGGATACTGAGCCCCGACATGTGGGCCTAGGGGCAAAATGGAAGGAAGTAACTAATGCCTGTAACGCCAGGGTGATCTCTGAGTGCCATAATATCCGTAGTGCATACAGTATTGATATGTCGTCGTTGCTTCCTCGGTACACGCGAGCCATGATGAGCGCAACGCATGCGACAACATGGGTGTACTTCCTACCAACGGAATGGACAGGCACGTTGCCTGCAAGATGGCCTGGTCGCCGCCCGTCAGCGGAGTGGACAAGGCTCATTAAATGCTAAGGCGGCACATCGCCTGCCAGTGGAGTGGATAGGGCTCATTAAATGCTGAGGCAGCAGAACGCCTACCAGTGGAATGGACAGGTGGGGCGCCTTATCCACAATAAAAGCAGAGGCCGCGTGGCCCAGAGGCCTTACATCAGGCTCCGCCCGCTGGCTTACGTCACGGGCGGTAGGCCACGTGGCAGCATCGGGTCTCCGCCTGAGCGGGGAGCAGAGGCGTACACGGTACGGTCCGGACACGTGTTGGCCCCGGACCCCCGCCTGGCCTTGATTAAGGCCTGGGTATTCTTTGTCCCGGAATCCCGGGACCCTGCTGTGAGTGGCCTGGACCCCACACGGAGGGGTCCGGCACCCGTCCCAGGGGTCCGGTTCGCGCCCGTGGAGGTCCTGGACCTTACCCGGGGGTCCGATCTGTATATGCAGGGGTCCGGTACTTTCCCATGGGGGCCAGACCCATTGTTGATACCTTGGAGGGTATTGTCTTCTCTGGCCACGTGGCGGTCCTAGAGCTGTCTGCGTGGTGGGGTCAGGTGCTGTTCACCACGCGACCGCGCGGGCACCGCGCCTTCATACTGTAGTAAGGGGTACCCCTGTTTCAGGGTACCGACAGTGGCCCCCGGGCCCACCTCACGGGAGGATACGAGCCTGCAGGTGGGGCCAAAGCTTGATTGGCGATTGGCGCGCTGCTTCCGTGCCCTTGCTGACGTAATCACTGCTAGTCCGCCTTCAGTCATGCCAACTGCCAAGTCTGTCCCCGCGGCTGACTGACCCGTGGCCCCCACGCTTGATGGTTTTGCCGGGCCACACGCGAGGCGCCTCAATACCGCTGCATTGGTTTAAAAATTCACCTTCTCTGCCCTCTGCGGCGGCCCCGAGGAGACGCAGTACTGGCGCGAGCGGCGGTTCACTCTTTCTGCACTCAGGAACCGACGACCAAGGAGTATGACTTCTGCGCCCGGGCCCTCGTGTCAGAGACTGGGCCGTTGTTTTCGGCGGAGATGAAGAGGCGCACTACCGTGGGCGGCAATTCGCTCCTCGCACGGCGGTTCGCCTTCTTTGCACCCAGAGACCCGCACACCAGCTGTATGACTTGTGGGCCTGGGCCCTCGTGTCAGAGACTGGGTTGCTTTGGTGCGTGTCGGGCGAGATTTTCTGCGGCGTCTCGAGGCGCGAGCGGGAGAGTTTTCCTTGAAAAGGGATTCACCCCGCGCGCAGCAGTTATGCTTTCGCATTCTCTCCACCTGTTACGCCCTTTCGCCTTCGAGCTCTCCGCACCCCTTTGGATTCGTGTTCCCCTGCTTTCCGCCGCCGTTGTCGCCATGGCCTCGCTAGCTCATCCTGAGCAGTTCCAGTCTAAGGTGGCACTCAACCTAGTGCGCAATCTGCTCGGGTGGGGCGCACTGGCGTTCGTCAGAAGGATCCGCGCCAGCGCCTCTCCCCTCGGCGATCTCGCCACCGGGGAGTTCATGCTCTTCGTCTCCTACCTCTCCTGCAGGTTGGCGCTGCCGATCTCGCCTTTCTTTCTACTGCTGATGGAGGAGCTCGGCCTCCAACTTCAGCACCTCACGCCCCACTCCATCCTCTAGGCGACCATCTTCGCCCACCTCTATGAGATGTTCGTGGGGGTGGCTCCCAGCACCTCCCTCTTCCGCCATTTCTTCGTGCTGGTGAAGTCTGGGAAGGCTAAGGACCACCTCGGTGCCTACTATTTCCAGATGAGGTCAGATCTAGCCATGGCCTACATCCCTCCCTTGGCGGTGCAAGGTGGGAGAACTGGCGCGGTGACTAGGTGATTGCTAGCGTGGAGGCCAACGACCGCCTTGCCCTGCCGAGCGACGGACCAAGACTCAACCGGAAGCAGTGGAGGGCCAAGCCGTCCCTGGTGCCGGAGTTCCAGCTCGTACTGGATAGGATCAAGAGCTTGGCAGTGGGCGGCCTGACGTCGATGCACATGATCGGGGACTTCCTGAAGCGCTGGATCAAGCCACTGCAGCAGAGGGCACGCCTGTGCTGCTGGTTCACTGGCTTAAACGACATCGGCCAGGTGCAGCGCAGTCCAGGGACCAACCTGTCCTAGGAGGAGCTGGAGGTTTTGGTGAAGGGGATTACTGGTGAGTCCTTCGTCCCCAAGTCCCTTATCCTCCCGGAGGGCATCTCTGCGCTCTGCGACGATGTAGGGTTGAGGACGACGATTCTGGCCACGCTGCTGACCCTCGACGAGAGCGGCATGGCGGTTCGCCAGACCGGCGGCCGGGACCCCACCGTGGGATCCGGATCTCCGACGCGCCGGTCAGAGGCCCTAGTCTACCGGTGTGGCTCCTAGCGCCCCCGCCAGAGCTTCTCGTGCCACCGCCGCGGCCCCCCGCCCCTTAGACATGGGCAAAGGGGCTGCAAGTAGCTCCTCTGCCCCAAGCATCACCGGGGTGTCAGAGGAAGAGAGGCGACGCCGGCGCGCCTACGGGTCGTTTGTTTCGGACCCCCCCCCCCCCCCCGTTGGGGCCGAGGAGGCTGGCTCCCAGAAGCGTCAGAGGACTGCTGGCAGGGGCCGAGGAGACCAGCTCCCAGGCTCAGGGCACGCAGAGGCGCATCAATCCTCTGCCACCACAGCCATCGGGTCCGCCGCCACCACAACCACCACCACCGTCGGGCCCGCCGCCGCCAACAGCACCTAGGTATGATCCCCCTAGGGGCACCAGCAGCAGTAACAACAACAGCAGCAGCATCAGCAGAAGCAGCGGTCGCCCCGCTTCCAGGGTCGTTGGAAGGTCCAGGGCCCCAAGTGAGTGCAACCCCTTTCTTTGATTAATCTGTTTATCATGTCAACGGGTCTTAACCCATCCTTTGCTTATCAGGGCTTCCTCCCCCTCTGCTCCCAAGGTCGTGCCTCCCCTGCCCCTAGCTACTGCCACCGAGACAGCGCCACCGGGCCCCCAGGCTCTAGCTGGGGTCCGGCAGCAGCGGCGCCAACACCCAGCGGTGCCGCAGCGGCGGAGGGGGTCCCCACTGCTCCGACGGCTGCCACAGCCTCAACGACGGTGATGCCGTCGAGTACACCGTTGGCAGCGGCAAAGGAGGCCCCAGCTGCGCCCGCCCCCACCATCGTGGTCGACGCGGGAGGGGGGGGCACGTCCAGATCCAACCCGCCGCCCACTCCGGAGGAGACGGAGGTGATTTTTGGGCAGCGGCTCCGGTCCAGCACCGAGCTAGAAGTAGCGCTGATTCCCCTCCCCTGGGTGCTGTCTCACGCCCATCAGGCCCTTCAAGAAACTGAGGCTGCGATCCTGCGGGAGTGGGGGGCGCTCGAGGCCGAACACCAGCGTCTCAGCGACTGGCGTACCCATCTGAAGGAGCGCACCAAGGCATCGTCCCGCTAGTTCGCCTTCGAGCGGTCCGAGCTTGAGCGGGACCGCAAGGACTACAAGAAGGACCTCCAGAAGGTGTACGCCCGGGAGCTGGAGGTGACCCGGAAGGAGAAGAAGCTGGCCAAGAAGGAGGAACACTTGGACCAGAGGGAGGAGGTCATCACAGAGCTCCAGGCGAAGCTGAATGCCCTCAACAAAATCCTGGAGGAGCAGCGGGTCCAGCAGACCGCGGCTGTGGAGAGCCTGCAAAGGCAGCAGCAGGAGTTGGATGACAGGGCCAGCAGCATTGCCCTGGTCGAGGAGAACCTCAAGGAGAAGGATGCCTCCCTAGACAAGCGGGCGATGGATCTCGCCTGGCAGGAGAAGGACCTCGCCTTCAGGGAGGAAATATTTGAAAGGCGGGAGAAGCTGCTGGCTGATCATGAGCTCGAGGCGGAGGAGAAGGAGCAGGCGCTGGAGGAGTGGGTCCGTCAGTTCAAGGTGGCGCAGGTGGCACAGGCAGCACCAGGCCCCCAGGCGGTGGAGGCGATGAAGAAGACGCTCGAGGATCTCTAGGCGAAGCAGCGCACCGGGGTCCAACGCATCGCCGCATGGGTCAGCGAGGCGAGCACTGGTGCCGTTGGGGGTGAGCCCATCCCGGTGTCGAAGCTGCCAACGTCCATCTCCGACGCGCTCCCGGTGCTGGATTCCGCCGCCGACCGCCTGGAGGCCGAAGGCGGTAGGCTCTACCGGGCGGTGATTGAGTACATCCTAACGTGCTTCCGGAGCCACGACCCGGCCATCTCCTTGGAGCTGGTGATTGCTGGTCCGGTGGCCGACACCAAAGACGCCGCCCAGGAGGCCGTTCAAGACACTGTGGAGGTGGTGGCCGAGCGCTTCCAGCGGGATCCTACCGATGATTAGTAGCTAGATCTGTAGAAACAGGGCAAGGGTTCCACTGGGGTGCGGCTTGTAATATTTTATGGTTTTGTAAGATACTTTTGGGAAGTATTAATCTGATAGAACTTATCTATATACTATTTGTCTTTGCTGTGTGCGTCGTTACCAACTTCTCCCTGGTACTTGCTACCCTGGGATGTAGGCTTGACGTGTCGAGGCTGGATGCTAGTATTCTTAAGAAAGAATTGGTGACCTGGCCCCTAGGAGGTAGTCTCGACTGGGACCTGGACCTGCACACAGCCTTGGCTAGGAAGCTTTAGTGGTGCACCCATAGGACCCACTAACTGGTATCTTTATCCTTTGATTCACGCAACAGGACCTTAAGGACTTAGACCGGGAAGCCAATCCATGTGTCCGGACCCCCTGGATCATAGCTCCAAATACTAGGGCACCCATCGCAGTGTGGTGGAGCGTGTAGGCTTAGGGTATGGGACCAGGCTAAGCGGCTACACAGCTCCGGACCACCCCAGGGGACATGTGCTCATTCTCTAGAACCGGACCCCAGGTTGCCGGACCCATAGGACTATAGTTCCAAATACTAGGGTACCCATCATAGAGTGGTGGAGCGTGCAGGCTTAGGGTATGGAACCAAGCTAAACGCCTACACAGCTCCGGACCGCCCTAGGAGACAAGTACCCGTTCTCTAGAACTGGCCCCCAGGCTGCCGGACCCCCCTACCGAGGGATCCCAAACTGCAAGCCTGGCTACTCAATTCGGATGTCATTATACCAGCAAGGGTGGGAATTGTATGGGCGGGTTAGTGAAAGTCGCCTAGAGGGGGAGTGAATAGGGCGAAACTGAAATTTACAAAAATAATCACAACTACAAGTCGGGTTAGCGTTAGAAATATAATCGAGTCCGCGAGAGAGGGTTCAAAACAAATCGCAAGCAAATGAAGAGTGTGACACGCGGATTTGTTTTACCGAGGTTCAGTTCTCGCAAACCTACTCCCCGTTGAGGAGGCCACAAAGGCCGGGTCTCTTTCAACCCTTCCCTCTCTCAAACGGTCCCTCGGACCGAGTGAGCTTTTCTCCTTCTCAATCAACCGGGAACAAAACTTCCCCGCAAGGGCCACCACACAATTGGTGCCTCTTGCCTTGGTTACAATTGAGTGTTGATCACAAGAACAAGTGAGAAAGAAAGAAAGCGATCCAAGCGCAAGAGCTCAAAAGAACACGGCAAATCTCTCTCGCTAGTCACTAAAGGCTTGAGTGGAATTGGAGAGGATTTGATCTCTTTGTATGTGTCTAGAATTGAATGCCTAGCTCTTGTAAGTGGTTGAGAGTTGGAAAACTTGGATGCTATGAATGGTGGGATGGTTGGGGTATTTATAGCCCCAACCACCAAAAGTGACCGTTGCTGGGAGCCTCTGTTCGATGGCGCACCGGACAGTCCGGTGCACACCGGACAGTCCGGTGCCCCTGCCACGTCACCATTGCCGTTGGATTCTGACCGTTGGAGCTTCTGACTTCTGGGCCCTCCTGGGTGTCCGGTGCACACCGGACAGGTACTGTTTGATGTCCGGTGCACCGGTATGGGCACGTCTGACGTCTGCGCGCGCTGCGCGCGCATTAAATGCACAGCAGGGAG
Organism: Zea luxurians; assembly: GCA_029449295.1. NCBI lineage: Eukaryota > Viridiplantae > Streptophyta > Magnoliopsida > Poales > Poaceae > Zea > Zea luxurians. The sequence continues at coordinate 110,956,759 of JAOPSE010000010.1, forward strand.
CCGTTGGCGCCGAAAAGAGCCGTTGGTCCGCTGGTACACCGGACAGTCCGGTGCACACCGGACAGTCCGGTGAATTTTAGCGGAGCGGCTGCCGCGCGAACCCGAGGCTGGCGAGTTCTGGAGACCGCGCTTCCTTGGAGCACCGGACATGTCCGGTGCACACCGGACAGTCCGGTGAATTATAGCGCGCCGGCTTCCGAGAATTCCCGAGGGCGAAGAGTTTGAGTTGGAGTCCTCTGGGCGCACCGGACACTGTCCGGTGTACACCGGACAGTCCGGTGCCTCCAGCCAGAGGTGCCTTCGGTTGCCCTTTGCTCCTTTGTTGAATCCAACACTTGGTCTTTTTATTGGCTAAATGTGAACCTTTTGCACCTGTATAACTTATGCACTAGAGTAAACTAGTTAGTCCAATATTTGTGTTGGACAATTCAACCACCAAAATTATTTAGGAACTAGGTGTAAGCCTAATTCCCTTTCAATCTCCCCCTTTTTGGTGATTGATGCCAACACAAACCAAAGCAAATATAGAAGTGCATAATTGAACTAGTTTTCATAATGTAAGTGCAAAGGTTGCTTGGAATTGAGCCAAAATAAATGCTTACATGATGCGCATGGATTGTTTCTTTATTTTTAACATATTGGACCACATTTGCACCAAAAGTTTTGTTTTTGCAAATTCTTTTGTAAATTCTTTTCAAAGTCCTTTTGCAAGATAGTCAAAGGTAAATGAATAAGATTTTGCTAAGCATTTTCAAGTTTTGAAAGTTTCTTCCTTTGTTCCAAATGCTTTTTCCTTTGACTAAACAAAACTCCCCCTAAATGAGATCCTCCTCTTAGTGTTCAAGAGGGTTTTGATTTAACATTTTGGAAATACTACTTCCTCCCCCTTTAGAACATAATGAGATTCCAATTTTGAAATTGACCAATTTGAAAATCTCCAAAATTTTAAAACTTAGGTGGTGGTGCGGTCCTTTTGCTTTGGGCTCATATTTTCTCCCCCTTTGGCATGAATCGCCAAAAACGGAATCATTAGAGCCCAATGAAGTACTTTCTCCCCCTTTGGTCATAAAATGAATGAGTGAAGATTATACCAAAGTTGGAGAGTGATGCGGAGTGACGGCGAAGGTTGAGTAGTAGAGCGGAGTGGAAGCCTTTGTCTTCACCGAAGACTCCAATTCCCTTTCAATATACCTATGACTTGGTTTGAAATACACTTGAAAACACATTAGTCATAGCATATATAAGAGAGATATGATCAAAGGTATATGTGCTATGTGTGCAAGACTAGCAAAAGAAATTCCTAGAATCAAGAATATTGAGCTCATGCCTAAGTCTGGTAAAAGATTGCTCATCAAGTGGCTTGGTAAAGATATCGGCTAATTGATCTTTAGTATTAATGTAAGAAATCTCGATATCCCCCTTTTGTTGGTGATCCCGAAGAAAATGATACCGAATGGCTATGTGCTTAGTGCGGCTATGCTCAACGGGATTGTCGGCCATTTTGATTGCACTCTCATTGTCACATAGCAAGGGGACTTTGGTTAATTTGTAACCGTAGTCCCGCAGGGTTTGCCTCATCCAAAGCAATTGCGCGCAACAATGGCCTGCGGCAATATACTCGGCTTCGGCGGTGGAAAGAGCGACCGAATTTTGCTTCTTTGAAGCCCAAGACACCAAGGATCTTCCCAAGAACTGGCAAGTCCCCGATGTGCTCTTCCTATTAATTTTACACCCCGCCCAATCGGCATCCGAATAACCAATCAAATCAAATGTGGATCCCCGAGGGTACCAAAGCCCAAACTTAGGAGTATAAGCCAAATATCTCAAGATTCGTTTTACGGCCGTAAGGTGTGATTCCTTAGGGTCGGCTTGGAATCTTGCACACATGCAAACAGAAAGCATAATGTCCGGTCGAGATGCACATAAATAAAGTAATGAACCAATCATCGACCGGTATACCTTTTGATCCACGGACTTACCTCCCGTGTCGAGGTCGAGATGCCCATTTGTTCCCATGGGTGTCTTGATGGGCTTGGCATCCTTCATTCCAAACTTTCTTAGAATGTCTTGAGTATACTTCGTTTGGCTAATGAAGGTGCCTTCTTGGAGTTGCTTCACTTGGAATCCTAGAAAATACTTCAACTCCCCCATCATTGACATCTCGAATTTCTGTGTCATGATCCTACTAAATTCTTCACATGTAGATTTGTTAGTAGACCCAAATATGATATCATCAACATAAATTTGGCATACGAACAAATCATTGTTAAGAGTTTTAGTGAATAAAGTAGGATCGGCTTTGCCGACTTTGAAGCCATTTGCAATAAGGAAATCTCTAAGGCATTCATACCATGCTCTTGGGGCTTGCTTGAGCCCATAAAGCGCCTTAGAGAGCCTATAAACATGGTTAGGGTACTCACTGTCTTCAAAGCCGGAAGGCTGCTCAACATAGACCTCCTCCTTGATTGGTCCATTGAGGAAGGCATTCTTCACGTCCATTTGATAAAGCTTGAAGCCATGGTAAGTAGCATAGGCCAATAATATACGAATTGACTCAAGCCTAGCTACGGGTGCATAGGTTTCACCAAAATCCAAACCTTCGACTTGTGAATACCCCTTGGCCACGAGTCGGGCTTTTCGGGCTTTGTTCCTTGTCACCACACCATGCTCATCTTGTTTGTTGCGGAAGACCCACTTGGTTCCTACAACATTTTGGTTAGGACGTGGAACTAAGTGCCATACCTCATTCCTTGTGAAATTGTTGAGCTCCTCTTGCATCGCCATCACCCAATCCGAATCTTGAAGTGCTTCCTCTACCCTGTGTGGCTCAATAGAGGAAACAAAAGAGTAATGTTCACAAAAATGTGCAACACGAGATCGAGTAGTTACCCCCTTATGAATGTCGCCGAGGATGGTGTCGACGGGGTGATCTCGTTGTATTGCTTGGTGGACTCTTGGGTGTGGCGGCCTTGGTTGTTCATCCTCCTTGTCTTCATCATTTGAATCTCCCCCTTGATCGTCGCCGTCATTTTGAGGTGGCTCATCTTCTTGTTCAACATCTTGAGCCTCATCCTCAATTTGAGTTGGTGGAGATGCTTGCTTGGAGGAGGATGGTTGATCTTGTGCATGTGAAGGCTCTTCGGATTCCTTAGGACACACATCCCCAATGGACATGTTCCTTAGCGCTATGCATGGAGCCTGTTCTTCACCTATCTCATCAAGATCAACTTGCTCTACTTGAGAGCCGTTAGTCTCATCAAACACAACGTCACAAGAAACTTCAACAAGTCCTGAGGACTTGTTAAAGACTCTATATGCCCTTGTGTTTGAATCATATCCTAGTAAAAAGCCTTCTACAGTTTTAGGAGCAAATTTAGATTTTCTACCTCTCTTAACAAGAATAAAGCATTTGCTACCAAAAACTCTAAAATATGAAATGTTTGGCTTTTTACCGGTTAGGAGTTCATAAGATGTCTTCTTGAGAATTCGGTGAAGATATAACCGGTTGATGGCGTAGCAGGCGGTGTTGACCGCCTCGGCCCAAAACCGATCCGGTGTCTTGTACTCATCAAGCATGGTTCTTGCCATGTCCAATAGAGTTCGATTCTTCCTCTCCACTACACCATTTTGTTGTGGAGTGTAGGGAGAAGAGAACTCATGCTTGATGCCCTCCTCCTCAAGGAAGCCTTCAATTTGAGAGTTCTTGAACTCCGTTCCATTGTCGCTTCTAATTTTCTTGATTCTTAAGCCGAACTCATTTTGAGCCCGTCTCAAGAATCCCTTTAAGGTCTCTTGGGTATGAGATTTGTCCTGCAAAAAGAACACCCAAGTGAAGCGAGAATAATCATCCACAATTACAAGACAATACTTACTACCGCCGATGCTTATGTAAGCGATCGGGCCGAATAAATCCATGTGTAGGAGCTCCAGTGGCCTGTCGGTAGTCATGATGTTTTTGTGTGGATGATGGACACCAACTTGCTTCCCGGCTTGGCATGCGCTACAAATCCTGTCTTTCTCAAAATGAACATTTGTTAGTCCTAAAATGTGTTCTCCCTTTAGAAGCTTATGAAGATTCTTCATTCCAACATGGGCTAGTCGGCGGTGCCAAAGCCAACCCAAGTTAGTCTTAGCAATCAAGCAAGTGTCGAGTTCAGCTCTATCAAAATCTACCAAGTATAGCTGACCCTCTAACACTCCCTTAAATGCTATTGAATCATCACTTCTTCTAAAGACAGTAACACCTATATCAGTAAAAAGACAATTGTAGCCCATTTGACATAATTGAGATACGGAAAGCAAATTGTAATCTAAAGAATCTACAAGAAAAACATTAGAAATGGAATGGTCAGGGGATATAGCAATTTTACCCAAACCTTTGACCAAACCTTGGTTTCCATCCCCGAATGTGATCGCTCGTTGGGGATCTTGGTTTTTCTCATATGAGGAGAACATCTTTTTCTCCCCGGTCATGTGGTTTGTGCACCCGCTGTCGAGTATCCAACTTGAGCCCCCGGATGCATAAACCTACAAAACAATTTTAGTTCTTGATTTTAGGTACCCAAACGGTTTTGGGTCCTTTAGCATTAGAAACAAGAACCTTGGGTACCCAAACACAAGTCTTGGAGCCCTTGTGTTTGCCCCCAACAATTTTGGCAACTACCTTGCCGGATTTGTTAGTTAAAACATAGGATGCATCAAAAGTTTTAAATGAAATAGCATGATCATTTGATGCATTAGCAGTTTTCTTTCTAGACAACTTGGCATGGGTTGGTTGCCTAGACCTAGATGTCTCACCCTTATACATAAAAGCATGATTAGGGCCAGAGTGAGACTTCCTAGAATGAATTTTTCTAATCTTGCTCTCAGGATAGCCGGCAGGGTACAAAATGTAACCCTCGTTATCCTGAGGCATAGGAGCCTTGCCCTTAACAAAGTTAGATAAGTTCTTTGGAGGGGCATTAATTTTGACATTGTCTCCCTTTTGGAAGCCAATGCCGTCCTTAATGCCAGGGCGTCTCCCATTATAGAGCATGCTTCTAGCAAATTTAAATTTTTCATTTTCTAAGTCATGCTCACTAATCTTAGCATTAAGTTGTGCTATGTGATCATTTTGTTTTTTAATTAAAGCTAGGTGATCATGGATAGCATCAACATTAATATCTCTACATCTAGTACAAATGGAAACATGCTCAACATTAGATGTAGAGGGTTTGCAAGATTTAAGTTCAACAACCTTAGCATGCAACATATCATTTTTAGTTCTAAGGTCGGAAATAGTAGCATTGCAAACATCAAAATCCTTAGCCTTAGCAATTAATTTCTCATTCTCATTTCTAAGGCTAGCAAGAGAAACATTCAACTCATCAATTCTAGCAAGTAAATCAATATTATCATCTTTAGAATTGCAAGTTGAAACAATACAAACATGAGAATCAACCTTAGCAATTAATCTAGCATTTTCATTTCTAAGGTTGTTAATGGTCTCATGGCAAGTGCTTAGCTCACTAGACAATTTTTCACATTTTTCTACCTCTAGAGCATAAGCATTTTTAACCTTAACATGTTTCTTGTTTTCCTTGATTAGGAAATCCTCTTGGGAGTCTAAGAGATCATCCTTTTCATGGATAGCACTAATTAGCTCATTTAATTTTTCTTTTTGTTCCGTGTTAAGGTTGGCAAAAAGAATGCGCAAGTTATCCTCCTCATTTTTATCATCCTCATCACTAGATGTTTCATATTTAGTGGAGGACCTTGATTTTACCTTCTTTTTGCCGTCCTTGGCCATGAGACACTTGTGGCCGGCGTTGGGGAAGAGGAGACCCTTGGTGACGGCGATGTTGGCGGCGTCCTCGTCGTCGGAGGAGTCGCTTGAGCTTTCGTCGGAGTCCCACTCCCGACAAACATGGGCATCGCCGCCCTTCTTCTTGTAGTACCTCTTCTTCTCCTTCCTCTTGCCCTTCTTGTCGTCGCCCCTGTCACTGTCACTAGAAATAGGACATTTTGCAATAAAATGACCGGGCTTACCACACTTGTAGCAAACCTTCTTGGAACGGGATTTGTAATCCTTCCCTTTCCGTTGCTTGAGGATTTGCCGAAAGCTTTTGATGATTAGGGCCATCTCCTCATTGTCGAGCTTGGAGGCGTCAATCGGTTGTCTACTTGGTGTAGACTCCTCCTTCTCCTCCGTTGCCTTGAAGGCTACCGGTTGCGCCTCGGATGTGGAGGGTTCGTCAAGCTCGTTGATTTTCTTTGAGCCCTTAATCATGCATTCAAAACTAACAAAATTCCCGATAACTTCCTCGGGGGTCATTAGTGGATATCTAGGATTGCCACGAATTAATTGAACTTGTGTGGGGTTAAGGAAAATAAGAGCTCTTAAAATAACCTTAACCACCTTGTGGTCATCCCACTTTTTGCTCCCGAGGTTGCGCACTTGGTTTACCAAGGTCTTGAGCCGGTTGTACATATCTTGTGGCTCCTCCCCTTGGCGAAGACGGAAGCGACCGAGCTCCCCCTCGATCGTTTCCCTCTTGGTGATCTTGGTGAGTTCATCACCCTCGTGCGCCGTCTTGAGTAGGTCCCAAATCTCCTTTGCGTTCTTCAACCCTTGCACTTTGTTGTATTCCTCCTTGCTTAGAGAGGCAAGGAGAATGGTTGCGGCTTGGGAGTTGAAGTGCTCGATTTGGGCTACTTCGTCCGTGTCATAGTCCTCATCCCCTACGGATGGTACATGTACACCATACTCAACAACATCCCATATACTCTTGTGGAGAGAGGTTAGATGAAATCGCATTAAATTACTCCACATAGCATAATCTTCACCATTAAAAGTTGGTGGTTTGCCTAATGGGACGGAAAGTAAAGGTGTATGTTTAGGAATGCGAGGGTAGCGTAGGGGGATCTTACTATACTTCTTACGCTCTTGGCGTTTAGAAGTGACGGACGCCGCGTCGGAGCCGGAGGTAGATGTCGATGAGGTGTCGGTCTCGTAGTAGACCACCTTCCTCATCCTCTTGTGCTTGTCCCCACTCCGATGCGGCTTGTGAGAAGAAGATTTTTCCTTCTTCTCCTTGTGGTGAGAAGAGGAAGATCTTTTCTCCTTCCGCTTGGAGGAGTTCTTCTTCTTCTCCCTTCTCTTGGTGCGGGACTCTTCCGATGAAGTGCTCCCTTGGCTTGTAGTGGGCTTGTTATCGCCGGTCTCCATCTCCCTCTTGGTGTGATCTCCCGACATCACTTCGAGCGGTTAGGCTCTAATGAAGCACCGGGCTCTGATACCAATTGAAAGTCGCCTAGAGGGGGGTGAATAGGGCGAAACTGAAATTTACAAAAATAATCACAACTACAAGTCGGGTTAGCGTTAGAAATATAATCGAGTCCGCTGAGAGAGGGTTCAAAACAAATCGCAAGCAAATGAAGAGTGTGACACGCGGATTTGTTTTACCGAGGTTCGGTTCTCGCAAACCTACTCCCCGTTGAGGAGGCCACAAAGGCCGGGTCTCTTTCAACCCTTCCCTCTCTCAAACGGTCCCTCGGACCGAGTGAGCTTTTCTCCTTCTCAATCAACCGGGAACAAAACTTCCCCGCAAGGGCCACCACACAATTGGTGCCTCTTGCCTTGGTTACAATTGAGTGTTGATCACAAGAACAAGTGAGAAAGAAAGAAAGCGATCCAAGCGCAAGAGCTCAAAAGAACACGGCAAATCTCTCTCGCTAGTCACTAAAGGCTTGAGTGGAATTGGAGAGGATTTGATCTCTTTGTATGTGTCTAGAATTGAATGCCTAGCTCTTGTAAGTGGTTGAGAGTTGGAAAACTTGGATGCTATGAATGGTGGGGTGGTTGGGGTATTTATAGCCCCAACCACCAAAAGTGACCGTTGCTGGGAGCCTCTGTTCGATGGCGCACCGGACAGTCCGGTGCCCCTGCCACGTCACCATTGCCGTTGGATTCTGACCGTTGGAGCTTCTGACTTCTGGGCCCTCCTGGGTGTCCGGTGCACACCGGACAGGTACTGTTTGATGTCCGGTGCACCGGTATGGGCACGTCTGACGTCTGCGCGCGCTGCGCGCGCATTAAATGCACAGCAGGGAGCCGTTGGCGCCGAAAAGAGCCGTTGGTCCGCTGGTACACCGGACAGTCCGGTGCACACCGGACAGTCCGGTGAATTTTAGCGGAGCGGCTGCCGCGCGAACCCGAGGCTGGCGAGTTCTGGAGACCGCGCTTCCTTGGAGCACCGGACATGTCCGGTGCACACCGGACAGTCCGGTGAATTATAGCGCGCCGGCTTCCGAGAATTCCCGAGGGCGAAGAGTTTGAGTTGGAGTCCTCTGGGCGCACCGGACACTGTCCGGTGTACACCGGACAGTCCGGTGCCTCCAGCCAGAGGTGCCTTCGGTTGCCCTTTGCTCCTTTGTTGAATCCAACACTTGGTCTTTTTATTGGCTAAATGTGAACCTTTTGCACCTGTATAACTTATGCACTAGAGTAAACTAGTTAGTCCAATATTTGTGTTGGACAATTCAACCACCAAAATTATTTAGGAACTAGGTGTAAGCCTAATTCCCTTTCAGTTAGATAAAAAATGATGCTCGTAAATTGAAGGAAAATAAGGCCATCACAAAAACAAATCTAGGGTGAATCTTTTCTTTATAACTTGATATTCATGAGCGTAGGCCAACGGACCGGGTTTATGAGGGCGGACCTCACCGGGCTGGCATACATATATGCACAACTAAGTTATAAAGGAAGAGAACTGAATCCCTAGGCTTGTTTTTATGGGAAAAACTTACGGAGATGCTCTATGTTCCAGGGATTGGGAAGAGGCTCTCCTTCAGGTGTAGCAAGGTGGACACACCCAGGCCGGCATATTTCCGTCACCTTGAAGGGTCCTTCCCAGCTGGGGGAGAGTTTGTGGAGCCCTTCTTGGTTCAGTACTCGCCTTAGGACCAGGTCCTCGAGCCTGAGCTCCCTACTATGCACGAACCGTTGGGGGTAGCGCCTGAGCGCTTAGTTGTACCGTGCATTTCAGATTCGCCGCCCACCATCTGCGCTCATCGATGAAGTCCACGTCCTCACGTCGTAGTTGTTCCTGCATAGACTCATCGAAAGCCTAGACCCGTGGGGAGCCCATAATGATTTCTAGGGGAAGGCAGGCCTCGGCCCCGAAGACCAGGAAGAATGGGGTCTCTCCGGTAGCTTGGCTAGGTGTGGTCCGGTTCCCCCACAACACGGACGGAAGCTCGTTGACCTAATTTGCACCATGCTTTTTCAAGCAGTCGTAGGTGCGTGTCTTGAGTCCCCTGAGGATCTCTGCGATTGCCCTCTCCACTTGGCTTTTGCTCCTTGGATGAGCCACGACGCAAAGCAGAGCTGGGTGCCGATGTCCTTGCAATACTCCTAGAAGATCCGACTTGTAAATTGGGTCCCGTTGTCCATAATGATGCGGCTTGGGACCCCAAATCTACAGACGATCGATTTGAGGAAAGCGACAGCAGCACCCTGGGTGATATTGACCATAGGGGTGGCCTCTGGCCACTTTGTGAACTTGTCGATGGCGACGAAGAGGAACCGGTACCCGCCGACGGCCCTAGGGAATGGTCCCAGGATATCCACCCCCCCATACGGCGAATGGCCAGGAGGGTGGAATCATCCGCAGAGCCTGAACTGGTGTGTGTATCTGCTTTGCATGGAACTGGCACGCCTTGCAGGACTTTACCATCTCAGCTGCATCCTGGAGAGAGGTTGGCTAGTAAAAGCCATGCAGGAAGGCCTTACCGACCAAAGTGCAGGATGATGAATGACTTCCGCACTCTCCTCCATGGATCTCCATGAGCAACTCACGGCCCTCCTCCTGGCTAATGCACCGCATGAGAATGCCATTGGCGCCACGACGGTAGAGATCCCCTTCCACCACCGCGTAGCGTTTAGCCAACCGCACTATGCGCTTTGCGGACACATGGTCTTCAGGAAGGATATTTTCCTTCAGGTAGTCCTGAAAGTCGCCTAGAGGGGGGTGAATAGGGCGAAACTGAAATTTACAAAGTTAATCACAACTACAAGCCGGGTTAGCGTTAGAAATATAAACGAGTCCGAGAGAGAGGGTGAAAAACAAATCACAACCAAATAAGGAATGAGACACAAGGATTTGTTTTACTGAGGTTCGGTTATTGCAAACCTACTCCCCGTTGAGGTGGTCACAAAGACCGGGTCTCTTTCAACCCTTTCCCTCTCTCAAACGGTCGCTTAGACCGAGTGAGCTTCTCTTCTCAATCACACGGGACACAAAGTCCCCGCAAGGACCACCACACAATTGGTGTCTCTTGCCTTGGTTACAATTGAGTTGATCACAAAGAATGAGAAAGAAAAGAAGCAATCCAAGCGCAAGAGCTCAAAAGAACACAACAAATCTCTCTCTCTTATCACTAAAGCTTTGTGTGGAGTTGGGAGAGGATTTGATCTCTTTGGTGTGTCTTGTATTGAATGCTATAGCTCTTGTAAGGTGTAGGAGTGTAGAAACTTGGATGAATTGAATGTGGGGGTGGTTGGGGTATTTATAGCCCCAACCACCAAACTTGACCGTTGGTGGAGGCTGCTATCGAATGGCGCACCGGATAGTCCGGTGCGCCACCGGACACTGTCCGGTGCGCCAGCCATGTCACCCGGCCGTTGGGGTCTGACCGTTGGAGCTCTGACATGTGGGCCCGCCTGGCTGTCCGGTGGTGCACCGGACAAGTCCTGTAGACTGTCTGGTGCGCCACCCGCGCGTGCTCTGTCCACTGCACGCGCAGATGCGCATTTAATGTGTTGCAGTAGACCGTTGCGCGTGAAGTAGCCGTTGCTCCGCTGGCACACCGGACAGTCCGGTGAATTATAGCGGAGCGGATTCCCGAAGCTGGCGAGTTCAGAGTTGCTTCTCCCTGGGGCACCGGACACTGTCCGGTGGTACACCGGGCAGTCCGGTGAATTATAGTGGAGTGCCTCTGAGAATTCCCAAAGGCGAAGAGTTGAGCTTGGAGTTCCCTGGTGCACCGGACACTGTCCGGTGGCACACCGGACAGTCCGGTGCGCCAGACCAGGGCTGTCTTCGAGTTGTCTTTTGCTCTCTTTGTTTGAACCCTTTCTTGGTCTTTTTATTGGTTTGATGTGAACCTATGGCACCTGTAAAACTCATAATCTAGAGCAAACTAGTTAGTCCAATTATTTGTGTTGGGCAATTCAACCACCAAAATCTATTTAGGAAAAGGTGTAAGCCTATTTTCCTTTCAATCTCCCCCTTTTTGGTGATTGATGCCAACACAAACCAAAGCAAATATAGAAGTGCAGAATTGAACTAGTTTGCATAATTGTAAGTGCAAAGGTTGCTTGGAATGAAACCAATAAATATTACTTACTAAATGCGCATGGATGTCTTTTCTTTTTATTAACATTTTGGACCACGCTTGCACCACACGTTTTGTTTTGCAAAATGTTTTGGAAATTCTTTTCAAAGTTCTTTTGCAAATAGTCAAAGGTAAATGAATAAGATTTTTGAGAAGCATTTTCAAGTTTTGAAATTTTCTCCCCCTGTTTCAAATGCTTTTCCTTTGACTAAACAAAACTCCCCCTAAATGAAATCCTCCTCTTAGTGTTCAAGAGGGTTTTCGATATTAATTTTGAAGAGGGTATACCAATTTGAGATTGTATCAAAATAAGATACCAATTGAAAAACTTCTTTTAATCATCAAATAAATGACTATAATTTTTGAAATTGGTGGTGGTGCGGTCCTTTTGCTTTGGGCTAATACTCTCTCCCCCTTTGGCATGAATCGCCAAAAACGGATGCTTGAGTGAAATATAAGCCCTTTTAAACTACTCTCTCCCCCTTTGGATAGAAGTAAAGGAGTGAAGATTATACCAAAGTTGGAGAGTCAGTGCGGAGCGACGGCGAAGGATGAATGACTCGATGGAGCGAAATGGAAGCCTTGTCTTCGCCAAAACTCCTTTTCCCTTTCAATCTATGACTTAGCATGAAATGAACTTGAAAGAACACATTAGTCATAGCACATGAAAGAGATGATCAAAGGTATATATATGAGCTATGTATGCAAGACATCAATAAAAATTCCTAGAATCAAGAATATTTAGCTCATGCCTAAGTTTGGTAAAAGTTTGTTCATCTAATGGTTTGGTAAAGATATCGGCTAATTGTTCTTTGGTGCTAACATATGCAATCTCGATATCCCCCTTTTGTTGGTGATCCCTTAGAAAATGATACCGAATGGCTATGTGTTTAGTGCGGCTATGCTCAACGGGATTATCCGCCATGCGGATTGCACTCTCATTATCACATAGAAGAGGAACTTTGGTTAATTTGTAACCATAGTCCCTAAGGGTTTGCCTCATCCAAAGCAATTGCGCGCAACAATGGCCTGCGGCAATATACTCGGCTTCGGCGGTTGAAAGAGCCACGGAATTTTGCTTCTTTGAAGCCCAAGACACCAGAGATCTTCCCAAGAACTGGCAAGTCCCCGATGTGCTCTTTCTATTAATTTTGCACCCTGCCCAATCAGCATCGGAATAACCAATTAAATCAAATGTGGATCCCCTGGGTTACCAAAGGCCAAACATAGGAGTATAAACTAAATATCTCAAGATTCGTTTCACGGCCCTAAGGTGAGCTTCCTTAGGATCGGCTTGAAATCTTGCACACATGCATACGGAAAGCATAATATCTGGTCGTGAAGCACATAAATAGAGTAATGAACCTATCATCGACCGATATACCTTTTGATCTACGGATTTACCTCCCGTGTCGAGGTCGAGATGCCCATTAGTTCCCATGGGTGTCTTGATAGGCTTGGCGTCCTTCATCCCAAACTTGGTTAGAATGTCTTGAATGTACTTTGTTTGGCTAATGAAGGTGCCTTCTTGGAGTTGCTTGACTTGGAATCCTAGAAAATACTTCAACTCCCCCATCATTGACATCTCGAATTTTTGTGTCATGATCCTACTGAATTCCTCACATGTAGATTTGTTAGTAGACCCAAATATAATATCATCAACATAAATTTGGCATACAAACAAATCATTTGCAAGAGTTTTAGTAAATAAAGTAGGATCGGCCTTTCCGACTTTGAAGCCATTAGCGATAAGGAAATCTCTTAGGCATTCATACCATGCTCTTGGGGCTTGTTTGAGCCCATAAAGCGCCTTAGAGAGCCTATAGACATGGTTAGGATACTCACTATCTTCAAAGCCGGGAGGTCAACATAGACCTCTTCCTTGATTGGTCCATTGAGGAAGGCACTCTTCACGTCCATTTGATAAAGCTTGAAGCCATGGTAAGTAGCATAGGCAAGTAAAATGCGAATTGACTCAAGCCTAGCTACGGGTGCATAGGTTTCACCGAAATCCAAACCTTCGACTTGTGAGTATCCCTTGGCCACAAGTCGGGCTTTGTTCCTTGTCACCACACCATGCTCGTCTTGTTTGTTGCAGAAAACCCACTTGGTTCCTACAACATTTTGGTTAGGACGTGGAACTAAATGCCATACCTCATTCCTCGTGAAGTTGTTGAGCTCCTCTTGCATCGCCATCACCCAATCCGAATCTTGAAGTGCTTCCTCTACCCTGTGTGGCTCAATAGAGGAAACAAAAGAGTAATGCTCACAAAAATGTGCAACACGAGATCTAGTGGTTACCCCCTTATGAATGTCGCTGAGGATGGTGTTCACGGGGTGATCTCGTTGAATTGCTTGGTGGACTCTTGGGTGTGGCGGTCTTGGAATTTGTTCATCCTCCTTGTCTTGATCATTTGCATCTCCCCCTTGTTCATTTCCGTCGTCTTGAGGTGGCTCATCTTCTTGATCTTCTTCTTCATCATCTTGAGCCTCATCCTCATCTTGAGTTGGTGGAGATACTTGCATGGAGGAAGATGGTTGATCTTATGCTTGAATAGGCTCTTCGGATTCCTTAGGACACACATCCCCAATGGACATGTTCCTTAGTGCGACGCATGGAGCCTCTTCATCATCTAATTCATCAAGATCAACTTGCTCTACTTGAGAGCCGTTAGTCTCATCAAACACAATGTCACAAGAAACTTCAACTAGTCCAATGGACTTGTTAAAGACTCTATATGCCCTTGTGTTTGAATCATATCCTAGTAAAAAGCCTTCTACAACCTTAGGAGTAAATTTTGATTTTCTACCTCTTTTAACAAGAATGAAACATTTGCTACCAAAGACTCTAAAATATGAAACATTGGGCTTTTTACCGGTGAGGAGTTCGTAGGATGTCTTCTTGAGGATTCGGTGTAGATACAACCGGTTGATGGCGTAGCAAGCGGTGTTGACCGCCTCGGCCCAAAACCGATCTGAAGTCTTGTACTCATCAAGCATGGTTCTTGCCATGTCCAATAGAGTTCTATTCTTCCTCTCCACTACACCATTTTGTTGTGGTGTGTAAGGAGAAGAGAACTCATACTTGATGCCCTCCTCGTCAAGGAAGCCTTCAATTTGTGAATTCTTGAACTCCGTCCCATTATCGCTTCTAATTTTCTTGATCCTCAAGTCGAACTCATTTTGAGCCCGTCTCAAGAATCCTTTTAAGGTCTCTTGGGTTTGAGATTTTTCCTGTAAAAAGAATACCCAAGTGAAGCGAGAATAGTCATCCACAATAACAAGACAGTACTTACTCCTGCCGATGCTTATGTAAGCGATCAGGCCGAATAGGTCCGTATGGAGGAGCTCGAGTGGCCTGTCAGTCATCAAGATGTTCTTGTGTGGATGATGAGCGCCAACTTGCTTCCCGGCTTAGCATGCGCTACAAATCCTGTCTTTCTCAAAATGAACATTGGTTAGTCCTAAAATGTGTTCTCCCTTTAGAAGCTTGTGAAGATTCTTCATCCCAACATGTGCTAGTCGGCGATGCCAGAGCCAGCCCATGTTAGTCTTAGCAATTAAGCAAGTGTCGAGTTCAGCTCTATTGAAATCAACTAAGTATAGCTGACCCTCTAACACTCCCTTAAATGCTACTGAATCATCACTTCTTCTAAAGACAGTGACACCTACATCAGTAAATAGACAGTTGTAGCCCATTTTGCATAGTTGAGAAACGGAAAGCAAATTGTAATCTAATGAATCAACAAGAAAAACATTGGAAATGGAATGGTCAGGTGATATAGCAATTTTACCCAAACCTTTGACCAAACCTTGGTTCCCATCCCTGAAAGTGATAGCTCGTTGGGGATCTTGGTTTTTCTCAGTAGGAGGAGAACATCTTCTTCTCCCCTGTCATGTGGTTTGTGCACCCGCTATCGATGATCCAACTTGTGCCCCCGGATGCATAAACCTACAAAACAAGTTTAGTTCTTGATTTTAGGTACCCAAACAGTTTTGGGTCCTTTGACATTAGATACAAGAACTTTGGGTACCCAAACACAAGTCTTGGAACTCTTGTGTTTGCCCCCAACATACTTGGCAACTACTTTGCCAGATTTGTTAGTCAAAACATAAGATGCATCAAAAGTTTTAAATGAAACATTGTGATCATTTGATGCAATAGGAGCTTTCCTCTTAGGCAATTTAGCACGGGTTGATTGCCTAGAGCTAGATGTCTCACCCTTATACATAAAAGCATGATTAGGGCTAGAGTGAGACTTCTTAGAATGAATTCTCCTAATCTTATGCTCGGGATAACCAGCAGGGTACAAAATGTATCCCTCGTTATCCTGAGGCATGGGAGCCTTGCCCTTAACAAAGTTAGATAATTTTTTAGGAGGGGCATTAAGTTTGACATTGTCTCCCTTTTGGAAGCCAATGCCATCCTTGATGCCAGGGCGTCTCCCACTATAAAGCATACTGCGAGTAAATTTAAATTTTTCATTTTCAAGTTCATGCTCGGCAATTTTAGCATCTAATTTTGCTATATGATCATTTTGTTGTTTAATTAAAGCCATATGATCATGAATAGCAATAATGTCAATATCTCTACATCTAGTGCAAATAGAAACATGCTCAATGGTAGATGTAGAGGGTTTGCAAGTTTTTAGTTCAACAATCTTAGCATGTAGAATATCATTTTCACTTCTAAGATCGGAAATGGAAGCATTGCAAACATCTAAGTCTTTAGCCTTAGCAATCAATTTTTCATTTTCAAATCTAAGGCTAGCAAGAGAGGCATTCAACTTTTCAATTTTAGCAATAGAAATAGCATGATCATTTCTAAGATTGGCATATGAATCATCACAAACATTTGAATCAACCTTAGCAATTAATCTAGCATTTTCATTTCTAAGGTTGGCAATCAAATCATGACAAGTGCTTAGCTCACTAGTTAATTTTTCACATTTTTCCATTTCTAGAGCATAAGCATTCTTAACCTTAACATGCTTCTTATTTTCCTTAATTAGGAAGTCCTCTTGGCTATCCAAGAGTTCATCCTTATCATGAATAGCGCTAATCAATTCATTTAACTTTTCTTTTTGTTCCATGTTAAGGTTGGCAAAAAGAGTAAGCAAATTATCCTCCTCATTACTAGAATTGTCTTCATCACTAGAGGATGCATATTTAGTGGAGGATTTAGTTTTAACCTTCTTCCTTTTGCCATCCTTTGCCATGAGGCACTTGTGGCCGACGTTGGGGAAGAGAAGTCCCTTGTTGACGGCGATGTTAGCGGCGTCCTCGTCGGAGGAGGAGCTGGTGGAGCTCTCATCGGAGTCCCACTCGCGGCACACATGGGCATCGCCGCCCTTCTTCTTGTGGTACCTCTTCTTTTCCTTTCTTCTCCCCTTCTTGTCGTCGCCCCTGTCACTAGAAATAGGACATTTTGCTATAAAGTGACCGGGCTTACCACATTTGTAGCAAACCTTCTTGGAGCGGGGCTTGTAGTCCTCCCCCCTCCTTTGCTTGAGGATTTGTTGAAAGCTTTTGATGATTAAAGCCATCTCCTCATTGTCGAGCTTTGAGGCGTC
The DNA here is from genome assembly GCA_029449295.1 of Zea luxurians. NCBI lineage: Eukaryota > Viridiplantae > Streptophyta > Magnoliopsida > Poales > Poaceae > Zea > Zea luxurians. The sequence continues at coordinate 110,973,711 of JAOPSE010000010.1, forward strand.
GATGGGGAGCCTACTTGGTGTAGACTCTTCCTTCTTCTCCTCCGTTGCCTTGAATGCGACGGGTTGTGCCTCGGGCGTGGAGGAGGTGCCTTGCTCGATGATTTTCTTTGAGCGTTTAATCATTAGCTCAAAGCCCACAAATTTTCCTATAACCTCCTCGGGAGACATTAGCTTGTATCTAGGATCACCTCGAATTAATTGAACTTGCGTAGGGTTAAGAAAAACGAGGGATCTAAGAATAACCTTGACCATCTCATGGTCATCCCATTTTGTACTCCCGAGGTTGCGCACTTGGTTCACCAAGGTCTTCAACCGATTGTACATCGCTTGTGGATCCTCCCCTTGGTGAAGCATGAACCGACCGAGCTCCCCCTCGATCGTCTCCCGCTTGGTGATTTTTGTCACCTCGTCTCCTTCGTGCGTGGTCTTGAGCACGTCCCAAATTTCTTTTGCGCTCTTCAACCCTTGCACCTTATTATACTCCTCTCGACTTAGAGAGGCGAGGAGTATAGTAGTGGCTTGGGAGTTGAAGTGGTGGATTTGGGCCACTTCGTCCGAGTCATAGTCTTCATCCCCTACGGATGGTACCTGTACACCAAACTCAACAACATTCCAAATGCTTGTGTGGAGTGAGGTTAGATGATGCCTCATTTTGTCACTCCACATATTATAATCTTCACCGTCAAAAACCGGTGGTTTGCCTAATGGAATGGAGAGTAAAGGAGTACTCTTGGAAATATGAGGGTAGCGTAGGGGAATCTTACTATACTTCTTGCACTCATGGCGCTTAGAAGTTATGGACGGCGCGTCGGAGCCGGAGGTGGAAGGCGATGAAGAATCGGTCTCGTAGTAGACCACCTTCCGCATCTTCTTTTTCTTGTCGCCACTCCGATGCGACTTGTGGGAGGAGTATTCCTTCTCCTTCCCTTTGTTGCGGGACTCTCCCGATGGAGCCTTCCCGTGGCTTGTAGCGGGCTTGTCGCCGGTCACCATCTCCTTCTTGGCGTGATCTCCCGACATCACTTCGAGCGGTTAGGCTCTAATGAAGCACCGGGCTCTGATACCAATTGAAAGTTGCCTAGAGGGGGGGTGAATAGGGCGAAGCTGAAATTTACAAAGTTAATCACAACTACAAGCCGGGTTAGCGTTAGAAATATAAACGAGTCCGAGAGAGAGGGTGAAAAACAAATCACAACCAAATAAGGAATGAGACACAAGGATTTGTTTTACCGAGGTTCGGTTATTGCAAACCTACTCCCCGTTGAGGTGGTCACAAAGACTGGGTCTCTTTCAACCCTTTCCCTCTCTCAAACGGTCACTTCGACCGAGTGAGCTTCTCTTCTCAATCACACGGGACACAAAGTCCCCGCAAAGACCACCACACAATTGGTGTCTCTTGCCTTGGTTACAATTGAGTTGATCACAAAGAATGAGAAAGAAAAGAAGCAATCCAAGCGCAAGAGCTCAAAAGAACACAACAAATCTCTCTCTCTTATCACTAAAGCTTTGTGTGGAGTTGGGAGAGGATTTGATCTCTTTGGTGTGTCTTTGTATTGAATGCTATAGCTCTTGTAAGGTGTAGGAGTGTAGAAACTTGGATGACTTGAATGTGGGGGTGGTTGGGGTATTTATAGCCCCAACCACCAAACATGACCGTTGGTGGAGGCTGCTGTCGAATGGCGCACCGGACAGTCCGGTGCGCCACCGGACAGTCCGGTGTGCCACCGAACACTGTCCGATGTGCCAGCCACGTCACCCGGCCGTTGGGGCCTGACCGTTGGAGCTCTGACATGTGGGCCCGCCTGGCTGTCCGGTGGTGCACCGGACAAGTCCTGTAGACTGTCCGGTGCGCCACCCGCGGGTGCTCTGTCCTCTGCGCGCGCAGACGCGCATTTAATACGTTGCAGTCGACCGTTGCGCGCGAAGTAGCCGTTGCTCTGCTGGCACACCGGACAGTCCGGTGAATTATAGCGGAGCGGACACTGTCAGAGTTGCTTCTCCCTGGGGCACCGGACAGTTCAGAGTTGCTTCTCCCTAGGGCACCGGACACTGTCCGGTGGTACACCGGACAGTCCGGTGAATTATAATGGAGTGCCTCTAAGAATTCCCGAAGGCGAAGAGTTGAGCTTGGAGTTCCCTGGTGCACCGGACACTGTCCGGTGGCACACCGGACAGTCCGGTGCGCCAGACCAGGGCTGTCTTTCGAGTTGTCTTTTGCTCTCTTTGTTTGAACCCTTTCTTGGTCTTTTTATTGGTTTGATGTGAACCTATGGCACCTGTAAAACTTATAATCTAGAGCAAACTAGTTAGTCCAATTATTTGTGTTGGGCAATTCAACCACCAAAATCTATTTAGGAAAAGGTGTAAGCCTATTTCCCTTTCAAGTCCCAGATATCGGAGATCCATGCATCGGGACCACTCTGAGATATTAGCTGTGGCGCTAAGGGACTGGCAGGATCTCCTATAGCACACACAGTCTTTGGTGGGTTCTGTAGATGGGACGCCACCGGGACCGCTAGCTTCGAGGTGCTAGTCTTGCCCCTTCGCCCAGTTCGGCCGGCTGGGCGGTGGGTCTCAGCAGCCGTCTTTCGAAGACGCCCTTGGGCATGGGTGCCCAAGTTGATGCCCTCACGGAGAGGTCATCTGCCGCCGAGTTGTCAGCCCGAGGAACGTGTTGTAGTTCCAGGGCAGTGAAGTCCTTTTCCAGCTTCCTTACGTGAAGTAGGTACGCTGCGAGCCTGGGCTCGTTGCAGCTACACTCCCCATGGACTTTCTTGATGATCAGGTGGGAGTCCCCCTTCACTAGGAGTTGGCGGATCCCTAGGGATAGGGCCGCCGACAAGCCGAAGATCAATGCTTCGTACTCCGCCATGTTGTTGGTGGCCTTGAACTCAAGGTGCACCATGTACTTCACTTGATCTCCGCTTGGGTCGATGAGGACCACTCTAGCTCCGCCAACTTGCTAACGAGCGGATCCGTCGAAGAAGAGCATCCAGTGGGGCTCGGTGAAGACTGGACCCCTGGGCTCTGCATGTGTGGGGTCCGAATCGGGATCCGGACCCCCAGGAGTGCTCAGGGGAGGCATCCACTCCACGATGAAGTTGGCCAGGACCTGGCTCTTGATGGCGTGGTGAGGCTAGAAGTCCAGCTAGAACTCAGCGAGCTCCGCAGCCCATTTGGCGATGTTGCCTGTGGCGTTAGAGTTGTGGAGGATGACCCTTAACGGAAAGGAGGTCACCACCACGACCCTGTGTGCTTGGAAATAATGGCGCAGCTTCCTGGACGCAACAAGCACAGCATAGAGAAGTTTGTGCGTCTCAAGGTACCTGGTCTTCGCCTCATGGAGGACCTCGCTGACATAGTAGACCGGCTTCTGAACGGTCCGGACCCCTATAGCCTGGTCCCGAACCCTCAGGTTCCTGGTCTTCTTGTGTTGTCCTTTCGACGACCAGCACCATGCTCACTGCTTCTGCAGCCGCCGCGATGTATAAATACAACGGCTCCCTAGGCTCTAGGGCTGCCAGTATTGGTAGGGACACCAGGTGCTGCTTCAACTCTTGGAAGGCTTGCTCTGCCTCTTCGGTCCAAGAGAATGGACCGGACTTCCGCAACAGCTTGAAGAAGGGTAGCGCCCTCTCAGCCAGCCTCGAAATGAAGCGACTAAGGGCGGCTAATGACCCCATAAGCTTCTGGACGTCTTTGATGCGGGCCGGAGGCCTCATTGCCTCAATCGCCTTGATTTTCTCTGGATTTGCTTCAATGCCCCGTTACGAAACCAGGAACCCCAGCAACTTCCCTGCGGAGACACCAAAGACGCACTTGTCTAGGTTCAGCTTTGTGCGGGTTGCCCGCAGCCTGTCGAAGACCAGGGTCAAGTCTTCCACTAGGGTCGACCTTCTCTTGGTCTTGACTATGATGTCATCGACGTATACTTCCACCTTGTCCCTGATCAGGTCCCTGAAAGTCTTACTCATCGCCCGCACAAATGTTGGCAAGACGTTTTTCAGACCGTAAGGCATTACAACATAGCAGTAAAGCCCATCCACTGTTACAAAAGTGTTATGCTTCCTATCTTCCCTAGACATCTGGATTTGATTAAAACCAGAATAAGCATCTAAGAAAGACAAAAGGTCACACCCAAAGGTGGAATCCACGATTTGATTATTCACGGAAGTGGATACGGGTTCTTGGGACAAGCCTTATTAAGGCTGGTGTAGTCGATGCACATCCGAAGCTTCCTATTCGCCTTGGGGACGATGACTGGGTTGGCCAGCCACACTAGGGTGATGAACCTCTTCGATGAAGCAGGCGTCTAGCAGCTTCCTGGACCTCCTTTCGGATGAAGTCCTGCCGCTCGACGAACTGTCTGCGAGGCTTCTGACTCACCGGCCTGGCGTCAGGGTTGATCTTCAGATGATGCTCGATCACCTCCCTAGGGATCCTAGGCATCTGCGATGGCTCCCATGCGAACACGTCCGCATTTGCCTAGAGGAAGGCGATGAGCGTGAGTTCCTATTTTCCCCCAGGTCACCCGCAATGCGAGTGGTCTAGGAGGAACCCGCGCTGAGCTGGACGACATTGATGGGGACGTCATCCGCTCCTGATGGCTGCACCTTCAGCACCTTGGTAGGCACCTTGGTCCCGGCGGTCGAGGGGTTCCTCCCTCCGTCATCCGGGCGAGCAGCTTCTGCGGCTAGGGCGTGCAGCTTTTCCACAGCCACAAGCGCAACGGCGCGGTTGCCCCGCACGGTGAGGACCCCGGTCGAAGACGGCATCTTGAGGACCAAATACCCGTAATGGGCAATGGCCATGAACCGGTACAGGGCCGGCCCACCGATGATGGCATTGAAGGGGAGGTTAACCTCCGCGACATCGAACTGGATGTTCTCCGTGCGGAAGTTCTCCTCGATCCCGAATGTTACTGGGAGTGCGATGCTCCCAAGGGGATACACCGGTTGTGGGCCCACTCCGAAGAATGGGCAAGAGGGTCCCAGCCGAGACCCTGGGATCTGCAGCTGCTTGAATGCAGCATGACTGATGACGTTGAGGTCGGACCCTCCGTCAATCAGAACATGGTGCGACCGCATATTGGCAATGACAGGGGTGGTGATGAGCGGTAGTATACCGGCCCCTGCCATGTTGTCGGGGCAGTCGGATACCCCAAAGAAGATGGTGGTGCTCCTCCACCTCTGATGTGGGGCAGCCTTCAGGACCCCCGGGACCGTCAAAAGGACATCTCAGCGCAGGGACTTGACGTTCCTACGGGAGGTGAGTTCCCAGCTCCCGCCGTACATGACGTACAGCTTCTTGCGGCGGTCATTGTCGTCACCGGAGTCAGAGTCCCCAACGAAGACATCCTTCAGGTCCCCCTCGGGTGATTGATACCCGAGGTCCTGTTCTCCCACGGCCACCTCACGGTCGTCGACCCTCTCCTTGCCAGGCCTGCGACGGGGTGGGGAGCCATCCTTGGAAGACTGCTCACGCCGCTTGCTGACGCGCTTCGTGAGCTTGATGATCTCGCGACACTCGGCGGCACTGTGACGACTGTTGGGGTGCACAGGGCATGAGCCGCTGTTACTCCCCTGCGGCCGTGGGCGCTTGTTGCGCTCGTTCCAGCCCCCAGTCGCAGCTGCGGCGACCGGAGCAGCAGTCTGCGGCTTCTCGTTGCCGCGGTTCTTCTTCTTCTTCTTTTTGCCATCCTGGGCAACGGCACCCGAGCCACCCGTCTAGGCAACCCTGGTCTGTGGTGTCGAGTGCCATGCACAGCCCTCGGTGGCCCTGGCACACTTGTCGGCCAGAGCGAAGAGCGTGGTGACGGTTTCCACGTCGTGCGTGGCTAACTTCTCCAACATCTTTTCATCACATACTCCATGGCGGAAAGCAGTGATGATAGAAGCATCTGAAATACGAGGTATGGTGCCTAGTACCTTGGTGAAGACCGAGGCCTAGGCCTGGCTGAGCCGGAATGCGCCATGCCGAGCAGACGGTCGACATCGTCCCACCACTGCTTCATGGCCCCCGGCGAGGCCGTGGAGCTAGGAGGGTGAGGCAGCAATTCCCTGGCCGCAGACAGCGCCCCGGGCGCAGCCCTAGACGCCCTAGATGTCTGCGCGGGAGTGTGCTGCCGCGCAGAGTGCATAGCAGTAGCCTCAGGCGCAGGGCGGTTGGTGGCCCACGGTGTGGAAGAGGCAGCCTCTTCCTCCACCATGAAGTCCTCGGGCATGAAATCATGGTGCTTGACGATGTGGACCATGGTGTCGAGCAAAAAAACAAGCAAAAACCTAAAGCCTAACCCCCTACCTGGCGCGCCAAATGTCGGAGAGGAAATTCTCCGGCCGGGTGGTGGAATGCACCCGCCCTAAATCCTAAGATGAGGAGGGGCCTAAGCGTTTTGCCTGCTAGATGGAATTGGGAAGAACACAAGAACACACAAGGGTTTAGAGTGGTTCAGGCTGCCGGAGCGTAATACCCTACTCCACTATGTGTTGTATTGAGCTTTGAGAGCTTGTATGAACTTGTAAGTTTGAGAGTCTAAGTTGGGTCTGAGTGAGCTTGAGTCTGCCTTGTAACGTCGTGTGCCCTCCCTTTTATAGCTCAAGGGGGGCACGTACAAGGATACTGAGCCCCGACATGTGGGCCCAGGGGCAAAATGGAAGGAAGTAACTAATGCCTGTAACGCCAGGGTGATCTCCGAGCGCCATAATATCCGTAGTGCATACAATATTGATATGTCGCCGTTGCTTCCTCGGTACACACGAGCCATAATGAGCGCAGCGCATGCGGTAGCATGGGCGTACTGCCTGCCAACGAAATGGACAGGCACGCCGCCTGCAAGATGGCCTGGTTACCACCCGTCAGCGGAGTGGACAGGGCTCATTAATTGCTGAGGCGGCACATCGCCTGCCAGTTGAGTGGACAGGGCTCATTAAATGTTGAGGCGGCACATCGCCTGCCAGTGGAATGGACATGCGGCGCGCCTTATCCGCAATAAATGCAGAGGCCGCGTGGCCCAGAGGCCATACGTCAGGCTCCGCCCGTTGGCTTACGTCATGGGCTGTAGGCCACGTGGCTGCATCGGGTCTCCGCCTGAGCGGGGAGCAGAGGCGTACACGGTACGGTCCGGACACGTGTCGGCTTCGGACCCCCGCCTTGCCTTCATTAAGGCCTAGGTATTCTTTGTCCCGGAATCCCGGGACCCTGCTGTGAGTGGCCCGGACCCCACAGAGGGGTCCGACACCCGTCCCAGGGGTCCGGTTCGAGCCCGTGGAGGTCCTGGACCTTACCCGGGGGTCCGGTCTGTATATGCTGGGGTCCGATACTTTTCCATGGGGGTCCGGACCCACTGTTGATACCTTGGAGGGTATTGTCTTCTGTGGCCACGTGGCGGTTCTGGAGCCGTCCGCGTGGTGGGGTCGGGTGCTGTTCACCACGCGACCGCGCGGGCACCGTGCCTTCATACTGTAGTAAAGGGTACCCCTATTTTAGGGTACCGACAAGTAATACTAGAAAGAGCTCAACCAAACAAAATTATCGGTCTCCATTACCCCATGTAAACTATTTACGTTACATTTATATGAACCAAACACCGCCTTAGTGTCCCCTCCATTACAATTTATGATGGATGAGTCTAAATAATTAGAACTTAGACTCATAATAAGTGTGAATTATATTTTATATAGACTTGTCAGTTAGTTTAGACTCTTAAATAACAAAATCCAATGATATATGTTTCTCTCCCTCTCTCTTTTTGGTTAATCTCGTATTTTGTAGGTCACCCTGGCGAACATTGGCATGCTTTGATTTTGTTGTGGTAATATTAAAAAAATAGATGACTGGCTATAAACATGATGATACAAAAATCACATTTAAACACCATATTGTTTTAATGATACAGTAGAGACATGCAAACTTAATTTAATGAGACTATATTTGGTCTCGTTAGAACGCACGAATATAAACTAGTACAGTATAACATGCCTCGTCATGTCATCATCTTCTTCGGCATCGTCAGATTCTTCGGCATCGTCAGAATCTTCTTCATCTTCAAAGTAATGAACTGGATATGCTGGCTTCGACGGTGGCGTTGGATACTGTGGCCAGAAAGGCTTCATTTCCTCCTCCTCCTTCTTCTCATCCTCCTCCTGAGGCTCTTCCTTCGGTTTTAATTCTCCGATGCGAAATAGGCCAGCATGTTGGACAATAAGACACAGTATGGTGGTGAGGTCGCCGCCGCGGCTGAGCTGCTTGGCATGGCTCTCCACGCTGCATCTGGCGGCCGCATAGAGCAGCTTGTCCACCCACACGTTGAAGATGAACTCCAGCAGCTGCGGCACTTGCTGTCGCTTCTGCACACAAATTATTAGAAATATAGGCATTTTCCATATCATTTTAATTCCATAAGTTAACATTATGATGATGACATATAAAATATATAAAATATGTTTAATCATAGAAATCGCGATCTCAAATATATCCATAACAATATGGATCATGAGAACATAAAGCATACGAATCATATAAATATAATAAGCATATAAACAGTCAGAACAATTGAGAATAAACAGACAGCAACATAAACAGCATGACTGTAAAATTAAGACAAACAGATTTATCATATTACTAGTATGAACAGGCATCAGACATGTTATGATATAATACGGCAAAACAGATTGGATAAATTTATGGCTATGTATGAAACAGCAGGTATGAACATATGAGACATATATAATCTGCAGAACGTAAAACAGTAAGGAGATGAATTGATCATACCCTCCCATGCGCTCCGAGGATCTAGATCCTTATCCAACTTCACTTGTCATGTTGTACGAAATGAAGACGCCAGGAACCAGCGATGAAGACAACGACGGACGTTGGGCAGTCGTGTAGACGCTCCCCAAAAACCTAATTGCCGATCCCCCGTGCAAGGTCTCGAACGGCACCTGCCCTCTCGCTTCTCTGTGCGCGCAGAGTCACGAGATGGGAATACTCTCACTTGCGGCTGGGCTGTGATTCTGAAGGTTCTGCTCGCGTGTACCAAGCACCAGGGGTTCTCCTCTATTTAACCTCTCGTAGAGGGAAGCTGAAGAAGAAGGGTCTGCACGCCAAGGGACAAGCAGCTGAAGGACAAGAGTCTCGCATGCAGCTGACGAAGAGACAAGCAACTGAAAGGTTTACGCGGTTAGTGAGTGCTAAAAATTAACACAACCACACCATGCCCGCTCGCCTGCCTGCCTGCCTGTCTCGCCTCGCCACGCCACGCCACGCCACGCCCAGCCCGGCCGGTGGCGGCGGCGGCGCGCGCGCGCGTGTGGCACGCCCTTGTCCGTTTCTTGACTTCTCAAGTTAGGTGGAATAATTCCCACCAAATAAGTCAAGCCAAAAAATTCTTGCACTTCCAATATGGTACTATTGGTATTCTCTACCATTACACACCATAGAGTTTATTCAATAAATGGGTCAAGCCCATAAAAGATCCAACAATCCCCACCAAACTCTAGGGTTTGTAATGATGAAGTATCAGAATCACAATCCTTTGATATACCAGTGTTTCGATGGAGACTGTTAAGTTGAACATCCATCTAGAATAAGAGTTTCACTCATTCACAACTGAACAATGGACTAAGCCTTGAATTGACAGTTTTGTGCGAAATAAGATTCACTCAAATCCTTTGCTGATACTAGGCTGCAAAAGGGTATTCCCGCTGTTTAGAAGCATATAAGTCACACTTCAGTGCCTTTCATGAGTATTTAGGGATTACCCAAGTCCCATAGACTGTGACCAGCAGTCTGACTCATATAGGTGTACTCCTCAGAAGATGTTCTGTAGGACAACATCTCATCTTTATAAGACTCTTGGAATACATTAAGGTAAATACCATCCTGCCTTACAGATAGGAAAGATGTGCATCAGAAATGAGTTAAAGAAGGGATCTTTCCTCACAATCTACTCCTAGCTTGTTTCTCCACTCTACTTCACGGGATCTCCGATCACATAGAGCAGGTTACCACTAGAGTAGATTTCACATGGGTCTCATACCCATTTCTCTCGAGGCACTTTCTATCACATTGCGTGATAGACCCTTAGTGAATTGATCTGCCAGATTATTAGATGTGTGGACATAATCCACCGTTATAACTCCGGAGTTTTTCAGCTTTCTGACAGATTTCAATCTCCTCTTAACATGCCTTGTAGACTTCATGTTATTCCTAGAACTGTTAACCTTTGTAATCACCGTTTGGTTGTCATAGTTCATGAAAATAGCCGGTATCGGTTTTTCAACTACCGGTAAATCCAATAGGAAAATCACGAAGCCACTCGGCCTCAGCCCCAGCAGTGTCTAATGCTGCGAGTTCTGCTTCCATTGTAGACTTTCGTTAAGATAGTCTGCTTGCAAGACTTTCAGGAAACAGCGCCACCTCCAAACAGAAACACATATCCGCTTGTGGCATAAAGCTCATCAGCATCAGAAATCCAGTTGGCATCACAATAGCCTTCCAGCACTTTTGGGTTTCCAGTATTATGAATATCGTATGTCATAGTACCTTTCAAATACCGCAACACTCTCTCAAGAGCACGTCAGTGATCATCTCCTGGTTTCGACACAAACCGACTCAGCTTACTCACAGCATAAGAGATGTCTGGCCTTGTTGCGCTTGCAAGGTACATGAGCAAGCCAATGATCTGGGAGTATGTCAATTGATCCCTTGCTATTCTCCGATTCTTTCTCAATAGCACACTAGGATCATAAGGTGTTGGAGCAGGATCACAGTCACTAAAACAAAGCGACTCAATACCTTTTCCACATAATGGGATTGTAACAAAGTTACCCCACCATCAGCTTCTCTAACAAGCTTGATGTTTAGAATGACATCAGCCTCTCCCAAATCTTTCATCTCAAAATTGCTCGATAGAAGATTTTTAACTTCCTCAATCACATTGAGATTTGATCCAAAGATCAAGATGTCATCAACATAAAGGCACAGCATAACAGACTCACCCCCACCATACCGATAATATACACACGTGTCAGATTCATTTACAGCAAAACCAACGGCTGTAAGAGTATTATCAAACTTTTCATGCAATTGCTTAGGTGCTTGTTTTAGGCCATACAATGATTTTATCAACCTGCACACCTTGTTCTCTTGACCATCCGCATTGAACCCTTCTGGCTGATCCATGTAGATCTCCTCATCCAACTCTCAATTTAGGAAAGTTGTCTTAACATCCATCTGATGAATGATAAGACCATAAGAGGTTGCCACGACTATTAATGTGCGAATTGTAGTCAATCGAGCCACTGGTGAGTAGGTATCAAAGAAATCTTCACCCTCCTTTTGGGTATATCCTTTGGCCACAAGCCTTGCCTTGTACCTCTCGATTGTACCACCAGGCCTAAGCTTTTTCTTGAAGATCCATTTGCAGCCTATAGGTTGACAACCATAAGGACGGTCAACGACCTCCCAAGTTCCATTAGACATAATAGATTCTATCTCACTCCTTACTGCTTCCTTCCATAAGTCAGCATCATGAGAGGAATATGCCTCACTAATGGTAGTTGGTGTGTCTTCCACAAGGTACACTATAAAGTCATTACCAAAAAATTTTGCAACCCTCTGTCTCTTGCTCTTTCGAGTGACTATAGTGTCATCCTCCTCAGGGATGTGCACGTGAGAATCCTCAGCATGATCTATAGGAATCGACAGTTCGTGCTCATAGGGAATTATAGTCTCATGACTTGTATCACTAGGTGTATTCTTCATGGGAAACTCATTCTCAAAAAATGTTGCTTCTCTTGATTCCATGATAGTATCAACATACATATCAGGCACATCAGATTTTATAATTAAGAACCTATACCCAATGCTGTGAAAAGAGTACCCAAGGAATACACAATCAACAGTTTTAGGCCCAAGTTTACGCTTTTTGTTGATTGTCACATTCACTTTAGCCAAGCAACCCCAAGTGCGCAAATATGAGAGATTTAATCTTCTCTTTTCCCATTCCTCGAATGGTGTGATCTCTTTGTTCTTTGTTGGAACTCTATTCAGGACATGACACGCTGTCAAAATCGCCTCACCCCACCATGCCTTGGATAATCCCGCTGTACTCAACATGGCATTCACCAAATCTGTTAGAGTGTGGTTTTTCCTTTTGAAAGGGAAATGTGCCCTTGGGCCATTTCTAAGTATTTTGGTGATTGAGTGTCAACACAAGTGCTTAAATGTGAATTTATGTCCATGGATGAACAAGGTGCAAATCATGAAGTAAAGGTATGTTTCTAAGCCTTAGTACATTGGTTTTGTATACTAATATACTTGTCTAAGTGTTAGAAACAGAAAGAAGAAGAAAAGAAAAGAGAAGAAAAAGACTTGGCTGTGTACAGCCAAGACTCAGCTCGGTCTGGCACACCGGACTGTCCGGTGTGCACCGGACAGTGTCCGGTGCGCCAGGCTGACTCGGCGCAAACAGGCCGCTCTCGGGAATTCACCGACGGCGTACGGCTAAAATTCACCGGACTGTCCGGTGTGCACCGGACTGTCCGGTGAGCCAACGGTCGGCCGGGCCAACGGTCGGCCGCGCAATCTGCGCGGGACACGTGGCCGAGCCAACGGTCGGAAGACGGCACCGGACTGTCCGGTGTGCACCGGACTGTCCGGTGTGCACCGGACATGTCCGGTGCGCCAACGGCTCCCACATCTACAACGGTCTGCAACGGTCGGCAGCGCCATTTAAGGAAAGAAATCGGGCACCGGACAGTGTCCGGTGTGCACCGGACTGTCCGGTGCCCCCGACGACAGAAGGCAAGGATAGCCTTCCAGATTTGCTCTCAACGGCTCCTAGCTGCCTTGGGGCTATAAAAGGGGCCCCTAGGCGCATGGAGGAGAACCCAAGCAACCTTTGAGCATTCTTGATCATCCACACTCAGTCTTTGCGCATTCGTTTGTCATTCTAAGAGATTCGAGCTCCGTTCTAGTGAGAACTTTGAGATAATCTTTTGAGCTCGATTCTTGGCCGTGTGTGTGCGCGTTTCGCTGTGGATTTGTGTGTGTTGCTTCCCTCCCTTACTATGTGCTTCTTTGTGATCATATACGTGTAAGGGCAAGAGACTCCAATTTGTGGAGATTCCTTGCAAACGGGATAAAGAAAAGAAGACAAAACACCGTGGTATTCAAGTGGGTCTTTGGACCGCTTGAGAGGGGTTGATCGCAACCCTCGTCCGTTGGGACGCCACAACGTGGAGTAGGCAAGCGTTGGTCTTGGCCGAACCACGGGATAAACCACTGTGCCATCTCTGTGATTGATCTTCTGTGGTTATTGTGTTTTGTTGGGACTCCTCTCTAGCCACTTGGCATTATCTGTGCTAACACTTAACCAAGTTTTGTGGCTTAAGTTTGAAGTTTTACAGGATCACCTATTCACCCCCCCCCTCTAGGTGCTCTCAATTGGTATCAGAGCCGTTCTCTTCACAAAGGGACTAACCGCCCGAAGAGATGGATCCTAAGGGGAAGGGTATCGTGATCAACGACAAAGAGAAGGAATCCTTCGTCAACGAGCCGAAGGACGATAAGCCTACCGATTCCGGCTCGGGCCACAGACGGAAGGAAGGGAAGAAGAAGAAGACAAGGCGCATCAAGGAGATCGTATACTACGACAGCGATGAGTCTACTTCTTCCCAAAAGGACGACGACCACAACGACTACGAGAGAAGGAAACCGGTTAATTCGAACTTTTCCTTTGACTACTCTCGTATTCCGCAAAGTTCAAATTCACATTTGCTCTCCATTCCACTCGGCAAGCCCCCACACTTTGATGGAGAGGACTACGGATTTTGGAGCCACAAAATGCGTAGTCACCTATTCTCTCTCCATCCTAGTATATGGGAGATTGTAGAGAGTGGAATGCACTTTGATAGTTCGGATAGTCCCACGTTCATTAATGAACAAATTCATAAGAATGCACAAGCTACTACTGTTCTTCTAGCTTCCTTGTGCAGGGATGAATACCATAAAGTGAGCGGCTTGGATAACGCCAAGCAAATCTGGGACACCCTCAAGATTTCTCATGAGGGGAATGACGTCACCTTGCTCACCAAGATGGAGTTGGTGGAGGGTGAGCTTGGACGGTTCGCGATGATAAGGGGCGAGGAGCCGACGCAAACATACAATCGGCTCAAGACCCTTATCAACAAGATAAGGAGCTACGGAAGCACACGATGGACGGACCACGACGTCGTCCGACTGATGCTAAGGTCCTTTACCGTTCTTGATCCTCATTTGGTAAATAATATTCGTGAAAATCCCAGGTACACCAAAATGTCGCCCGAGGAAGTCCTAGGAAAATTCGTCAGCGGGCGAATGATGATCAAGGAGGCGAGGTATGTGGACGACGCCTTGAATGGACCGATCAACGAGCCGCAACCTCTTGCTCTCAAGGCAACGAGGAGCAAGGAGGCACTACCGAGCAAGGTGGCGCAAGTTGAGGCGGTCGGGCTAAATAATGAGGAGATGGCCCTCATCATTAAGCGCTTCAAGACGGCGCTTAAGGGTCGCAAGGGACAGCCAAGCAAGACCAAGACAAAGGAGAAGCGCTCGTGCTTCAAATGTGGTAAGATTGGTCATTTCATTGCTAACTGTCCCGATAATGAAAGTGACCAGGAAAAGGGGAACAAAAGGGAGAAGAAGAAACATTACAAGAAGGCCAAGGGCGAGGCACATATCGGAAAGGAGTGGGATTCGGATTGCTCCTCCTCCGACTCCGACAACGAAGGACTCGCCGCCACCGCCTTCAACAAGTCATCCCTCTTCCCCAACGAGCGTCACACTTGCCTCATGGCAAGGGAAAAGAAAGTAAGCACTCATGATACTAGTACTTATGCTTCTTCAAGTGAGGATGAGTCTAGTGATGATGATGAGATAGATTACTCACGCTTATTCAAGGGATTAGATAGATCTAAAATTAATAAGATTAATGAGTTGATTGATGCTTTGAATGACAAGAATAGATTACTAGAAAAACAAGAGGATCTTTTATATGAGGAGCATGATAAATTTGTTAGTGCACAAAATTCTCTTGCTCTAGAAATTAAAAGAAATGAAATGCTTTCTAGTGAATTATCTTCTTGTCATGAAACCATTGCCACTTTAAGAAGTGTTAATGATGATTTAAGTGCTAAACTTGAAGTAGCTAGTAAATCTAATTCTTGTGTAGAAATTGTTGAAACTTGTAATAGGTGTAAAGATTTTGACTTTGATGCTTGTAGTGAACACTTAGTTTCAATTTCAAAACTAAATGATGAAGTGGCTAGTCTTAATGCCCAACTTAAGACTAGCAAGAGTGAAGTTGATAAAATTAAATTTGCAAGGGATGCCTACACGATTGGTAGACACCCCTCAATTAAGGATGGTCTTGGCTTCAAGAGAGAGGCCAAGAACTTAACAAGCCATAAGGCTCCCATTCCCGCCAAGGAGAAAGGGAAGGCCCCTATGGCCAGTAGCGCTAAAAAGAAACATGCTTTTATGTATAATAATAGGAGACATGCTAGAAATGCTTATAATGATTTTGATTCACATGTTTATGATTCTCATGCCATGTTTGCTTCTAGTTCTTCCTATAAGCATGATAGAGATATGTGTAGGAGAAATGTTGTGCATATGCCTAGGAGAAATTTTGCTCATGTTCCTAGAAAAGTTGTGAACAAACCTTCTACCATTTATTATGCTTGCAATACTCCCTTTGCTATTTGTAGAAAGGGTAAGAAGGTAATTGCTAGGAAGTTAGGGGCAAGATGCAAGGGAGATAAAACTTGCATTTGGGTCCCTAAGGATATTTGTGCTAACCTTGCAGGACCCAACATGAGTTGGGTACCTAAGACCCAAGCCTAAATTTGCCTTGCAGGTTTATGCATCCGGGGGTTCAAGCTGGATTATCGACAGCGGATGCACAAACCATATGACAGGGGAGAAGAAGATGTTCACCTCCTACGTCAAAAATAAGGATTCCCAAGATTCAATTATATTCGGTGATGGGAATCAAGGCAAGGTAAAAGGGTTAGGTAAAATTGCAATTTCTAATGAGCACTCAATATCAAATGTGTTTTTAGTTGAGTCTCTTGGTTACAATTTGCTATCTGTTAGTCAGCTATGCAATATGGGATATAATTGTCTTTTTACTAATGTAGATGTGTCTGTCTTTAGAAGATGTGATGGTTCACTAGCTTTTAAGGGTGTACTAGACGGCAAGCTTTACTTAGTTGATTTTGCAAAAGAAGAGGCCGGTCTAGATGCATGCTTAATGGCTAAGACTTGCATGGGCTGGCTGTGGCATCGCCGCTTAGCACATGTGGGGATGAAGAACCTCCACAAGCTTCTAAAGGGAGAACACGTGATAGGTCTAACCAATGTTTATTTCGAAAAAGATAGACCTTGTGCAGCTTGTCAAGCAGGTAAACAAGTGGGAGGAGCACATCACAGCAAGAATGTGATGACCACGTCAAGACCTCTGGAGCTGCTGCATATGGACCTCTTCGGACCTGTCGCCTATCTAAGCATAGGAGGAAGTAAGTATGGTCTAGTTATTGTTGATGACTTTTCCCGCTTCACTTGGGTGTTCTTTTTGCAGGATAAGTCTGAAACCCAAGGGACCCTCAAGCACTTCCTCAGGAGAGCTCAAAATGAGTTTGAGCTCAAGGTGAAAAAGATAAGGAGCGACAACGGGTCCGAGTTCAAGAACCTTCAAGTGGAGGAGTTCCTTGAGGAGGAAGGAATCAAGCACGAGTTCTCCGCTCCCTACACACCACAACAAAATAGGTGTGGTAGAGAGGAAGAACAGGACGCTGATCGATATGGCGAGGACGATGCTTGGAGAGTTCAAGACCCCCGAGTGTTTTTGGTCGGAAGCTGTGAACACAGCTTGCCACGCCATCAACAGGGTCTACCTTCATCGCCTCCTCAAGAAGACTTCGTATGAGCTACTAACCGGTAACAAACCCAATGTATCGTACTTTCGTGTATTTGGGAGCAAATGCTACATTCTAGTGAAGAAGGGTAGAAATTCTAAGTTTGCTCCCAAAGCTGTAGAAGGGTTTTTATTAGGTTATGATTCAAATACAAAGGCGTATAGGGTCTTCAACAAATCATCGGGTTTGGTTGAAGTCTCTAGCGACGTTGTATTTGATGAGACTAATGGCTCTCCAAGAGAGCAAGTTGTTGATTGTGATGATGTAGATGAAGAAGATGTTCCGACGGCCGCTATACGAACCATGGCGATTGGAGAAGTGCGGCCACAGGAACAAGATCAACCTTCTTCCTCAACAACGGTGCAACCCCCAACTCAAGACGATGAACAGGTTCATCAAAAGGAGGCGTGTGATCAAGGGGGAGCACAAGATGGTCATGTGATGGAGGAAGAAGCGCAACCGGCACCTCCAACCCAAGTTCGAGCGATGATTCAAAGGGATCATCCCGTCGACCAAATTCTGGGTGACATTAGCAAGGGAGTAACTACTCGGTCTCGACTAGTTAATTTTTGTGAACATTACTCTTTTGTCTCTTCTATTGAGCCTTTCAGGGTAGAGGAGGCCTTGCTAGATCCGGATTGGGTGTTGGCCATGCAGGAGGAACTTAACAACTTCAAGCGCAATGAAGTTTGGACGCTGGTGCCTCGTCCCAAGCAAAATGTTGTGGGAACCAAGTGGGTGTTCCGTAACAAGTAAGACGAGCACGGAGTGGTGACAAGGAACAAGGCTCGACTTGTGGCAAAAGGTTATGCCCAAGTCGCAGGTTTGGACTTTGAGGAGACTTTTGCTCCTGTGGCTAGGCTAGAGTCCATTCGTATCTTGCTAGCGTATGCCGCTCACCATTCTTTCAGGTTGTACCAAATGGATGTGAAGAGCGCTTTCCTCAACGGGCCAATAAAGGAGGAGGTGTACGTGGAGCAACCCCCTGGCTTCGAGGATGAGCGGTACCCCGACCACGTGTGTAAGCTCTCTAAGGCGCTCTATGGACTTAAACAAGCCCCAAGAGCATGGTATGAATGCCTTAGAGATTTCTTAATTGCTAATGCTTTCAAGGTTGGGAAAGCCGATCCAACTCTTTTCACTAAGACATGTGATGGTGATTTGTTTGTGTGCCAAATTTATGTCGATGACATAATATTTGGTTCTACTAACCAAAAGTCTTGTGAAGAATTTAGCAGGGTAATGACGCAGAAATTCCAGATGTCGATGATGGGCGAGTTGAACTACTTCCTTGGGTTCCAAGTGAAGCAACTCAAGGACGGCACCTTCATCTCTCAAACGAAGTACACGCAAGATCTGCTAAAGAGGTTTGGGATGAAGGACGCCAAGCCCGCAAAGACGCCGATGGGAACCGACGGACACACCGACCTCAACAAAGGAGGTAAGTCCGTTGATCAAAAAGCATACCGGTCCATGATAGGTTCTTTGCTTTATTTATGTGCTAGTAGACCGGATATTATGCTTAGCGTATGCATGTGTGCTAGATTTCAATCTGATCCTAAGGAGTGTCACTTAGTGGCAGTGAAGCGAATCCTTAGATATTTAGTCGCTACGCCTTGCTTCGGGATCTGGTATCCAAAGGGGTCTAACTTTGACTTGATTGGGTACTCAGATTCCGACTATGCTGGATGTAAGGTCGATAGGAAGAGTACATCGGGGACGTGCCAATTCTTAGGAAGGTCCCTGGTGTCATGGAACTCTAAGAAACAAACATCCGTTGCCCTATCCACCGCTGAGGCCGAGTATGTTGCCGCAGGACAGTGTTGCGCACAACTACTTTGGATGAGGCAAACCCTCCAGGACTTTGGCTACAATCTGAGCAAAGTCCCACTCCTATGTGACAATGAGAATGCTATCCGCATGGCGGAAAATCCTGTTGAACACAGCCGCACAAAGCACATAGACATCCGGCATCACTTTTTGAGAGACCACCAGCAAAAGGGAGATATCGAAGTGTTTTATGTTAGCACCGAGAACCAGCTAGCCGATATCTTTACCAAGCCTTTAGATGAGAAGACCTTTTGCAGGCTGCGTAGTGAGCTCAATATCTTAGATTCGCGGAACTTGGATTGAAATGTAGCATACATGTGTTTATGCCTTTGATCATGTTCATTCTGCATTTTGTTGCTTATTATGGTGCTCAAGTTGTACAAATACTCCCTGGACCTCACAAGTCCGTTGCAAAGTGATGCACATGTTTAGGGGGAGATGTGTTACAACTTGACCCTTTGAGACTAACCATATGCTTGAGTTTGCTTGATTTAGTCTCGAAGGAGAATTGAAAGGGAAAAGGTGGACTTGGACCATGAAAGACTTCCACTGCACTCCGATGAGAGGGTAACTTCTTCCAAGTCCATCTCATGAACTCTTATTGCCATTTGCTCTAAATTGAAGATTTTGGTGAGGCAATGGGGTTAAAGGGCCAAGATTGATCCCGTTTTGGTGCTTGATGCCAAAGGGGGAGAAAATAAAGGCCAAAGCAATAAATGGATCAGCTACCACGTGAGAGATTTTGAAAATAGTAGAATAGAGCTTTTGGTTTGTCAAAACCCTTTTGTTGTCTCTCTTATCAAAAGTTGGCTTCTTGTGGGGAGAAGTAGTAATTATGGGAAAAAGGGGGAGTTTTTGAAATCTTTGATCAATCTCTTTTGGAATGACTCTCTTTATGCTTCAACATGTGGTTTTGACTTAGAGATAGAGATTTGAGTTTGATTTACAAAAACAAACCAAGTGGTGGCATAGAGTGATCCATATATGTCAAAAATGAATCAAAATAATTCGAGTTCTTATTTGAAGTGAGTTTGCACTTGTTCTAGTTGCTTTATGTTGTGTTGGCATAAATCACCAAAAAGGGGGAGATTGAAAGGGAAATGTGCCCTTGGGCCATTTCTAAGTATTTTGGTGATTGAGTGTCAACACAAGTGCTTAAATGTGAATTTATGTCCATGGATGAACAAGGTGCAAATCATGAAGTAAAGGTATGTTTCTAAGCCTTAGTACATTGGTTTTGTATACTAATATACTTGTCTAAGTGTTAGAAACAGAAAGAAGAAGAAAAGAAAAGAGAAGAAAAAGACTTGGCTGTGTATAGCCAAGACTCAGCTCGGTCTGGCACACCGGACTGTCCGGTGTGCACCGGACAGTGTCCGGTGCGCCAGGCTGACTCGGCGCGAACAGGCCGCTCTCGGGAATTCGCCGACGGCGTACGGCTAAAATTCACCGGACTGTCCGGTGTGCACCGGACTGTCCGGTGAGCCAACGGTCGGCCGGGCCAACGGTCGGCCGCGCAATCTGCGCGGGACACGTGGCCGAGCCAACGGTCGGAAGCAACGGCTCCCACATCTACAACGGTCTGCAACGGTCGGCAGCGCCATTTAAGGAAAGAAATCGGGCACCGGACAGTGTCCGGTGTGCACCGGACTGTCCGGTGCCCCCGACGACAGAAGGCAAGGATAGCCTTCCAGATTTGCTCTCAACGGCTCCTAGCTGCCTTGGGGCTATAAAAGGGGCCCCTAGGCGCATGGAGGAGAACCCAAGCAACCTTTGAGCATTCTTGATCATCCACACTCAGTCTTTGCGCATTCGTTTGTCATTCTAAGAGATTCGAGCTCCGTTCTAGTGAGAACTTTGAGATAATCTTTTGAGCTCGATTCTTGGCCGTGTGTGTGCGCGTTTCGCTGTGGATTTGTGTGTGTTGCTTCCCTCCCTTACTCTGTGCTTCTTTGTGATCATATACGTGTAAGGGCAAGAGACTCCAATTTGTGGAGATTCCTTGCAAACGGGATAAAGAAAAGAAGACAAAACACCGTGGTATTCAAGTGGGTCTTTGGACCGCTTGAGAGGGGTTGATCGCAACCCTCGTCCGTTGGGACGCCACAACGTGGAGTAGGCAAGCGTTGGTCTTGGCCGAACCACGGGATAAACCACTGTGCCATCTCTGTGATTGATCTTCTGTGGTTATTGTGTTTTGTTGGGACTCCTCTCTAGCCACTTGGCATTATCTGTGCTAACACTTAACCAAGTTTTGTGGCTTAAGTTTGAAGTTTTACAGGATCACCTATTCACCCCCCCCCTCTAGGTGCTCTCACCTTTCAGCAATCCCATTGGATTGTGGTGAGAATGGCGGTGTCCTCTCATGAATAATACCATGTTCCACGCAGAACTCATCGAACACATTAGAGAAATATTCTCCACCTCGATCAGACCTTAACCGTTTTATTTTCCTCTCAAGTTGGTTCTCAACTTCAGCTTTATAGGTCTTAAAATAATTGAACGCTTCATCTTTTGTTTTTAAGAGATACACATAGCAAAATCTAGTGGAGTCATCTATAAAAGTGAGAAAGTATCTTTTACCACCTTTGGCCAAAATTCCATTCATCTCGCACAGATCAGAATGAACAATTTCTAGAGGTGCCAAACTCCTCGCCTCAGCAGCCTTGTGAGGCTTGCGGGGTTGTTTTGATTCAACATACACATGACACTTAGACTTTTTGACCAAGTTAAATTTAGGAATTAGATTTATATTTGCTAACCGCATAAGACAGCCAAAGCTTGCATGACAAAAACGTGAATGCCATAAATCTGTCTCATCAGAAAAATGAACAGAATTCACCAGTTTATTACACACATCATGCAGTGATAAGCGGAACAAGCCTCCACAGTCATATCCTTTACCAACAAAAATACCATGTTTCGACACAACACATTTATTAGACTCAAGAACAACTTTGTACCCATCTCGACATAGCATAGAAGCGCTAACGAGATTCTTCTTGATAGAGGGCACATGCTGCACGCTCTTCAATGGCACCGTCTTTCTCGAAGTAAACTTCAGAATGACCGTACCAACACCAAGAACATGAGCACGCGACCCATTTCCCATTAACAAGGCGCCAGACCTCCCGACCTGGTAGGAGGAGAACATAGAGGCATCAACACACACATGAATATTTGCACCACTGTCCATCCACCACTCAGGTGAATTACAAACTGAGAGAACAAATGGTAAAGAATTACCATATCCAGATGTTTCCATCTCTAGTTTCAGTGGTTACAACATTAGCTGATTTCTTGTCCTGTGTGAACTTGCGATCAGGGCACTCTCTAGCCCAATATTGATCACTGCCACAGACAAAGCATCCTCCCTTTCCCTTGTTGTTGTTGTTCTTCTTTTTAAACTGTGCTGTTTGAACAGGTTTATTTGTATTCTCTTGTTTGTTCTGGTTTTTCTTCTTGTTAAACTTGCGGAAGTTTCTCTTCTGCACCACATTAGCAATAGAGGTCTCAACACCTTTTCCACTGTCCTTTGTTCAAGCCCTTTCCTCAACATCAAGAGTACCAATGAGCTCCTCCACATTGAACTCTTGTCTCTTATGTTTGAGAGAGGTAGCAAAGTCCTTCCAAGAAGGTGGCAACTTGGCGATTATACCGCCAGCCACAAACTTGTCAGGCAAAGGACAAGGAAAAAGTTCGAGTTCCTTAGCTAGTGCCTGAAACTCATGAGCCTGTTCCACTACAGATCGGTTCTCAACCATCTTGTAGTCATACAGCTGCTCCATGAGATACAGCTCGCTACCAGCGTCAGTAACTCCAAACTTTCCAACAAGTGTATCCCACAGCTCTTTCCCTATAGGAAGGATGATATAGCTTTTCTGGAATTTTGTGTCAAGTGCGCTAATCACTGCTCCTCGAAAGAGGTTGTCATCAGCCTTAAACTTAGCCTCATCCTTAGGAGGTAAGTTGGCAGGCTTGCCCTCAGCGGCATAATAACATGACATTGCAGTTAGCCACAACTCCATTTTAGCTTTCCATATCAAGAAGTTTTTACCATCAAAAGGATCGGGCTTTAGCACAGCAGCAAAACCTCTGATAGAAAAATGCCTAACATTAGGTTTTTGGATTGTTAGAAATATAGACATTTTCCATATCATTTTAATTCCATAAATTAACATTATGATGATGACATATAAAATATGTTTAATCATAAAAATCGCGATCTCAAATATATCCATAACAATATGGATCATGAGAACATAAAGCATATGAATCATATAAATATAATAAGCATATAAACAGTCAGAACAATTGAGAATAAACAGACAGCAACATAAACAACATGATTGTAAAATTAAGACAAACAGATTTATCATATTACTAGTATGAACAGACATCAGACATGTCATGATATAATACGACAAAACAGATTGGGTAAATTTATGGCTATATATGAAACAGCAGGTATGAACATGAAACAGCAGGTATGAACATATGAGACATATATAATCTGCAGAACGTAAAACAGTAAGGAGATGAATTGATCATACCCTCCCATGCGCTCCGAGGATCTAGATCCTTGTCCAACTTCACTTGTCATGTTGTACGAGATGAAGACGCCAGGAACCAGCGATGAAGACAACGACAGACGTTGGGCAGTCGCGTAGACGCTCCCCAAAAACCTAATTGCCGATCCCCCGTGCAAGGTCTCGAACGACACCTGCCCTCTCGCTTCTCTGTGCGCGTAGAGTCACGAGATGGGAATACTCTCACTTGCGGCTGGGCTGTGATTCTGAAGGTTCTGCTCGCGTGTACCAAGCGCCAGAGGTTCTCCTCTATTTAACCTCTCGTAGAGGGAAGCTGAAGGAGAAGGGTCTGCACGCCAATGGACAAGCAACTGAAGGACAAGAGTCTCGCATGCAGCTGACGAAGAGACAGACAACTGAGCAGCTGAATGACAAGAGTCTCGCATGCAGCTGACGAAGAGACAGACAACTGAAAGGTTTACGCGGTTAGTGAGTGCTAAAAATTAACACAATCACGCCTGCCTGCCTCGCCCGGCCCGGCCGGCGGCGGCGGCGGCGCGCGCGCGCGGCACGCCCTTGTTCGTTTCTTGACTTCTCAAGTTAGGTGAAATAATTCCCACCAAATAAGTCAAGCCAAAAATCCTTGGACTTCCAATATGGTATTATTGGTATTCTCCACCATTACACACCATAGAGTTTATTAAATAAATGAGCCAAGCCTATAAAAAATCTAACACTAATGCGAGCCTCTATTAGTGTATTAGCAAGCGCAGCTGCATTACAAACAACGATCCTGCCTTCGTTTCGGTAAAACCATCTCCGACCTGCTTTCAGTCTCTCTAACAGCATTTCGGCAAGCTTGTCTTGAGGAGGCGGAGTATCTTTGGCTGCTGTAGACGACGACGACGAACCACCAGTAGTTTTCTTCTTGCCGTCGTCCCATTATCTCGTGCAAAGTTTGGCGGATTTTCTCGAGCAGGCTGTGGAGCACAAGGCCAGGCAGCATGTGTCGACGTACAGCGACGAAGAACATGAGGTATTCTGACATCTCCATGATCGCCGTCACATGGGCATCGGCGGCGTCGGCCGAGGATCCCCCTGGTATGCTGACTATGCTCTCCTCTTGCCGCTTGATGATGAGAAGAAAATGCAGGTGGCCATATGCCACATGAGGACGTCCTCCTCCAATTCACGGCCGAATCTGGGCAATTTCAGTTTCTTGTTACTTGTTTTCCTACCATTTTTACGGCCGCGACCGAACAAGTTCGTCTTGGCGTCCTCCAGGGCCTGCTGACCCCAGAGTGTCCTGATGTCTACCAGGGTGTAGTGGCATCCAATTCCATTCTCATCCGTCTTCTTATCAGCATTATTATCTTTGGTCGACACCAGTATTCGCTGCACTCGCTGGATCAGCGATTTCTTGACGTCCTGAGGAAGCTCACGCAGATACTCTGTCTCCTCCAGCTCCAATTTTTTTTCCAGCCAGCTCCCGAACCGCGTCCACCATGGACAGCGGGCACCACGGTGAGCAGCAGCAACGCTGCACGCCTGCAGCAGGTTGTACCGCCCAATGGTGCCCGACCACGTCCTGTAGTAGCTAACTGGATCGCTGCCGAATAACCACGACAACGGGTGCAGGGCGTCGACGGCGCGGTGGATCCGGCGCCATCTCCCGCTGCACAGCAAGTGGTGGCGAAGCCACCATTCCCATGGCCGCGCCTCTTTGAGGGCGGCGTACGTCCAGGTAGAACCAAGGGCTCTGAGCAGCCACATCAGGTCCATGGCGAAGGCAACGCCCAGCAAGAGGTAGGTGATGTCGACGAAAGATCTCCTCATGATGATGGCCCGGCGGCTGCGGCTGCCGATTGTGGCAGAACCTCAAGTTATTGGGCCCAAATGCACCTGTCCTTGTCCCAAAGACTTCAGACGGCTATGCATGTGCACCAGATAATTTAACAGGATCTGTCCGATTGTCCTAAGGACATCGGATAAACCACTTACAACCAGAATCGCGGGATTAAGTAACACAAATCACACACTTCAACATTTTTGCAGCGGAAATCTTATTATCAAATTTTACAGGTTACAAAAAATTTACATTATTTTATCGGAGTGATTACAAAAGTATAAGTTTGAAATATATGCTAGCTCAAATGACCATCCTCAGTAAGAAGATAAAGGCGGGGTATACTTATATAAGAAGGCCGAGCCCACCGGCACTTAACACCATCAACAGCAGCACAAAACTATAACCTGAAAAACAACAGGGAATAAAACCTTGAGTATGGAATTACTCAGCAAGACTTACCTGACTAAAGAAAAAACTCTCAAGGGTATGCTGGATAAATAGGAATCAAGGAGAGGCTTTAGCAAAAATCAACTTAGATACTTTTGCAGAAATAGCTTACTAAAATAAGTCCTTACTTTCAATATTTTAATGCCAGATTAAATATTAATAGACTCTGTTTGCCTCTAGTCTAATTTCATCATTTCATCAATACAATAGCATTTTTATTCCCGAAGTTCACATCCTGACTTAGGTTGTAGAGAAGTGACCAAGTCTTAATAACCGCGAAGGTACGGCGATCCGAATCGATTATACTCAACTGAGGATCTCCAATCACACGACATATGTAGCACTTAATCCTTGCATATGTCAACCCGCCACCGGGGTTCTTAAGACCAGATCAGGTTTACGCAAACCGAGAGCACAGATACACCACCGTCCAGCCTCTTGCCACGGTGGGTACACGCTACTCCCGCCACCGCTCCATGCCCATTTCGTGTTATCTTATTCTGGCCTTAGTCTGCCCGAGGCAATGCTTACCCATGACGAGGCATGTGACCAGTTAAAGGGTCCTCGATCAGCACGCCTACATACGCATTCAATCCTTAATCAACCTGGGTAGAACATCACCTGTTCTTAACCCAAGTCCCGATTTAAGTACTTCCATCCTTAGGATTGTTTGTGTTCCTTAGGATGAAAAGAGCATCACAGGGAACTTTGCAGTAAGATCCCACCATGCTCCCAATGAAAATATATTCTTGCAGGTAGAAGCCATCCTTCCTCAGGATAACCCCTGAGCTAGGCAGAATTACAAAAGACAACCTCTATCCACAAGATCGAAGCAGGGCTAAGCATTTTTGTAAATCATATTTTTGATACTTCATCAGAAGTATCTATAAAGGTATGAATATCAAGGAAGGCAATGCATCAAAGGGTTTCAAGCAACTCCTATAAACCTAATGCACATTTCACTAGACTTAAAGTGTGCAAAAATTATTTAAAAACACAAGGAAGGGGTTGCATGCACCGAGGCTTGCCTTTGTTGTAGTGAAGAGGTTCTAGATCCCACTATCCAATAACCAGTTAGATAGCTCCATCCACTTGATGAGCAGGCACTGGAGCAAACTCCTCTTCCACAACCACTTCATCTTGAATTTACACTCCTTCTGTTGGGAGCTCTACATGAAATGATATGAACATGAATGCATATACTTGTGCAACTACAAAGAAGATACTTTAAAGCAGTACAAACTACACCTTACTAAAGGTGCACACAAAACTAACCAAACAACATGGGAGCTAAACATTCTAATATCATCACTAAGCTCTCAAACTACACCAGGGAACTCTGCCTCCATAACCAAGAACTCTATGCTTGCCTTAAGTAAGGACTTACTTTTCTGACTTGAATCCTACAACTTGAACTTCTAGAGGATTAGAACAATCTTCAAACTATGCCCAAAATCCAGATCCCACTAGGCACTCTTGCTTCTTTATCCAAAGATCAGGTTTCACTTGTTAAACTTGTTCCTTCTTCCAAAGTTCTAATCCACATGTGATTATGTTCTTCTTCTTATTCCAATTAGGGATTTTACAAGGATTTTTGAGCAAATGGCTTACAAACAGCCCCAAACTTTTATCAAGAGTTTATCTTATGACAACAAGACTCTCCACAAGTTTTCACAATTTTTGGTGCTCACATATGCTCCCTAAATATTCAATTAATCCTTTTTAGAGCACACTAAAATTACTTAAAATTTGTAAACTACACCAAAGATCCCAAAAAACATATTTACCAGAGAGCTTACCAATTTAGACACCCCATAAAATTTGTCCCATGGAGATCCTAAAACTGAGCTTTCGACGATGGTGGCAGCAAGCTCAGCCCGGCAAGCCCGATCCTGCGAACCCGTGCGGTAGAGCTCCGATGAAGGACTTAGAGAGCTTCAGCGATCACATAAGCCTACGGTGCGCGTGTGAATTTGACAGAGAATGGTGTGGGTGAACGGGTCAATGCGAAGGCTGTCCCCGGCACCACTACACAGTGGCGCAACCTTGTTCTGGCCAACAAACAACGACAGCATTAAAAAGGGGAATCTAGTGAGCATCAGTGACCTCTGGAGATTATGGAACGAGCACAACGCGGCCAAAAAAACCCGTCGAGGATCCCTGACCATGTGAGGTGAAGAACGGGTGGGCGTGGTCACCTCTGGCAGGAATATGGCGTGCAAGTTTCTGTGAGAGGCCAAGTTTGGTGATCGGGGAGAGGTGAGTACTAGCGTGAACACAGGAATTCCAGCAATTACGTAGTGGTCTCGAGCTAAAACCTGAGGGCAAGGGGAAACTTTACTGAAACCAACCGAAGGGCACTGGATATGGACAAGTACCACTGAACATGTAGGCAGGGCATGGAGCTCAATTCAGACCTGATGTAGGAGAACCATGGGAATGCCAGCACTGCATGACCTATTATACGTGGCTTCCATGCACCCATACCACACAGGCTCATAACCACAGCTCAAATACACTGCATTTAGTCTATCTCACAGAGCCAAAATATCCATCCCTTGTTCAGTAAACAGATAGGAAAGGGAGTAGATAAGTCTCCCACTTGGGTATGCACTATGGTCCAAAACTTGATATTTGCTACTGGGGTGAAGGCATGAAACCACTGAATTTTTGCTGTCCAGTTAATTCCACCACAGATCCAACAGATAAGGCCTCACTGCCCACCAAAACAGTCCAAATCTGCTATTTTCCCAGCAGCAAATAAGGCCTCTAGACCCATAGTAATGTATCTCAACCTTGACTCCATCCAATACTCGAGTAACCTAACAGAGAGGAAGTGATCTTCTTCAGAATCCGAATGCCACATTGAACCCAACTGTATCAGTCTGTTGCTTCATTCCATTCCTCCCAGTTCAGGCCCTGTGATCTCCCAATTCTTCATAGCAACAGACCACTATCTCTTCACCAAAGTTATTCTATATTCATAGCTATATGTCTTTTGTATAGTAACCCATAACTAAAAGCATATAGAACAAAAGTAATGGTGATCCAAAGCTAGCCAAATTTCACTGAACCTGGTTTCAGTTCTCTAAACTCAGCCCAGAGTTAACACAGACTGACAGGGTTTCTCTCTGAGCATTTTAATCTAATTTCTGTGTGGCGCCAGGTCTATCTCGCTTTATGAAACATATTTACCATGCTATGATATCCAACTTTGTCATAGTTTCCCTGTACCAAACGTACATGGATCAAAAGCTAGATTGCTCTAAAGTTTGCCTCATTTCACTGATCACAACTTCAGTTTTCTGAATCTAGACCAAGTTCAGTCTAGACTGACAATAACATCTCTTAGGGCATTTACTCCAAAGTTTTTATAGCACCACACTAACATCGCTTAAGGAGTTTTGTCTTTCTATATATGGCCTTTCACTTTACTAAAGAATCGTCAGTTCAAAACCCCATGATTTGGTCACAAAAGTAGCTCCAAACTGGAACTCACACACTGATTGAACTACAGACAACAGAACCAAATTCAGACCACTCACAGCCGAACATGGAAGGTTGGAACCCATTTTACTCCTATTTTTGTGTAGCATCAAGTCCATCGCCTTCTAGGAAATTTGTCCCTCTTACTTCGGTCTACCACTTTGCTATATAAAGCATGACCTACAACTCCCTAGAATAGTCTCAAGCAACCACCAAAGTTGAGCCAAGAAAACTGAACTCAGACTTGGTTAATATGAACCTTGCTAAGTGCATCACTGCCTGAAAGCACCACTTGGAACAACTTTTTCTCCCAAGTTTATGCAGAACCAAGTCCACGTCACTATATAAAACTTGTTCACTGTACTCTGGTCTTCAAATGTGATACAGAAAATTTATCCCAAAACCAAATGGATTAGCCACAAATGAGCTCCAAAATCAGTACCTTTTACTGAATTTCAGTTGCAGTGAACTGAACAAAATGTCAGTCAAAGCAACCTGACAGCCCATCTTGGAGCTAACTTCTCTCCCAAATTTGTGTAGCACCAACCCAGTAGTGCTTAAACAAGTTTGTTCTCCTAGATATGGTCTTAAAACTTGCTGCAGAAACTTTGGTTCAAAACCACAAAGAACAGGCACTACACAGCTCCAAAACTGCACTAAAAATATTGATGTCAGACTTTCAGTTCTGAATAAACTAAGTCACCAACCACCTGACAGTCAAATTTTGAGCAGTTGTTACTCCAATTTTCGTACCGGATCATGTCCATCACCTTTAAAGAAGTTGTTCACCAATATATGGTCTTCAATTCCTCTATATACTCTACAGCCCAAAACCTTTTAGATCAGCCACAAACAGGCTCTAAAACAGCTATCAAAACACAGAAATCTGATTTCAGACACTGTTCACAATCTGAAATTCAAAAGTCTGACAGCCTCACTTTGGATCACTTTTTCTCCTAGTTGTATATAGTTCCAGGGCTGTGACACTTAATAACAGTTGTTTTCTTATACTTATTCTACAAATTTTCTATAGTGGTCATTAACCAAAACCTCTTGGATTCCAAACTACAATAGCTCAAAGTTTGCTCCAATTGCTGAAATTCAGACTCTGAATTTCACTAAGTCTGAAATCTACAATTTCTGACAGCTCTACTTTGGACTAGTTTTTCTCCAAGTTCCATAGAGTGTTAGGGCTAGGTGACTTAACCAAACCTGTACTCCTCATGTAGCTCTATGACTTTGTTATAATGATCATCTTCAAAATGATTTTAGATCAGAAGTTACAAGGGTCCAAAGTTGTCTAGTTTATATTATTTTCAGCAATTCCAAAATGAACCCAAAACTGAATTTTTGTACTTAACTCCAAATTCTTCCACACAACTTAGGAATCTCCAAATAAGAAATATATCCCCTTTTCCAAGCTCTACAACTTTGATATATGGACTTTTGTCAAATTCTTTCTAGATTTTGAATTCCACTTTTGGGCTAGTTTAGGGTTTCGAATGTGACTTCTTCTCATCTAGTGATTTACCAACTCAATTCATACTCCTAAAAGACAAGTGACTCCTTAATCTCAATCCAACTCTAGTACATGAAACTCATGTCCAAAGTGTCCTTGGTTTCGGAGTTGCTTTGTTTATCCACAAATCATAAGGAAGGTTTTCAAATCTCACTTAAGGTTTTTAAGGTTAATTCAGTTCATCAATTAATTCTTCCACTTAACTTACCTCCGGAAGCAAAGTTTTTCTAGGTTCTAAGTCTTGCCTTCAGCACTCTAAGACTTCAAACCAACTTGTCACTTGCTGGAGAGATGATCTACTCCTGTTTAACTTGAGCCAAGTCCTTAAACTAAGTTCTATACTCCACTCATATTATCACACTTTTGAAAAATTTTAACCTAGTGAATGCATTCTAGGTATATCAAACAAAATAATGCAAATGCTTATGATGACATGTCAGAGTTTTAGTTAACGTAACACCAGGGGTGTTACACCAATATACTGGTTGAAGAGCAACACTGCGGCAGCGGTGGCGAGGGGCGACACTAGACTGGTTGAGGTAGGCTGCAATCGGGCAGGTGTGCAGCATGATGGCCTTGGTGTACAGGGCCTCGTACATGAGCGAGAGCTCCATCTCCACCACCTTGCACATGCGCTCCCAACCCAGCAGGAGGATCTCCTCGCTGGCACGCTGCTTCTCCGTGCCCGGGAGCACCGAAGAATCGGACAAGGCACGACGGCAGACATGGAACAGATCCTGAGCAAGGCACAGCGCGTCGCTGCTGCTTGTTGCGGATGTGAATCGTCCCGGTCCCGCGCCCGCGACCTTCTTCTCCTCCTCCTCCTCCTCCCCCTCCTCCTCCTCCATCATGCTTTTGGATTTCCATAGCGCGTACCACTTCTCCACATACCTGGCAATGCCTATGGGCAACATGATGGCCGACGCCGTCGCCAGCGGCATCCAGGTTATTGAACTAATCCCATGCAAGATCATGCATTGCATTATTAGTTACTTGTTTTAGTGATGCATATTTGTATTCCACAAATTAGATAGCTGCATGAGTGGTGTTCAGCCTGAACCGTGCTGCGTTCACGGTGAGGCGAGTGTGGTCACCGCCACGTCGCGCATGAAGAGCGTTCCCGCGCGTCAGGCGGGCGCGTCGCAGCGCGAGCGCGTGTGGCAGGTGATCGTGGGTCTCAGGCCTGTAAACACCAAGAATAAATAGCAAAGAGTACAACGAAAACGGTGCAACGTTTTGGCACCACAACTCTCCTGCGTTCTGTTGAGATCCGCTATTTTCGCGTGAGTGAAATCGTGGGCGACGGCGTGCGTCCCTGAGTGCGTCGTCTGCGTTGTCGATCGCCACCGAGTTGCATCACCGGCAGCCGACGACAACAATTGGTATCAAAGCCTTTAGTGAGCTAGCCGGAGAAGAAGCATGGGCGACTACGACGCATCACTGAGTGTTGTGATGACCGTCGTACCGGTTGGTTCGTTGATGTGGCCGATGCTCGATCGGTCTAATTATTCCGAGTGGGCTATGTTGATGCAGTGCAATCTGGAGGCAATGGACGTCTGGGACATTGTCGAGCAGGGCGGCGTAGGAGTGAAGCGCACCCAGGATCGTCTGGCAATGAGCGCACTTCTGCGTTCAGTGCCGAAGGAGATGTGGACGACGCTGGGAGCGAAGAAGACGATGAAGGAGGCCTGGGATGCAGTCAAGAGTATGCGGCAGGGTGCAGATCGCGTCAAAGAATCACATGCACAGAAGCTGCTGCAAGAATTCGAGAACATTCAGTTCAAGAATGGCGAGCTCATTGACGAGTTCGGCCTGCGAATCAATTCACTGGCTGAGAATCTGCGTGGTCTCGGTGAAGTTGTCGACGAAACTCGCGTTGTCAAGAAGATCCTTCGCGTTTTACCGAAGCAGTACAATCAAATCGTTGTGTCGATTGAGACGTTGCTGAACATCAACAATCTGACGGTGGAAGAATTGGTGGGGCGTCTGCGCGCCGCTGAAGATCGTCTCAATGCTGATACTGTCGCTGAGAAGACAGAGAAACTGTTCCTGTCTGAGGATCAGTGGTTCACCAAGTACCGCCACCGCCTCGCTCCGGAAGGATCCACCTCTGGGAATCGAGGAGATCGTCAAGGTGGGTTCACCCAGGCCAAGCCGAAGAACATGTCTCAAGGTGACAAGAAGGAACCTGTTGTCAAATTGACATCAGAGGGCACACCGCGACGTAAAGGAAGGTGCCGTAATTGTGGAATTTACGGGCACTGGAAGCAGGACTGCAAACGCCCAAGGAAGGAGCGTCGTGAGGAAGCCCATCATGTGAAGGCTGATGATGAACAGCCGGTGCTTATGCTCGCCACGGTCAATACGGTGCATACTGTCGCGCCATGGCGCGAGGCTGAACCAGTTGGGGTACAAGTTCCACATCATGTGGTGCATCTCAACGAGGAGAAGACGTTTCCAGTGGATCGCGATGATGAAACGTGGGTGCTCGACACAGGTGCAAGCAATCACATGACTGGGTGTCGTGTAGTGCTCAAGTCGCTGGACACTTCAGTGGGAGGCACAGTTCGTTTTGGTGATGGTTCCTTGGTCGAGATCAAAGGCATGGGGTCGGTGCTGCTCCAGACCAGAAATAAAGGTCACAAGGTACTCACATCAGTTTATTTCATACCCAAGTTAAAAAGTAACATAGTTAGCCTTGGTCAACTTGAGGAGGGAGGCTGTAAAATTGTGATAGAGAGTGGTTTCTGCAATTTGTATGATGTTGATCGGTGTCTACTAGCTAGAGCACCTAGGGTCAAGAACCGTCTCTATCTGTTGAAGATGCAGCTGGCCACTCCTGTTTGTCTGGTGGCAATGAAAGAAGACAAGGCGTGGCTGTGGCATGGAAGGTATGGTCATCTGAATTTCAGAGCCTTGCGTGATCTTGGTTCCAAGAATATTGTGGAGGGCATGCCAGTGATAGACCGAGTTGAGGAATTTTGTGATGGTTGTGCATTGGGAAAACAACATCGTCATGCATTTCCAAAGATTGCAAACTATCATGCTGATAAGCCACTTGACTTGCTGCATATTGATTTGTGTGGTCAGATCAGGCCAAGTACACCTGGAGGCAAGAATTATTTTCTGCTTTTTGTGGATGATTTCAGTCGGTACATGTGGTTGGAGCTCCTGGTGACAAAAGCTGAGGCATTTGAGTGTTTCAAGCGTGTGAAGAAATTGGCAGAAGTAGAAAGTGGGTGCAGACTTCGGGCCTTTCGCTCTGACAGAGGTGGTGAGTTCAACTCATTTCAGTTTACTGAATTCTGCAATGAGACAGGGCTAAAACATTTTACTACCACTCCCTACTCACCACAGCAGAATGGTGTTGTGGAACGGTGTAACCAAACGATTGTTGAGATGGCCAGATGTATGCTAAAGAGCAAGAAAATGCTGAGTGAATTCTGGGGAGAGGCTGTTCACATAGCAGTATATATTCTGAATAGAGCTCCAACCAGATGTTTAGAAGGTATGACACCTTATGAAGCTTGGCACAAGAAAAAAACCGAGAGTAGGTCATCTGAGGACATTTGGTTGCGTGGCTCATGTGAAGAAAACAGGACCAGGAGTAACTACGTTGTCTGATAGATCAACACAAGTGGTTTTTGTGGGTTATGAGACAGGCACAAAAGGTTATCGGGTCTATGATCCAGTGACTAAGAAATTGCAAGTGTCACGCGATGTGGTGTTTGAAGAACATCGTGAATGGAGCTAGGGTGAGGAAAACCAAGATAGAAGCACTGAAACAGGAGTAGAAGTGGAATCCTATTCTATTCCCGAAAGAACAACAGTATCAGATAGTGATCTTAATGATTCACTAGATTTAGCTGGACAATCAGCTGTAGCGCCTGGGTTTTCAGTGATGGATCCAAGGACTCCCACTCAGAATAGTGGATCAGGCAGCTCATGGACAGTTAATGAGCAAATCACACAGTCACCAGAGCCATCAACACCTATTGTAACTCTGAATACACCGAATGTGCAGTTTGTAACACCTCCAACCGGAGGAACAGTGGACTCTGAGGGAAATGCATTGAGATATCGCACTCTGCAAGATATCAATGATTCAATAGAAGAGGTTCACGGGTTTGAATATAGTGGAGTGTGTTTTGTAGCTGCAGAAGAGCCAGGGAGTTTTAGTGAGGCACTGACAGAGGAGTGTTGGAGAAAAGCCATGATTGCAGAAATGGAGTCAATACAGTCCAACCGAACTTGGGAACTTGCAGTTTTGCCAGCAGGTCACCGAGCTATTGGTCTCAAATGGGTTTTCAAAGTAAAGAAGGACCCTGAAGGTAACATTGTCAAGCACAAAGCAAGGCTGGTGGCCAAGGGATATGCCCAACGTGAGGGGGTGGACTTTGAGGAAGTTTTTGCTCCAGTAGCTAGAATTGAGACAGTAAGGTTGATCATAGCTCTAGCAGCTAAAAGTGGATGGAAAGTGCATCACATGGATGTTAAAATAGCTTTCCTAAATGGAGATTTGATCGAAGAAGTATATGTACAACAACCTCCAGGCTTTGTAGTTGAGAATGGAAGTGGCAAGGTCCTAAAATTGAGAAAGGCTTTGTATGGGTTGCGACAAGCACCCAGGGCATGGAATGCACGGCTTGATAAAGAATTACTGAGGCTTGGTTTTGTGAAGAATCCTCATGAGCATGCTGTATACAGGAGAATTGATAGTAATGACAATTTTCTGATTGTGGGAGTTTATGTGGATGATCTTGTGATAACAGGACCAAGGCAAGAGAGTATTGGTGTATTCAAAAGGCAAATGATGGAGAGCTTCAGTATGAGTGACCTTGGATTACTTACATATTATCTGGGTATTCAGGTGGTTCAGAAGGAAGGGGTCACAACTTTGTGCCAAAGTGCTTATGCACTCAAAATTCTCGAGCAAGTTGGAATGACAGGGTGTAATTCCCGTCAGGTTCCCATGGAAAATAAGCTAAAGTTGAGCAAAGAAGACAAGTCACCACCTGTTGATGCTACAAAGTACAGGAGCATTATTGGGAGTTTAAGGTACCTAGTAAATACAAGACCAGATCTTGCATATTCTGTGGGTATTGTGAGCAGGTACATGGAAATGCCAAGATCAACTCATTGGGCAGCAGTAAAGCAGATCTTGAGGTATGTTGCAGGGACACTAAATTATGGCTGTAAGTACACAAGGTCGGGCAATTCAGAACCATTACTAATTGGCTTCAGTGATAGTGATCTAGCTGGTGATATTAATGATAGGAAGAGCACCAGTGGGTCAGCTTTCTTTGTTGGCATGAATTTAGTGACCTGGACTTCACAGAAGCAAAGAGTAGTGGCACTCTCCTCTTGTGAGGCCGAGTATATTGCTAGTGCAGGGGCTGCCTGTCAGGGTGTTTGGCTCAGCCGGTTAATTGGAGAGCTGCTAGGGATAAAAACTCCAAAGGTGAATCTCCTAGTTGATAACAAGTCTGCTATTGCCTCAAGTAAGAATCCGGTTCATCATGAACGGAGCAAACATATAGACACAAGGTATCATTTTGTTAGAGACTGTGTTGAAGAAGGGAAGATAGACATTAATCATGTGAGCATGCAGAATCAACTTGCTGATATACTGACGAAGGCGCTTGGGAAGGTCAGGTTCATTGAGTTGAGACAGCAGCTTGGAGTGGTAGATTTGCAGCGGGATTATGGGGTGAAATATTGAACTAATCTCGTGCAAGATCATGCATTGCATTATTAGTTACTTGTTTTAGTGATGCATATTTGTATTCCACAAATTAGATAGCTGCATGAGTGGTGTTCAGCCTGAACCGTGCTGCGTTCATGGTGAGGCGAGTGTGGTCACCGCCACGTCGCGCATGAAGAGCGTTCCCGCATGTCAGGCGGGCGCGTCGCAGCGCGAGCGCGTGTGGCGGGTGATCGTGGGTCTCAGGCCTGTAAACACCAAGAATAAATAGCAAAGAGTACAACGAAAACGGTGCAACGTTTTGGCACCACAACTCTCCTGCGTTCTGTTGAGATCCGCTATTTTCGCGTGAGTGAAATCGTGGGCGACGGCGTGCGTCCCTGAGTGCGCCGTCTGTGTTGTCGATCGCCACCGAGCTGCATCACCGGCAGCCGACAGCAACACAGGTGCGCGCACGATATATGTACTTGTACTGAGCGTAGAAGGCACCCCGACCTGGAAGACCATCTCGAAGAACTTGCGCACGGACAAGGCGCTGTCCTCCAGCGCGTAGGCGGCCATGGTGTCCGGGCCGCCCAGGTGCAGCAGCAGGAACAGCGCCCAGAACGCTATCACCTGCTGCTCCTCCGCCGACCCATCGGAGCCGGAGAGGGACAGGCTTCCGAGGGCGCCCGTCGCGGCTATCTCGGCGCCCTGGTATGCCAACCAGATGACGCGTGTCACGAACCACAGCAGGATCGACCGCCAGCGGCCGGACGTCGAGCGCCGGCGTGTCCAGGACAAGAGGCTGAGGACGACGATTGTCACCAAGCTGGAAATTACAGAGAACCGGAGCCCCCAATCGCTCCATAGCTGCGCAAGGACATCGACGAACATCGTCGACTGGCCTCCGATCCAAGCTGCTGCTGCTTTAGAGTATAACCAGACACGGATCCAGAGACCGCGCCAAATGACAGCGGCTGGATAGCATGTGGCATGTGCATCCCCACTCACCCTAATGACATATAAATCTATTGCACCTGCTTCAAGTGCATCTTGTTACAAACAAAAGGCCTTATGATCAACTAGGACTTTAAATCTAGATATTGTAGTTTATATCTATGATAGTTAATTTGATTGTAATTTGATCAAACTTTATACATGCTACACATAAGAATATACACTGTTAGTTGGCCACAACGAAGAGCACAACACTTCGAGCAAATCCTTCATGATAACCAGAGCCACCTTTTCTGAAGTCAAGTAAAAAAAGAGAGAACAATAGAGACAACCTCATGGTCGTCGCCCTCGGCGTCTGTCTTTGAACTGGTAGTCGATGAGAAACTTATTCGAGACTGAAAGGGAAAGTGTCTCTAAGACATTTCTATATATATAAAAGCGGTGTTATAGAGCTAAGTTTGAGACAAAATGAGAAATATAAGTTGAAGTGTTGGAAAAAATGAGAACTGTTTAGCACCAAAATGAGCGTAGCGGACGGTCCGGTCCTAAAGCCGGACAGTCTGCGGTCCGGACAGTCCGCGCCTGTAGGCCGGACGGTCCGCGTGTGCGCAGAGCAGATTAGGGTTCCGAGTTTTGTGCTACGGTTGTTAGCTAGATTCGCGGAATTAGCTCGGAAATCAGTTGTGTAAAGGGTCCAGCCCCCCTCTATAAATAGAGAGGTATACGGCCGTTTTGTAATCATCAATCGAATCAATAAAACTTCTATCTCGCATTTATTTCCTGTACAATTAGGAGTAGTTCTAGTCTAGTTCTAGTTTAGCCTCTCAATACCCAAATTCTCCGCTTCTCTTCGACTCTACGTCGATTAGAGGAGTCTAGGTTGGCCTGCCCGAGCCTAGACCACTCCTAGGATCTCTTCTCCCCGACGGGGTACCTCCCGGAAGCGAGATCCAGGCGCTGCCGGCGATCTTCCGCCGCCCCTGCGCATGCGCGGACCGTCCGGCCGTCAGGCAGGAAACCCTAGCCCCTGCGCCAGGTCGCGGACCGTACGGCCCTTGGCCGCAGACCGTCCGCGCCTGACCAGAGAGCACCACCACGGTTCTTGTTGAGTGTTTGGCGCTCCAAAAAGGCGTCAACATACTTTTTGACGACTCCACTGGGGAAAACAAATATAGACTCATCAAATCGGCCCTCAATGACTGGTTCAAGGGATAGCTCTGATATTTCCCCAAGCAACATCATAGAGCCGACTTGGGAGACCTTGCCGGCTGACGAACAGCTCCAATTCGAGGAGCATAAGGAGCAGATGATCCAAGAGGCGAAAGCAAAGTTCTTGGCCAACTTCAAAGTGGACAGTAACAACAAGGTCGTCCGACATCGGGCGACGGATCCGGCTTCGCTCTGACCCACACCAGATATCCCCAATGTAAGTAATCCAAACGAGCTACAATCTCTTAGAAATTATGTAGATGAACAGCGTGAACAAATGCAAAATATCATAGAGGGTATGCAAAACAATTATAGGAGACTAGTACGTGCATTTGATAAATCTAATATCGCAAATTTTCCTTCGCACGAGGTTGAATTAGGGGGTAACACACGTAATACATCGGCTATCGGTTGTCACGACCAGTCACAACCCATTTATGGGATGCCGATGGACACATACCCTGAGCAACCGCAAATCGACAGTAAATCAGCCGATCTGCACATTCCCGGACCGTCTGCACGTGAGCGCGGACCGTCCGGGCCAGCCACGGTCGGGCCCATTTTTAATGAGTTACCCAGACATGCACCCGAGCCACAACATATGACACATAATCTAAACTACCCAGTCGGACCGTCCGCATACAACGACTGACGGTTCGCATATAATCACAGACGGTCCGGGCCAATGTCCGGACAGTCCGCGCATGACCTTTTTGAGAAGGATTGTTACCCAAATCCTCACCCGTCCCAGCAACACTTCCCATCACACTATGCGATGCATCAGCCCAATAATACAAAATTTACAGCCCAGGAAAGCTT
Source organism: Zea luxurians (assembly GCA_029449295.1). Taxonomy (NCBI): domain Eukaryota; kingdom Viridiplantae; phylum Streptophyta; class Magnoliopsida; order Poales; family Poaceae; genus Zea; species Zea luxurians. Next base: position 111,013,000 of record JAOPSE010000010.1, read on the forward strand.
TCCAGCCCCGCCTAGAAGGCCGGAAAGGAACGATCAATCCTATGAGCCATATAGGGCAAACGACAATGCACCACATAGCTCAAACCAATGGGGGGAAGACAACATTGCCAATATCTAGCCTAACCCCACCTATGTTTGACCAGAGAGCTGGTGGTCTCGCACCGGCTACCATTGATATAGTGAGAGAGGAAATAGCTGGGGCGTTCCGAGATAAGCCCGGAGTAAGCATGGTCCCTGGTGGGCAATCATATCGAAAACCTTATGACAGTCGATTTGATCATCACCCATACCCACAGGGAACCAGGATACCCGAATTCTCAAAATTTACGGGTGACCAGGGAAAGAGCACGCGCGAACACATAGGCCAGTTCCTAGCACAATTAGGAGAATTGGCCGACACAGAAGCATTTCGCGTGCGTTTATTTTCATTATCTTTAACAGGAAACGCGTTCGCATGGTATGCCACTTTACCTCCTAATTCTATTTTGTCATGGGGGTATTTAGAACAAAAATTCCATGATCATTTTTTCTCCGGTGACTATGAGTTAGATTTAGTAGACAAGCGAAAGATGAATCGGTTAATGACTATATCCGGAGATTTTGAGATACCAGAAACCGATGCTTCCAAATTCATTTGGCAGAAAAACAGTTAGCAAGACTAGCTTTTAATGGATTGCGATATTATTTAAAAGAAAGATTAGAAGGCATTCAATTTTTCACGCTAGCGCAATTACACCAAAGAGCTTTGGCCTGTGAAAGCCGAAGCAAAGAGACTGCCAAAACTATTCGTCATAATGTCCATATAGTAGAGTGTGACCAAAGTAGCTCGAACAACGAATCAACAGAAATTTATGCTGCTGAAATTGTTTGGCCAAAGCAGGCTAAATCTTCAGCTTGTTCCTCCTTGCGGCCGGTTCAAAAGAAACGACAAGAGCAGGTTAAGTTTACATTTAATGTTGGTAAATGTGATAAAATATTTGATGAATTACTCAAGAATGGCAACATTAAAATAAATCACACTGTTCCATCCGCCGACGAGCTAAAACGTCGGGCATACTGCAAGTGGCATAACTCATTTTCTCATGTCACTAATGATTGTAATGTATTCCGTCGATAGATTCAATCGGCCATTAACGAGGGACGATTGAAATTTTAGGAAATGCAGGTGGATACAGAGCCCTTTCCAATGAACATGATCGACTTCGAGGGCAAAAAGGTCCTAATTCGGCCCAGCACAGCCGATAAAGGAAAAGGCAAAGAAGTCATCATCGGCAACGCACGGGAGGCCGATGAAAATAATAAAGTTTCTTGCAGGAAAGTAGTGACAGAAAAGACTCCTGATGGAGGGGAGACCCTGAAGGTGACCATCACAGCCTCTGGCACTGGGGGGCAAGCACAGACAGGGAGGCAGGCGCGGGAACCCGTGCTGCACATCACGGACGGTCCGCCATCCAGACGCGGACGGTCCGAAGCTTCTCTGGATGGTCCGAAGGCTTCCGGCGGATGGTCCGGCTACACTCAACAACCACGTATGTTCAAACCGTGATGACCAGAGATAGCTACGTGGAAAACAAATACATTTAAAGCAGCTGGCCGGATGGTCAAATCCGGCCCGACTTTCGATCAGTTGTTGTCCAAATATGTGAAAAAGAAGGTTGGCCCCAGTGATCGGCCAACAAAGCGACCCCGCTCACCCATTCATGAGCAACGTCAGGTCAGGCCGATTGGACCACCCCACCAATCGAAAGAAATGAAAGGTCATACCGTACAATTGAGACCTAACATACCTACATGGACATCTCCACCCCCTTATCCGCCTATGCCATATCCATACACATATTTACCTCCACCATATGTCCCAAATCAAATGTGGGGCATGCCACCATATCCATTTGGGATGCCACAGTACCCCGCTTGGGGGGCACCCCAAACGTCTGTATTCAATAGGATGGCACCTCCAGTACAAGACCGATTGAGCGCCGCTCAATCCAGTCACCAGGCACAGGCCCAACAAGAGTGCCGGAGTACTCGGCCTCAAAGGCCGACCAATCCGGCAGGGGGGCATATGCCTGCAGCGACCAAAAAAACAATAAAAAGGATATCATTAAAATAGGTACTGCAGATGTAATCGTACAAGAAGATAATGAAGGGCCGATGATTTTTGGGGAATCGGCCAACACGACCAAAAAAGAAGATACAGCTACCATCAAAGCAGCCGATCCAAAATATTCCATGCCTCGATGGTGCCCAGCGGGATTGACACGGTCCCAAAAGTGAAAATTACAACGCCTAAGAGCAAAAGAAAACCAAGAAAAGGAGGCAGAAAAGATATTCAATGATACACATCCACAATACCCGCCACCGCAAAAGCAATGGAGACCAAAGGCCGTTGAGAAAAAATAAACGGCTACAGAAATAAAAAATAAAATAACACTTGTGCAGCACCCTGCAGGTATGGAAGACAGCCTGGCTAACAAGGCTGGACAATCTACACCAGGCGCGGACCATCCGACCCCTGAGTCCGGACCGTCCATGCCAAGCCAGGACGACTCCAACGACGCACCAACACTAATGGAGGAGGACGACCTACTGGGAGAAGACCTAGTCAACTACGAGGCTTCTTCAGAGCGCCCAGGTATGGATGTAAATATTATTACATTTTCCGCCGATTGTACTATTGTCAGCGACGATGAACCTGTTATTGCCCAGTTTGATTTTGGTCCTAAAGAAGCCGCCTTTACTAAACCAAAAGAATCGGTAAATCATTTAAAGCCGCTCTTCGTGCATGGTCACATTGATGGGATACCGATTGCTAAAATGTTGGTAGATGGAGGGGCGGCTGTGAATCTAATGCCTTATTTATTGTACAGAAAATTAGGTAAACAAGATGACGAACTTGTCAAAACCAACATGACCCTCAGTGGTGTTGGAAATGATAGTATGATTAAAGCCAGGGGAGTAACGTCCGTTGAGTTAACCATCGGGACTAAGACCCTTGCTGCTGCATTCTTTGTCGCTGATGTAGAAGAAAATTACAGTCTAATCCTAGGTAGAGATTGGATTCATGCCAACCAATGTATACCTTCTACATTACATCAAATGTTAATACAATGGGTAGGCGATGATGTAGAACAGGTACATGCTGATGTATCGGCCTGTATCGCTGTGGCCGATGCCCCTATACTCTGGACTTATGAGACTGCTACATGTCTCACAGGAGTAGATTTTTCTGATTACCAGTTCATAAGTATAGATAAGAAGGGTTTCATTCCTGTAATGCTAGAGCCGATGGAGAATCAGCTAAATCCTAAGTAAAAGTTTAAATGGTGAGTACACACAAAATTTATGAGTCCTTGGTCACGGACAGTTCGGTTTCTAAAGACGGATCATCTGGTCTTTCACCAAACAATTCGGACTTTAAGACCGAACATCTACCACAGTGTAAAGACGATATTACGGATGATCCGACCCTCGAGATCGGAGAGTCCGCCATCACACAAAGAACATCTGATTCCTCTGTGGGGGACATGATAGAGGAATTTAGAGATCTCGATAAACTAGGACAGGGGTTTACATCGGCTGATCCTTTGGAGGAGATCGACATAGGAGATGGTAAAACTCCAAGGCCGACTTTTATAAACAAGACCCTGGAGACCGATTCTAGAAGTGAAATGATTGGTCTATTGAAGGAATATTCGGATTGCTTTGCTTAGAATTACACTGAGATGCCGGGACTAAGCCGAGAGATCATAGAGCATCGGCTGCCCATTAAGTCCGGTTTAAGACCTTTCAAGCAGAGAGCTAGAACATTTCATCCAGATCTTCTCCCATGAATCAAGGACGAAATCCACTAGCTGCTAGAAGCTAATTTTATTAGACCTTGTAGATACACAGAGTGGGTCTCCAATATTGTGCCGGTGGAGAAGGAGTCAGGTAAGCTTAGAGTATGCATTGATTTTCGTAATTTAAATAGAGCAACTCCTAAAGATTAGTATCCCATGCCCATAGCCGACACATTAATCAATAATGCATCAGGAAATAGAATTATTAGCTTTCTTGATGGTAATGCCAGATATAATCAGATTTTTATGGCCGAAGAGGATGCGTCTAAAACGGCCTTCATATGTCCAGGCTTCATTGGTTTATTTGAGTGGGTGGTCATGACATTTTGTCTGAAAAATGTTGGTGCTACCTATCAGAGGGCTATGAATTTGATCTTCCATGAGCTATTGGGAAACACTGTGGAAGTCTACATTGATGATATTGTAGTCAAATTGGCTGAGTTTAGTTCTCATGTAGCTGATTTGCGCAAAGCCTTTGATAAAATGCGTCGGTATGGTTTGAAAATGAACCCACGTAAATGTGCTTTTGGAGTGTCGGCTGGTAAGTTTTTAGGATTTGTCATCTATGAACATGGTATAGAGATAGACCCTGACTGAATCAAGTCTATTCGGAATGTGGGACCTCCGACCTGTAAGGTCGAAGCACAAAAGTTTCTTGGCAAGGTGAATTATTTACGAAGATTTATCTCTAACCTAGCCGGAAAGATTGATGCATTCACCCCTATCCTTCGGCTTAAGAATGAGGCCGAATTCGCTTGGGGGCAGAGCAGCAGGAAGCATTTGATCTCATTAAAAAAATACTTATCTTCGGCTCCCGTATTAAAAGCACCACAAGTAGGAGTACCATTTAGATTATACATTGCAGCTGAAGATAAGGTCATTGGGGCTGTTCTAACACAAGAAACTGAAGGAAAGGAGCATGTGGTGACATATCTAAGTCGGAGGTTGGTGGATGTTGAAACAAGGTACACTTTTATTAAGAAGTTATGCTTATGCTTGTTTTATGCATGCACCAAGTGTAGATGTTATTTACTGTCTAGTCATTGCACTGTTTCTGGTCAAGCCGATGTGATCAAATACATGTTGCATAACCCAATTATGAGTGGTAGAGTTGGTAAGTGGGCTTACGCACTCATAGAATATGATTTGGCCTATGAACCATTGAAATCTATGAAAGGCTAGGTCGTAGCAGATTTTATTGTAGAGCATCGGATTAATGATATTCATAAACTAGACATGTCATACCACACTATTACTCCTTGGACTTTATATTTTGATGGATCAGTTTGTAATGAAGGGCAAGGAATTGGCATCGTACTTGTTTCACCAAGTAATGTCTCCTTCGACTTCTCTAGACGATAGAAAACCTATTGCACTAATAATCAAGCTGAATATGAGGCCCTTTTATTCGCCTTGGAACTTTTAAATTGTATGGGAGTAAAACATGTGAAGGCATTTGGTGATTCTCAGTTGGTCGTCCAACAGGTGTTAGAAGAATATCAATGTTTTGATGGTACTCTAAATAGTTACCTTGAAAAATGTTGGAGCATAATCCATTCTTTTGACGAATTCAGTATTCGGCATATCTCTAGAGTTGAGAATCATAGAGCTAACAATTTGGCACGAGATCATCAGGTTATCGGATAAAGCGAGGGAGATTTCACAACACTGAAAATCTGATAACCGGTGCAGGGCCAATTCCCCAGGTCGCGAACCGTCCGCGTGAAGACGCCGGACCGTCCGGGGTTACCAGGAAAGTTCTCCTAATTAATTCGGCTGGTAATGAAGCCGATGCAAGTGATTGGAGGACGCCCATAATTAATTATTTACAAAATCCCAATATCAGGATAGATAAGAACATTTGGCGTACAACTTTCAAGTATATTTTGATAAGTGATGAACTCTACCGCCGAACAGTCAACGATGGCCTGCTTAAGTGCTTGGGCCCAGATGATGTTGTATTAGCCATGACCGAAGTACATGAAGGAATTTGTGGTACCCATCAATCGGCTCCAAAGATGAAGTGGTTATTGCGAAGGTCTGGTTTTTATTGGCCTGACATGGTACCTGATTGTTTCAAGTACTACAAGGGTTGCCAAGTGTGTCAAAAATTCGGCGATCTACAGTTGGTCCCTGCAGCCGAATTACATCCTATCATCAAGCCTTGGCCTTTCAGAGGATGGGGATTAGACTTTATTGGAGAAATTCATCCTTCATCATCAAAGGGGCATCAGTTCATATTAGTTGCCACTACCTACTTTACCAAATGGACTGAAGTCGTTGCTCTGAAGAACATGACACACAAGGAGGTAATTGAGTTCATAACTGAGCATATTATTCATAGATTCAGCATTCCCTAGACCTTGACTACAGATCAAGGAACTTCTTTTATGTCAAAGGAGGTACGTGAATTTGCTGAATCATATAGAATTAAGTTGCTTAATTCATCTCCATATTATGCTCAGGCCAATAGACAGGCTGAGTCTAGTAATATGACATTGATTAACTTGATAAAAAAGAAGATATCCGATAATCCTAAGCATTGGCATAAGATTTTGTCCGAAGCTTTATGGGCTCATAGAATATCTAAACATAGTGCTACTAAAGTATCTCCTTTTGAGCTTGTCTATGGGTAGGAAGCAGTGTTGCCTGTGGAAATAAGTTTGAATGCTGTCAGGTTCGCCAGACAAAATGATCTAACCATCACTGATTATTATAATTCGATGATGGATAATATTGATGAGGTGACCGACAAGAAGGTGATAGCTTTGGGAGCAATAGAAAAGGACAAGATCATGGTAGCCAGGGCCTACAACAAGAAGGTCAAAGCAAAGTCATTTCAAGTAGGGGACCTGGTGTGGAAGACCATCCTGCACCTAAGGAATAAAGACCGGAAGTTTAGAAAATGGTCGCCAAGCTAGGAGGGTCCTTATAAAGTAAAACAGGTAATGTCTGGTAACGCCTATTTACTACAAACATTACAAGGCAAGGATTTACCTAAGGCTTTGAATGGGCGTTTCCTCAAATAGTACCATCCTAGTATGTGGCAAGATGCCTAAGAGAACCGATGTAATCACATCGAGTTAGTTGCTTTTGGTTTGCTCAGCTCCACCAAAAGGTAGGGGGCGTATGTTTGGCACCAAAATGAGCGTGAGGACGGTTCAGCCCCGAGGCCGGACAGTCTGCGGTCCGGACAGTCCGCGCCTGTGGGCCGGACGTTCCGCGCGTGCGCAGAGCAGATTAGGGTTCCGAGTTTTGTGCTACGGTTGTTAGCTAGATTCGCGGAATTAGCTCGGAAATCAGTTGTGTAAAGGGTCCAGCCCCCTCCTCTATAAATAGAGAGGTATACGGCCGATTTGTAATCATCAATTGAATCAATAAAACTTCTATCTCGCATTTATTTCGTGTACAATTAGGAGTAGTTCTAGTCTAGTTATAGTTTAGCCTCTCAATCCCCAAATTCTCCGCTTCTCTTCGACTCTACGTCGATTAGAGGAGTTTAGGTCGGCCTGCCCGAGCCTAGACAACTCCTAGGATCTCTCCTCCCCGACGGGGTCCCTCCTGGGAGCGAGATCTAGGCGCTGCCGGCGATCTTCCGCCGCCCCTGCGCACGCGCGGACCGTCCGGCCCTATGGCGCGGACCATCCGGCCGTCAGGCAGGAAACCTTAGCCCCTGCGCTAGGTCGCGGACCATCTGGCCCTTGGCCGCGGACCGTCCGCGCCTGACCAGAGAGCACCGCCACGGTTCTTGTTGAGTGTTTGGCGCTCCAAAAAGGCGTCAACAAGAACCTATGGCTTAGAATTGTTGAATGGACTCTTGATATGTTTGTCTAAGTCATGGAAGTACTCAAGAAGACAACCAAGTCGAGACAAAAAAGAATAACCCAAAAAGAACTTAAGATTGAAGAGCTATATGCGTTGAAACTAAATGTTGGGGCACCACATTAGTCTAGTGTGCAACAAATGAGCCACATCCTGAGTGCATAGAAATTAGTTGTTCGGACATCTGATACCTGGCACACCGAACCTATCCGGTGTGCCAATAGACCACACATCAGACTGATTGCGCAGAGACAATGTAAATCAACTCAAAGCAGCTAGCGCACCTATACGAGGTCCGATGAGCACCAGACCTATAAGAGTCTAACAACTGACTTCAGAGTTTGACGGCCGGACTGCCAGTGGTAGGGTCTGATGGTGCATTGAACCGGTCCGGTGCCACCTGACATTGTGTTCAAAACAAACACTGAATAGGCAGTCTGATAGAGGTCCACTATGCACCGGACGAGACACTATAGCAGGTACGGTGCATCCGAGTTTAGAATAGATTTTGGGAATTGATGATCCCAACAACTATTTAGGTGGTTGGGCTATAAATACACATTGAACCAGCCCATTCAAAACACAAGAGTTGGGCAACAACTCCAATATGCTATAGCAACACTCCCAAGTGTGATCAAAGCTTCCCAAGTGCCACAAAATAGTGAATTGAGCAAAGAGATAGCAATTCACGTGCAATTTGTGATAGAGCCTTGAGAGAGTGCAAAAGAGAAGAGTGTGTGTTGTGCTCCTATGAATTAGTGCAAAGCACCCATTCATTCTAAAAGCTAGCAAGAGCCTTAAAATGTGTGAAACGCCTTGCGAAGACTTCGGTCTGAGAAAAGAGAGAGGAGTCTTGTTTGATTGTTGGAATCACTTGAGAGGGTTAAAAGAGACTAGGTCCTTTGGGACGTCTCGATGGAAACATATGTTTCATTGGGAAACTGAACTCCGAAAAACAAATTACTATGTCTTTGTGTTTGATTGTTTGTAATTTCTTTTCATCCTTCCTGCCTAAGTTCTCTTGCATTGATCTTCACTCAAATCTCTTAGTGTTTTTTCAAAATTCATTCTGAAAACATTCATAAAGCAACTTATTGCAAGATTGAACTAGTCCCTTTACTCCGATTGATATATATCTTGTTCTAACCACTAATTGGGATCAAGTTGCATTTGCAAGTTGTAAAATTTTAGGTTTTGTCTATTCACCTGTCACACCCGGGTTTTAGGGACCCGGGCGCGAACATAATCACGAGGTGGTGTTGGGACCAAGTCTCACACCTATGATGAATCATGGTATAGAAACGAATGTTACAACTTTACTATATAATAGGAGTTCTGTACAAAATAAATAAATAATTACATTGTAAGGAGACAACGATGCAGCAACCTAAAGTTGACTGGGAGACGACGACCTAGACCTCTCACAAACACATCGCAACATCCTCCATGTGCCTCATCCTGTGGTACCTATTCTTGACCTGTGGGGGTGTGAGACAGCAAGGGTGAGCTCACATATGTTCGTCGCTCAACAAGTTGTGGGGAATAATGTGCATGAACTCACCAAAGGTGGGAGTTCATGTTATGTGTAAGGCTGATCAATAATAGGGGTTAAAGCTAAGCATTGCTTTTAATAAGTTGGTTAAATTTTATTAGCAATTACTAAATGTAAGTAAATATCAAACCATAATGATAATAGAACAAAATTAATACTAAATCCCATGCAATGCAAATGAAAAATTGAATTTAGTTCCATAATTTAATCATGCGAGAGTCCTGAGCTACTCATGACCGCGAGCACGGCTAGTATACTAGTTTTACACTCTGCAGAGGTTGTAACTTATACCCACAAGTCGTGTGTCCCATGTTGCCCGGGTTAGCTAGACCCTTAGACACTACCGAGGTGAATGGCTAGGGATCCACTACGAGGCCTTTACAAAGTTCTACTAGCTTCAGAATACCCGCTATAGTTTCTAGGAAGAGCAATGCAGGAATCCCCCGTCTGACCGCCATCGTAGCAAAATCAACCCGGGAACCTCCCTACATGCCTACTCCCCTACTACCCTTGCCCCTGTTGGGTAAGGTAGTCCTCCACTAGCTTTCCTAGTTAGTCAGCCAAGGGCGTCCCATTCCACCCTTGTGGTGGCACATGTTTCTCAAGTTAAGCTCCATGTTCCAATTAATATAATGATCTTGTCATGAACAATAAATAAAATAATAGTATAATTGGAACATGAAGATAATGTAATATTGAACCCAAAACCATATAGAGCAATAGCAAAACTACCCAAATAGTTCAGGGGTAAACACGGTAACAAGATAATTAGTCTAGGGTGACCTATTGAGTCCCATCAAAATTAAGCCTATGCATGAATAAGTGATAATAAAGAACATTATTGGATAATAAAAGTGGTCAAGAGCACAATTTGCCTCAGACTTGAGATTCCAGGTACCAGGATGATCTTCAGATTCTCGTGACCTCACTGCTAGTCATAGCAATACAAACAAACATGGTATAGGTATAATTAACATCACACCAAACATAAGAACAACTGCATAATAGTAATCTACACGTCGCTACGAGATCGTGGGTTCGCGAACCACTAAAATCAGAGTTACGGTTAAAGAATTATGATTTATGGTAGATCTATGTGGTTTAAATATTAAATTATATTATAAATTGGTTAGTGTATATCATATGAGATACTATTCTATAAATAATTAACTCAACCTTAATCTTAATTATAACTTGACTAGAGATCATATTTTAATCCCATTATAATTATGGATAGGTTAGCTTTGGTTTAACAAAGTTAATCTAGTAGACATAGGATAAATAAATATCTAACTATAAAAGTATGTGACATGTACAATTAATATTGTTACTACGTATTAAATATTTATACGAAGCTAACGCAATTTGAATGGATCGAATCAGAGTTAAAATGAATTAGTTATGATTTTCCGAAATTTTAAGTGGTAGATCCAATAACAAATTGAGCGCATAAATTTAACCATATGTTTCATACTAAAATGAGGTTACTAGATGATAAACAATATTATCACGAATTTATTGCAACTGAAATAGATCAGAAAGGAGTCGAAATGAATTAAAGATGAATTAAACAAGTTTCGGGAATTATTTTTATACTAAAAATCATTTTCTGTAATTGATTTATAATTAAACTGAGCTCTCTATCTGAAATTTTGATTTCTGAAGAAGCCAGGGGTGTACTTGCAAGTTCTAGGGATCTATTTGTATTTGTTTTCAACTGTGTGGGGATGGCAGGTTTATTTTGGAAAAGCGGAGGGGCTTTTTACTAAATATGCCATGCGAAAGGGTAAGAATGTTTCACGACCGTTGGATTAGAAATCGATGGCACAGATTAAACCCATTTCTTTAAGTGAACCGGTATGCGCTAGAGACCACAGGATCAGAGACCAATGGCCCCGATTTTATTATAGTCATATCTCATCTCACCCGCCCGATATTAGATCGACGGTAGGTACTCGTCCAAGCGAAAGGGCACGACAACTTCTAATCCCCACCGTAGACTGCAAGATCAACGGCTCGCACCCCTTCTTCTCCCCTAAGCCCGATCCTGATGGTGGCGCAGTGATTCCCTGCGGCGATGTCGCCCCGGCGAACACCCGCCCAAGTTTCGACGGAAAAAATCCAAACTCTACAGAAAGCAAAAGAGTGTGAACGCTTTCGTGAACAAGACGGGATGGCATACCAGAGCGCAGCACGACCGGAGCCACATCCGCGGAGCAGTAAGGTTCCATGACGTGGCCTCATTACCGGCGAGAAATCGCCCACGCTTGGGTCAATCTCCCCGCCAAACAACGCCACGGACGCATCCGCCAGGATAGTCCGAGCCTCCCGACCGCATGCATAACACGAACGATGGCACTCCTACTGATATGCCCGTGGCGGCAACCTTCAATCCGCCTGGCACGCTAATGGTGTTTCGGATGAGGCGGTGATGCACTAATTCGATAGAGGACAAGGCGTGTCCAAGGTGGGTTATATACCTCGAGACCCGAATGTAGTAGAGAAATCCGTGGCTAGCTGGCGACCCCGGTGACCTAGAAATTGTAATTCGATGGAGGACAGGGCGTGTCCAAGGTGGGTTATATACCCCGAGACCCGAACGTAGCAGAGAAATCCGTGGCTAGCTGGCGAACCCGGTGACCTAGAAATTGCGGCGACATAGGCTGGACGGACTTGCATCCGTTGGCGAGATCCGCGGGGAAGAAACGCCCAGACGTGGGTCCCACCGGTCATTGGCGCGGTGACCGGCTGATGCGAGAGGCCCACGTGTAAGTGCCTCCAAAGAAAAGGGACGGGGAGTGGGCTGGTGCGACGTGCAGAAAGAAGATGGGCCGAATTCCAGTCGCACGACCCAATACGGCGATTTCCCTTATTCTTTTCTTTTTCTTTTTCTTTTCTATTTTTCTTTTTCTTATTTCTATTTCCAGTTTTGTTTCTTCTTATTTCAAATTCAAATTAGGTTTTTAATTTCACTTTCCAATTTAGATGCAACAAACAAAATAATCCCAGCATGATGCAAAATTATTTTATTATTTATTTTGTTATTCCAATAATACTAATTCTTACTTCATGAAAGAGAGAAGAAGAAAATAATTCACACATATTCATATTTGAAATTCTTTATGTTTATTAGTTGATTTTCACTTTCTAGCTTTTGAGTCCAACTTCTAACTTTAACAACTCTAAATATAATATCGTCATTTACTTATTTCCAAGAAATAAGTTCTAATGTGTAATATTCATTAAAAATGTGATTTTACTTATCCTCCTTAAGAATGTCCCTCAACCATAAAAAAATAATCTAATTCATATGAAGATCTTTCCACTTTTCATTTGGTCTCTTTATTTATTTATTTTTTATATATATATTTTTCTTATCCAATTTTGGGCTTTTCAAATCCTACCCCCTTAACAGAAATCTCGTCCTCGAGATTAGTAAGAAAAGGGATACATAAGGATTGGTTTGTAATTCAGCTTTTAGTCTATAATTGGTTCAAAAATTCAGAGTCTCATTTTTTATAGTCAATAGTGGGTGATTAGGAGAACATAGGTATCCAACTACTTATTATGTAGGATATAAGAGATGGATAGGTTAGGGCAAGAATAGCCAGGGGTAAGAAAGTTTATGGTGAGGAAGAATTCCGTGTTGGGTGGTAATGCATCTGAAGATTGAGTTTGACTTCTCTACTTCCTTGACGAGGTTGATCTTTTCTTTTCCGGCCTTGGTCTCGTTTATTCGAGGTTAACCTTCTTCTTGGGTCTGATTTAGGGACCATCGGTCGTGGTGTTAGATGTCATTATCTGAGTTGAGACAACAATTGCGGGTACATGGGGTAGGTAGATTAAATAGAGTTTTTTTTACTTTGCTTTTGGGATAAATGGGTTGAGCAACCTATAACATAGACTAGGTCGTGGTTTCACAGACGAGTAGGTTTAAGACACCAATTTAGGTTTAAAACCCATTCATAGGAATATGGTCTAATCTATGTTACCAGTATTACCCAACTCATGATCTGGAGCTAGCTGCTATGGTTCAAGCCCTGAAGATTTGGCGTCATTATCTGCTGGGTAATATCTGTCACATTTATACAAATCATAAAAGCTTGAAGTATATCTTCACCCAGTCAGAATTGAATATGAGACAAAGGTGTTGGTTTGAGCTTATTAAGGATTATGAACTGGAAATTCATTATCACCCAGGCAAAGCCAATGTGGTGGCAGATGCACTTAGCCGTAAGGTTTCCTGTCACTATCTTACGGTGAAGACCTCTGACAATACATTATGTCAGGAGATGGAGAATGTAAACCTGGGAATGGTCCAACAAGGAACCCTAAGTCAGCTAAAGCTTGAGTCAGTCATCTTGCAAAGGATAATTGATGCTCAAAGGGATAATGAGGGTATGAAACACATTCGTGAGAAGATAAGGGCTAGAAAAGCCAAATGTTTCAAAGAAGATGATCAAGGCATTATATGGTTTAATAACCGCATAGTGGTGCCGAAGAATGAAGTGGTCCGCCAGCAAATTCTTGATGAAGCACATCTTAGTCGCTATTCTATTCATCCCGGAAGCACTAAGATGTACCAAGATCTGAAACAACATTATTGGTGGACGAAAATGAAGATCGAGATTGCACGCTATGTGGCTAGATGTGACACCTACAGACGTGTCAAGGCCATACACTTGAAAGCTGTCGGTCCATTACAGTCTCTACCAATACCGACATGGAAATGGGAAGACATAAGTATGGACTTTATTGTGGGATTACCCAGGACCGTAAAAGGGTATGACTCTATCTGGGTTATCATTGATCGACTCACAAAGATTGCCCACTTCTTACCTGTTAAGGCAAAGTATTCAGTGGCCACTTATGCAGCATTATACATTGCCCGTATTCTCAGTCTGCACGGTGTTCCAAAGACTATAGTGTCGGATCGTGGACCACAATTTGTATCCAAATTTTGGGAAGAACTTCATAAATCCCTGGGTACTAAACTGCTCCACAGTTCGGCCTATCATCCTCAAACAAGTGGACAGACTGAGAGGGTTAATCAAATACTTGAAGATATGTTGCGGGCATGTGTTCTGGACTTCTCACAAAAATGGGATGAATGTTTGCCTTTAGCGGAGTTTTCATATAACAATAGCTATCAAGAAAGTATCAAGATGGCACCCTTCGAAGATTTATATGGACGACGATGCCGCACTCCGCTAAATTGGTATGAACCTGGTGAAAGGTACTTCTTCAGGCCTGATATGGTGAAAGAGACCGAAGAAAAGGTTCAGAAAATAATTCATAATATGAAGAAAGCCCAAGCTTGTCAGAAGAGTTATGCAGACAAATGGTGAATGCCCTTATATTTTCTTGAAGGGGACTATGTCTACCTGAAGGTTTCACCAATGAAGGGAGTATCGCGTTTCGGGATAAAAGGGAAGCTTGCACCCAGGTACATTGGTCCATTCCCTATACTTGAAAGATATGGGCCAGTGGCATATCGACTTCAACTACCTGAAACCTTGTCTGCTGTACACAATGTGTTCCATGTATCACAATTGAAGAAATGTCTTCGGGTACCAGATCAAACCGTTGAAGTGACAGATGTTGTCCTTGAACCAGACTTGACATATTCCGAACATCCCATTCGGGTCCTGGATCAAAAGGACAGGGTTACCCGGAGAAAAACTCTCAAGTTCTATAAGATACAGTGGAACCAACATTCTGAAGAAGAGGCTATATGGGAAACTCAAGACTTTTTAGATAAGAATTTCCCAGGCTTTTTAGCCTCATGTAATTTGTAAAGTGTGTATAGTTGTTGTAATAAAAGAGTGAACCCCGCACCACCCTTGCCTTGTACCAGAAATAAGGAAATAAGAATGTGACACATTTCCTTTTCCATTACTTACCCTAGGACTTTTAATCTCGGGACGAGATTCTTTTATGGGGGGAAGGATATAACACCCCTGGTGTTACTGCAACTAAAACTTGAGCATGGCATCATAAACACTGGCATTGCATATGTTTGACACACCTAGAGTGCATTCACTAGGTAAAAATTTCAAACAAGTTGTATTGTTATAGCATTTTGCAAATAGAACCCTGGATAGGGAACTTAACCCTAAGTAGGGATTAAAGGGGGTAAAACCTAACCCAAGTGGAGAAAACCTAAAAGCTTTAGGGGAATAGTCATAAAATGTTCCCAAAAATGAACTTGAATCACATTTATACCCCTGAGATACCAAAAACCCCATTTGAACCCTGGAAAACCCTAAGTCCAAACCCTAGGGGCCTATGTGCAAAAACAGTGCACATTTGGACTAAAGTGTAAAAACTATAATGTTAAGGCATATTAAGTCCTTTGGTTCACAAAGATGTGAATTTACAAGCTAAACCCTAAGTTTTGGGCTAATTTGCAAAAAGCACCTCTTAAACACTAAATAGCCTAAGTCTGAATTTCAGAGTTTTGGGCTCAACATTTGAGCCTTGTAACTTTCAAATTATAGGGTTTTTACCCTAGGTCACCACATTAAACTTGTAGACCTATTAATGGATAACAATTTTTCTTAAGAGTGCAAGCCATGTTATTGTGAAAAATCTAGAGATAATCATGCCCAAAGTCAGGCTGTCAGGCTGATTAAGTCTGAAAATCAGACTGACAGATGGGTGCCATGAACTTCGAGGCCAATTTCAAACAAGATCCATTGGCTTTTTGGGGCAACATCATATAGCAATATTATAGATGGTATATTGCTCTACAAATTTGCTGCAGAGCTTGGTATGAGTTGTCATTGGGAATTGGGAGAAAATTTAGCTCCAAGTTTGGCTGTCAGGTTCATTTAACTGAACTTTCCCATGGTACAGTAAGTGCTAAACTGAAGAAGATCCCGATTCCACCCCCCTGCTCGTCGCCGGTGAGCTGTCGCCGGTGGTCGATTTCTCGTTGCGATTCGTGCACCGTGCGCAGCAGATAAGCTCAACCAGGTAAAAATCTGGCGCCGGATTGAGCTGCGGCTAAGACCGCCGTACTTCCTCCCCCAGCTCATCGGTCGGTCGGATAACCTCGCCGACGTCAAGCTGTCGCCGTTGCGTGCCACGTACCCAAGCGCTGGACTTCATCACGGTGACTCACTGGATGCATGTCCGGCGATCACCGGAGCAACTGCCACGGTGAAAGTCACTTTTCCCACGCACTGAGCTCGCCTCCCCTCTCCGGCCGCCAGCACCCCCGGCCGAATTCATCACCATCGCTCGATGCGCCTATAAATTGAGAGCGCCGCAAGCTCCGTAGGGTAGTAAACTATCCAGCCACCACGAATCAGCCTCGACCATTCGCTAGAATCCAAGAATTTTGAGTCCTCCCCAAACTAGTCTCTGCCGCCGTGAAACACACCCCACCGTGGCCAAACCGCTCTGGTAAGGCTCTGTCCAATTCATGTGTTGTTTCCGTAGCCCTGCGCACTTGTGAAGCTCACTGTGGCATCCGTTCTCACAACTCGGCCTTGGTTTGGCAGGAACGCGTGATCCTGACCTCGGTGTCCGCCGTGATCGTGAGCAAGCGACTCCCAGTAGGGTTCGTGTTAGTTTAATGGTTGTTCCTAGGCCATCTTAGATCGGTGAAGCCTCCCCGTTAGTTATCCCGAGCAGTCATCGCCAGTCATGGCCGGTACGGACCACGTCAGGGATGATCTGCGTGCGCGCCGTGGTCAAGGGGTATTTGTGGGGAAGAGATAGAAGATCGAGGGCATCTCTGCAATTTGTCAGTGACACATAGGAACAATAAACAAACTTACTTCAATTTAGCTGATAAACCGAGGGCCTCTGTGCAAAGTTGCCTGAGCGAGCGGGCGCGCGACCCGGTTTCCTGTATCGTTGGGCTGTCCTGGGCTGAAACCAGCCCATCACTGTTTCAACTTTTTCTTTTTCTTTTTCAGTAGAACTTTAGAAATCTATAGAAAATTGTAGAAAAATCCTAAAATTGTCAAACCAATTTTCCTAGACTTCTTATTTTGCATAATACTTAATAAAAATAGTTTCATGATTTTTAAAGTAAATAAGGAATTTTAAGGCATTTAAAGTAGTTTAAAGCATTAGTTCTGGATTTTTAGAAAACATATGGTAATTCCAAAAATGATCAAACTTTTTATATAATCTCTACACATTATTTAGAAGCCCTGGGTAGAGTTTGGGTTGATTTGGACCTTGTTTGATAACTAGAACCCAAACCCCCCTGCCTTGTGATCTCCTTTACTGACTCCGGAAACCCTAAGTTCTCGGAGTTCCGTGAAGGAAAATTGTATTCAAGATCTTAGATAATAAATTCTTATTATCTTTGCACTCTCATGGGCATTACATGGCATTCATTCTTATATACACATATGTATGATTATGTTTAGAAAATGAAGAAGGATCGAAGTGACTGAAGAAAAGACACCACCACCTTTGGAATCTCAGGCAGGGACTTGTCTCTACTTTGACATCTGCGGGCCTGGGCCTGACTCACCTACTAACGAAGGCAAGCCCCGGTGCATTTGGAAAAGATGTACCTCTGCCAGGTACCAAGTTTTTGGGTTTTAAAGATTAAGCTAAGACCGGGCGGGTGACTTGCACGAGAAGAGAGTCTCGGTGTAGTGTCCCCGTCTGAGTCGATTAAGGACCGTCTCGATGTAGGCTTGCTGACCGAGGACCCTTTAACTGGTCACATGCCTCGTCATGGGTAAGCCTTGCCTCGGGCAGACTAAGGCCAGAATAAGATAACACGAAATGGGCGTGGAGCGGTGGCGAGAGTAGCGTGTACCCTCCGTAGCAAGAGGCTGGACGGTGGTGTATCTGTGCTCTCGGTTTGCGTGAACCTGATCTGGTCTTAAGAACCCTGGTGGCGGGTTGACATATGCAAGGGTTAAGTGCTACATATGTCGTGTGATCGGAGATCCTCAGCTGAGTATAATCGATTCGGATCGCCGTACCTTCGCGGTTATGAAGACTTGGTCACTGCCCTATACGTAGAACTCCAGTAAAGAAGAAGGATGGATTAAGAAATTGGCTAGTTCAGGACAAGTGTTTGAATTAGGGTAGAAAGAACTCTAGATGCAGGTAAGTCTACCTAACCGGAAAATAAAATTGGATTTTTAAGGATCCACTCTTAGTAAGCATTTATGCAAAACAGAGTCTTTGATCTTGAGATACCTTACCTTGACTCCCTTATAACCAGCATACCCTTGAGAGTCTTTTCTTTAGTCGGGTAAGACTTGCTGAGTAATTCCATACTCAGGGTTTATTCCCTCGTTGTTTTTAGGTGAGGAAGCAACAAATTTTTGTTGCTTTTGTACCAAGGTGGTTCCAAATGAAGAAAAAACAAGAGTGAAGCTGCGGGAGGACATGGTCCTCCATAAGAAACTTTTATGTAAGAACTTATCGGGAGGAGTTTTTGCCTCCCTTGGTATTGTAATAATACTACTCAGCACTCGTTTTATAACTCTGGTCTATAATAAGCAACTTGATCTTACTTTCTTAAAAAAATGTAAGTTTATGTAATCGCTTCCGTATTTCTATATCTCCGATGTTATGTAATGTCTGCAAGACGGGTGAAACGTTCCTGGAAAGGTAAGAAAGAAGATACCGAACTTGTCAAGTGATTCAGGAACATCTACAGGGTTGTTTGATGTCTGTTGGACAAGGACAACTGTAGGTGGGCCTAATGACTTGGGAGGTTCCGTCACAATTGGCATCACTCGGCCCATTACCTATATTATTAGAAGCTCAATAGTTGCAATTCTAAAACGCATTAGTGTTTTTTAGTGTCGTCGGTGCGTGTTAAGGACCAGTAAAAATCAACATTCTCACTGACGGTTATTTTGGATTCGTCGGTAGAAATGTGGCGGTTTTCTTAAAGAAACTGCTACTGAAAATAGTGTTTCAACCTGTCCGAGGCTCTTGCATGGAAGTTTGGATCACTTATGTCCGGGGCTCTTGCATGGAAGTTCGGATCACTTATTGATTGGAAGCGCTGCCACTCACATGCCCGGTTTCGCAAACGTAATGTTGGACTAGTCGGTTGCCTGTGCGTTACGACGACTTACAACAATATTTATGTAAACTATCCACCAAAAAATTCAAGTTTTTTTATTGATTGCCTCTGCTCTCTGTATAATATTTTTATTGATTTGGCTAACTGATGTTATTATTTACTCCATCCAATATGTCTTGGTACAACACGACCAATAAAATGACATAATTCCACCATACAGAGATCAAATAAGATAAAGTTTGTGAGCTCAAGTTTCTAAAATAAGTCACATGAACTCAAACTTATAAAAAAGATAGATCAAAATATAGCGTGATTGCTAACGTCAGACATCAACAAAAACCGGATGCGCTCCATATAAATTATGCTACTTCGTAGCAATTACTAACGTTTAAAACCAACAAATAACCTTTCATTTTACTGTTAGTGTGACAAATCAATGTTGTTCCATCTAATTCAGCAAACTCAAACACCATGGAGTCCATTACGCCAATGTGGTCTCAGAAACGACCAAATGCTTGCAAGAGTCAAGAACGCCGTGCCGTGCTTGGCTGTAGCCTTGGCCCGTAGTGCTGGTCCGGCCCGACATAATTATATTTTTTATTTTACAAAAAAACGTATATACATATATATAATTTATATTTAATATTAAAAATATCTCGGCCCGACATGATTATATTTTTTATTTTACAAAAAAACGTATATACATATATATAATTTATATTTAATATTAAAAACATCTGAGCATGATGTTCTATTGGTTAGACAGGTCCGTCACAT
This sequence comes from Zea luxurians, assembly GCA_029449295.1. Taxonomy (NCBI): domain Eukaryota; kingdom Viridiplantae; phylum Streptophyta; class Magnoliopsida; order Poales; family Poaceae; genus Zea; species Zea luxurians. Next base: position 111,033,014 of record JAOPSE010000010.1, read on the forward strand.
TCAGCAGGCTGGCATGACGTGCCTGGGCCAGAGTTGTAGCCCGTGGGCGTCTAGCCCATGCCGAGCCGCTGTTTGACCATCTATAGTCGTGCAGCGGGTTAATTTGAAATAGCTGTAAGGGGTTATTTGTAAAAATATAACACGGGACGACCGTTGAAACTGTTGCTTTAAGTATAGTATAGATATAGATATAAATTACAGGCCAGGCTGTGACTTTAGTTTATCGTGGTGTGGTGACTGAACTTAGGGGTGGAAACGAGCCGAGCCGAGCTCGGCTCGGCTCGCCCATCTCGCGAGCTCGAAAAAATGGCTCGGCTCGCTCCTAGCTTGCGAGCCGGCTCATCGAGCCAACGAGTCTAGCCATAAACGTAAATCTGCTCTCTAAATTATAATATAAAATCTTAATTTTTTTTAAAATAACATATTTTAAATTAGTAAAATATATATATCACTAATATAATATATAAAATAGATTATTTTTTATAGTAATCTCAAATAATATAAATTAATTGTCTACTCGGTACTAATATTATATGCTAATTAAGATTTTATATAACAAATTGTTGTTGGGTCGAGCCACGAGCCAGCTCGCGAGCTGCACCGAGCCGAGCCGAGCTGGCTCGCTCTTTTCACGAGCCAGAAAAACAGGCTCGACTCGAGCTCGTTCTAAGCATCGAGCCGGTCCGAGCCGAGTCGAGCTGCTGCGAGCCCGAGCCAGCTCGTCGAGCTCGAGCTTTTTTTAGCCCTAGCTGAACTTACAATCATGTGATAAATGCAGCATGGTTTCCAGATCTTGTCAGTTGCGGTACTGACACAAGCACCAAAATTGATTAATACGGTAAACATGGCTGCTGCTTGATAATAAATAGTAAAAAATGGTTCTTTAGAATTTGGCTGATATATTAATAAAAACTTTGACCGACCCAATGTCGACGGTAAAGCGATTTAATTAGCATGCACAAACAGAAAAAGAAAAAAGGAAAAAAAAAGACAGGGTTAATTGTTGATATTACACAAGCATCTCAAGCTCTACTTGTAATCCAATCTAGTCTGCCAAGGCATATGCTGGCATCAGCCGGAGCCTTTCATCGGAAGCTTTAGCCGAACCATTCTCTTCCGATAGAAGCGCCTGCAGGTCACTCCCATTTGCCAGGCTGTTGAACTCCACTGATTTTGAGGGCAGTGCAGGATAACGCCGCTGGGAAAGCGTCATCAGCCTCTTGATTGACTGAAGGTACTTGCGAGTGGTCTCATCATTCATGATGTGGGCAACGCTGTTTGTGTAGATCTTCTCTCGGGCAGAACGCTCGTGGATGCCAACCATAGTCACTCCAATGGGCCATGGTGCATTCCCGATTGCCAGCTTGATGTATTGGTCCATTGCCGCTAGATAATCTCGCTTCATGCAACACTCCACAATAACAAGCAATGCTCGACGGATGTCATCAGGAAGAACCTAAAAATGGATCCAGCCATACATGCATCAGAATCAGTGAAGCATGCACCAAGAAACTTGATGAAAGTCTGTAATGAAATCAGTTGTCAACGGTATAAACATAATCAATATTCAGATGAGCATCAGTATTAATAGCACAATTTAAGCAACCAACAGATGGAAATTGCATAAGAATCAATACCTTCTTTCTGCAGAACTCAAACAGCGGGCTGAGATACCGTGCACACTGCTTGAATGTTGCAACCATGGACTTCCCCTTTGCTGTCCGCTTCTCTAGCTCAGTCATCTCATCCAATTCCTGGTTCCACTCATTAAGCAGCTTCTTAAAGAACACCAAGATCTTGTCTTCATTGCAAAGCTCCTCAAACTTGGTCCTCATCCTCTTGGAGTCCTTGTCTGCGTCAGCATCATCGCCGCTCCCCTTGGCATCCCTATCATCTGCACCGCCTCCGGCAGCACCCCCGTCGCCACCATCAACACGCTTGCTCTTGCCCTTGGCGTAGGTGTCCCTCCCGGCCTTCTGCCGCTTGCGCATCTCGATCATGTCGCGGAGGAAGTCGTTGGTCTGTCCCTCGGTCATGTCGATGTCGTCGATGACGCCGGACTTGAGCACGAGCTTGAACCGCGCGAGGCGGGCGTCGTCGTCCTCCCCGAACAGCGTGACGGGCTCGCGCAGCACGCGGAGGCGCCGCACCACCTCGTGCCGTGGGAGGTCGAGCTCGTCGATGCGACGCTCCTCGGAACCGGTAGCAGCTGCGGCGGAATTCGCGGAGGGCGCCGATGTGCCGGCCTTGGCGAGGAGCTGGCGGTGCTCGTCGAGCCGCTTCTGGAGCTGCTTCTGCTCCAGCTCCGACCGCCGCACGAAGCTCTTGCCCCCGAAGTCGGCCGTCGCCGCCTTCCGCTTCTTCTCTAGTTCCCGCTTCAGCAGATCCATTACGCCCGCCGCCCAGTTCGGCTTCAATTCTCCGAGAGATGGTATTTGACAGTTCCCGCAAATAGAAGAGGACTCAACTCGACTTGGATCGTGTTGTGGTGGCCTTGTGGGCAGACTTTATATGCAAGCAAGCGTGCAAGTCCGTTCACCGGCTAAAAATCCGGATATAGTTGTAGCTAACTAATTTAACGGTTTTGGAAAATAACCAACCTCAAATCTATCCATCTATCTATTCATAATATATCCATCTATCTTTTGATAATCTACCCGTCGGACACTCGGACTACTTGTTGGGATAATAGCTGTAGAAGGTTGGGGACGTGCTTGTTTCTGTGGATTAGATTAAGACATGGTTGCCCACCACCCTGGGTCACTTGCACATAGCTTGGCCTACACGTGCACGCAGCTCCCAGGTGGCTGTCTCCCGCGTCGTCTTTTTTGCAATTTAGTTTTTATTTTATTTTATTTTCACAAATATGTATTTTCCAGTTTCATTTAAAAAAATGAATCTCTACCTCGACGTCATCACTATTGCCGTCGAGCTAAAACGAGTCGACGCCAATTAAATTAGCGTGTATATGTTACAGTCGACGCCTACGTGTACCTGACGTGGCACTACCTCAGCGCCATGGATCTCACTTCGGTCGTCAGTTCTTTGTAATCATTTCTCTTCTACCAAACGACCAATATCAACCTAAATCAGCGACTTGAATCCATTGTTCATGTGTATCAAGGTAATCTCCCTCCATTTTTTTGGTCTTTTGCTATGTCTGATTAATAGGGTTAGGGTTACCGTTTGGGAATCATTTTTAGAATCATTTTTTATTGTCATATTATCGATTTGTAGGATGTCTAGGCATGGTAAATCTGCTAAACAAAGGTAAGCGTTGTATTAAATGTAATAACTAATATTTGTGAGTCTTATAAAACTTATCGAAATTTAGCAAGGGTCCATTTACCGGAACTGCCTTCGACCCGCTTCCTTTGCCAACTGGTGTTTCAGTGCCTATGTGTTTTTGTGGTGATCCTTGCAAGGTTGACAAGTCCGAGGATCATGTCACCTATCGATAGAGGTATTGGATGTGTGCTAACTATGCATTTGAGCCAACGATTGTTCAGCGTCGGATGAATTTAATGGTGAGAATAATTTTTAGTTAGTTCACAGCTTTCATACGAAGTGGTGCATGTTTTGTTTTGGTACTAATCATCGCATGTTTTCTAGACTCCTCCACCGCTCTGTGATTTAGAGCAGTGGATTGACACAGAAATCTCACATAAAGACAAGAAGTGGTTGGAGAATCTTAAAAAGTGGGATACAGAGGACAAAGAGAGGATAGAGGAAAGACGAGAGAAGCTTGCGATCGAGCAACAATCGGTAGACAAGCAGGAAATGAGGCATATTGCTGAATGCAGGGAGGAGAAGGAGAAGAAGCTTGAGCGTGCACGTCGTGCAAAGGACACAATAGGGGAGAACTCTGATGCTTTTTGCAAGGGCAAATGGCCCTGTTGCACTCAGTAGTCTAGGTGCTTATATGATGTTATGTAGTAATAAACTTCTTATTATGTATTATTTATTATTGAACAATGTTATATAGTAATGAACTACTTATTATGGATTCAATAGATGAAGATGACTTCAAGCAATTGATACAGAGAATCAACACACTTAAAACAATTGATACAGAACAGTTTTCTAGTAGTTCATTTATCAATGAATGTTGTATAAATGTTTACATTTAGTTTTACTCAACAACAAAATCTTATAGAACAAAGGATTATAATTAATATTTACATATGCATAAGGACATCTGAAGAAACATCGGCCTCCATCAATCCCCCTCTCGACAAACATATGCACCAAGCAATCCTCACCATGCATGCACTTCGGCCAATCTTCTCTCCTGTTATCGTAAGACCTAAGTCGAACCTTCTTATTGAAATCACTTTTACTTTGTACTAGAAATTTATATGCTGCTTCCTCAAAATAATTGGGACCAAGTGGCCCATCATAACAAATTGGAGGTCCCTTCCACACACTCTTTGCTCTCTCATTTCTAGAACCCTTTCCTCAAGATGACCCTGAAACCATTTTAGCTGGTGACTTCCCTTTGTATGGCACAATGAACCAAATGGTCACGTATAAATAGGCCAATGTCAAGGTGGTATGTGTTATGAAAATGCTAGATGTTTCTGAAAAGGCTAAGTATTTCTGAAAAGGCTAGCTGCTTCTAAAAAGGCTAGATACTTCTGAAAAAACTAGATGCTACTGAAAAGGCTATGTACTTCTAAAAAGGCTAGATGTTTCTAAAAAGGCAAGATACTTATGAAAAGGCTAGATATTTGCCTCTCATTAATCCATGTATTTGGTTTAGGGATGTACTCATAATGCATGTCTGGATTTGCCACCTTCATTGCATTGAGAAGAACAGTCGGCTGCTCGTACCTAGACTCCCAGTCCCCATATATCATCTTCCAAGCACATTGCTTAGCCCTCCACGCTTTGCCATATGTTATCTTGTATCCATCGTATACATTCTCCACAATTCGCATGATCGTCCTCACCTTCATATTTGGTGCTAATTGCAATATTCCCATAAGTCGCTTCCCAATGAGGGTAGAGGTCCTGACGATGCTTCGTCATTAGCTCATGTTCAGCACAGTTGTGCGAGCCCACAATTTTTGTTATCTTCCACTTTCTGGTGATCTTCTATGTCATAGCACAGACCCTCCATGGACACTGGTCCTTGTCACATACAATAGCATAACGCTGCATCTCGTATGAATGAAGCACCATATACGACCTCTTATGTAAGACGACATAATGCTACAACCACATCTTCAAGGCATTTAGGTCCTTGAAAACCTGACCCATTTCGATCATCATGCTAGGACCCACCTCAGGACGCCTACGTGTACCTGACGTGGCACTACCTCGGCGCCATGGATCTCACTTCGGTCGTAAGTTCTTTGTAATCATTTCTCTTCTACCAAACGACCAATATCAACCTAAATCAACGACTTGAATCTATTGTTCATGTGTATCAAGGTAATCTCCCTCCATTTTTTTGGTCTTTTGCTATGTCTGATTAATAGGGTTAGGATTACCTTTTGGGAATCATTTTTAGAATCATTTTTGTTGTCATATTATCAATTTGTAGGATGTCTAGGCATGGTAAATCTGCTAAACAAAGGTAAGCGTTGTATTAAATGTAATAACTAATATTTGTGAGTCTTATAAAACTTATCGAAATTTAGGAAGGGTCCATTGACCGGAACTGCCTTCGACCCGCTTCCTTTGCCAACTGGTGTTCCAGTGCCTATGTGTTTTTGTGGTGATCCTTGCAAGGTTGACAAGTCCGAGGATCATGACACCTATCGACAGAGGTATTAGATGTGTGCTAACTATGCATTTGAGCCAATGATTGTTCAGCGTCGGATGAATTTAATGGTGAGAATAATTTTTTAGTTAGTTCACAGCTTTCATACGAAGTGGTGCATGTTTTGTTTTGGTACTAATCATTGCATGTTTTGTAGACTCCTCCACTGCTCTGTGGTTTTGAGCAGTAGATTGACACATAAATCTCATAGAAAGACAAGAAGTGGTTGGAGAATCTTAAAAAGTGGGATACAGAGGACAAAGAGAGGATAGAGAAAAGACGAGAGGAGCTTGCGGCCGAGCAACAATGGGTAGACAAGCAGGAAATGAGGCATATTGCTAAATGCAACGAGGAGAAGGAGAAGAAGCTTGAGCGTTGTAACACCCTGAATTTGGGGGTATAAAATTTCTTTTCTAATATCCACTAAATTCAGGTGTTACCTTCTCTTTTCCTTGATTTTATTTTCTTTTTCCTAAATAGTGGAGAATTATTTTGTTTTATATAACTGAAGCCTAGTAAAATAAAACCCAAGAGGAGTTTCTATGTTGCATCATACCAGAGCATACATCTATTTATTCTTGTTTGTTGGTGATTTTGTGGAGCAATTATTTAATTTGGAATTCAAATAGGAAAAGAAAAGAAGATAAAAAAGAGAAGAAGAAACCCCTCTCTGTTGCCCCGTCGGCCCAGCTGCACCCTCCCTGGTAGCCTGCGCACAGCCCACCTCCCCTTGGCCCATTCGCTTGCCACATCCCACCAGCGCGCCTTCCCCCGGCCTGCTTCGGCGGCCCAGCCGCGCGGCAACCTCGCTCGCCGCAGCCCCGCGCCCCAAACCCGAAGCCGCGCCCTCCCCAGCCGCCGTCGCGCCTCTCCATGCGCGCATGCGTGTAGGCGCCACCGTCGCGCCCCCAGCCCCGCCTGGTCAGCCTGCCCGTGCCCCAGCGCACGCCCATGGCTCTGCCATGCCCTGCGCAGCCCAGTGCACGCGCTCCATGCTGCGTTCTGCCCCCCACGCACTCCACGGCATCGTGGGCGCGCCTGGATCGGAAACCGTAGCCACGATCTTGCCCAAGCCGTTGAAATTTACCCCTCGGCTACTCCGTGCGGTTCCTCACTCCTCTCGCCTTCTCTCGCAACCGTGCGCAGCGCACTCGCCACACCAAATAACGCCGTCGAGCCTCGCCGTCCACCCGGATTAAGCTACGCCCGTGATTCTCCCTCGTCGAGTTCGTCGCATGGTGTGAAGTCCTGAGCTTGCCTGAAGTTCCCTTGGACCCGCCCTTCATTTATTCGTGGTGAGCTCGCCCCCTTCCTCTCTCCATCCCTCTCCTCCTCGCCTCTTGCCGTGCTCGGTTTGGCGCTCGCTCGACGTGCCCGGAGCCCGTTCGGACCGACCGAGCCTAGCCCCTCCCCAAGCGGCAGCCTGGCGTGACCCCGGCACTCATGGCGTGGTGTGCAGCCCGCGGCCCGGGTACCCGCGTCCGGGTGGCCATTCATGTCCGCCTGCGCTGCTCGCGATCGTTGTGCAGCATGCCTTGGCGCCTCGGTCTGTGCAAGTCCGCGAAGTGAATCCCTAGCCGCAGGCACTGTCGTCACCGCGCGTTCACTGTGGATGTTATCATCATTCGTCGCGCGTCGAACATGTAGAGCATCCGCGTGGTCGCGTGCGCTATCCCGCGCACAGCACGCTCATTGCCCTCATGCGTTGCACGTCTCATCTCGATTCAGGAAACCACTCTATCTAGAATCGCTCGTACTAATTAAATGCGTACTAAAACGATGATTATTCGAGTAACAACACAATCAGATTTAGGTAATGATTTTATTGGTGCTTACAACAATTACTTGCTAATATGGCTAAGTCAAATAAGATAAAATATCATAATTAATATTCGTGCAGCGCGTCGTCAGGGTCCCGACGGCATCCGTCTACCCCCTAGACGACGTTCGTCTACCCCTAGACGACTCCTATCTACCTCGTCTATCCTCCGGCGCTAATTAATTTCCTATTTAATTGTCGGTCAGTAAACTGAATACTCAATCGGATTAAAATTATGATTTTAGTTAGGCGATTGTAAATATGTGGTAATGTGATTTTAACAACTTAGATGTGGTATTTAATACCTATTTAGTGTTTAGTATAAACACGATATCTGTTAGCGACTCCCGTGAGTCGTGCGCGTCGTCGCACTGTCTATGCGTTGTTCGCACGTGTGGCGCTCGCCGTCGTCGTGTTGTTCGTGCGTATAGTTCGTGCGTTATTCTTGTGTTGTCGCGCGTCGTTCGCGCGTGTCACGCGTGCGGTTCGCACGCGTTGTCACACGTCGTTTGCGTGCGTCGCGTGTGTCACTTGCACATGTCGCTCGCCTTGCCGCGCATCGTTCGCACGTATCTCGCGTGTCGATGACGCGGGTCGCACGACGTCTGCTCATGATAATAAGTTGTTTTCGCTTATGAACACTCACGTTAATAATGTTAATCTGTCGGGTCATATATTTTAGATACTCAACTTAAGGCTCGCTCGATTAATATTTATTAGATTAATATTCTAATTAGATTAAATGTGTAGTGTTTAACTTGGGCTTTTATAATAAATAGTAACATGGATAATATTAATTTAACTACTTTCTATTTATTTAACATTCGTTTAGTATAAGCATGTCACTTATTCAGTTATTCTCGTTTGTCGTGGATGCTGTTCCACGCGCGGTGGCGTGCTGCTTCGCGCGTCGTGCACGTGCTGTCAGCGTGTTGTTCGTGCGTGATGTGCTCGTGGTCGCGTGCTGATTCGTCACGCGCGCTGTTTCGTGTGTCGTCAGCGTTCTATGTCGCGCGTGTCCACGCGTCGTTTGCACGTTGTCATGCTGTTTAAAGCATCATAAATTCGTCTCGCTTGGAATCTCCCATTTTAATTAAATTACTTAATTAACTGACATTTGTTAGTGTAGCAGATTAATCAAACTAAAACGGTGTATAATATTTATATTTGATAATGTCGAACTAAAAGTTATAGTTAATACTTGTTTAGCGTTAATGTGCTAATCTCTCAACCGTAGCTTCGAGTTCGACATTTCATTCCCTCGCGTGACCATAGAATCGAGCTCTATTTTATGCTGCATGTTTTTATACATTTTATCTTGTATGGTGTAATGTTCTTATATATATATTATATATATATATATATGTTTGTTTGCTTGTGCTTGTTCGTCTTCGCTTCGCGTTGCGATTAGATTGCGATTTGTTTCCGCGCTTCGAGGAATCGAAGATCAAGAGTCGGCGACCAAGTGATCTGGTTCTTCGAGTTCTACGAGATTGAAGACCCTGAGCATCTGTTTGGTGAAGGCAATTATCCTCTGACCCATTATGTCCCATTTACTTTATAATTCACTGCCCCGCATACCATGATCAACCTAAGGATTGACTAGCTTTCTATTTATCCTGTCCTTGATTACCTTTTGGGTTATCATGGTTAACTTCATGCTATTGCCTTACTTTAATCAATGAACATGATGTGAATATTATGATACGATGATGTTATTCCGATGATGTTCCGGTGAAACTCTGTTTCCAGAGTACCTCTCCGTAAGGACCTGTTCGGGGAGTGACAACCTAGGAAAACAGTGCAGCCATGAGGGTGGAATGGGATGCCCTTAGCTGATTAATTAGAGGAACCAGAGGAGTAGTTGGCTTCACCGTAGGGCCGTCAATGGGGTCCGGGCACAGTACTTGCTCTGCCGGGGCTGGTTGTAGAGGTTCTCGATTTGGTTTTGTTAGTCACCCTTCCTTTGGGGAGATGTATTGTGTTTATCAAACTGGAAAAACCTAACGGGCAGCTATGACCTCTGGGAAATCTTTGTAAAGGCTACGTAGTGAGACCCTACTAGGTCACCTTGGTAGTGATCAATGGAGAGCCATGATCTCCGGGCAGAATGGGAATCACGACTTGTGGGTAAAGTGTGCGACCTATGCAGAGGGTTAGAAACTAATATATCAGCCGTGCTCACGGTTATGAGCGGCCTTGGGATCCTCTTTGATTAGAGATACAGATGGTTCGAGATACAATGGTTTTATTTATGGTTTTGGCTCGATGATGATAATGTTTTTCCTCGATGAGGAAATGGTTCACGGATTTGGTTATATGATAAAACTTGGCTTCCACTAATAGTAAATACCTGACCAACTAAAAGCAACTGCTTTGAGCTTAACTCCACATAAAGCTAGTCCACTTCAGCCAAACGAGACATTTGCTGAGTACGTTGATGTGTACTCACCCTTGCTTTCACAAAACACCAGGTTGCCTTTGGTGCAATCTATGCTCAGGTAAAGAAGAAGGTGTCAAGGCGGATCTCCAGGAGTTTCAGGACTTCGACGAGTTCGAGGATTAGGCTAGCGACCTCCCCCAGTCAGCTGCCTGTGGTGGGTTAATTTACGTTGGCTACGTTTCGATTATGTGTACTTTGTTTTATATTATGTAAATGAATCTAGTCTTTAATATTACTACTTACTCTTTATTGTTATTCGAGGCATTGTGCTATGATAAGTCATTTATGTAATCGCTATGTACGTGAGTTCTGATCCTAGCACGTATATGCACTACGCGACGGTTGATCTTTAGCGACCCTTATTAGGTACCAACTGTTGGTTGCTAAAGGTTAGGGACCGACGGTCAGTCGCTAAAGCCTTTTGTAGCAACGGTCGGTTGGTCGCTAAAAGTCTAGAAATTTAACAACTTATGGTTGGTCGCTATAGATGTCGTCGGGGACTAGCGGTGGGTCGCTATAGAGCAAGGATCACTATCAAATCTTATAGCCTGAACGTACCTGTAGATGTTAGTGACTAAAAATTAATTAAAACAAATAAACATTCATCGCTAAATTGTAGTAAAGAAAAAAAGAATTTATTTATTAATGATATTTATGGTAATGAATTTTCTTTTAAGTGTTTGTTATGTATTTGCATTTGGAATAATTTTTTATTGCGCATGATTGGTTTTTGGTTATTGAATAACATTTCTTCTTAAATAAAAATCCTAGTAAATAAAAAAAATATAATAATTATTAGCCCAAAAATTAATAATTTATTTATAAATAATTTTGGTTTAGTTACTATAAATTTTAGGGTTATTTAAAAATGTATTTCAAATTTAGGAAAGGAAATTAAAAAAAAGAAAAAAAGAAAACCTAACCAAATCGGCCCATTAAAGCCCAGCCGCACTCCCCTAACCCTAACCAGCCGCGCGCCATTCTCCCTGGCAACCGCCGCCAAGAAGCCTCCACTTCTTCTCCCTCTTCTCTCTCTTCTCTCCTCCCCTTGCTCTTCTCTGGTCGCCGCACCCATGCAAAAAGGATCTTGAGAAATTCTCCTCCTCCTCCTGACCTCCTCCCACTCCCTCCTCTATAGTCTGCACCACACCACCGTTCCAGCGAGCGGAGTCCTGGTCGACTTCTCTGGGCAGCAGGTAGCTCGAGGCGCCCTCGCCGCTTCACTCGACCCCCACCACTTCTGCTATGCCGCCGGCGCCAGCCGCCGTTGCGCCGGAGCCGCAGAAGCTTTCGCTGACGTCGACGCCGATGCAGCAGTGCGGCCGGCCGCGCTCGCCGCTCGCCAACGGCTTGAGCCAAGCGCCCCTGCAGCTCCCTGCAGGAGAGGTTAGAACTACTCCATATAATGCTCTCAATGGTTTCTCTTGATAGTGACACATTACAGTAGCTTGATTCATTTAGAGGTACACCACATTTATAGATCTGTGCTTCTGGACCACGTACACTGCTTGATGTGATGTAAGAAATTTTGATTTCTCCTTTTGCAGGAATGCTGGGAAAGTTTCCTCCTGAAACTGTGAGACTGAAGGTGTCTTTTTCAATAAAACCATGTTGTTGATGAATCTTTATAAAAACTTTATAAATTTAGTGGTCAACAATTTAGTGGCCAATAAAACCACGTACACATTTATAGACTAAAGGTTCCTCCTGAAATAATTTAGTGGTTATAAAAGCTTTATAATTTTTTTGAATCTTGCATGAGATATATCTTCGCTTGACTTGAGTTCATAGACTGACTATTTCAAGCTTTCAACCAGTCTTTTTAATGTAATATTTGCAGCAACTGCAATACCGCATCTTGTATATAGTTGTATGTGCTTCATTCGATCAATAATACAAGCTCTTTTGCAAGTTGACTAAGATAATTTTGCCTTAGTTATCTCAAGACATGGTTATAAGTTTTCCCTGTGCTTTTTTGTTTTATTCATATTTTTCTTGTTAATAACACGTGCCCTGACAAACTGACCTTCCAATCTGAAATTAGTTCTGTTTGATTGCATCCTTGCTGAGCTGTATCCGATCCACAATTTTTTTCCAAGTCCCTATAAAATGGCCAAAAAGTCGTGATGTAGTATGGAAAGCAAATATTCCACACACTCACCTTGCAAAAGAGAAGTCAGACCAGAACTGGATGGTTGAAGCTGGTGAAAAAATCAAGTTTCCAGGTGGTGGGAACCATTTTCACCATGGAGCTGACAAATACATAGGGCTGGATATCGAGCCAGCTCGGCTCGGCTCGTTCGAGCTGGCTCGTTAAGCTAACGAGCTGGCTCGGCTCGGCTCGTTAAGGTAACGAGCCACAGAGTCAGCTCGGCTCGGCTCGTTTATGAGCTCGAGCTGGCTCGTTTAGCTCGCGAGCCAGAGCAGAAAAAAATAATATGTGTATAATAATCAATTTCTAGTTAATTTTAAGCTAATTTAACAACATAAAATAGTAATTATACTCATAGTTTCATAGACCGTATCAATATAACACCACTCATCACTCATCAATTCATTATTCACACACATGTTCGGCAGTTTAACCCACACTTATATTCGCATAGACCAATTTCATACATAGACATAATTCATCAATCATTAGTTTAACTTATAGGTTATATACACCACACATACATATAACATATTCATCAATTGTTATGTACATGATATGCATATAGTTTTGTTTTGCTAAAATGTGATAGCTCGTTTAGCTCGCGAGCTGGCTCGTTAGCAAACCGAGCTGGCTCGTTAAGAAACCGAGCTAGGATGCTAGCTCAGCTCGTGAAAAAATTCAAACGAGCCGATCCGAGCCGAGCTGACCACGAACCGAGCGAGCCGACGAGCCGCGAGCATTTTGTCCAGTCCTACAAATACATATCAAATATTGCAAATGTAAGCCTTTTGTCTTGACTCCTTAGTAAGTTTCCCTCAAATTCTTTTATCTGACCATCTCTACTATTTGCTAGATGCTAAATTTCAAAGATAACAATATAAACAATGAGGGGATGCTTCGTACAGTTCTTGATGTTGGTTGTGGTGTTGCTAGTTTCGGAGGATACCTTCTTTCTTCTAATGTGATAGCAATGTCTTTGGCACCAAACGACGTGCATCAGAATCAGATTCAGTTTGCACTCGAAAGAGGAATCCCTGCATATCTTGGTGTTTTGGGAACAAAAAGGCTTCCATACCCGAGTTGATCATTTGAACTAGCCCATTGTTCACGTTGTAGGATCGACTGGCTTCAAAGAGATGGGATTCTTCTGCTCGAACTAGACAGATGGAGTTTGGGAGCCTGTTAAATGATTTTGTAAAGTGTTTGCAAATATGTGCAAAACATAATAACATGTGTAGGTTTTGTGAATGATTTTGTTGTGGTGCTTGTTGATGGTTTATGTGATGTGGATCTATCATTGTGCAATACTAATTAAATTTTTATATCTATGTGATTATGTGTATAAAAATTGGTGATTTGTGATGCTTTTGTATATATAACAGTTGTTGAATGCTAATTAATGGTATATTATTATTATTATTAACGACTATAACTAGGGGCAACTTTCTATTGGTTGCTAAATGTATAGTATAACGACTCACGATTGGTTGCTAAATCTATAGTACAACAACTCACGGCTAGTCGCTAAATATACAATATTAGCAACGGACGGTCGGTCGCTAAAAAGATGTCGGTCGCTAAAGCCTTTAGCGACGGCACTTACAGCGACCATCCTTATGGGTCGCTAAAAGTTTTTAGCGACCAACCGTAGGTCGCTGAAGGCCATTTTAGCAACCAACCGTAGGTCGCTGTAAGTGAACCATCGTGTAGTGATGGTTCGCATTCGGTTTACCTTCCAAAACCGGGTGTGACATAAGTGGTATCAAAGCCCTTGCTGATTGTAGGACCGCTATCCTAGAGTAGCATTGACTGTTTTAAGGACTCATTGATTATTACTTCACCACATCCTTGATTCTGCTTCAAAATATTAGTCACCTCGACTAATTCTATGTTGTGCTCCTATATGCCCCCTTGCCAAAAGTATTTTATTCTAGTATGGTCTATACTTCTCTCATTCTATTAGATCTGCTCTCACTCTTGTGCTTGTGACATCTTTTTAGATGCCCCATGACCATAACCTTATTGCCTTTGGAATTTTTTTCCTTTTCTGTCATTAATTTGCCACCGTTTAGCCATCTCTATTTCCTTGGTATTGACATGCTCGTATCCCTAGATTCTTCAATACTCTTGTTTCAAATACTTACCTCTAAAAACTATGTTGCCTATTTAAATATTTTAGTTTATATATCCCTGACCTTGTCTTTTGAGATCCCCTCCTATTCTGTCATTAAGTCATTATCTTTCAACAATTTCTATTCCCTTGGTCTTAGTATGCTCATGTCCTTGGAGTCTTGCATACTCTCATATTTTATATGCTTACTTTCATATTCCAACGCCTATTTAAAACATTTCAGTATACATGCCTTTGACCATCCTTGTTTCTCAATGATCCATGAACGATCATTTAATCTCGCACATGAATTGGTGATCTCTTTGTTTCCTTATAACTTCCCTCGGTAAGGAATATTTACTTCAACCCTTCTGTTGGAACCTTACCTATCTTACCCTTGATTGTTTTCTCCACTTCGCCATTTCGTGAGTCTTATCTTAACTCCATTTTTTGTTGTGCTCATACCACTGGCTCTTCTATGCCTTCATCTTTTCTCTTATACCCGGGTCCGTTATCGCCTTTGACCCTTGTGATATTTATGTCTTCTACCTAAATGCGTACTCTGAAATTGTCCTTTAAAAGCCCCCCTTTCCTTCAACCTAGTTTGAGGCTGTGAGTTACCTATCTCTCCCTTGATTTCTTTTCACTCCTTATTGCCTTACAGGTTTTGTCTTAATTCCATCCTTTGTTGTGTGTTTTATTTGCTATCACTATCTCCTTGTCATCCATCGATCTTGCCTTGATACTCATCTTTATTTTGGCTCTTTAAAAATCTCCTCTCTTCCACCTCAATTGGAGAGTGGCAGTTTACTTATCTGGCCCTTGGACGTACCATGTCCTTCTCCATTTACAGGTCCTATCTTAACTCCATCCTCTATGGTACTTATATCCTTTTTCTTATGCCTATTTACCTTCTCTCCTACATCCTTGTCTGTTATCACCTTTAGACCCTCGTGATATCTATTCCCTTACCTTCCTGCTTACATTGAACCTAATCTTTGAAGCCTCCTCATTTCCATCCCTGTTCGGGGATAATGCCTCATCAATTTCATCGTTGACTGCTCCCCCATCTTTGACACCTTGCAAGTCCTGCTTAAAATACATCCTTTATTGTGTGTTCGTCCGTTATCACCTTAACCCCTGTCATCCCTCGACCTTTACCTTGATGCTTACCTGCATTTTAATGCCTCCCCTTCCATTTCAATTCAAGAGTGTTGTCTTACCCGTCCCGCTCTTGGTCGTTTCTTTCTCCTCTTTCGCATTGCGAGTCTTAGCTTTTGTTTGATATCACCCTTACCTTCGTAATCACTAGATCCTGTTTGGATGCTTATCTCAGATCTGCTTTTTGGAATCTCCCCTTGTCTATCTCAACTCGTGAGTAGTGTTCTGCCCATTATACCCTTGGTCATAACCTTTTCCTGATCGCTCACAATGCTTGCCTTGACTCCATCCCTTATTGTGCTCGTGTCCCTATCCTACACGTCATGTTCTTCTCCTCGTCCTTCAACAACCATAGAGAGTAGTTTCCCCTTTGTAAGGAAAGACCACCATTTAATTAAAATTTACGTATAGCATGAAATGTTTGTTGTTGTATGCTTGTGCTGTTTGTCTTTGTGTGATGAATGATTTGCTTCTTTGTGATGAGTGTTGATGTGATTGTGGCCCTTGGTCCGCAACGACATCGATTTACTAGCCGAGTGCCATAGAGTTAGGTAGCTGGGTGCTCTCCCTTTTCTCTCTTTAATCCATCTATACTTGCTTTTCCTATCTATACCCTTCTCTCTTGCATATGTCTGATTGGCATCCTACAACATCTCTTAATCAGTCGAGATCAGAGTCGGCAGCATCTTCACCAAGTGTATATCAATGCTCTTGTTAAGGGGGTTAGCCGCTAACCCCAGTGAAGACAATTCGATCAACATCAACCAATAAGAATCAAGTGGCACAGTGAAAGCGTGTGTGGGTCCTAACCCATAGGTCCAAGAGATCCTCAAGAATTGCATCAATCGGTCCCAAACATCTGAAGGTCAAAGCAACCAGTCCACAAGTTAACCTTACACAGTCAAAGTCAACTCAAGAAAGTTGTGAACAGCCAACGAACCAACCATGTTTTCTTGCTAGCTTCTTCTTGAATCTCGGGGGCGAGATTCCTGTTAAGGGGGTTAGATCTGTAACACCCTGAATTTGGGGGTATAAAATTTCTTTTCTAATATCCACTAAATTCAGGTGTTACCTTCTCTTTTCCTTGATTTTGTTTTCTTTTTCCTAAATAGTGGAGAATTATTTTGTTTTATATAACTGAAGCCTAGTAAAATAAAACCCTAGAGGAGTTTCTATGTTGCATCATACCAGAGCATACGTCTATTTATTCTTATTTGTTGGGTGATTTTGTGGAGCAATTATTTAATTAGGAATTCAAATGGGAAAAGAAAAGAAGATAAAAAAAGAGAAGAAGAAACCCCTCTCCGTTGCCCCTTCGGCCCAGCTGCGCCCTCCCCGGCAGCCTGCGCACAGCCCACCTCCCCTTGAACCATTCGCTCGCCGCAGCCCACCAGCGCGCCTCCCCCCCCGCCTGCTTCGGCGGCCTAGCCGTGCGACAGCCTCGCTCACCGCAGCCCCGTGCCCTAAACCCTAGGCCGCGCCCTCCCCAGCCGCCGCCGCGCCTCTGCATGCGCGCATGCGCATAGGCATAGCCGCCGTGCCCCCAGCCCCGCCTGGTCGGCCTGCCGGCGCCCCAGCGCGCGCCCATGGCTCGGCCATGCCCCACGCAGCCCAGTGCGCGCGCTCCATGCCGCGTTCCACCCCCGCGCGCTCCACGGTGTCGTGGACGCGCCTGGATCAGAAACCGCAGCCACGATCTTGCCCAAGCCGTTGAAATTTACCCCTCGGCCACTCCGTGTGGTTCCTCACTCCTCTCGCCTTCTCTCACAACCGTGCACAGCACACTCGCCACACCAAACGACGCCGTCGAGCCTCGCCGTCCGCTCAGAGGAAGTTGCGCCCGCGATTCTCCCTCGTCAAGTTCGTCGCATGTTGTGAAGTCCTGAGCTTGCCTGAAGTTCCCTTGGACCTGCCCTTCGTTTATTCGTGGTGAGCTCGCCCCCTTCCTCTCTCCATCCCTCTCCTCCTCGCCACTTGCCGTGCTCGGTTTGGCGCTCCCTCGACATGCCCGGAGCCTGTCCGGACTGGCCGAGCCTAGCCCCTCCCCAAGCGGCAGCCTCGCGTGACCCCGGCACTCATGGCGTGGTGCGCAGCCCGCGGCCCGGATACCTGCATCCAGGTGGCCATTCGTGTCCGCCTGCGCTGCTCGTGATCGTTTTGCAGCATGCCCTGGTGCCTCGGTCTGTGCACGTCCGCGGTGTGAATCCCTAGCCGCAGGCACTGTCGTCACCTCGCGTTCACTATGGATGTCATCGTCATTCGTCGCGCGTCGAACGTGTAGTGCATCCGCATGGTCGCGTGCGCTATCCCGCGCGCAGCACGCTCATCGCCCTCGTGCGTTGCACATCTCATCGTGATTCAGTAAACCACTCTATCTAGAATTGCTCGTACTTATTAAATGCGTACTAAAACGACGATTATTCGAGTAACAACACAATCAGGTTTAGGTAATGATTTTATTGGTGCTTACAATAATTACCTGCTAATATGGCTAAGTCAAATAAGATAAAATATCATAATTAATATTCGCGCAGCGCGTCGTCAGGGTCTCGACGACATCCGTCTATCCCCTAGACGTCGTTCGTCTACCCCTAGACGACTCCCGTCTACCTCGTCTATCCTCCGGCGCTAATTAATTTCCTATTTAATTGTCGGTCAGTAAACTGAATACTCAATCGGATTAAAATTATGATTTTAGTTAGGCAATTGTAAATATATGGTAATGTGATTTTAACAACTTAGACGTGGTATTTAATACCTATTTATTGTTTAGTAAAAACACGATGTCTGTTAGCGACTCTCGTGAGTCGTGCGCGTCGTCGCACTGTCTACGCGCTGTTTGCACGTGTGGAGCTCGCCGTCGTCGTGTTGTTCATGCGTATAGTTCATGCGTTATTCTCATGTTGTCGCACGTCGTTCGCACGTGTCATGCGTGCGGTTCGCACGCGTTGTCACACGTCGTTTGCGTGCATCGCGTGTGCCACTTGCACATGTCGCTCGCCTTGCCGCGCATCGTTCGCACGTATCTCGCGTGTCGATGACGGGGGTCGCACGACGTCTGCTCATGATAATACGCTGTTTTCGCTTACGAACACTCACATTAATAATGTTAATCTGTCGGGGCATATATTTTAGATACTCAACTTAATGCTCGCTCGATTAATATTTATTAGATTAATATTCTAATTAGATTAAATGTGTAGTGTTCAACTTGGGCTTTAATAATAAATATTAACATGGATAATATTAATTTAACTACTTTCTATTTATTTAACATTCGTTTAATATAAACATGTCACCTATTCAGTTATTCTCGTCTGTCGTGGGTGCTGTTTCGTGCGCGGTGGTGTGCTGCTTCGCGCGTCGTGCACGTGCTGTCTGCGCATTGTTCGTGCGTGATGTGCTCGTGGTCGCGTGTTGATTCGTCGCACACGCTGTTTCGTGTGTCGTCAGCGTGCTATGTCGTGCGTGTCTGTGCGTCGTTTGCACGCTGTCATGCTGTTTCACGCGTCATAAATTCGTCTCGCTTGGAATCTCCTATTTTAATTAAATTACTTAATTAACTGACATTTGTTAGTGTAGCAGATTAATCGAACTAAACGGTGTATAATATTTATATTTGATAATGTCGAACTAAAAGTTATAGTTAATACATGTTTAGCGTTAACGCGCTAATCTCTCAACTGTAGCTTCGAGTTCGATGTTTCTTTCCCTCGCGTGACCATAGAATCGAGCTCTATTTTATGCTGTATGTTTTTATAACATTTTATCTTGTTTTGGTGAATTTTTTATGAATTTTTGAGCTCTTTAAAATTTCATTTCGCAATTTGAAAAAAAAAGAAAAAAAAACTAACCTAACCCTAAGGCCCAACTGAGGGCCCATTTTACTCACACCGCGCCCTCCCCCTGGCTGGCTTCTCCCAAGCCGCCGCCGCCCCCCCTGCTAACTCCTTCCTCTCCCCTATTCTCTCTCCTCCCTTCTTCTCTCTCTCATGCTCGCGCCTGAAACCGCTGAAGCCCTGCACCGTCGCGCAGCCAGGGAGCCAGCCGAGCAGCGCCCGCCCGACCGAGCGTCCCCAGCCCCGCGCGAGCCCCGATGGCGCCTGCACCGATCGGCTGCGACACCAAGCACGCCAACCGAGGCTGACCCACCCCCGCGACCGAGGAGCCCGACGCGAGACACCGAGCCCGACCGTGACCGACGCGCCCTGCACCAACCGACCCCGACGACCGTTCTTCTTCGCCATTAATGAACTTCATTTCTTCCGTTTCCTCTCCTCCATCACTCCCTGTAACCGTCGGCGCCATTGGTGGTCATGAAGTCCGACTGCGCCCCATTAAAGAGCCTGGCCGACCCTTTCTCTCCCTCCTGCTCCCTATAAAAGGGACAGCAGAGCTCTCTCCCTTCTTCCTCCTACCCGAGCTCGCCTCTCTCTCTAGCTCTCCTCGCTCATCGCTAGTGCCGTTCGTCGCCGGAGTTGCCGTTCGTCGTCAGAGTTCACCGGAGCCGCAGTTCGTCGCCGGAGCCACGCACTCGCCGTCCGTAGTCGAGACCCTGCTTTTCTCCACTCGGTCGAACCCCGTCGAACTCTCCCCGTCGCACGTGCGAACCCAAGGTTGATGACGAACCGAATTATTTTGTGTATTTTATAAAAGTACTTTTTGATTCGATTCATGAGTTGTATATTTTGTTTGTTGTAATATGAACACGTGTGATTCACAATTTATGTGTATGTGCGTTATGGAATTGTTTGGTAGATTCATGCGATTATTAGTACCATGAGAATTCATGTTAATCGATGCGATGATTTTTGGATTAGAAAAAGATGACAAAATTTAGTAGTCACACGTTGGTGATAAAAACAATAGATAGGAATTTTTGTAGGTAAATTTGGTCGCAATAAACTTTAGAAACTATTTGGAGAATTATAGTTATAGGTGCATTTTAATGGTTTTAGAAAATGGTATAGAACTCATGTCACATGAATAATATAGGATTTTTAGATGATTTATCTAATTATTTTATTAGCATTTTCTTTTTATAAAGAAAGGAGAAAATATCACTAGTAGGATGGAAAGTAGATTTCTACTAGCCAAATAAGCATGTTCGCAAATTTAGCACTAAAATTGTTAAAGTACTAGTTTATGTCAAAATAACCTCACTTGTGTGATAAAAGTTCAATTAGTATTTATAGGGATTTTTAGAATGTTAAATTCATTTTTGCTATACTAAATAATTTGAGTTAGAAATAGTAAAAGGTATTAATTTATTTATTAGTATTAAAAGATGATAATTATCATTAATTTCATTGATGATGTTAAAATATATTAATACTGGTTAAAACTGTGTTTATTGCACCCACTCATAAATTCACCATTTAGGACTCACAATAATAGATATAATTGAATTAATAAGTATTTACGCGTTTAGGACATATTTAAGGCGTGATAAGTACGATGTGTATTTATTTGTGTATTGGTGTATGTTTATGTAATAGTGCATGTTTATTTATTTGTGTATGCTTTATTTTTGTATGTACGATATGCGACTCTATTAGAAGCCAACTGTGTGGTAGAGGATTCGAATACGTTCGAAGACGAACCACAGGACGCATTTGAGCAAGGCAAGTGGATTCTCCCTCTGCATATTCTTTTTGTACCCACTCATTGCATATAATAATGTTTACTTTTTGATATATTGCATAATTTGATGGGTTAACCTAATTAAGGATTTCCTAGATTTACTACTTGTATTCCTTGTTTAACCTGGGAAAATTATTAAACTGTGCAAAATTTGTGCTACCGCTCAACGTAACGATTTTAATGTCACTCATTAATTGGTATTAATGTTCCAAAATGTTAATTGGCAATTATGACATTAACCCGATGGTTAAGATAACATTATTACAAATTAATTGGAACATGGAGTGACCATACAGGATAACAGTGCAACCACGAGTGCTATCATGGCTCTGGCTTTGGTAATTAGCTTTATATGCTTAGTGCCTAGCAACCTTATCTGAAATATGGGCAAGAGGGGGAGCGGTAGGTGCTGGCAGCCCACGTTAACATGAGGACGTATTCTTGGCTAAGGTACCTCACCCAGGGGGCCACCACCATCGTCTTTAGAAACCTTAGCGGGTTGCTTCGTATTAAGTGTATTTTGTGAAAGCCTCATAATGGATCCCTAGCCATTCACCTCGGCAATGTTTAAGGGTCCGATCAACCCGGGCTAGATGGGATACATGGCTTGTGGGTAAAGTTGTACCACCTCTGCAGAGTGTAAAACTGATATATCAGCCGTGCTCCCGGTTATGAGCGACCTGGACTCCTCACATGATAATTGAACTTGAAGATGGAATTAAATTGAGATCCGATGATCTGCCAATAATTTGCTTAAGTGGTTTCACTTAAGTGTTTTTGTTATACTCATATTCCTTTGTTTAAATGGGACATTTGGGATTCACACTTATTAGTAAGACAGGTGTTATTACTAAAATATTGACCAACTAAAATGCTTACTGCTCAACCTTAGCCTCACCTTGTAATAACTGTATTAATTTTTCGCCCACTTGCTGAGCCCCGACCATAAGTGAGCTTACCCTTGCTAATATTTTGATCAGAGGGTGATGTTGTAGACTTTGATGGAGATTTTATCGACGACGACGAATTCTAAGTCTAACGATGCGCCGGTCATCTTCCTGTGGGAGATTGCCCCTGTTATTTATTTCCGCTTTACTTTGATGTGATACTTGTTCAAGATACAATGTTTCAGATGATGTAATGAAGTATTATACTCTCTTTACGCCTTTATTGCATTGTCTTTTGATATATTACACTTGTGACGTCAACATATGTGTGGAAATGGATCCTGGCACACATATGGTATGCGCTCGGTTCTACCCCCTGGAACCGGGTGTGACAGAAGTGGTATCAAAGCTATGCTGACCCTAGGTCGTTAGATTAGTTAGAAATGGAAAGCCTAGTTGTTCAAAAGTTGCTAATTTCATTCCTATAAATTCCTTTATCAGTCTTACCTCTTTGAAATTCAACTGAGTTGACACTTCTCTTGTAGATGGTTCGCACTCTTCAAACTACCCGCATCAACACCAACTATGCCCCTCAGCCCCGGCAGATCCCGGTCTACCCAGTGGTAGTCGAGGAAGTTCCGGCGGATCTCCCTCCCATCCGAGTGGAGAATGTAGTCAACCTGGAGGACAGCTCGGAGGAACAGCTGCCGACGCCTACCCCATTGGTAGAGTCCCTAGCCTTCATAGCTGGGTCATCGACGTCATTACCGCCTGCACCAGCCTTCCAAGCACCTACACCCGGAGGCGACGACCCCGACGACTTCGGAGACGACGATGACGAGGATGACGACGACAAAGAAGGTGGAGACGAACACGTCCACGAGGAAGCTGACTACGCCCAGCAGGACAACTTCATGGGGTTTGGTCCTGTTGTCGAACATTACACATCAATGTTCGAGACGGGGCACTTCCCCAACCTGCTGCAAGAAGTGCTGCACGCGCTAGGCACCTACGTCCACCCCCTGTACAAAACAAGGCGAGTGAGCGAGCCTCCCCGGGCTTGCTATTACATCACTCGCATCCACGTCAGGGTGATGGATGCAGGTGACAGGGGATTCAGGACTCTGTCTGCTCACGAGTCCCTAACACCACTGTCCACCTACGCTGCCTCGGTCAGCGATGCTGCCCGTCGAACCCTGTGGTCGCTAAGCCACACCTACCGGCAGTAGCTGCAGAACACGAGGTTCAGGCATCTTCCTCAGCGTCTGCATGGAGGAAGTCAGACCAGCATCGTCCTAGGTGAAGCTGGTGAGGATCGCCTCAACACCCTAGCTGGTGTAGGGGCCGGTCTCAACACCGATCTGGACAGTGCCACCCTGGATCTCTACAGGGTGCACTTGGAGCTGGAGAATGCCCACGCCAGGATTGCAGCCCTGGAAGCCCAACTGCAAGGACTGGATCCGCTTGAAGCTCAGGTCCCCGCCATGGCGTTGTCTCCTCCCCGCAAGAGGCTGCGCTATGGAGAGCCTAGATCCGTCACTAGGCTGCTTTAGGAGTTTTGAGTCATGATGTAATAAGTTATACTTCGCGTTAGACAATGATACACTCTTTAAGTTATCATATTAATAAATACCAACCATGTGATGGTGATTGGTTGACATGTTTGATTTGGATCTTTGTTTGAGTGCAATGGCCTTATGGAATGATGGCCATAAGAACATATAAAAATTTTTAAACATAAGCTATTTCCCCTCCTAGAATCTTTTCTACTCCTCACTTTTCTAAGGACTTCACTTCAGATGGTGAATGCATGTCAAGGACCTAACAACAACCGGAACCAGTGTGGTCAACAAGTACCACCACCACCAAATCCCAACATGGAGAAGTTCATCGCCGCCTAGATGCAGATTCTACAAGGACTCACTGTGGCTGTTCAGCAGATTCAACAGAACCAACAGAATCAGCAACATCAGCAGCAACAGCAGTATGCACCCCCGACCAGAGATAAGCACCGGGATTTCATGAGTCATCACCCGCCGACATTTTCTCACGCGGTTGATCCTCTGGATGCCGATGACTGGCTAAAGGTCATTGGAAAGAAGCTGGACATCACTCAGTGCAACGACCGGGAGAAGGTCTTGTATGCCTTAGGAAGACTCGAGGGAGCTGCGTTCGATTGGTGGGATGCTTTCACAGCGGCACATCCCAACGCGGATACAATAACCTTGCAGGAGTTCCAAGCGAACTTTCACGCTCATCACATCCCCTCTGGAATCATGAAGTTGAAGAAGAAGGAGTTCCTTTCCCTTACTCAAGGGAATATGACTGTCAGTGAGTATCGTGATCGCTTCACTCAGCTTTCACGCTACGCACCGGAAGAAGTGGACACAGATGAGAAGCGCCAAGAGCGTTTCCTGGAAGGACTAATTGGACCTCTGAACTATCAACTTCAGAGCCATACATTCCCCAATTTCCAGACACTACTGAACAAGGCAATTGGCCTTGAAAGTAAAAGAAAGGAGCTATTTGACCACAAAGAAAATTTCAAGGTCAGTCAAGCAGGAACACCTGCCCAAACAATGCTCAAGGTTCGCAGTTCTGCTCTGGAAATCAAGGCGGAAATAATTATCAAGTGCAACGCTCTGGACAGCAAGGCCAGAGAAATAATCAGAGTCAGAACCAGCAAAGGAGCAACTCTCAGACCAACCAGAGGTCTGGTGGGAGTTCATAGAACCGTCAAGGTGGCGCCAGTAACACGCAGGCCAGAAGCAACAACGCACCTATCCAACCCAATGGATGTTTCAAGTGCGGTGAGCTGGGCCACTATGCCAACAACTACCCAAGGCGCAACCAGCAAACACCCCAAAGGAGCAATACTCAGATGAATGACCAGAACACCCTCGCTCGTGGATCTGCTCAGAACAAGACACCGCAGAACCAGAGCAGAGGAAGGGTCAATCACGTCACTGCAGAATCAGTGCCTGAGGATGCCGACATAGTGTATGGTATGTTCCTTGTTAACTCCATACCTGCATCAGTTTTATTTGACTCTGGAGCATCGCATTCGTTTATAACTGAGTCATTTGTGGAAAAACACAACATACCTAAGTACCCCCTTAAGAAGATGTTACACATTAGTTCACCAGGAGGTGACATGAAGGCCACACACTCATGCCCCCATGTTAATATCAATATTCAAGGAATAGATTTTTCAGTCGACCCAGTGGTCCTAGGATCCAACGGTATTGATGTGATTCTTGGATGCAATTGGTTGAAAAGTTGTGGTGGAGTGATACAGTGTGCCAATGGAACAATTATGTTGACAAGTCCTCAAGGTGAAAGAATCCAAGTTTACATAGACAAGTCAACAGATGAAAAAGGGAAAACAGTGATCAATCACTTGGAAGAAAAGCCCTTGGAAAATATCAAAGTAGTGTGCGAATACCGAGACGTATTTCCGGAGGAATTGCCAGGTATGCCACCTGACCGTGATATAGAGTTTTCTATTGAATTATTACCCGGAACCACACCTATCTCGAAAAGACCATATAGAATGGATGTCAAAGATTTAGTAGAACTGAAGAAACAAATAGAAGAATTACTAGAAAAAGGTTTCATTCGCCCAAGTTCATCCCCTTGGGGAGCCCCAGTGCTATTTGTGAACAAGAAGGATGGTTCGAGTAGAATGTGTGTTGATTATAGAAGTTTGAATGAAGTAACCATCAAGAATAAATACCTACTACCTCGGATTGAAGACTTATTCGATCAAATGAAAGGAGCTAAGATATTCTCGAAGATAGATCTGAGATCGAGATATCATCAGTTAAAGATTCGAGCAGAAGATGTACCCAAGACAGCCTTCACGACGAGATATGGATTATATGAGTTTTTGGTCATGTCGTTTGGACTGACTTATGCACCAACATACTTTATGAACTTGATGAATAAAGTATTCATGGAATATCTGGATCAGTTTGTGGTCGTATTCATTGACGACATACTGATATAGTCTCCGAATGAAGAAAAGCATGAAGATCATCTAAGGCTAGTCCTACAAAAGCTTCGTGACAACCAACTTTATGCGAAGTTCTCGAAGTGTGATTTTTGGTTGAAGGAAGTTGCTTTCTTAGGGCATATCGTTACCGATGGTGGAATTAAAGTGGACCCAGGAAAGATAAGTGAGATACTAGATTGGAAGCAACCAAAGGATGCGTCCAAGATCAGAAGTTTTCTTGGATTGGCAGGATACTATAGAAGATTTATTGAAGGTTTTTCCAAGTTAGTGAAACCTCTTACCTCACTACTGGAGAAAGGTAAAGAGTTCAAGTGGGATGAAGCTTGCCAGAATTGTTTTGAAGAACTCAAGAAAAGGTTAACCACGGCACCAATATTGGTAATGCCAGACATCCACAAGGGATTTGATGTGTATTGCGACGCATCACACCTTGGACTTGGATGTGTGCTAATGCAAGAAGGAAAAGTGATAGCTTATGCTTCAAGACAGTTGAGGAAGCATGAGAAGAATTATCCTACGCATGATTTGGAACTAGCTGTTGTAGTGCATGCTTTGAAGATTTGGAGGCACTATATGATTGGAAACAAGTGCAAGATCTTCACGGATCACAAAAGCTTGAAATATATATTCACTCAGAAGGAACTCAACCTCAGACAGAGGAGATGGCTTGAGTTGATTAAGGACTATGATTTGGAAATACAATATCACCCTAGAAAGGCAAATGTAGTAGCTGATGCTTTGAGCCGTAAGGGTCAAGTGAACAACATCACCACTCATTTGATATCACAGGAATTGTGTTGGGAAATGGAACAACTTAACCTTGGTATGCTTTATAATGTAGAAGCAACAGTTATGGAAGTTGAGTCTACTTTGGAAGAAGAGATTCGTAAAGGACAAGAGTCCGATGAGAAAATTAAGGAAATTAAAGCTTTGATTGGTTTGGGTAAAGCCCCAGATTTCACGGAAGATGAACAAGGCACAATATGGTTTAAGAAGAGAATCTGTGTACCCGAAATCGAGCACTTGCGCCAACTTATTTTGAGAGAAGCTCATGATTCAGCTTACTCTATTCACCCGGGAAGTACAAAGATGTACCAGGATCTCAAAGAAAAGTATTGGTGGTACGGATTGAAAAGAGATGTTGCTACACATGTTGCATTATGTGACGTGTGTCAGCGAGTTAAAGCCGAACATCAAAGACCAGCAGGATTACTACAACCTCTCAAGGTACCTGAATGGAAATGGGAAGAAATTAGTATGGATTTCATAGTTGGACTACCTCGTACTCGAGATGGTTATGATTCAATATGGGTCATAGTAGACAGGTTGACTAAAGTGGCACACTTTATACCTGTGAAGACAACTTACTCGGGAGCCCAGTTAGCAGAGTTATACATGTCAAGGATTGTTTGTCTGCATGGAGTACCGAAGAAGATCGTATCGGATCGAGGAACCCAGTTTACCTCGCGCTTTTGGAAAAGACTTCATGAGTCCATGGATACCAAGCTAAATTTTAGTTCAGCTTATCATCCGCAGACGGATGGGCAAACAGAAAGGACAAACCAAGTGTTAGAAGATATGCTAAGAGCTTGCGCTTTAAAGCATGGTAGAAGCTGAGATAAAAGTTTGCCTTATGCAGAATTCTCGTATAACAACAGTTATCAGGCAAGTCTAAAAATGGCACCATTTGAAGCACTTTACGGACGAAAGTGTAGAACACCGCTTTATTGGAATCAGATTGGAGAAAGTCAAGTATTTGGTCCAGAAATTCTCCAAGAAGCGGAAAAGTAAGTGCAGATTATTAGAGAAAATTTGAAGACAGCACAGTCAAGACAGAAAAGCTATGCTGATAATAGAAGAAGAGAGTTGATGTTTGAAGTAGGAGACTTTGTCTACCTTAAAGTTTCACCGATGAGAGGAATGAAAAGGTTTAAGGTTAAGGGAAAATTATCACCTCGCTATATTGGCCCATTCAAGATTTTGGAAAGAAAAGGTGAAGTAGCCTACCAGTTAGAGCTACCCGATAGATTATCGGATGTGCATGATGTATTTCACGTATCACAACTCAAGAAGTGCTTAAGAGTACCAGAAGAACAGTTACCCATGGAAGAACTAAATGTTACTAAGGATTTGACTTATTCGGAGTACCCGGTCAGAATTCTAGAAACATCTCGCAGAATTACACGGAGTAAAGTCATTAACATGTGCAAAGTTCAGTGGAGTCATCATTCGGAAGATGAGGCCACTTAGGAAAGAGAAGATGAACTCAGAGCAGAATTTCCCCAGTTATTCTCGAAAGTTTCTTAATCTCGAGGACGAGATTCTTTTTAAGAGGGGTAGGTTTGTAACACCACAAAAGCCATCAACTAAAAATAATGAATTTAGTTATTAAGGTAATTAGGATAAATTTTTTTTAAGTGTTTAATTATTTATTTGCATTTTGAATCAATTTTCTTTGTATGCGCTTGATTGATTATTAGATGTTTTTTATCAATCTTTTTTAAAGAAAAACCTAGTAATTAATATAAATAAATAATATAATAATTATTGGTCTAAAAACAAGTATTTTATTTATAAATAGTTTTGGTGAATTTTTTATGAATTTTCGAGCTCTTTAAAAATTCATTTCGCAATTTGAAAAAAAAAGAAAAAAAAACTAACCTAACCCTAAGGCCCAACTAGGGGCCCATTTTACTCACGCCGCGCCCTCCCCCTGGCTGGCTTCTCCCAAGCCGCCGCTGCCCCCTGCTAACTCCTTCCTCTCCCCTATTCTCTCTCCTCCCTTCTTCTCTCTCTCACGTTCGCGCCTGAAACCGCCGAAGCCCTGCACCGTCGCGCAGCCAGGGAGCCGGCCGAGCAGCGCCTGCCCGACCGAGCGTCCCGAGCCCCACGCGAGCCCCGATGGCGCCCTGCACCGACCTGCTGCGACGCCAGGCGCGCCAACCGAGGCTGACCCACCCCGCGACCGAGGAGCCCGACGCGAGACACAGAGCCCGGCCGTGACCGACGCGCCCTGCACCAACCGACCCCGACGACCGTTCTTCTTCGCCATTAATGAGCTTCATTTCTTCCGTTTCCTCTCCTCCATCACTCCCTGTAACCGTCGGCGCCATTAGTGGTCATGAAGTCCGACTACGCCCCATTGAAGAGCCTGGCCGACCCTTTCTCTCCCTCCTGCTCCCTATAAAAGGGACAGCAGAGCTCTCTCCCTTCTTCCTCCTACCCGAGCTCGCCTCTCTCTCTAGCTCTCCTCGCTCATCGCTAGTGCCGTTCGTCGCCGGAGTTGCCGTTCGTCGTCGGAGTTCACCAAAGCCGCAGTTCATCGACGAAGCCACACACTCGCCGTCCGTAGTCGAGACCCTGCTTTTCTCCACCCGACCGAACCCCTTCGAACTCTCCCCGTCACACGTGCGAACCCAAGGTTGATGACGACCCGAATTATTTTGTGTATTTTATAAAAGTACTTTTTGATTCGATTCATGAGTTGTATATTTTGTTTGTTGTAATATGAACACGTGTGATTCGCAATTTATGTGTATGTGTGTTATGGAATTGTTTGGTAGATTCATGCGATTATTAGTACCGTGAGAATTCATGTTAATCGATGCGATGATTTTTGGATTAGAAAAAGATGACAAAATTTAGTAGTCACACGTTGGTGATAAAAACAATAGATAGGAATTTTTGTAGGTAAATTTAGTCGCAATAAACTTTAGAAACTATTTGGAGAATTATAGTTATAGGTGCATTTTAATGGTTTTAGAAAATGGTATAGAACTCATGTCACATGAATAATATAGGATTTTTAGATGATTTATCTAATTATTTTATTAGCATTTTCTTTTTATAAAGAAAGGAGAAAATATCACTAGTAGGATGGAAAGTAGATTTCTACTAGCCAAATAAGCATATTCGCAAATTTAGCACTAAAATTGTTAGAGTACTAGTTTATGTCAAAATAACCTCACTTGTGTGATAAAAGTTCAATTAGTATTTATAGGGATTTTTAGAATGTTAAATTCATTTTTGCTATACTAAATAATTTGAGTTAGAAATAATAAAAGGTATTAATTTATTTATTAGTATTAAAAGACGATAATTATCATTAATTTCATTGATGATGTTAAAATATATTAATACTAGTTAAAACTGTGTTTATTGCACCCACTCATAAATTCACCATTTAGGACTCACAATAATAGATATAATTGAATTAATAAGTATTTACGCGTTTAGGACGTATTTAAGGCGTGATAAGTGCGATGTGTGTTTATTTGTGTATTGGTGTATGTTTATGTAATGGTGTATGTTTATTTATTTGTGTATGCTTTATTTTTGTATGTACGATATGCGACTCTATTAGAAGCCAACTGTGTGGTAGATGATTCGAATACGTTCGAAGACGAACCACAGGACGCATTTGAGCAAGGCAAGTGGATTCTCCCTCTACATATTCTTTTTGTACCCACTCATTGAAAATAATAATGTTTACTTTTTGATATATTGCATAATTTGATGGGTTAACCTAATTAAGGATTTCCTAGATTTACTACCTGTATTCCTTGTTTAACCTGGGAAAATTATTAAGCTGTGCAAAATTTGTGCTACCGCTCAACGTAACGATTTTAATGTCACTCATTAATTGGTATTAATGTTCCAAAATGTTAATTGGCAATTATGACATTAACCCGATGGTTAAGGTAACATTATTACAAATTAATTGGAACATGGAGTGACCATCTAGGATAACAGTGCAACCACGAGTGCTATCATGGCTTTGGCTTTGGTAATTAGCTTTATATGCTTAGTGCCTAGCAACCTTACCTGAAATATGGGCAAGAGGGGGAGCGGTAGGTGTTGGCAGCCCACGTTAACATGGGGACGTATTCTTGGCTAAGGTACCTCACCCAGGGGGCCACCACCATCGTCTTTAGAAACCTTAGCGGGTTGCTTCGTATTAAGTGTATTTTGTGAAAGCCTCATAATAGATCCCTAGCCATTCACCTCGGCAGTGTTTAATGGTCCAATCAACCCGGGCTAGATGGGATACATGGCTTGTGGGTAAAGTTGTACCACCTCTGCAGAGTGTAAAACTGATATATCAGCCGTGCTCCCGGTTATGAGCGACCTAGACTCCTCACAAGATAATTGAACTTGAAGACGGAATTAAATTGAGATCCGATGATCTGCCAATAATTTGCTTAAGTGGTTTCACTTAAGTGTTTTTGTTATACTCATATTCCTTTGTTTAAATGGGACATTTGGGATTCACACTTATTAGTAAGACAGGTGTTATTACTAAAATGTTGACCAACTAAAATGCTTACGGCTCAACCTTAGTCTCACCTTGTTATACCTGCATTAATTTTTCCCCCACTTGCTGAGCCCCGACCATAAGTGAGCTCATCCTTGCTAATATTTTGATCAGAGGGTGATGCTATAGACTTTGATGGAGATTTTATCGACGACGATGAATTCTAAGTCTAACGATGCGCCGGTCATCTTCCTGTGGGAGATTGCCCCTGTTATTTATTTCCGCTTTACTTTGATTTTATACTTGTTCAAGATACAATGTTTCAGATGATGTAATAAAGTATTATATTCTCTTTACGCCTTTATTGCATTGTCTTTTGATATATTACACTTGTGACGTCAACATATGTGTGGAAATGGATCCTGGCACACATATGGTATGCGCTCGGTTCTACCCCCTGGAACCGGTGAAAGTTCCCTTTGGCCCGGGAACAGGATCTAGATGTCGCCTAGAGGGGGGTGAATAGGCGAATAAAAATTATCACTTTCAAACTTAAATCTTACTCTACTCGAAGACAGGATCGCAGTGGAGTGAAGAACCCTTCGAGTAGGTTGCAGTGGAATTGAAGTTCCTGTCTTATGAATATCCTGCACTTCAAGGAAAGCTAGTACCACAAGTAAGTAGTGAAGTGCAGATATATAAGCGAGTAAGACAGAGAGTCAGAGTACAATACAGAACAGAGCACACAGACGCAAGGATTTTTCCCGAGGTTCGGCCAAGCCTGAAATGCTTGCCTAGTCCTCGTTGGAGTTAGCCACACCTGGGCTTGGAGTCTATTTCAACTCCTTCCTCCGTTTGCTCAGATCTGTCAGTATGACAGATAGAGCCTTTCACTATTGAGTGGGGTTACAACAGAACCGTGGCTGCTTACAAACTTCTTGGCAGCACCCCGGCAGAGTAACGATACGCTCAAGACCTTGCTCTAGCTCTAAGCAGCACTTCTCCTCTCTCTTAAGGCTTATAGTTGTGCCTTCTACACAAACTATAGAGTTACACACAAGAGGGAGAGTGAGAATTGATTCGAGTGAAGTCTACACTTGTTGGCTGCGCTTATTGTTTGCTTGAGGCGCCTAGGGGTCCCTTTTATAGGCACAAGGGGCCTAGGAGCCGTTGGAATCTCATTTGGAAGGCAATACTTTCTTTCTGTCGGGTGGCGCACCAGCAGTCCGGTGCACACCGGACACTGTCCGGTGCCCGATTTCTTTCCTTTT
The DNA here is from genome assembly GCA_029449295.1 of Zea luxurians. NCBI lineage: Eukaryota > Viridiplantae > Streptophyta > Magnoliopsida > Poales > Poaceae > Zea > Zea luxurians. Next base: position 111,065,539 of record JAOPSE010000010.1, read on the forward strand.
ATGGCGAAGCCGACCGTTGGCAGTCTTGGAGCCGTTGGCGCACCGGACATGTCCGGTGCACACCGGACAGTCCGGTGCCTCCATCTAGCCGTTGGCTCGGCCACGTGTCCCGCGCAGATCGCGCGGCCGACCGTTGGCCCGGCCGACCGTTGGCTCACCGGACAGTCCGGTGCACACCGGACAGTCCGGTGAATTATAGTCGTACGTCGCCGGTGAATTCCCGAGAGCGGCCAGTTCGCCAGAGTTCAGCCTGGCGCACCGGACACTGTCCGGTGCACCACCGGACAGTCCGGTGTGCCAGACTGAGCTGCCTTGGCTATACATAGCCAAGCCCTTTGCACCTCTCTTCTTTTCTTCTTCTTTCTGTTTCTAACACTTAGACAAGTATATTAGTCCACAAAACCAATGTACTTCGTATAGAAACATACCTTCTCTTAATCATTAAATCTATAGCATTTCACATGCTTGAGCTTTGATGTTGGACTCATAAATCATCAAGTCGGCTTGACTTGATCTAGATTGACATTACTTGGCTCCAACATCCTGTAAAGGTCACATAGAACATCTCCAAACATAGGAACAACCCAAACTAAAGATCAAGGTGAACTTAGCTCTTTTGGGCTGCTTCCAGTTCTGGTTTTGACACTTGTTCACCTTCTAGTGACCTTGATCTCCTCCTTAGAGCTTGATCTTGAGCCTTATGACTTACACCATATAACTGCAGCTGTTACCTCATTGGCTGTAAGTCACGTCCTTATGTAGTGATCCTTGATGTGCCATAGCTGTTCTCAACTCGATTACCCTTGACTTTGCAAGCCTTCTTCTTCACCCTTGGCTTTGGGTTCCTCAGCCTCCTTGACCTTCTCCCGTGCACTTGGTACCTCGAAGCTCTTCTTGCCTTCGTCCTTGGCTTGATCAGTTGTCTCCGAGCTACGCACCCGAGTCTCACTTTTGCAATGTCCATCTTACTTGTGATGTCCATTATGTATCCATAATCCAGTTCTTGGACCATCACATTTGTTCACTTGAGTTGAACCCTGTAGGCTTTACTTTAAGCACCTGTTCAACACTTAGTACACTTGTTAGTCCTTTAATTGAGTTGTCATCCAAACACCAAAACTCACTAGAGAGCTTTCAATCTCCCCCTTTTTGGTGATTGATGGCAACACAATTAAAGCTTACATAAGAATAAGATTTGAAGCACAAATTTTAATTCTAAGATTATAGAATGCTCCCCCTAAATAAGTGCTTACTTCAAAAACATAATTTTGGCCTCAGAAGCCAATTTGCACATACTTAGGCAAATCGAAACATTTCTACCCCTTAGCACTTTTAGTATGCATTGTGGCAAGAATCAAACCATGATGCTATAACACACAAATGCACATAATCAGAGTTAAACACCATTCAAAATAGTGGATATATCACCGGAATATCAACCTACCACTATTCATCATTAAGATACCAATTTAAACTAAGACACTAATTTAAGACAATCTTAAAGCACCATTAACCACATGGCTATCTATTACACTATAGAAGCCAAATACTTCATCGCAGCGGAAACACTAGTCCATATGAGCAACATTGCAAGAAACATATGAATATCACACTTGGCAAAGCTCAAACTAACACATCACCCATTAGGATAAGCTTTCCTCTCAGGTAGAGATAAGCTTTAATACACAAAAACATATGAATATCACACTTGGCAAAGCTCAAACTAACACATCACCCATTAGGATAAGCTTTCCTCTCAGGTAGAGATAAGCTTTAATACACAAATTCTCCCCCTTTGACATCAAACACCAAAAACCATACTCAAGCAAGAACATATGATGATGTCAAGGGACAGCAGGGTGTTAAGGAGGAAAACGACTATCACAACTCCCCCTTACTTATTGAGCATATGCCCAATCAACATTTAGGCAAGATACATATATGCAAAAAGATTAATACTCCCTTTGTACCTTTACCATGTTGTAGTGTACTTCCCATCTTGAAAGTATCTAATCTCTCAAGAGCTTCTTCACACTTGTGCCTGATTCTTTATCCTTACTTTTTCTTGTTGCTAAGACATCAAACTTAGAACAAGTTATAGTATTGGGCACAAGAAGAAACTTCTATTCTCATGATTATCAAAAGATGTCAATTGAAGCGAACTATTACGGCTACCAATTGCAAAGTTCATTTATTATCATGGCTCCATGATATTTAAGCATCTATTATCACCAGATATTATAGAGCATGAGCAATCTAAAGATATGCACTTACTCACAACTTGAGATACCAATTTCTTGACTTACAGAGGTACCCAAGTCCAGATTGCTCCATTTCTTGCTTATCTTCTCTTTTCCACCTAGAGACTATACAAGATCACTCAAGAAACAGTTAGTCTCAAAAGACACACGTTATGTGTGCTCCCCCTCAAGTTGCGCATCAAGTATTTGAATGACTTGCACTTTGCACATTCTAGCTTCCTTAGAACTAGAGGGGATCACAACATACCTTGGTCAAGGCATACTCTACCACTTTCATCACCCAAGGATGCCAATTTGAATATCAAATGAAACGCCACTTAACACCAATTGAAGGCTAAATGAAAGGTTGACTAAATACAGCAATGCACGCCTCAGTGACACCTAAGCCAATTGAATACTCACGGAAGTCTAACATTTACTCAACCTGTACATGCTTCATATTTAACTATCATTGCATATACCAATTGAAGATCAACACAATCATGTATATAAAGCGAAATATCTAAGCATGTCATGATTAAGAAGGTTTCTTAGATGCACAAAAGAAACAACATTTTAAAGGCATAAATTACCTAAACCAAGATATTACCAATTGAAAGACAAGAACATAGCTATGATCACAATGAATGGAATTTCAAGAATATTTAATGAAATTGCATAGCTTCATTTTCCCTACCTTTGCCTTTATGAGAGCACTTGTTATCACCAATTCAGGACTCCTTTTGCTCACACACCTCATAGCTCAAAAGGGCACAACATGGATTTGAAATTCACACAATACTAAACTAGGGTAATCATGTGAACATGGACTAAACAATATGTCATAATTGCACATAGCATGACTTGCAAAAAAAAAGTTACAGGTTTATCCATATACACCAAGAGAGTTAATCGTTGTGGATATAACAAATGAAACAGCTACCCATGAATGATTCAAAAGATATATCCTATATAGCACCAGTCATGATTAAGCAAACATCATTATGATTCATTTAACACAGGCAATCATAAAAGCATAACTACTCCAAAGATAGGTAGCACAACAAGCCAACTTAAGAGCAATACTAAATTGCAATTATGTACTTAAAATACACGGGGTACCGTCCTTTGGAGAGTATGTTGTAGATTCTCATCAAGGTCCTTTACTTGATTCACCAATAATGATTCAGGACCTATACACCTTATTTCACTTGAGATGAACATGGGATTAGTGTTTCACAATAATTCAACCTTGGGTCAATAAACACCAAAACAATTAACAGCTTAAGCATAGAGTTTTAGATAACCGTCTTAATCTCTCCCATGGTCTCCAGTCCATCTCAAGGCACCTGCATGGTCTAGTTAGCACAGTTTGGTACCCATCTCGGGATGGGTCCATAATGATCATGTAAATGTGCCTTTGGTACCCAAATGGCCTTTGTGCTAGTTCTAGGTGATCTCATTATAGATCTAGCACAAGTGTATGATTTGGGTCTCCTAAGCGAATGAGATTGACACACATTCACTTCTTTAGGAATCTTACCTTTATAACATACCTTTGATATATGACCCTGCTCACCACATTTGTAGCAGAAGCGTCGCTCAACCTGACATGACGCTTGCTGTTCGTCATTTTCTTTGGTGAGGGTCATCTTGGAGGATGCACATCCTTGATTCTTCATGACCGGACATGAAGTGATAATGTGGTCCTTATTGTTGCATCCAAAGCAACTTCTTGTCCCTTTATCCTTGTCTTTGTACGGACAGGATGCGATGAGGTGGCCTATCTCCTTGCATTTGAAACACCTCCTTTTTCCTCTTCCCTTTTTGTGCTTGAAGGACATGGAGAGATGATTAGTACAAACAACATGACTAATTGAATTTTTACCTTTTTCCTCGTTCATGTTGATTTCTTCATTTGTAGCTTTGGGAACATTCTTCTTATTGAGCTTAACACTTGCTGCAGTTTTTCCTTTCTCAAGCTTCTTCACCACGCGCCCGTGGATATCTTGAGAGAGTTGAGCTAAGCGTCTTCTCCTTAGTTGTCGTTGCTTCTTATTCCCATAGAATTTCTTTTGTGACCCTAAAACTTGTTGCTCAATCAATGATTGGCTTTCTTTTGAGCAACAGGGGTTAGCACATGATGATATACAATTCAAATGCGCACACGTGCGAGAACGGGGTTCACATGAATTTAAGTTTGAAATTACAACCTTATGAGCAATATTAAGCATGATATGGTCATCAACTAATTCATTATGAGAATAAGATAGCATATCATATTTTTCACCCAGAGCAAGTTTTTCTAAATTTATCATTTCTACTTGATTCTTAAGCATAGAATTCTCAGTTTTAAGTTGAGCAACATCAGATAATACATAATGATTATTTCTTTGCTCAAATAAAATAGATTCATACCGTTGGACCAAATTATCATGAGAGCACTTTAGCTCCTCATGTTCTTTGGTCATCTTCTCCAGGCTGTCGTTGGTTTTGATGAGAGTCTCCTCTAGCCTGAGAAGCGTCTCGCCTTGTTCCTTGTTCCTCCTCAACAACTTAACCAAGAGCACTTTGTCTTCTTTGTTGAGATGGGTGTAGAACCGGCGAATCTCCTCTTATTCCACATCACCGGTCTCATTTTCCCTGTCATTATTATTAGTGGAAGCAATACAGGAAAATGTACCTTGTGGTGATGAAGACTCATCCTCGCTATCATCCTCATATTCCTCCTCATCATCGCTTTCGTCTCCCCTATCATTGTTAGCAATAAGACATTTATAACTAGTGGAAAACAAACCTGTCGGTGAGGTGGATTCATCGTTTGGGTGCCATCGTTCTTGTTCTTCTCCCTTTGAATGGTTGGTATCACAAGTAATATAGGGAGTAGAAGCAGTACAATTTGCCACACAATATTTTACTTTAATTCTATTCCATAAATCATGAGCATCAACAATTAAATCATTACCACTACTCATGATGGCAAAATAAGCACCTCTAGAAAGAGAATCAACTAAGATGCTGCAAGCACGGTGATTGAGAGAAAAACATCTTAGTTCATCATTAGAGGGATTTTTACTAATATCAGATGGAAAAATACTTCTCCTAAAGATCTGTCTCAAATCAGGATCAACACTCATGAAAGCATTATAAATGGAGACAGACCAAGATTTGTAATTTGAGCCATCGTCTAAAAGAAGTTCTACAGTTACCTCTTGTGACGACATCGTTATCTCCGGACGGCTAAGCCCACACTGGAGAGGCCTAGCTTTGATACCAATTGAAAGTTCCCTTTGGCCCGGGAACAGGATCTAGATGTCGCCTAGAGGGGGGGTGAATAGGCGAATAAAAATTATCACTTTCAAACTTAAATCTTACTCTACTCGAAGACAGGATCGCAGTGGAGTGAAGAACCCTTCGAGTAGGTTGCAGTGGAATTGAAGTTCCTGTCTTATGAATATCCTGCACTTCAAGGAAAGCTAGTACCACAAGTAAGTAGTGAAGTGCAGATATATAAGCGAGTAAGACAGAGAGTCAGAGTACAATACAGAACAGAGCACACAGACGCAAGGATTTTTCCCGAGGTTCGGCCAAGCCTGAAATGCTTGCCTAGTCCTCGTTGGAGTTAGCCACACCTGGGCTTGGAGTCTATTTCAACTCCTTCCTCCGTTTGCTCAGATCTGTCAGTATGACAGATAGAGCCTTTCACTATTGAGTGGGGTTACAACAGAACCGCGGCTGCTTACAAACTTCTTGGCAGCACCCCGGCAGAGTAACGATACGCTCAAGACCTTGCTCTAGCTCTAAGCAGCACTTCTCCTCTCTCTTAAGGCTTATAGCTGTGCCTTCTACACAAACTATAGAGTTACACACAAGAGGGAGAGCGAGAATTGATTCGAGTGAAGTCTACACTTGTTGGCTGCGCTTATTGTTTGCTTGAGGCGCCTAGGGGTCCCTTTTATAGGCACAAGGGGCCTAGGAGCCGTTGGAATCTCATTTGGAAGGCAATACTTTCTTTCTGTCGGGTGGCGCACCGGACAGTCCGGTGCACACCGGACACTGTCCGGTGCCCGATTTCTTTCCTTTTATGGCGAAGCCGACCGTTGGCAGTCTTGGAGCCGTTGGCGCACCGGACATGTCCGGTGCACACCGGACAGTCCGGTGCCTCCATCTAGCCGTTGGCTCGGCCACGTGACCCGCGCAGATCGCGCGGCCGACCGTTGGCCCGGCCGACCGTTGGCTCACCGGACAGTCCGGTGAATTATAGTCGTACGTCGCCGGTGAATTCCCGAGAGCGGCCAGTTCGCTAGAGTTCAGCCTGGCGCACCGGACACTGTCCGGTGCACCACCGGACAGTCCGGTGTGCCAGACTGAGCTGCCTTGGCTATACATAGCCAAGCCCTTTGCACCTCTCTTCTTTTCTTCTTCTTTCTGTTTCTAACACTTAGACAAGTATATTAGTCCACAAAACCAATGTACTTCGTATAGAAACATACCTTCTCTTAATCATTAAATCTATAGCATTTCACATGCTTGAGCTTTGATGTTGGACTCATAAATCATCAAGTCGGCTTGACTTGATCTAGATTGACATTACTTGGCTCCAACATCCTGTAAAGGTCACATAGAACATCTCCAAACATAGGAACAACCCAAACTAAAGATCAAGGTGAACTTAGCTCTTTTGGGCTGCTTCCAGTTCTGGTTTTGACACTTGTTCACCTTCTAGTGACCTTGATCTCCTCCTTAGAGCTTGATCTTGAGCCTTATGACTTACACCATATAACTGCAGCTGTTACCTCATTGGCTGTAAGTCACGTCCTTATGTAGTGATCCTTGATGTGCCATAGCTGTTCTCAACTCGATTACCCTTGACTTTGCAAGCCTTCTTCTTCACCCTTGGCTTTGGGTTCCTCAGCCTCCTTGACCTTCTCCCGTGCACTTGGTACCTCGAAGCTCTTCTTGCCTTCGTCCTTGGCTTGATCAGTTGTCTCCGAGCTACGCACCCGAGTCTCACTTTTGCAATGTCCATCTTACTTGTGATGTCCATTATGTATCCATAATCCAGTTCTTGGACCATCACATTTGTTCACTTGAGTTGAACCCTGTAGGCTTTACTTTAAGCACCTGTTCAACACTTAGTACACTTGTTAGTCCTTTAATTGAGTTGTCATCCAAACACCAAAACTCACTAGCGAGCTTTCAACCGGGTGTGACATTCTTTGAGTTCTACGAGATTGAAGACCCTGAGGATCTGTTTGGTGAAGGCAAGTGTCCTCTGACCCATTATGTCCCATTTACTTTATAATTCACTGTCCCGCATACCATGATCAACCTAAGGATTGACTAGCTTTCTATTTATCCTGTCCTTGATTACCTTTTGGGTTATCATGGTTAGCTTCATGCTATTGCCTTACTTTAATCAATGAACATGATGTGAATATTATGATACGATGATGTTATTCCGATGATGTTTCTATGATACTTAGGGGACTCAGGTTGTTTCCTGACTACCTCTCCGTAAGGACCTGTTCGGGGAGTGACAACCCGGGAAAACAGTGCAGCCATGAGGGTGGAATGGGATGCCCTTATCTGATTAATTAGAGGAACCAGAGGAGTAGTTGTGTCGGTACCCTAAAACTAGGGTATCCCTTACTACTATATGAAGACCCAGTACCCACACGTCTATCTTTAGTCACGTGGTAAAGGAGTTGTACGTGGGACCAGACCATGACTCGCCCTAGCCTCGGGCGACTACTCTGGACCAGCAACAGCGCCTGACCCACCACGTGGGTGGCTCCGGGGCCGCCACATGGCCAGAGAAAGTGATATACTCCAAGGCATCAATAGTGAGTCCGGACCCCATGGGAAAGTGCCGGACCCCTGGATATACAGTCCGGACCTCCAAGTTGGTCCAGGACCCCCACGTGTATGGACCGGACCCCTACAATGGGATCCGGACCCCCCCCCCCCCGTATGGGGTCCGGACCACCCACAGTGGGGTCCCAAGACCTTACTTAAGGCCCAGGCGGGGGTCCAGAGCTGACACGTGTCCAGACCTGCTCTGGTGCGCTCCGGACCTATCCACATACACTCCTGCTCCCCGCTCAGGCAGAGCCCCGATGCTGCCACGTGGCATACTGCATGCGGCATAAGCCAACGGGCGGAACCCGGCGTGACGCCTCTGGGCTACGCGCGCCTTCCTGACGGATAAGACATGCGCCTGTCCTTTCCACTGACAGGCGGCATGCTCAATCCACGATACGTGGGCCGCGCAGTTACTCACCATTACTCCCGCATTACTCGTACGGTAACTGCCCATCAATGCAGCATGGATTGCGGACATCAAGACTCCTGTTGATTACTCATGCGATACTATATCAGCATTAGTTGTTCACATATTGTAATTATTCCATTATGCTCCTGGGCCCACATGTCAGGGCTCAGCATCCTTGTATGTGCCTCCCTTAAACTATAAAAGGGAAGGCACACAACGTTACAGGGGACAAGTTCACACGGACTCTCAAGCTCACAGACTCAATCACACTCTAAATACAGCTTACACACAGTGGAGGTAGGGTATTACGCTCTGGCGGCCTGAACCACTCTAAACCCTCGTGTCCTCGTGTGTTCTTCCACCTTCCAACAGACATGCAAACCGCTTAGGCCCCTCCTCATCTTAGGATTAGGGCGGGTGCATTCCGCCACTCGGCCGGTGGATTTCTCCCACCGACATCCAGCAGCAGCAAGAAGAAGGGCGAGATCGGTAGCGCCAACCCACAGGAGATGTAGGAGATGAATAGCACGAACTCCCCGGTGGCGAGATCGCCGAGGGGAGCAGCGCCGGCGCGAATTCTTTTGGCGAGCCCCGGTGCACTCCATCCGAGCAGGTCGCGCACCAGGTTGAGTGCTCCCTCAGACTGGAAACGCTCAGGGTGGCCAAGCGAAGCCATGGCATGTGCGGCGGCGCGAGTGGAGAGCAGAGGAGCACGAAGGCAAAGAGGCGCAAGCGATTGGGAGAGAATGCGAAAAGGTAACTGCTGCACGCGGGGTGATTTCCTTTTTCAAGGAAACCAGAGTCCTTGTTAGGGAAACCCTTCCGCGTGCCCCTCAATCACCGCAGAAAATCTCGCCCGACGCGCACCAAGACAACCTAGTCTATGACATGGGGGCCTGGGTCCACAAGTCATACGGATTGTGCGCTGAACTTCGGGTGCGGAAAAGGCGAACCACCGCGCGCGCCTGTAGAGCGAACCGCCGCACGCGCCTGTAGTGCGCCTCCTTGGGACCACTAGAGAAGACAAACCCAGTCTATGACATGGGGGCCCGGGTCCACAAGTCATACGGTTTGTGTGCCGAACTTCGGGTGCGAAAAGAGCGAACCATCACGCACGCCTGTAGTGCGCCTCCTTGGAGCCGCTGCGGAAAACAGAAGGTAATATTTTAACCAATGCAGCAGCAATGAGGCGCCTCGCGCGTGGCCCGACGAAACCACCAGGCGTGGGGGCCACGGTTCAGTCAGCCGCGGGGACAGATATGGCAGTTGGCGTGACCGAAGGCAGATTGACGGTGAGTGTCAGCAGACGCACTGAAATAGCGCGCCAATCATCAATCGAGCCATGTTGAGGCAAAGTACAAGCTTTGGCCCCACCTGCAGGCTCGCGTCCTCCCATGAGGTGGGTCCGGGGGCCACTGTCGGTACCCTGAAACTAGGGTACCCCTTACTACTCTATGAAGACGCAGTACCCACGCGGCTATCTTTAGTCGCGTGGTAAAGGAGCTATACGTGGGACCAGACCATGACTCGCCCCAGCCTCAGGCGACTACTCTGGACCAGCAACAGCGCCTGACCCCACCACATGGGCAGCTCCGGGGCCGCCACGTGGCCAGAGAAAGTGATATACTCCAAGGCATCAACAGTGAGTCCAGACCCCCATGGGAAAGTGCCGGACCCCTGGATATACAGTCCGGACCTCCAAGTTGGTCCAGGACCCCCACGTGTACGGACCGGACCCCTAGAATGGGATCCAGACCCCCCGTATGGGGTCCGGACTGCCCACATTGGGGTCCAAAGACCTTACTTAAGGCCTAGGCGGGGGTCTGGAGCTAACACGTGTCCAGACCTGCTTTGGTGCGCTCCGGACCTATCCGCATACACTCCTGCTCCCCGCTCAGGCGGAGCCCCGATGCTGCCACGTGGCATACTGCGCGTGGCATAAGCCAACGGGCAGAACCCGGCGTGACGCCTCTGGGCTACGCGCGCCTTCCTGGCGGATAAGACGTGCGCCTGTCCATTCCACTGATAGGCGGCATGCTCAGTCCACAATACGTGGGCCGCACAGTTACTCACCATTACTCCCGCATTACTCGTACGGTAACTGCCCATCAATACAGCATGGATTGCGGACATCAAGACTCCCACTGATTACTCATGTGTTACTCTATCAGCATTAGTTGTTCACATAATGTAATTATTCCATTTTGCTCCTAGGCCCGCATGTCAGGGCTCAACATCCTTGTATATGCCTCCCTTAAACTATAAAAGGGAAGGCACACAATGTTACAGGGGACAAGTTCACACGAACTCTCAAGCTCACAGACTCAATAACACTCTCAATACAGCTTACTGAAAGGGAAATGTGTCCCTGGGCCATTTCTAAGTATTTTGGTGATTTAGTGTCCAACACAAGTGCCTAAGTGTAAAATGGTGGACAAAGTACAAATCAAGGATAAAGGTATGTTTCTCAGACTTAGTACATTGTTTTAGAGACTAATGTATTATGTCTAAGTGCTGGAAACAGGAAAAGACCAATTGAAAATGCCTTGGCTTGAGCAGCCAAGAGTCTGGAGCACCGGACTGTCCGGTGGTGCACCGGACAGTGTCCGGTGCGCCAGGCTGGCTCTGACGAATAGGCTGCTCTCGGGAATTCACCGGCGACGTACGGCTATAATTCACCGGACTGTCTGGTGGGCCGTTCACAGGCGAACTCGTCGCTCTCGGGAATTCACCGGCGACGTACGGCTATAATTCACCGGACTGTCCGGTGAGCCAACGGTCGGCAGGGCCAACGGTCGGCCGCGCGATCTGCGCGGGACATGTGGCCGAGCCAACGGCTAGAAGGAGGCACTGGACTGTCCGGTGTGCACCGGACATGTCCGGTGCGCCAACGGCTCTCGGGCTACCAACGGTCGACTGCGCCATTTTTGGAAGGAAATCGGGCACCGGACAGTGTCCGGTGTGCACCGGACTGTCCGGTGCGCCAGTCGACAGAAGGCAAGATCAGCCTTTCTAGAATGCTCTCAATGGCTCCTAGCTGCCTTGGGGCTATAAAAGGGACCCCTAGGCGCATGGAGGAGGATACCAAGCATTCCTACAACATTCCTAAGCACCAAGACATCAATTTCGCGCATTCGTTTCTTTGTGATAGCATATAGAGCTCTAGTGGAGTTGTGAACTCATTGGTTTGTGTTGCGAGCTCTTGTTGCGACTTGTGTGCGTGTTGACACTCTGATTCTTGTGTCTTGTGTGCGTTGCTAATCCCTCCCTTGCTCCATGCTTCTTTGTGAACTTCAAGTGTAAGGGCGAGAGGCTCCAAGTTGTGGTGATTCCTCGCAAACGGGATTAAGAAAAGCAAGCAAAACACCGTGGTATTCAAGTGGGTCTTTGGACCGCTTGAGAGGGGTTGATTGCAACCCTCGTCCGTCGGGACGCCACAACGTGGAGTAGGCAAGCGTTGGTCTTGGTCGAACCACGGGATAACCACCGTGCCATCTCTGTGATTGATTTCTTGTGGTTATTGTGTTTTATTGAGACTCATCTCTAGCCACTTGGCAATTATTGTGCTAACACTTAACCAAGTTTTGTGGCTTAAGTTTTAAGATTGAGAGGATCACCTATTCACCCCCCCTCTAGGTGCTCTCAATTGGTATCAAAGCCGTTCTCTTCACAAAGGGACTAATCGCCCGAAGAGAGGGATCCTAAGGGGAAGGGTATCGTGATCAACGATAAAGACAAGGAATCTTTCGTCAACGAGCCGAAGGATGACAAGCCTACCGACTCGGGCTCGGGCCATAGACGGAAAGATGGGAAGAAGAAGAAGACGAGGCGCATCAAGGAGATCGTCTACTACGACGACAGCGATGAGTCTACTTCTTCCCAAAAGGACGACGACCACAACGACTACGAGAGAAGGAAGCCGGTCAATTCGAACTTTTCTTTTGATTACTCTTGTATTCCTCAAAGTACAAATGCTCATTTATTATCTATTCCACTTGGTAAACCTCCTCATTTTGATGGAGAGGACTACGGATTTTGGAGTCACAAAATGCGTAGTCACTTGTTCTCTCTCCATCCTAGTATATGGGAGATTGTAGAGAGTGGAATGCAATTTGATAGTACGGATAGTCCCATGTTCATTAATGAGCAAATTCATAAGAATGCACAAGCTACTACTGTTCTTCTAGCTTCATTGTGCAGGAATGAATACCACAAAGTGAGCGGCTTGGATAACGCCAAGCAGATCTGGGACACCCTCAAGATTTCTCATGAGGGGAACGATGTCACCTTGCTCACCAAGATGGAGTTGGTGGAGGGAGAGCTTGGACGATTCGCGATGATAAGGGGCGAGGAGCCAACCCAAACATACAACCGGCTCAAGACCCTTATCAACAAAATAAGGAGCTACGGAAGCACGCGATGGACGGACCACGACGTCGTCCGACTGATGCTAAGGTCCTTTACCGTTCTTGATCCTCATTTGGTGAATAATATTTGTGAGAATCCCAAGTACACCAAAATGTCGCCCGAAGAAGTCCTTGGAAAATTCGTAAGCGGGCGAATGATGATCAAGGAGGCAAGATACGTGGACGACGCATTGAATGGTCCAATCAACGAGCCTCAACCCCTTGCTCTCAAGGCAACAAGAAGCAAGGAGGCGCTACCTAGCAAGGTGGCACAAATTGAGGCGGCCGGACTTAATGATGAAGAGATGGCCCTCATCATCAAAAGATTCAAGACGGCGCTAAAGAGTCGCAAGGGGCAGCCAAGCAAGACCAAGACAAAGGGGAAGCGCTCATGCTTCAAATGTGGTAAGCTTGGTCATTTTATTGCTAACTGTCCTGACAATGATAGTGATCAGGATCAAGGGAACAAGAGGGAGAAGAAGAAGAACTATAAGAAGGCAAAGGGCGAGGCACATCTTGGCAAGGAGTGGGATTCGGATTGCTCCTCGTCCGACTCCGACAATGAAGGACTCGCCGCCACCGCCTTCAACAAGTCATCCCTCTTCCCCAACGAGCGTCACACATGCCTTATGGCAAGGGAGAAGAAGGTATGTACTCGAAACTCTACTTATGTTTCTTCAAGTGAGGACGAATCTAGTGATGAAGATGAAATAGATTATTCATGTTTATTTAAGGGCCTAGATAGAACCAAGGTAGATAAAATTAATGAATTGATTGATGCCTTGAATGATAAGAATAGGCTTTTAGAAAAACAAGAGGACTTGTTGTATGAAGAACATGACAAATTTGTAGAAGCACAAAAATCTCATGCCTTAGAAGTTAAAAGAAATGAAATGCTTTCTTGTGAATTATCTTCCTGCCATGAGACGATTTCTAGCTTAAGGAGCATTAATGATGATTTGAATGCTAAGTTAGAAATAGCTAGTAAATCAACAACTTGTGTAGAAAATGTTGTTATTTGCAATAGATGTAAAGATTTTGATATTGATGCTTGTAGTGAACACATAGCTTCTATTGCAAAGTTAAATGATGAAATGGCTAGTCTTAATGCCCAACTTAAGGCTAGCAAAAGTGATTTTGATAAACTAAAGTTTGCTAGGGATGCCTACACGATTGGTAGACACCCCTCAATTAAGGATGGGCTTGGCTTCAAGAGGGAAGCCAAGAACTTAACAAGCCATAAGGCTCCCATCTCCGCCAAGGAGAAAGGGAAGGCCCCTATGGCAAGTAGTACAAAAAAGAACCATGCTTTTATGTACAATGATAGAAGACAGTCTCATAGGAGTTGTAATGTTTTTGATTCACATGTCTATGATTCTTATTCTATGTTTGCTTCCAGTTCTTCCTATATGCATGGTAGAGATATGCCTAGGAAAAATATTCATCATGTGCCTAGAAAGAATATTGTTCATGTTCCTAGGAAAGTTATGAATGGACCCTCTACAATTTATCATGCTTTAAATGCTTCCTTTGCTATTTGTAGAAAGGATAGGAAGATAGTTGCTAGGAAATTAGGGACAAAATGCAAGGGTGATAAAACTTGCATTTGGGTCCCTAAGACAATTGTGACTAACCTTGTAGGACCCAACAAGAGTTGGGTACCTAAGACCCAAGCCTAAATTTGCCTTGTAGGTTTATGCATCCAGGGGTTCAAGCTGGATTATCGACAGCGGATGCACGAACCATATGACGGGGGAAAAGAAGATGTTCACCTCCTACGTCAAGAATAAGGATTCCCAAGATTCAATCATATTCGGTGATGGGAACCAAGGCAAGGTGAAAGGTTTAGGCAAGATTGCAATATCAAATGAGCACTCTATCTCTAATGTGTTTTTAGTTGAGTCTCTTGGATATAATTTACTATCTGTTAGTCAATTATGTAATATGGGATATAATTGTCTATTTACAAATGTATATGTGTCTGTCTTTAGAAGATGTGATGGTTCACTAGCTTTTAAGGGTGTACTAGACGACAAACTTTATTTAGTTGATTTTGCAAAAGAGGAGGCCGGTCTAGATGCATGCTTAATTGCTAAGACTAGCATGGGCTGGCTGTGGCATCGCCACTTAGCACATGTGGGGATGAAGAACCTTCACAAGCTTCTAAAGGGAGAACACGTGATAGGTTTGACTAACGTGCAATTCGAAAAAGATAGACCTTGTGCAGCTTGTCAAGCAGGTAAACAAGTGGGAGGAGCACATCACAGCAAGAATGTGATGACCACTTCAAGACCTCTGGAGCTGCTGCATATGGACCTCTTTGGACCCGTCGCCTATCTGAGCATAGGAGGAAGTAAGTATGGTCTAGTTATTGTTGATGACTTTTCCCGCTTCACTTGGGTGTTCTTTTTGCAGGATAAGTCTGAAACCCAAGGGACCCTCAAGCGCTTCCTAAGGAGAGATCAAAATGAGTTTGAGCTCAAGGTGAAGAAGATAAGAAGCGACAACGGGTCCGAATTCAAGAATCTTCAAGTGGAGGAGTTCCTTGAGGAGGAGGGGATCAAGCACGAGTTCTCTGATCCCTACACACCTCAGCAAAATGGTGTGGTAGAGAGGAAGAACAGGACGCTCATTGATATGGCGAGGACTATGCTTGGAGAGTTCAATACCCCCGAGCGTTTTTGGTCGGAAGCCGTGAACACGGCTTGCCACGCCATCAACAGGGTCTACCTTCACCGCCTCCTCAAAAAGACTTCATACGAGCTGCTAACTGGTAACAAACCCAATGTGTCTTATTTTCGTGTATTTGGGAGCAAGTGTTATATTCTTGTGAAGAAAGGTAGAACTTCTAAATTTGCTCCCAAAGCTGTAGAAGGGTTTTTATTAGGTTATGATTCAAATACAAAGGCGTATAGGGTCTTCAACAAATCATCGGGTTTGGTTGAAGTCTCTAGCGACGTTGTATTTGATGAGACTAATGGCTCTCCAAGAGAGCAAGTTGTTGATCTTGATGATGTAGATGAAGAAGACGTTCCAACGGTCGCGATACACACCATGGCGATTGGAGATGTACAACCTCCGTCTTCCTCAACTATGGTGCATCCCCCAACCCAAGATGACGAACAGGTACCTCAAGTGGAGGCGCATGATCAAGGGGGAGCACAGGATGATCAAGTTGAAGAGGAAGAAGCACCTCAGGCACCTCCAACCCAAGTTCGAGCGACGATCCAAAGGGATCATCCCGTCGACCAAATTTTGGGTGATATTAGCAAGGGAGTAACTACTCGTTCAAGATTAGTTAATTTCTGTGAGCATTACTCCTTTGTCTCTTCTATTGAGCCTTTCAGGGTAGAAGAGGCCTTGCTAGATCCGGATTGGGTGTTGGCCATGCAGGAGGAACTCAACAATTTCAAGCGCAATGATGTTTGGACACTGGTGCCTCGTCCCAAGCAAAATGTTGTGGGAACCAAGTGGGTGTTCCGCAACAAACAGGACGAGCACGGGGTGGTGACAAGGAACAAGGCTCGACTTGTGGCAAAAGGTTATGCCCAAGTCGCAGGTTTGGACTTTGAGGAGACATTTGCTCCTGTGGCTAGGCTAGAATCAATTCGTATTTTGCTAGCATATGCCGCTCACCATTCTTTCAGGTTGTACCAAATGGATGTAAAGAGCGCTTTCCTCAACGGGCCAATCAAGGAGGAGGTGTACGTAGAGCAACCCCCTGGCTTCGAGGATGAACGGTACCCCGACCACGTGTGTAAGCTCTCTAAGGCGCTCTATGGGCTTAAGCAAGCCCCAAGAGCATGGTATGAATGCCTTAGAGACTTTTTAATTGCTAATGCTTTCAAGGTTGGGAAAGCCGATCCAACTCTCTTCACTAAGACTTGCAATGGTGATCTTTTTGTGTGCCAAATTTATGTCGATGACATAATATTTGGTTCTACTAACCAAAAAGCCTTGTGAAGAGTTTAGCAGGGTGATGACGCAGAAATTCGAGATGTCGATGATGGGCGAGTTGAACTACTTCCTTGGGTTCCAAGTGAAGCAACTCAAGGACGGCACCTTCATCTCCCAAACGAAGTACACGCAAGATTTGCTAAAGCGGTTTGGGATGAAGGATGCCAAGCCCGCAAAGACGCCGATGGGAACCGACGGACACACCGACCTCAACAAAGGTGGTAAGTCCGTTGATCAAAAGGCATACCGGTCTATGATAGGGTCTTTACTTTATTTGTGTGCTAGTAGACCAGATATTATGCTTAGCGTATGCATGTGTGCTAGATTTCAATTCGATCCTAAGGAGTGTCACTTAGTGGCTGTGAAGCGAATTCTTAGATATTTAGTCGCTACGCCTTGCTTCGGGATCTGGTATCCAAAGGGGTCTAACTTTGACTTGATTGGATATTCAGATTCCGACTATGCTGGATGTAAGGTCGATAGGAAGAGTACATCGGGGATGTGCCAATTCTTAGGAAGGTCCCTGGTGTCGTGGAACTCTAAGAAACAAACTTCCGTTGTCCTATCCACTGCTGAAGCCGAGTACGTTGCCGCAGGACAGTGTTGTGCGCAACTACTTTGGATGAGGCAAACCCTCCGGGACTTTGGCTACAATCTGAGCAAAGTCCCACTCCTATGTGACAATGAGAGTGCTATCCGAATAGCGGAAAATCCTGTTGAGCACAGCCGCACAAAGCACATTGACATCCGGCATCACTTTTTGAGAGACCACCAGCAAAAGGGAGATATTGAAGTGTTTCATGTTAGCACCGAGAACCAGCTAGCCGATATCTTCACTAAGCCTTTAGATGAAAAGACCTTTTGCAGGCTGCGTAGTGAACTAAATGTCCTAGATTCGTGGAACTTGGATTGATTCATAGCATACATGTATTTATGCCTTTGATCATGTTCCTTATGCATTTCGTTGCTTACTTATGGTGCTCAAGTTGTACAAACACTCCCCGGACCTCACAAGTCCTTTTTGCAAGTGATGCACATTTTTAGGGGGAGCTGTGCTACAACTTGACCCTTTGAGACTAACCATGTGCTTGAGTTTGCTTGTTTTAGTCTCAAAGGAGGTTTGAAAGGGAAAAGGTGGACTTGGACCATGAAAGACTTCCACTGCACTCCGATGAGAGGGTAACTTATTCCAAGTTCATCTCATGCACTCTTATTGCCTTTGTATTCTTATTGAAGATTTTGGTGAGGCAATGGGGTTATAGGGCCAAGATTGATCCCGTTTTGGTGCTTGATGCCAAAGGGGGAGAAAATAAAGGCCAAAGCAATAGATGGATCAGCTACCACTTGAGAAATTTAGAAAATAGTAGATTAGAGCTTTTGGTTTGTCAAAACTCTTTTATTGTCACTCTTGTCAAAAGTTGGCTTCTTGTGGGGAGAAGTGTTGATTATGGGAAAAAGGGGAGTTTTTGAAATCTTGAATCAATTTCTCTTGGAATGACTCTCTTTATGTCTTAACATGTGTGTTTGACTTAGAGATACAAAATTTGAGTTTGATTTGCAAAAACAAACCAAGTGGTGGCAAAGGATGATCCATATATGTCAAAATTGAATCAAAACAATTTTGAGTTCTTAGTTGAATTGATTTTGTACTTGTTCTACTTGCTTTATGTTGTGTTGGCATAAATCACCAAAAAGGGGGGGATTGAAAGGGAAATGTGTCCCGGGGCCATTTCTAAGTATTTTGGTGATTTAGTGTCCAACACAAGTGCCTAAGTGTAAAATGGTGGACAAAGTACAAATCAAGGATAAAGGTATGTTTCTCAGACTTAGTACATTGTTTTAGAGACTAATGTATTGTGTCTAAGTGCTGGAAACAGGAAAAGACCAATTGAAAATGCCTTGGCTCGAGCAGCCAAGAGTCTGGAGCACCGGACTGTCCGGTGGTGCACTGGACAGTGTCCGGTGCGCCAGGCTGGCTCTAACGAACAGGCTGCTCTCGGGAATTCACCGGCGACGTACGACTATAATTCATCGGACTGTCCGGTGGTGCACCGGACTGTCCGGTGGGCCGTTCACAGGCGAACTCGTCGCTCTCGAGAATTCACCGGCGACGTACGGCTATAATTCACCAGACTGTCCGGTGTGCACCGGACTGTCCGGTGAGCCAACGGTCGGCAGGGCCAACGGTCGGCCGCGCGATCTGCGTGGGACATGTGGCCGAGCCAACGGCTAGAAGGAGGCACCGGACTGTCTGGTGTGCACCGGACATGTCCGGTGCGCCAACGGCTCTCGGGCTGCCAACGGTCGACTGCGCCATTTTTGGAAGGAAATCGAGCACCGGACAGTGTCCGGTGTGCACCGGACTGTCTGGTGCGCCAGTCGACAGAAGGCAAGATCAGCCTTTCTAGAATGCTCTCAACGGCTCCTAGTTGCCTTAGGGCTATAAAAGGGACCCCTAGGCGCATGGAGGAGGATACCAAGCATTCCTGCAACATTCCTAAGCACCAAGACATCAATTTCGCGCATTCGTTTCTTTGTGATAGCATATAGAGCTCTAGTGGAGTTGTGAACTCATTGGTTTGTGTTGCGAGCTCTTGTTGCGACTTGTGTGCGTGTTGACACTCTGATTCTTGTGTCTTGTGTGCGTTGCTAATCCCTCCCTTGCTCCGTGCTTCTTTGTGAACTTCAAGTGTAAGGGCGAGAGGCTCCAAGTTGTGGTGATTCCTCGCAAACGGGATTAAGAAAAGCAAGCAAAACACCGTGGTATTCAAGTGGGTCTTTGGACCGCTTGAGAGGGGTTGATTGCAACCCTCGTCCGTCGGGACGCCACAACGTGGAGTAGGCAAGCGTTGGTCTTGGCCGAACCACGGGATAACCACCATGCCATCTCTGTGATTGATTTCTTGTGGTTATTGTGTTTTGTTGAGACTCATCTCTAGCCACTTGGCAATTATTGTGCTAACACTTAACCAAGTTTTGTGGCTTAAGTTTTAAGATTGACAGGATCACCTATTCACCCCCCTCTAGGTGCTCTCACTTACCCACAGTGGAGGTAGGGTATTACGCTCCGGCGGCCTGAACCACTCTAAACCCTCGTGTCCTCGTGTGTTCTTCCACCTTCCAATAGACAGGCAAACCGCTAAGGCCCCTCCTCATCTTAGGATTAGGGCGGGTGCATTCCGCCACCCGGCCGATGGATTTCTCCCACCGACAAGTTGGCTTCGTCGTAGGGCCGTCAATGGGGTCTGGCCACAGTACTTGCTCTACCGTGGCTGGTTGCAGAGGTTCTTGATTTGGTTTTGTTAGTCACCCTTCCTTTGGGGAGGTGTACTGTGTTTATCAAACTGGAGAAACCTAACGGGCACCTATGACCTCTGGGAAATCTTTGTAAAGGCTACGTAGTGAGACCTTGCTAGGTCACCTTGGTAGTGATCAATGGAGAGTCATGATCTCCGGGCAGAATGGGAATCACGACTTGTGGGTAAAGTGTGCGACCTCTGGAGAGGGTTAGAAACTGATATATCAGCCGTGCTCATGGTTATGAGTGGCCTTGGGATCCTCTTTGATTAGAGATACGGATGGTTCGAGATACAATGGTTTTATTTATGGTTTTGGCTCGATGATGATAATGTTTTTCCTCGATGGGGAAATGGTTCACGGATTTGGTTATATGATAAAACTTGGCTTCCACTAATAATAAATACCTGACCAACTAAAAGCAACTTCTTTGAGCTTAACTCAGGTAAAGAAGAAGGTGTCGAGGCGGATCTCCAGGAGTTCCAGGACTTCAACGAGTTCGAGGATTATGCTAGCGACCTCCCACAATCAGCTGCCTGTGGTAGGTTAATTTACGTTGGCTACGTTTCGATTCTGTGTACTTTGATTTATATTATGTAAATGACTCTAGTCTTTAATATTACTACTTACTCTTTATTGTTATTCGAGGCATTGTGCTATGATGAGTCATTTATGTAATCGCTATGTACGTGAGTTCTGATCGTGGCACATACATGGTTCGCATTCAGTTTACCTTCCAAAACTAGGTGTGACAAGCGTGCACGTCGTGCAAAGGACGCAATAGGGTAGAACCCTGATGCTTTTCGCAAGGGCAAATTGCCCTGTTGCACTTAGTAGTCTAGGTGCTTATATGATGTTATGTAGTAACAAACTTCTTATTATGTATTATTTAGTATCGAACAATGTTATATAGTAATGAACTACCTATTATGGATTCAAATTAGGCACTAAAAGCAATTAATGAAGACGACTTAAAGCAATTAATACAGAGAATCAACACACTTAAAGCAATTGATACAGAACAGTTTTCTAGTAGTTCATATACCAATGAATGTTGTATAAATGTTTACAGTTAGTTTTACTCAAGAACAAAATCATATAGAACAAAGGATTATAATTAATATTTACATATGCATAAGGACATCTGAAGAAACATCGGCCTCCATCAATCCCCCTCTCGACGAACATATGCACCAAGCAATCCTCACCATGCATGCACTTCGGCCAATCTTCTCTCCTGTTATCGTAAGACCTAAGTCGAACCTTCTTATTGAAATCACTTTTACTTTGTACTGGAAATTCATATGCTGCTTCCTCAAAATAATTGGGGCCAAGTGGCCCATCATAACAAATTGGAGGTCCCTTCCCCACACCCTTTGCTCCTCATTTCTAGAACCCTTTCCTCAAGATGACCCTGAAACCATTTTAGCTGGTGACTTCCCTTTGTATAACACAATGAACCAAATGGTCACGTATAAATAGGCCAATGTCAAGGTGGTATGTGTTATGAAAATGCTAGATGTTTCTGAAAAGGCTAGGTATTTCTAAAAAGGCTAGCTACTTCTAAAAAGGCTAGATACTTCTGAAAAAGCTAGATGCTTCTAAAAAGGCTATGTACTTCTAAAAAGGCTAGATGTTTCTGAAAAGGCTAGATACTTATGAAAATGCTAGATATTTGCCTCTCATTAATCCATGTATTTTGTTTAGGGATGTACTCATAATGCATGACTGGATTTGCCGCCTTCATTGCATTGAGAAGAACAGGCGACTGCTCGTACCTAGACTCCCAGTCCCCATATATCATCTTCCAAGCACATTGCTTAGCCCTCCACGCTTTGCCATATGTTATCTTGTATCCATCGTACACATTCTCCACAATTCGCATGATCGTCATCACCTTCATATTTAGTTCTGACTGCAATATTCCCATATGTCGCTTCCCAATGAGGGTAGAGGTCAACTGGCGATTCTTCATCATTAGCTCATGTCCAGCACAATTGTGTGAGCCCACAATTTTTGTTATCTTCCACTTTCCGGTGATCTTCTATATCATAGCACTGACCCTCCATGGACACTGGTCCTTGTCACATACAATAGCGTATGCCGCTTCTCGTTTGAATGAAGCACCCTATACGACCTCTTACGTAAGATGGCATAATGTTGCAACCACATCTTCAAGGCATTTAGGTCCTTGAAAACCGGACCCATTTCGATCATCATGCTAGGACCCGCCTCAGGAGCATCTAGCAACCCATCATCCCTCCCTTCTGCAAAGGCGTCATGAGATAGACTCAGATCGCTGAACTCATGCACTCTTGGATTCTGGTGCTCTGGAATAACATGCTTCAACATCTCAATATCACTATGTGTAAGTTCACCAACCGAACGGTTATCATCTGAATCAGCGGCCATAGCAAAGTCATAAGGCTCCTCTTCATTCCTAAACTCAGGACTATTGGATGCAATAATTCCATCTCCACAATGGATATGTGTTCTGATCGTAGGATCAACCAGAACATCAGGAATGTCTCCTGCAACAAGGACCAACAAAAGAATAAAATGGTAGCAATGAAAAGAACAAAATAGGTATGCTCGAAAATGATCGGCTACAACGAGACTTACTGCAAGGGTCCCTGCCAAAGTGATACCCTCGGTAGAATCTAGGTGGAGGTAATGAGTTCCACAATCATTTGTAGGCTCACTTAATGGGATCATATTGGGGGCAGATTGAGCATCATGCACAGTTGGCACGACCTCAACACCACGATCATAGTTTTCATCTTCAAGGCGAGAGGCAACTAACAAACGTCGTACCACTACCTCCATGACTTGCTTTTGTGTCTTCATAGCTGATTTAACATAATTATCCCACTCTCACTGACACTCAATTGGGATGATAAGTCTTTGCACGCTGGGTAGAGGACCTACGTTTAGCACCCCATCAACGACGATGTCATCAGCATCATGACAACAAATCTTCTCCTTAGCCTTAGCAACCACCTCATTAAAGGAGGGTCTATCATCGAATATCACAGCCACACGTTGCATGTCAACGAACTCAGCATTTCCATAACGATCTTATTCCACGATGCATCCATGGTATATGCCCAAAAAATTGTCCATCTATTTGAAATACAAATTCAACGTTGAATAACCAATTGTGATGGTTAGTGCATAACCCCATCCACTATGACTAACTAATACCTAACTATAAACTACCTAGTACCTAATAAATAATTGTAAACTAATACAAGATAATAACTAACTAATACCTAACTACAAACTACCACCACACGGTGGATTAACAATTTATCAATAATAACAAACTACTAACTACTAACGATTTACTCACTATTAACCATTTACAATAATAACTACAAATCAATAAGTACATGGAGAGCGGGTTACCGGGCGGTGGAGAGTGTGGCCGGCCAGGGACCAGGCGGCGAGTGGCGGCTGCGGGCGTCGAACGGGGGCGGCAGTTTCATCAAGTTTCTTGGTGCATGCTTCACTGATTCTGATGCATGTATGGCTGGATCCATTTTTAGGTTCTTCCTGATGACATCCATCGAGCATTGCTTGTTATTGTGGAGTGTTGCATGAAGCGAGATTATCTAGCGGCAATGGACCAATACATCAAGCTGGCAATCGGGAATGCACCATGGCCCATTGGAGTGACTATGGTTGGCATCCATGAGCGTTCTGCCCGAGAGAAGATCTACACAAACAGCGTTGCCCACATGATGAATGACGAGACCACTCGCAAGTACCTTCAGTCAATCAAGAGGCTGATGACGCTTTCCCAGCGGCGTTACCCTGCACTGCCCTCAAAATCAGTGGAGTTCAACAGCCTGGCAAAAGGGAGTGACCTGCAGGTAGGGATGAAAACGGTTGGAAACGGTCGGTAAACACTAAAACCATTACCGTTTTCATATTTTTTATCGGAAACAAAATCTAAAACGGTAACTCCGGAAATGGAAACGATATCGGTATTTTGGAAACATCGGAAATGAATGTTTGGTGCGGAAAATACACTAGTAACGGTCAAAATCTAAAATATGATCGGTAAACATATCAAACTTCACAATACAACAAAGTTGACAAAACATCACAAGGACCACAAGTTCACAATTCATGATATAACAAGTTCACAATATAACAAGTTCACAAGGATCACAAATTTATAATATAAAAAGTTTACAAAGATCACAAGTTCACAATATAACAAGTTCACAATATAACAAGTTCATAAATATCACAAGTTCAGAGACTCAAAGTTCACAATTCACAATATCCACTCGATCTAGCTGACATGACATGCTTACTTATGAAATATTTTTTCCTCACATAAAGAGTTTTTCACAACCTCATAGGAAAACCCTAAAACCTAGTGTGTGGAAAAGATAGACTGTCGACTCTATATCATTATATATTACTAACACATAACATGTATATAGAAAAGGGTGGATTCGTTCAAGAGACCAAATCGTTAATCCCAACTGCCTTCCAACACCATATATCCCAAAAAATCTTAAGGCGTCCAAAAAAATACAAAAATAAGTTATCCTTATCTAGAGACGTATAGGCGAAGCGAAAAATCACATGCTGGAAAATTCCGAGATACAATTCCAAAAAATTTCGAGACAATTCCAGAAAATTCCGAAACACAAATCCGGTAATTTCTGACAAAAACCGGTAACCGAAGGAAACGGTCGGTAAAACACCAAGCCGATTCCGATACCGATTCCGATAGACAATTCCGAAAACCGATTCCGTTTTCGAAAAATACCGTTACTGACGAATCCGATCGAAAAATATCGAAATCGGTTTCTGGAATTTCGAAAAATTCCGAAACGTTTTCATCTCTACCTGCAGGCGCTTCTATCGGAAGAGAATGATTCGGTTAAAGCTTCTGAGGAAAGGCTCCGGTTGATGCCAGCATATGCCTTCGCAGACTAGATTGGATTACAAGTAGAGCTTGAGATGCTTGTGTAATATCAACAATCAATCCTGCCTGTTTTTTTATCTTTTTTTTCTTTTTCTGTTTGTACATGCTAATTAAATCGCTTTATCGCGACATCTGGTCGGTCGAAGTTTTTATTAATATGTCAGCCAAATTGAGAACCAGTTTTTACTATTTATCATCGAGCAACAGCCATGTTTACCGTATTAATCAATTTTGGTGCTTGTGTGATTGTGTGAGTACCGCAACTGACAAGATCTGGAAACCATACTGCATTTATCGCATGGTTGTAAGTTCAGTCACCACACCACGATAAACTAAAGTCGCAGCCTGTAATCTATATCTATACTATACTTAAAGCATCAGTTTCAACGATCGTCCCGTGTCATATTTTTACAAATAACCCCTTACAGCTATTTCAAATTAACCCGCTGCACGCCTATAGATGGTCAAACGGCGGCCCGGCACGGGCCAGACACCCGCGGGCCACAACTCTGGCTCAGGATATACGGCACGGATTTTATGATCGCGCGATCTAATCCAGAGCGCTCATCTACTAACTGACGCATCGGATCAGCCCAGATCAAAACATTGCAGGGAGGTCACCATCGCCAAATCCTGACCACACTTTTGACATCAGACGGCTGTTGTGCATCTTCCATCTCTCGCCCCAATCTCACGCCCCGCGAGATAGACATGGGAGCAGCCGAGGGCCACCATGGCGCATAATCCGGCAGCAACGCCGCGCTGGCGCACGCCCGAGCACTAGCCCATCCGCGGCCGCACACAAAAGAAACGGAGACAGTGTCAACACAGGCGGAAAAGCACTCGCCGATGACAAGCTGGCTACGACGCCGACCATAGTTCGCCGCGACCCTGCGATGAATCTCGGAACTAAGAGGAAAATCCGCCCAGGCTTCGGTGTTCTTCAACGCTTCGGTGAATCCCCGAGCACCAGCATGCCCAGGTACTACACTCCTATCTCACCCAATTTCTTTTTCTCTCTCCCTGTACGTACCACGGTGGCACCCTTTTCCTGGTGCCGTGGTTCTTTGAGATGGCTTGATATGAAGATCTTTCCACTTTTCATTTGGTCTCTTTATTTATTTATTTTATATTTTTTTCTTATCCAATTTTGCGCTTTACAAATCCTACACCCTTAACAGAAATCTCGTCCTCGAGATTAGTAAGAAAAGGGATATAAAAGGATTGGTTTTTAATTCAATTTTTAGTCTATAATTTGTTCAAAAATCCAGAGTCTCATTTTTTATAGTCAATAGTGGGTGATTAGGAGAGCATAATATCCAACTACTTATTGTATGTAGGATATAAGAGATGGATAGGTTAGGGCAAGAATAGCCAGGGGTAAGAAAGTTTATGGTGAGGAAGAATTCCGTGTTGGGTGGTAATGCATCAAAAGATTGAGTTTAACTTCTCTCCTTCCTTGACGAGGTTGATCTTTTCTTTTCCGGTCTTGGTCTCGTTTATTCGAGGTTAACCTTCTTCTTGGGTCTGATTTAGGGACCATCGGTCGTGGTGTTAGATGCTATTATCTGAGTTGAGACAACAATTACGAGTACATGGGGTAGGTAGATTATAGACCAGGCTGCGACTTTAGTTTATCGTGGTGTGGTGACTGAACTTACAATCATGCGATAAATGCAGCATGGTTTCCAGATCTTGTCAGTTGCGGTACTGATACAAGCACCAAAATTGATTAATACGGTAAACATGGCTGCTGCTTGATGATAAATAGTAAAAAATAGTTCTCCAGAATTTGGCTGATATATTAATAAAAACTTTGATCGACCAGATGTCGCGGTAAAGGGATTTAATTAGCATGCACAAACAGAAAAAGATAACAGAAAAAAAAAAACAGGCAGAATTAATTGTTGATATTACACAAGCATAGATCTACTTGAAATCCAATCTAGTCTGCGAAGGCATATGCTGGCATCAACTGGAGCCTATCCTCGGAAGCTTTAGCCGAACCATTCTGAACCGATAGAAGCGCCTGCAGGTCACTCCCATTTGCCAGGCTGTTGAACTCCACTGATTTTGAGGGCAGTGCAGGGTAACGCCGCTGGGAAAGCGTCATCAGCCTCTTGATTGACTGAAGGTACTTGCGAGTGGTCTCGTCATTCATGATGTGGGCGACGCTGTTTGTGTAGATCTTCTCTCGGGCAGAACGCTCGTGGATGCCAACCATGGTCACTCCAATGGGCCATGGTGCATTCCCGATTGCCAGCTTGATGTATTGGTCCATTGCCGCTAGATAATCTCGCTTCATGCAACACTCCACAATAACAAGCAATGCTCGACGGATGTCATCAGGAAGAACCTAAAAATGGATCCAGCCATACATGCATCAGAATCAGTGAAGCATGCACCAAGAAACTTGATGAAAGGCTGTAATGAAATCAGTTGTCAACGGTATAAACATAATCAATATTCAGATGAGCATCAGTATTAATAGCACAATTTAAGCAACCAACAGATGAAAATTGCATAAGAATCAATACCTTCTTTCTGCAGAACTCAAACAGCGGGCTGAGATACCGTGCACACTGCTTGAATGTTGCAACCATGGACTTCCCCTTTGCTGTCCGCTTCTCTAGCTCAGTCATCTCATCCAATTCCTGGTTCCACTCATTAAGCAGCTTCTTAAAGAACACCAAGATCTTGTCTTCATTGCAAAGCTCCTCAAACTTGGTCCTCATCCTCTTGGAGTCCTTGTCTGCGTCAGCATCATTGCCGCTCCCCTTGGCATCCCTATCATCTGCACCGCCTCCGGCAGCACCCCCGTCGCCACCATCAACACGCTTGCTCTTGCCCTTGGCGTAGGTGTCCCTCCCGGCCTTCTGCCGCTTGCGCATCTCGATCATGTCGCGGAGGAAGTCGTTGGTCTGTCCCTCGGTCATGTCGATGTCGTCGATGACGCCGAACTTGAGCACGAGCTTGAAGCGCGCGAGGCGGGCGTCGTCGTCCTCCCCGAACAGCGTGACGGGCTCGCGCAGCACGCGGAGGCGCCGCACCACCTCGTGCCGTGGGAGGTCGAGCTCGTCGATGCGACGCTCCTCGGAACCGGTAGCAGCTGCGGCGGAATTCGCGGAGGGCGCCGACGTGCCGGCCTTGGCGAGGAGCTGGCCGTGCTCGTCGCGCCGCTTCTGGAGCTGCTTCTGCTCCAGCTCCGACCGCCGCACGAAGCCCTTGCCCCCGAAGTCGGCCGTCGCCGCCTTCCGCTTCTTCTCCAGTTCCCGCTTCAGCAGATCCATTACGTCCGCCACCCAGTTCGGCTTCGATTCTCCGAGAGGCGGTATTTGACAGTTCCCGCAAATAGAAGAGGACTCGACTCGACTTGGATCGTGTTGTGGTGGCCTTGTGGGCAGACTTTATATGCAAGCAAGCGTGCAAGTCCGTTCACCGGCTAAAAATCCGGATATAGTTGTAGCTAACTAATTTAACGGTTTTGGAAAATAACCAACCTCAAATCTATCCATCTATCTATTCATAATATATCCATCTATCTTTTGATAATCTACCCGTCGGACACTCGGACTACTTGTTGGGATAATAGCTGTAGAAGGTTGGGGACGTGCTTGTTTCTGTGCATTAAATTAAGACATGGTTGCCCACCACCCTGGGGCACTTGCACATAGCTTGGCCTACACGTGCACGCAGCTCCCAGGTGGTTGTCTCCCGCTTCGTCTTTTTTGCAATTTAGTTTTTTTTTTATTTTCACAAATATACATTTTTCAGTTTCATTTCAAAAAATGAATCTCTACCTCGACGTCACCACTATTGCCGTCGAGCTAGAACGAGTCGGCGCCAATTAAATTAGCGTGTATATGTTACAGTCGACGCCTACGTGTACCTGACGTGGTACTAACTCGGTGCCGAGGTCAGTGCCATGGATCTCGGCGCCGACCTCCGTGTTTATAAATATCTCACTTCGGTCGTCAGTTCTTTGTAATCATTTCTCTTGTACCAAACGACCAATATGAACCTAAATCAGCGACTTGAATCCATTGTTCATGTGTATCAAGGTAATCTCCCTCCATTTTTTTGGTCTTTTGCTATGTCTGATTAATAGGGTTAGGGTTACCGTTTGGGAATCATTTTTAGAATCATTTTTTATTGTCATATTATTGATTTGTAGGATGTCTAGGCGTGGTAAATCTGCTAAACAAAGGTAAGCGTTGTATTAAATGTAATAACTAATATTTGTGAGTCTTATAAAATTTATCGAAATTTAGGAAGGGTCCATTGACCGAAACTGCCTTCGACCCGCTTCCTTTGCCAACTGGTGTTTCAGTGCCTATGTGTTTTTGTGGTGATCCTTGCAAGGTTGACAAGTCCGAGGATCATGACACCTATCGACAGAGGTATTGGATGTGTACTAACTATGCATTTGAGCCAACGATTGTTCAGCGTCGGATGAATTTAATGGTGAGAATAATTTTTTAGTTAGTTCACAGCTTTCATACGAAGTGGTGCATGTTTTGTTTTGGTATTAATCATCGCATGTTTTGTAGACTCCTCCACCGCTCTGTGATTTTGAGCAGTGGATTGACATAGAAATCTCACATAAAGACAAGAAGTGGTTGAAGAATCTTAAAAAGTGGGATACAGAGGACAAAGAGAGGATAGAGGAAAGACGAGAGAAGCTTGCGATCGAGCAACAATCGGTAGACAAGCAGGAAATGAGGCATATTGCTGAATGCAGGGAGGAGAAGGAGAAGAAGCTTGAGCGTGCACGTCGTGCAAAGGACGCAATAGGGGAGAACTCTGATGCTTTTTGCAAGGGCAAATGGCCCTGTTGCACTCAGTAGTCTAGGTGCTTATATGATGTTATGTAGTAATAAACTTCTTATTATGTATTATTTATTATCGAACAATGTTATATAGTAATGAACTACTTATTATGGATTCAAATTAGGCACTAAAAGCAATTGATGAAGACGACTTAAAGCAATTAATATAGAGAATCAACACACTTAAAACAATTGATACAGAACAGTTTTCTAGTAGTTCATTTATCAATGAATGTTGTATAAATGTTTATAGTTAGTTTTACTCAACAACAAAATCTTATAGAACAAAGGATTATAATTAATATTTACATATGCTTAAGGACATCTGAAGAAACATCGGCCTCCATCAATCCCCCTCTCGACGAACATATGCACCAAGCAATCCTCACCATGCATGCACTTCGGCCAATCTTCTCTCCTGTTATCGTAAGACCTAAGTCGAACCTTCTTATTGAAATCACTTTTATTTTGTACTAGAAATTCATATGCTGCTTCCTCAAAATAATTGGGACCAAGTGGCCCATCATAACAAATTGGAGGTCCCTTCCACACACTCTGCTCTCTCATTTCTAGAACCCTTTCCTCAAGATGACCCTGAAACCATTTTAGCTGGTGACTTCCCTTTGTATGGCACAATGAACCAAATGGTCGCGTATAAATAGGCCAATGTCAAGGTGATATGTGTTATGAAAATGCTAGATGTTTCTGAAAAGGCTAGGTATTTCTGAAAAGGCTAGCTGCTTCTAAAAAGGCTAGATACTTCTGAAAAAGCTAGATGCTTCTGAAAAGGCTATGTACTTCTAAAAAGGCTAGATGTTTCTGAAAAGGCAAGATACTTATGAAAAGGCTAGATATTTGCCTCTCATTAATCCATGTATTTGGTTTAGGGATGTACTCATAATGCATGTCTGGATTTGCCGCCTTCATTGCATTGAGAAGAACAGTCGGCTGCTCGTACCTAGACTCCTAGTCCCCATATATCATCTTCCAAGCACATTGCTTAGCCCTCCACGCTTTGCCATATGTTATCTTGTATCCATAGTACACATTCTCCACAATTCGCATCATCGTCCTCACCTTCATATTTGGTTCTAACTGCAATATTCCCATAAGTCGCTTCCCAATCAGGGTAGAGGTCAACTGACGATGCTTCGTCATTAGCTCATGTTTGGCACAGTTGTGCGTGCCCACAATTTTTGTTATCTTCCACTTTCTGGTGATCTTCTATGTCATAGCACAGACCCTCCATGGACACTGGTCCTTGTCACATACAATAGCGTAACGCTGCTTGTCGTATGAATGAAGCACCCTATACGACCTCTTATGTAAGACGACATAATGCTGCAACCACATCTTCAAGGCATTTAGGTCCTTGAAAACCTGACCCATTTCGATCATCATGCTAGGACCCACCTCAGGAGCATCTAGCACTACAGTAAACTAACAAACATCCGACGGCCTCCTTATCTCCGACGGCCTCGTACGACGCCGTCGGAGATAAGGTTATCTCCGACGGCCACAACAGGCGCTCGGACATAAGCCTTATCTCCGACGGCGTCGTACTCAGCCGTCGGAGATAAGGTTATCTCCGACGGCTTCGTACTGAGCCGTCGGAGATAAGGCTTTTTAACGTGGATCCGACCCGCGCGCCGTTCATTTCACGCGCGCGCGCGCCTGCTGTCTCTCTCCCCGACGCCGCCGCCGCCGCGCACAGTTGCCGCCGCCCGCCCGCCGCCGTGCTCCGGCCGCCCCGCCCACCGCCGTGCTCCGCCCGCCGCCGTGCTCCGTGCCCGTGCTCCGGCCGCCCGCCCCCGGTGCTCCGGCCAGTGAACCGGCCGCCGCCGCCGCTCCGTTCGCCGGTCGCCACCGCTCCGTGCTCTACCCCGTGCTCCGGCCGTCGGCCCCGTGCGCCCGCCGCCCGCCCGTGCGCCCGTCGCCGGCCGGCTCCCCACGCCCACTAAGTGAGTATACTTAATTAGCAATTTTGTTTATTAAAATTGTATGCTTGTATTAATGTATTTGATTAGAATTGTATGCTTGTATTAATGTATTTGATTAGAATTGTATGTATGAATGCATTTGATTGTTTAGTTTGTTATGTCCGACGGCCAAAATTTGATTACGTAATTAAAGTAGCTTGTTTTAGTTTATTTAGTGGTACTTTAGATAATTTAAATTTTTAATTTCCGAGGGTAATTATTATGCCCTCGGAAATAAGGTTATTTTATATGATTTGTCATCTATAATAATGTTATTTCGTATGTAATATTGTATTGTGGTTTATTAGTTTAATTATTTAATAATGCACGATGATTATAGTTAATCATAGTGTATCGTAGTGTGAACAAACGAAACCTAGGCGTCACCCGTTTCGGCCCAACACACCTTACAAGCGACGCATGTGAGGTATGTTGGGCCGGAATTGTCCCTTTATTGGACAGCCTCGGGGTGACCGACAGAGTCCGTGTTTATGACAAAAGCATGTGCTCCTGCTTAGTTTCGGCAGCATAACCTCTCTGTTCTCCAATTGCACCATTTTTAGGCGTGCGATTGGAGAACAGCGGGGTTATGCTGCCGAAATTTCGCACGACCACATGTCTTGTCATAAACACGGCCTCGTCGGTCACTCCTGGGTGGGTTTAGGACCTATCCTTTCCTACAGATTTAGGGGCGTGATTTCTTCGTAAAAACGGATGGTCCGTGCATTACTTATCTAATTAAGTTAACGTCTCGTATCTAGTATGGAGGAGAATCGTCGATGGATGTATGAAGGTTGGAAGAAAAGAGGTGCTCTATCAAGTGAGTGGGTTGCCAAGACTGATGCTTTTCTCGACCATGCTTTTGCTCGGTCAGAGACTGGAACCGATGTTAGGTGCCCTTGTAGCAAGTGTCGGAACATTAATTTCCTTGACAGGAGGACTATGTCTATACATATTTGCAAGAACGGTTATATGCCAGGCTATGAGGTGTGGGTGCACCACGGTGAGGACCCACCTCCTCGTACTGTATCGGAAGTTCAGTCACATGAAGAGGAGGACTACGATAGGATGGAAGAGATGCTTGACGATGTACGCCATGAGCTTCTAATCGTCGATTCGGAGAACCCCGGTCAACCCACCGAGTTTGAGGATCCAGCTACACCTGAGGTTCAGAAGTTCTTCGAGCTCCTTAAAGCTGCCGAAGAGCCATTGCATGAGCACACAAAAGTGACCGTCCTTGTATTTGTGACTCGACTTATGGCTATTAAGTCTAAGTTTGCATTCTCAAACAACTGTTACAAGGAACTTTTGAACTTGATCAGTGATGTACTTCCGGAGAATCACAAGATGCCAAAGGACATGTATCAGTCTAAAAAGCTGTTATCTGGCCTCGGTATGGACTACGAAAAAATCGATGTCTGTGAAAATAATTGTATGCTTTTCTGGAAGGAGACCGCAGGTGAGAAGGAGTGTACTGTATGTGGTGAGCGTAGATTCGTTGAGGTTGAAAACGACGATGGTTTGACCGTGACTACGAAGATTGCACGTAAGCAGCTTCGTTACATGCCTCTTATACCTCGGTTGAAACGTTTGTTCATCTCCAAGAATACAGCCAGACACATGAGGTGGCACAAAGAAGGGGTACGTGAGAATCGAAATGTCATGGTGCACCCAGCTGATACAGATGCATGGAAGGCACTAGATGCTTTTGATTCCAGCTTTGCTGATGAAGTGAGGAATGTTCGCTTCGGTTTGGCAACAGATGGTTTCTCGCCATTCAATCTAACTGCAACGTCGTACTCATGTTGGCCCGTCTTTGCTGTTCCATACAACCTTCCACCAGCTCTTTGCATGAAATATGAATTTATTTTCTTGTGTCTTGTAATACCTGGTCCGGATCATCCTGGAACAAAGATCGATGTGATGATGAGGCCCCTGATTGAAGAATTGAAAATTTTGTGGGCAGGAGTCGAGGCGTACGATTGTTACAAGAAACAGAAGTTCAACCTGAGAGCCGCGTTTTTATGGTCTATTCATGATTTTATGGCTTATGGTATCTTTGCTGGATGGAGTTGTCATGGGATTTTGACATGTCCGATATGCGTTGAAGACACTTCATGCTTTCGACTAAAGTTTGGTGGAAAGATATGTTACTTCGATTGCCATAGATGTTTTTTGCCAGAGGATCACCCGTTCAGGTTCGATAGGAACGCTTTTAAAAAGGACACGATTGTGACGAGGGGACCACCCAAGCGTCTAAGTGGTCCAGAGATTCTCGCGAGACTTAATGATTTGAAACTAAACGAACATGGAAATCGTTTTGAAGGTTATGGAACCGAGCATAATTGGACTCACAAATGTGGTCTATGGGAACTCCCTTATATGAAAGCCTTGATTCTAATGCATAACATTGATGTCATGCACCAGGAACGAAATATGGGTGAAAGCATTATCAGCACTTGCATGAATATCACTGACAAAACAAAAGACAACCCTAAGGCAAGGAAAGACTTGGCCTTAATCTGTAGAAGACCAACTATGGAGATAGGAGAGAATCAGAAGAAGCCACGTGCTCCTTTCAGTATTAAACCTAAAAGGAAGAAACAATTGATGAAATGGTTGAAAAACTTAAAGTTCCCAGATGGTTACGCCGCGGGCTTTAGAAGGTCTGTGAATTTGAAGACGGGCAAGTTTTCTGGGTTGAAGAGTCATGACTACCACATAATAATGGAAAGACTCCTTCCTGTTATGTTTCGTGGTTTTGTAAAAAATGATGTATGGAAAGCATTAGCGGAGCTAAGCTACTTTTATAGACATCTTTGTGCCAAAGAAATAAAGAAAGAGATGATGGAGAAGCTTGAGCAACAAATACCGATTTTGGTATGCAAACTTGAAAAACTATTTCCACCAGGTTTCTTCAATCCGATGCAACATCTACTTGTTCACCTACCATACGAAGCTAAGGTAGGAGGTCCTGTGCAATATAGATGGATGTATCACATCGAAAGGACACTAAAGAAGCTACGTGCAATGGTTGGTAATAGGAGACGAGTTGAAGGGTGCATCGCTGAAGAATTCAAATATAAAGAGATAGCATCGTTCACGGGCTTGTACTTTGCAGAGGAACACAATGTCAATGCCCATACGTTGCGGTATCATGTCGACGAGCCCCCTATCAGTGATATTGAAATTTTTCAATGGAGGGGCAAAACTGTAGGACCCAGCACAACATACTGTTTCACCAACGACGAATGGAAGACTGCTTTACTCTACATGTATAACAACATGGAAGAGATGAGTCAGTTTCTCCTGTAAGTGTAAACTTTATTTTAGTCATTGCCGCTAGAATTTTTGTTGTGAGACTAAAATGTTTGTTTCCTTGTACTAACAGGGAATTTGATTCTCAAAATTGCATCTCTGGCTGTGAACGTGACCAGATTCGTCGAGAGGGAAAAGATGGGGGACTTAATTTCTTGTGTTGGTTTCGAGATTATGTAGATAAAAATGACAATATACACCCGGACCTTCGACAATTATCCCTAGGAGCAGTAACTGGCAGATGTTATGGTCGGTATGATGTCAATGGTTTTAGATTCCGTTCCACAAGGTTCGAAGATGATCATCCTCTAGCAGCCACGACAAATTCCGGAGTTGTAACTAGAGCTGTCGATGATGAAGGGAAGGTGACTAATTATTATGGAGTCATTAATGATATAATCGAGTACAAGTTTTTTGGAGATAAACAACTCAAAGTGGTGTTCTTTGATTGTGATTGGTTTTCTCCAAACTCAACGCGAGAAAATCAATATGGCATGGTGGAAGTCAAACACAACGACAGATTAAAAGGCCACGACACTATAATCCTTGCCCACCAATGCGAGCAGGTGTATTATATGACATATCCATCTAAGAAAAAGGGTTTGGTTGATTGGAGGGTAGTGTACAAAGTTAATCCTCGTGAACGACTATATGCTCCTGGTGATGCTGGTTATGTTGAAAGTCAAATCGAGCACGAAGTGGGGGCTGCTGAGATTTTCCAAGACGAAGAACTTACAAGCACGTTTAATGTACAAACTGAAATGTTGGAAGAATCTTTATTAGGTGATCAAAATGATGTAGAGGTTCCTCCAAAACGAAAACGAGTGACGAGAAAGAAGAAAGCTACTTGGCGTCCATTAAATCGACGAAAGCAACTAGATCCTGATTTTGATTACGATTACGATTGACGAGTATGGAACATGATTTTATTGCATATTTTATTATTTTATTGCATATTTTATGATTTTGTTGCATATTTTATTGTCGATTTATGTACTAACTTGTTGTTGTTAAAATAGGATGTCAAAGAAAATGAAGTCTTTTGCTCGTAGTTTGCTTGGGACGAGGAGTAGCTCGAGGAGCAGCTCGAGGGGTGAGGATTCAGTTTTTCAGGGCTCAGGTTCTACCATGAGCAGACGGAGAGCGCTGGCAGAACATTTGCCTCCACAAGATGTAAGTTAGTTGTTAAATTACATTATTTGAGTTACTTAATATTGTATGATGTACGGTATTTGTTTCATAGGATGCTGAAATTGAGGAACCAGTGGTAGAGGATCATGCAAGAGATGATGTTGAAGATGATGGTGGAGATGATGGTGGAGATGATGCTGGAGACGATGCTGGGGATTCTGGGGCTGGTGGAGATTCCGCAGCTGGGTCTGGAACTTCTCGAGTTAGGAGAATGAGGAAGCTGCATTTTGTTGGACCACCTCCAGAGCTTCCACCCGAATCTCGGGTTTTGATAAAGCCTAGTGGAAAGTGAGTGACATGTCTTTGCTTAAATGTTATTGAAAGTTATGTTTTAATTTCCACATTGTGTATACTATTTCCAGGTCTTGGATCGACGACTCGTTCACAGGCACAGGACACTACAGGCAGGTGAACATGGTGCTTGGTAATCTTGTTCGTCTGCACTGGCCTGGTGTTGTGACTTTGCCTACTGGCGAGTCTGTCCCCGCCACCACTTGGGAGCATTATCGCTATGGTGTCTGTAGAACGTTTGGCAACACACAGGCACTAGTTTGGGATGCATTCTGGGTATGAATTATTTATACTATTTTAGTTATTCCATACATGTTTGCTTTTATGATAACACTAATTTTTTTTGCAGAAACGGTACAAGTTGCCGGACGATGGATCATATGATATGAACGCTCGTTACGTGTTTGAGTATAACGCGAACGATGTCGTTGCAGATGCAATGTACTATGCACGAATTCAGGCTATAAAGGCATGGTACAGAGCAAATCCTGATGATCGACCGATGCCAAATACCAAGGCCGAGTGGTCATCAATTTACTTGACGGAGGAGCAATACCTAGAGGTAAACAGGTTCTTGCCTCTCAAATTGCACGAAGCCATGTATTTGCTTGCTTTATTTAAAAAATTTCATGTAGGTGTCGGTGCCGTGGATGGCCACCCGATCGGAGGGTTATCGGGCATTGTGCAGATGGTGGGCTTCCCCTGAGTTTCGTGCCATTTCCGAAAAGAACAGGGGAAACCGTGGGACCGAGTCGTTCCACAACTACGGTGGTGATGGTCATGTGCGCTTGGCTAAGCGAATGGTAAGTCACAGTTTGTTGTAACTTTTGAATTACATAGAAATGTGTCATTGTAACTTTTATGTACAGGAAGTCAAATCCGGTCGTACGCCCACGGATGTGGAGGTGTATATGCAAGGGCATAGGGGTTCTGATCCTCAGAATCCTGATGTGTTATGCACTCAGACGGCCACCGACCGTCTAGTGAGTTTTTGATACTCTATTATGTGTTTGATATTGTTTGCAAGGGCATATATAGGGGTTATGCACTTATATTTGATATTGTTTGCCTCCAGGCTTCGTATGGGGAGGAGATGGTTCAACGCCATGGGCAGGAGTACGATTGGAGGAGCCAGCCAATCGACCCTCAGGCAGCATATGCTAGCGGAGGAGGACAAGCCCACGGACGGTGAGATTATTTAATTTGGATTACAAAATTGGCATCATATGCTTGCGATTCAACTGAGGCATGAGTTACTATACTAAGTGCATGGTTCACTCTTGTAGGTTGGGTATTTTTGATTCTACGATTGATTCCAGAGAGCTAAGACGCCGTGGACGACAGTCCACATCGTCGTCTTCACAGTCGTCCCGTTCACGATCATCCGCCCACGACATAGAGATGGCAGTGTTGCGTCAACAGGCAGAGTACCATCAATCAGTCTTGAGGGAACAATTGGAGTACCAGAGGCAACAATCTGAGTACCAGAGGCAACAAGCCGAGTACCAGAAGAAGAGGGACGAGTATTATGCAAACCTCCAGGCCCAAAATCAAGCTCTTCTCTCGGTAAGCTGAAGTAACATTTTGTAGCTTATTTTGCAAAACACTTGATGTGTATCTTATTAGCTCAACAATGACTTGTATATAATTTGTAGCAACTAGCCCAACAAGCGGGCGTCCCGATGCCGACATATGGGATGCCGCCTCCGGAGTTTGCACTGCCAATGCCAATGTTGGCGCCTCCACCACCGCCTCCGCCTCCGTCACAATTCCCTATGGTATGTACACATATGCGTGTGTGACATGTTCATAGATGTCTTATGTGTTTAAATGAACAATTGAGTGGTTACTATTTCATGTGCTTGTGTTATAGGGATTTCAGACACCACCCGCTTCAGTTGCCGCACCTGGAGATGGGTCTGGTCAGGACGACCCAACACATTCGTGGGTGAACAATCTTTTCAGCACGCATAGTCCAGCCGGAGGAGGTGGCGATGGATATGAGTGATACTG
The DNA here is from genome assembly GCA_029449295.1 of Zea luxurians. Classification (NCBI taxonomy): domain Eukaryota; kingdom Viridiplantae; phylum Streptophyta; class Magnoliopsida; order Poales; family Poaceae; genus Zea; species Zea luxurians. Next base: position 111,104,282 of record JAOPSE010000010.1, read on the forward strand.
ATGTAAAACACTTGTTGCAACCTTTCATGTGAAAGCCTATCCGTCGAATAATGTTCATTTTGGAGTTTGGACAACTATGTTTATGTAAACACTTGTTGCAACCATTTGGAACTATGTCGTCATGTTAAATTTTGTGAATGTGAATGCTTATGTGATTATATTTGTGAATGTGTATACTTATGTGAGTATATTTGTTAATGTGAATGTGTATATGTGTATGAAATCTGTTTTGTATTTGCAAATGTCAGATTTTTTAAATTTCAGATTTTTGTGCAATTTCTGAAAAATATTATGTCCGACGGCTTAGAGTAGGCCGTCGGACATAACATAAACATTATGTCCGACGGTTTAAAACCGTCGGAGATAAGCTGTATGTTATGTCCGACGGCTTTAAACCGTCGGACATAACAGCTGTGGGCCCAGGCGACGGGTAAAACGGTTACGCGGCCTTATGTCCGACGGCTCGATAGGGCCGTCGGATATAGCGTATGTCCGACGGCTGCCGTCGGATATAACGCTATTTCCGACGCGTTATCCACGACGGCTTAAAACCGTCGGAGATAAGCTAATGCCGTCGGACATAGCTTATCTCCGACGGTCCAAGTCTTATGTCCGACGGTTTTAGCCGTCGGAAATTTTGGCGTTTACTGTAGTGTAGCAACTCATCATCCCTCCCTTCTGCAAAGGCGTCATGAGATAGACTCAGATCGCTGAACTCATGCACTCTTGGATCTCGGTGCTCTGGAATAACACGCTTCAACATCTCAATATCACTATGTGTAAGTTCACCAACCGGACGGTCATCATCTGAATTAGTGGCCATAGCAAAGGCATAAGGCTCCTCTCATTCCTAAACTCAGGACTATTGGATGCAATAATTCCATCTCCACAATGGATATGTGTTCTGATCGTAGGATCAACCAGAACATCATGAATGTCTCCTGCAACAAGGACCAAAAAAAGAATAAAATGGCGGCAATGAAAAGAACAAAGTAGGTATGCTCGAAAATGATGATCGGCTACAAAGAGACTTACTACAGGGGTTTCTGCCTAAGGGATACCCTCGGTAGAATCTAGGTGGAGGTCATGAGTGCCACAATCATTTGTAGGCTCACTTAATGGGATCATATTGGGGGCAGATTGAACATCAGGCACGGTTGGCACAACCTCGACACCATGATCATAGTTTTCATCTTTTGGGCGAGAGGCAACTAACAAACGTCGTACCACTACCTCCATGACTTGCTTTTGTGTCTTCATAGCTGATTTAACATAATTATCCCACTCTCGCTGACACTCAATTGGGATGATAAGTCTTTGCACGTTGGGTAGAGGACCTACATTTAGCACCCCATCAACGACGATGTCGTCAGCATCATGCCAACAAATCTTCTCCTTAGCCTTAGCAACCACCTCACTAAAGGATGGTCTATCATCGAATATCACAGACACACGTTGCATGTCAACGAACTCAGCATTTCCATAACGATCTTGTTCCACGATGCATCCATGGTATATGCCCAAAAAATTGTCCATCTATTTGAAATACGAATTCAACGTTGAATAACCAATTGTGATGGTTAGTGCATAACCCCATCCACTATGACTAACTAATAACTAACTATAAACTACCTAGTACCTAATAAATAATTGTAAACTAATAAAAGATAATAACTAACTAATACCTAACTACAAACTACCACCACGCGGTGGAGTAACAATTTACCAATAATAACAAACTACTAACGATTTACCCACTATTAACGATTTACCAATAATAACTACAAACCAATAAGTACATGGAGAGTGGGTTACCGGGCGGTGGAGAGTGTGGCTGGCCAGGAACCAAGCGGCGAGCGGCGGTTGCGGGCGTCGAACGGGGGCGGCGGCCGGTGGGCGTGGGCGGCGGGTCGGTGGCGGCGTGCGGGGAGGCGCCGATGGGTGGCGGCGTGCGGCCGATGGACGGGCGGCACGCCACGGGCGAGCAGGTGGGAGGCGCCGGCGGGTGGCGCGTGGGCGACGTGCGACGTGCGGGAGGGGCTGGGGCGGGCGGGCGCGCGGCGAGCAGGAGGCGGGATGGGGCAGGCGGTGGCGGTGAATGAAGTGGAGGGAGAGGAAAAGATGGGTACCTGGTATATGTGGGGTCGACGCCAAGATCTATGGCGCCGACCCCTCGGCGTCGACCTACCGCCACGTCAGCGCGCCACATCAGCAACACGCAACACCAATTTAAGTGGCGCCGACTCGTTCTAGCTCGGCGCCAATAGTGATGGCGTCAAGTTAGGGGTCCATTTTTAAAATGAAACTGGAAAGGGTGTATTTGTGAAAATAAAACCCAAAAAGGGCTAAATTGCAAAAAAGATGGAGTCCCGCGTACGTAAAGCCTGGCGCCCACGCAAGCGGCGGCCTGGGAAGGTCAGTCAACTGGTGCTCGTGCAGTTGTCCGACAGCTGAACGGAGAACGATGCACTTGAGATTTGTTTGCCGTCACGAGAATAGAAGAGGAGAGGAGGTGTCGTACTCTATTAGTCGACACTGATTTTGGTCTAGGGTTGACGTTGGGGTTGTTTTCGGGCCTCAAATTTTATTCAGTGGGCCTACACGCGACTTGCTGTGGCCTAGGAATTTTAGCGAGCTAAATCAAGTGTAATTTAGCTGTTTTAGCGGGCTAATAGCATATATTAACGGCTAAATACGTTTAGCGCTAAACAATGATTAACTTATTCCTAACCTTCTCCAACGGATATATCCGGATATATCTGCCGCTATAGCCAGCTATTTAAAACATTGCTCGTGATGCAGCGGCAGGGGCGACGTGGCCAGAGATAGAGCCGTCAGTGCCCCCTGCCGCCGCACTGCTCGTTATCTGGCCATTGTCTAGGACGTCGAGGCCGTCGCCGCCGCTACCGCTGTTCGGCGAGATGGCCACCGACTTAGCTGCAACCGTGTTGCTCGCACCTGCTGCTAGCTCGTCGTACATAAAATGATGATATTGGGCACGTCAGGACGTTGCGGCATACAAAAAAAACTTTGCGAAAGTAAAAAAACTTCGTGAATTCATATGGTGCTCGAAGCATATTGATGCAGCACATGTCGATCTGATGATGCAGCCGGGGTTACATCAATCTGTATATCTAGTGTGGAGGCACTGAGGCAGCGAATTGATCCCTCACACGTACGCTATCGATGTTTAGTGTCCGACCGCACACCTAGGGATACCCTTGCGGTGCTTTTGGGTAGGACGGTGCTGTTGATTGTAGCTCAATGATTCGTGCTTGGAGCACGAGAGAGGGAGAGACAGGTGTTTTTCTGCAGGTTCGGATCGCTTTGAGAGGCGTAATACCCTACTTCCTGGGGTGGATCTGTATGTGGTTTGTTACAAGTGGCGTCTCATGAATGGAGAAAGGCCAATGAGATAGATGAAAATGGTGGGGTTCCCTCTGGGCCTTATATACACGACCGTGTGGCACTCCTTACATACATGATGATCACATATCTCCTAATTAATAGCGAACCGACTTAACTAATCTCTCGAAAATGTCACCGACTCATCACTGATCCACCCTGACATTCGAGGGTGCCAGGCGCGGGAAAGTCGGACGGTTTCTTGCGATAGTGCATGATTCGATAGACTATCTGGGCTCGAGTCCATCGCCTTTTCGGACTGACCCATTCCACTAGTAGTCTTCGCCCAGCCCACGATGAGATGGCCTTGCGAGGAAACTGGCCCGAGGCCCCGCGCAAGGATCTTTCGCCTTCTAGTGGACCCGGAGGATATCTGTCCCCCACATAAGCACACGTAGGACGAAACTTTGGTGCCATGTACGCATGATTGCATATGCATGTAAGTCAGGTCATATGATGTAAGACCGCAACCCATTAAAAGCAAGCCCTGCTAGCTATTTGTCTACGACATAAATTTGGAAGCATCAGTTTCTAATGTCTAGGAATCTCAGATATAATCATTAATCGATTCACCGCCTCCCTGTCGAACATAAGATAAATCAACTAATTCCAATTCATACTCCCCAAAAAAGAAATGCTCGTGGAACTTATTCTCTAAATCATTCCATGAATTATTGGAATTAGGAGGTAGAGCCGTGTACCATGCAAAAGCAGTACCAGTAAGGGATAAAGAAAATAAACAAACATAAAAGGCTTCCCTACCGGCCAATTTGCCTAGTTGTGCTAGGAACTGGCATATGTGTCTGTATGTGCTTTTATCGCATTCACTAGAGAATTTGGAAAACTCTGGTATCCTAGTCCCCTCCGGGTATGGGATAGTGTCAAACCGATGATCATATGTCTTTTGTATGATTGCCCCAATCTGACCACACTTACTCCAATCCTTTCTCAGAATAGTTCGGCCATTTCTTCCCTAATTTTTCCACAATGTCCTATGGCAGTGGCCCTTAGGATGTGGGGCTCATTTGGCCGAGCATTATTATGCTGACCTTCTTGCCATGCTCGATCGAAAATGATGTTCGACTGATCGCATGGTGTGTTGAGGCTTTGATATATAGGGGGAGAAATGTATTGATATCGTTAGGGCCAGACGGTCTAAGAGTAGATTTGGACGATCTGGTCACATCCACTATCAGTCGATCTGTCAAGCAGGGACAACGATGGTGGTGTTTGCCCTAGATATGAATTCATTGCATACAATACAATAGCTGGGGCTGCAGATTCCCATTTTCTACTGATGTATTAGGTGCAGGTATCCTATTACTAGTTTCGCACGACAGAAAACTCGGAGCAACGGATTTCTCAAATGTGTGTGTTAAATTTCTAATTGTTTCTTCCAACTCTCCAATCTATTGTTTTATTTGATTTTGCTGCTGATCTTGTCGGGTACCGTAATTAGGGGTACCCCCAACACTCTTAATCATGGCTGGTAAACACCCTCAGACCAACTGACGGGCGCGGTTCAAGTCAAGGCTTCGTCTACCCCAGGGACGCAACCTCGCCCGAGCCCAGCCTCGGGCAGGAGCAGTAGTCCCAGACGAGTTCACGCCTCGCCTGAGGGCCTCCTCAGGCAGCGGGCACCCCCTCGGCTCTCCCGAAGCCCGGCTCGGGCAGGCTTCGTTGTGAAGCAACCTTGACCAAACCGCCTCACCAACCGACCACATCGCAGGCGCATTCAATGCGAGGATCGCCTGACACTGCACCCTGACACACACGCCCCAGTCAGCCAGGCCGAAGTGACCGCAGTCACTTCGCCCCCCTTTACTGTCCTATCTGAAAGGAAAACAGCGCCGCTCGCCCCGCTCCGGCTACTGTGCCAACCACCCAGGCGAAGCTGACAACAAGTCACGATCAACCACCGAGTTCGGCCTCGGGCGCAACAGGAAGCTCCGCCTCGCCTGACCTTAGGCTCCAGCCTCGGGAGGAGGTCTCCGCCTCGCCCGACCTCAGGCTCCAGCCTCGGGAGGAGGTCTCCGCCTCACCCGACCTCAGGCTCCAGCCTTGGAAGGAAGTCTCCGCCTCGCCCGACCTCCGGACTCGGCCTCGACCTCGGTCTCGGGAGGAATCACATCCTCACCCGACCCCGGCCTCGGCCTTAAGAGAAGTCTCCGCCTCACCCGACCTTCGGCTCGGACCGACCGCACCACAAGGGATACATCATTACCCTATCCCTAGCCAGCTCAGGCTACAAGGAACAAGACCGGCGTCCCATCTGGCTTACCCCGACGACGGTTAATGATGGTGCCCTGCGTGCAACCATGACGCCGGTGGCTCTCAGCCCCTTACGGCAGCAAGGAGACGTCAGCAGGATCCTTGTCGCACTGCTAGCTGTGCTCCTACAGGGCTCAGGTGCTTCTCCAACGGCCACGCTATCACGCATATAGGGCTCAAGCTCTCCCCCGACAGCCACGTTGGCATGTACATCGGGCTTAGGCATTTCTCTGCCAGACACGTTAGCGCATTGCTACGCCCCTCATTGTACATCTGGACCCTCTCCTTGCATCTATAAAAGGGAGGTCCAGGGCCTTCCCACAAATGAAGGAGGGTTCTCGCGCAGAGGGGACGGCGGGCTGACGAACTGGCTCTCTTCTTCCCTCTCGCGACGCTTGTAACCCCTACTACGAGCGGCACCCCCGGTGCGAGATAATACAAGTCCCCCATTTGTGTTCCTTCTCGCGCCAACCCATCTAGGCTGGGACACGCAGCGACGACAAATTCACTAGTCGGTTCGGAGGACCCCCCTGGGTCCGAAACGCCGACAGTTGGCACGCCAGGTAGGGGCTTGCTACGTGTTAACAATCACCTTCCCGTTGAGTTCCAGATTGGGAGTCTTCAGCAACCTCTTCAGCCCGGGACGGTGCTTCGCTTTGGGAGTCTCGAATTCATGTCTCTCGACGGCAGCTACGACATGGTACTCCTTCCCGCACAGCACTACAACAGCGACGGTCGTCAGCTCGCCCGGCGGCGATGAACTCGACGACGTCTTCCCCCCATGGAGGAAGAGGAGCATCTGCGTTCGCCTCGCCACCCTCCTCGCCGCAGGAGGAGGAGGCGGTGCAACCGTGGCCAGGCAGGAGGCAGCACCTCGTCGGCTGTCGCATCGGAGCGAGCCGACAACACCGGCGCCCCAGCGGGGGACATGCCGGGCGTCGTCCTCGTGCCCGGGACAACGACGGGTGTCGCTTCCCCGCCATACGCCGACGATAAGCGAACTGACGACGCCAGCACTCTCGCGAAGGACCTGCTAGGCGTCACCCTCGTACCTGAGATAACAGTGCGCTCCGACGCGACATCACCACCATCTATCGACCGAGAGGTACCGTCCGTATTCCACCCTATGCCCTTTCGATTTAGTTTCGATCCGCCAAGCGACCCCGCTTCGGTGACCGTTTCGCTAGGGTGTATCCTGATCTCCCAGGATACCATATGTGGTCATCCTGGGACCGACTGACGACCGTCTCAACCTACGGGCCCCCGGGTTCCGAGGAAGAGGATGGTCCCGACTCTGGTTGGGATTTCTCCGGACTACATGATTCTGGTGCCATGCGAGACTTCATGACCGCATGTGACTACTGCCTCTCTGGTTGCTTTGATGATGGCCATAGCCTTGTTAACAAGGTTTATGGCCCGAGTCGCGAATGTTTCCACGTCGATCTGGGGGATCTCGACGAAGGCAACCACCTTGGTATGCCGGAGAATGACCCTAGGCCTGCGTCTCGTGTTGACATCCCGCGGGAGCTAGCTGTGGTCCCAGTCCCTGTGGGGGGTCAGGACACACAGCTCGAGCAAATCCGCGAGATGTAGGCCAAGCTCGACGAGGAAGCAGGGCGACTTGTGCAGCTCCGGCAAAACATCGAGCAGGAGCGGGCAGGTCAGGCACTCGCCGGAGGAATGTGTCATCGGCCCCAGGAAGTCCAGTGTCATGTCGTTGACAATGTCAGGGCAGCACTGCCCCCGGCCGTCAGCGAGACCGGCCAGAACCTGGCTGCAGCAGTGATGCTGCTCCGGATGATGCCGGAGCCATCCACCACCGAGGGGCGGTGTATCCAGGGCGAGCTCAAGAACCTCCTGGAGCATGTCGTGGTTCGACAAGCCGAAAGCTCTGCCTCCCGAAGGCGAGGGTGCCCCTCGGAGCATCGCGCAACACCCTCCCGACACGTGTCCCGACAAATGCGGGAGGCCTCGGTTCACACCGAGCGTACACGGGACAGGACACCTGCCGCCCCGGACCGCCTCGGCAACGCGCAACACCGCCATGACCGTCGAGCCCGCCTCGACGAGAAGGTGCGCCGAGGCTACCATCCCAGGCGCGGAGGACGCTATGACAGTGAGGAGGATCGGAGCCCTTCGCCCGAGCCACCCGGTCTGCAAGCCTTCAGCCAGGCCATACGTCGAGCGCCGTTCCCGAACCGGTTCCGAACCCCGACTACTATCACCAAGTACTCGGGGGAGACGAGGCCAGAGCTGTGGCTTGCGGACTACCCGCTGGCCTGCCAGCTGGGAGGGACGGACGACGACAACCTCATCATCCGCAACCTTCCCCTATTCCTCTTCGATGCCTCTCGGGCCTGGCTGGAGCATCTGCCTCCTGCGCAGATCTCCAACTGGGATGACCTGGTCGAGGCATTCGCTGGGAACTTCCAAGGCACGTACGTGCACCCTAGAAACTCCTGGGATCTCCGAAGCTGCCGCCAGCAGCCAGGGGAGTCCATGTGAGAGTACATCCGACGGTTTTCGAAGCAGCGCACCGAGCAGTCCAACATCACCGACTCAGATGTCATCGGCGCGTTCCTCGCCGGCACCACTTGCCGCGACCTAATGAGCAAACTGGGGCGCAAGACTCCCACCAAGGCGAGCGAGTTGATGGACATCGCCACCAAGTTCGCCTCTGGTCAGGAGGCGATCGAAGCCATCTTTCGGAAAGACAAGCAGCCTCGGGAGAGGCAGCAGGAAGACGTCCCCGAGGCGTCCGCCCAGCGGGGCACGAAGAAGAAGGCCAAGAAGAAGTCGCAAGCCAAGCGCGACGCTGCTAACACAGATCTTGTCGCTGCCGCCGAGCACAGGAACCCTCGAAAGCCTCCTGGAGGGGCTAACCTGTTCGACAAGATGCTCAAGGAGTCGTGCCCCTATCATCAGGGTCCCGTCAAGCATACCCTCGAGGAATGCGTCATGCTTCGGCGCTACTTCCATAAGGCCGGACCCCCCGCGGGAGATGGCAAGGGCCAAGACAACGACAAGAATGAGGGCAACCAGGAGGAGGAGTTCCCCGAGGTCCACGGCTGTTTCATGATCTATGGTGGGCAAGTGGCGAACGCCTCGGCTCGGCACCGCAAGCAAGAGCGCCAGGAGGTCTGCTCGGTCAAGGTGGCGGCGCCAGTCTACCTAGACTGGTCTGACAAGCCCATCACCTTTGACCGAGGCGACCACCCCGACCGCGTGCTGAGCCTAGGAAGGTACCCGCTCGTTGTCGACCCTGTCATCGGCAACGTCCGGCTCACCAAGGTCCTCATGGACGGAGGCAGCAGCCTCAACATTATCTAAGCCGGGACCCTTGAGCTCTTGGGGATCGGTTTGTCCGTGATCCGGGCCGGTGCAGCGCCCTTCCACGGGATCGTCCCCAGAAAGCGCGTCCTGCCCCTCGGGCAAATCAATTTGCCCTTCTGCTTCGGGACTCCCTCCAACTTCCGAAAGGAAACCATCATGTTCGAGGTGGTCGGGTTCCGAGGAACCTACCACACGGTGTTGGGGAGGTCGTGCTATGCCAAGTTCATGGTTGTCCCCAACTACACGTATCTCAAGCTCAAGATGCCGCCACGTACCGCCACGTGTACGAATGCGACGTGGAGTGCGTGGAGTACACTGAGGCCCTCATCGAGTCTGAGGCCCTCATCACCGACCTAGAGCGCCTCTCTAAGGAGGCGCCCGATGCAAAGCGACACGCCGGCAACTTCGAGCCAGCTAAGGCGGTCAAATCCGTCCCTCTCAACCCCGGCAACGACGTTGGCAAGCAAGTCCAGATCGGCTCCGAGCTCGACCCCAAATAGGAAGCAGTGCTCGTTGACTTTCTCCACGCAAACGCCGAAGTTTTTGCGTGGAGTCCCTCGGACATGCCCGGCATACCGAGGGATTTCGCCGAGCACTCACTAGACATCTGAGCTGGGGCCCGACCCGTGAAGCAGCATCTACGCCGTTTTGACGAAGAAAAGCGCTGAGCCATCAGCGAGGAGGTCCACAAGCTACTCACGGCAGGGTTCATCAAAGAGGTATTCCATCCCGAATGCTTAGCTAACCCTGTGCTTGTGAGAAAGAAAGGTGGGAAATGGAGGATGTGCGTTGACTACACCGGGCTGAACAAAGCATGTCCAAAGTTTCCCTACCCTCTGCCTCGCATCGACCAAATTGTGGACTCCACCGCAGGGTGCGAAACCCTATCATTCCTCGACGCCTATTCAGGTTATCACCAAATCAAGATGAAAGAATCCGATCAGCTTGCGACTTCTTTCATCACACCTTTTGGCATGTATTGTTATACTACTATGCCATTTGGCTTGAGGAATGCATGGGCCACATACCAAAGATGCATGAACCACGTGTTCGGAGAGCACATCGGCCGAACGGTCGAGGCTTACGTCGATGACATCGTTGTCAAGACAAGGAAAGCCTCCGACCTCCTCTCTGACCTTGAGGCGACGTTTAAGTGTCTGAGAGGGAAAGGCGTGAAACTCAATCCTGAGAAGTGTGTCTTCGGAGTCCCCCGAGGCATGCTCCTAGGGTTCATCGTCTCCGAGTGAGGCATCGAAGCCAACCCGGAGAAGATCGCGGCTATCACCAACATGGGGCCGATCAAAGATTTGAAAGGAGTGCAGAGGGTCATGGGATGCCTTGCGGCTCTGAGCCGCTTCATCTCACGCCTTGGCAAGAAAGGTTGCCTCTGTACCGCCTCTTAAGGAAGGCCGAGTGCTTCACTTAGACCCCCGAGGCTGAGGAAGCCCTCGGAAACCTTAAGGCGCTCCTTACAAATGCACCCATCCTGGTGCCCCCCGTGGCAGGAGAAGCCCTCTTGATCTACGTAGCCGCGACCACTCAGGTGGTCAGCATCGCGATCGTTGTCGAGAGACAAGAAGACGAGCATGCATTGCTCGTCCAGAGGCCGGTCTATTTCATCAGCGAAGTGCTATCCGAGACCAAGATCCGCTACCCGCAGATCCAGAAGCTACTGTACGTAGTAATTCTGACACGATGAAAGTTGCGACACTACTTCGAGTCTCATCCGGTCACTGTGGTGTCATCCTTCCCCGTGGGGGAGATCATCCAGTACCGTGAGGCCTCGGGTAGGATAGAAAAGTGGGCAGTGGAACTCATGGGCGAAACGCTATCATTCACCCCTCGGAAGGCCATAAAATCCCAGGTCTTGGCAGATTTCCTGGCTGAATGGGCCGACACCCAGTTGCCAACAGCTCCGATCCAGGCCGAGCTCTGGACCATGTACTTCGATGGGTCACTCATGAAAACAGGAGCAGGCACTGGCTTGCTCTTTGTTTCACCCCTCGGAAAGCATCTCCGCTACGTGATCCGCCTTCATTTTCCGACGTCAAACAACGTGGCCGAGTACGAGACTCTGGTTAACGGGCTGCGCATCGCCGTCGAGCTAGGGGTCCGGTGCCTCGACGCTCGTGGCGACTCACAGCTTGTCATCGACCAAGTCATAAAGAACTCCCACTGCCGCGACCGGAGGATGGAGGCCTACTGCGACGAAGTTCGGCGCCTGGAAGACAAGTTCTACGGGCTGGAGCTCAACCACATCGCCCGACAGTACAACGAGACTGCGGATGAGCTGGCGAAGATAGCCTTGGGGCGGGCGACGGTTCCCCTGGACGTCTTCTCCAGAGACCTACATCAACCATCCGTCAAGATCAACGACACGCCCGAGCTTAAGGAAGCCTCGGCCCAGCCCGAGGTACCCTCGGCCGAGCTCGAGGAGGCCTCGGCCGAGCCCGAGGTACCCTCGGCCGTCGAGGAGGAGGCCTTGCCCGTCGAGGGGGAACAGAATGGGGTCACGCCAGATCCGAACTGGCAGACCTCGTACCTAGAATATCTCCTCCGAGGAGAGCTTCCCCTCGACAAGGCCGAAGCTCGGCGACTGGCGCGGCGCGCCAAGTCTTTCGTCTTGCTGGGTGATGAAAAGGAGCTCTACCACCACAGCCCCTTGGGCATCCTCCGATGATGCATATCCATCGCCCAAGGACAAGAACTGTTGCAAGAAATACACTCGGGGGCTTGCGGTCACCACGCAGCACCTCGAGCCCTCGTGGGAAACGCCTTCCGACAAGGTTTCTACTGGCCAACCGCGGTAGCCGACGCCACTAGGATTGTACGCTCCAGCCAAGGATGTTAATTATACGCGAGGCAAACGCACCTGCCCACTCAGGCCCTGTAGACAATACCCATCACCTGGCCATTTGCAGTATGGGGTCTGGACCTCGTTGGTCCCTTGCAGAAGGCACCTGGGGGCTTCTCGCACCTGCTGGTCGCCATCGACAAATTCTCCAAGTGGATCGAGGTCTGACCCTTGACCAGCATCAGGTCCGAGCAGGCGGTGTCATTCTTCACCAACATCATCCATCGCTTTGGGGTCCCGAACTCCATCATCACCGACAATGGCACGCAGTTCACCAGAAAAAAGTTCCTGGACTTCTGCAACGACCCCCACATCCGTGTGGACTAGGCCGCCGTGGCTCACCCCATGACGAATGTGCAGGTGGAGCGCACCAACGGTATGATTTTGCAGGGACTCAAACCGAGGATCTACAACGACCTCAACAAATTCGGCAAGCGGTGGATGAAAGAGCTACCCTCGGTACTCTGGAGTCTGAGGACGACGCCGAACCGAGCCATGGGGTTCTTGCCAATTAAACATATAATCAATTGGATTGCAGCACAATTAAACAAGATACAATCTCAAAAATCACCTTGAATCATCCTTTCCTCCTTCCCACCAATTCTCCAATCGAAACTTGCACCCACACGAAGAAGATCCGGCAAGGAAGAACGGCACTTGGAGAAGAGGAGATGGGAGGGGGCTGCACAAGGGAGAGGGAATTGGGGGGAAAGATGGCGGCCTAAGGCTAGAGAGGTAGGAGGGCGGCTGCACAAGGGGAAGGGAAATAGGGGGAAAGATGGCGGCCAAAGACTAAAGAGGAAGGGGGCTGCACAAGGGGAAGGGAAATAGGGGGAGGGTGGCTAAGGTTAGGGGGACTAGTGGGCCGGATCAAGAACCACGGCCCAACTCGCTCGCGCGTCAACTCCTGACCCCGACGCATGAGTCTAACCAAAATTCTACTATTTTACTGGCGAATGCTACCCAAAAATTCCAAACCCCAAAAGCGTACTACCCAAAAGAGAAACAAAAAAACAAAGAAAGAATAAACTCCAACTTCTCTTCTTTGCAAACTGGGTATCACATTGACCAAGAGAGTTCTAGTGTAGTGTTGGTGCATATTCACACTCACATCTAGTGCTAGGTGTCACTCTATAACACACTCACGAGTTAGAACGAAAACGGATTCAAAAAACAGAAGGAAATAGAATCTAGGGTTTCTGTCTTAGGGGCACCGAACTGTCTGGTGTGCACCGGACTGTCCGGTGCGCCCTCTGACAGTGGGGCCAGTCTGGCCCGGGGAAGTGCGTCTCCCCCCGCAGAAACCTAAGAGCAACGAGTTTAGAATTTAAATTTTAGTCAGCACACCGGACTGTCCGGTGTACACCAGACAGTGGTTGTTCACTGTCCGGTGAGCCATTAGCCCAACGGCTAGCTGTCAGAACTAGCCATTGGAAGTGACCGTTGGCGAACCGTTGGCGTCCCATTGGCGCACCGGTGGCGTACCGGACTGTCCGGTGCGCCCATGCGCAGGAAAGGTTGGTAACGGCTAGTTGGGTGCATGAGGGCTATTTATACCCCCTCCACCCACCATATTGAATGTCTTGTTGCCCACATTAACACTCATTCATTGCTAGAGCATCGCAAGCACCACAAAGCATAGTGAGGTGATTAGAAAATCTTAATCCTGCATTAGGACCTCATTAGTGCTAGTAAGAGCCACCTAGAGCACACACTGCATGATTAGGCTTCTCTTGGTCAAGTGAAAGTCTACGACTTGTTACACTTGGTGATCGGCATCACCTAGATGGCTTGGTGGCTTTTGGAGCACGGTGATCACCTTGGAGGACTTGTTGGTGACCCGGCTCGAGATTGTAAGCGGTCGTGAGGGATCCACCGCACTGGAGTGGCAAAGGATCATCTCATAGTGAGTACTTGGTTCTTGCGAGGACCAAGGGGGAGCGATAACCTTGCGCGGGTGCTCCATTGAGGACTAGGGAAGAGTGCCGACTCTTCGATACCTCGAGAAAAATTGGAGGAGTCTTCTAAACTTTGCTTTACATTCCGCATTTAATTCAAGCATTTTACCTTGTGCATTTGTTTAGCAAGTAGTTGAAGCATTGTCTTAGTATTATTGTATTTCTAGTAGTATTCTCTTATTACTAGTTGTTGGGTGAAGTTAGGCTCTTGCTTAGGGTTTAATTATTGTTGATTTTTAGAAAAGCCCAATTCACCCCCCCCCTCTTGGGCATCGTGATCCTTTCAATCGGTATCAGAGCCTTGTTTCTCTTAGATTAGCTTAACCGCTAGAGTAGCGATGTCCGGCGGTGATGGACCTCCTCCCGTTTTGATGGTGACGATTTTTCATATTGGAAATTCGTATGGAAGTTTATTTAGAGGCTATAGACATTGGTGTCTACAAAGATGCCACACAAGGGTTCCCTGAACCAAGATATCCCGCAAATCTTGTAGGAGAAGTGTTTAACTATGAAAAATGGAATGCTAAGGCCAAAAACACTCTTTTTAGAGGCCTTTGCAAAGATGTCTTTAATAGAGTTAGAAATCATAGAAATGCTCATGATTTGTGGATGGATATATGTGCTCTACATGAAGGGACTAGAAGTGAGCGTGAGGAGAGATATTATATTGCAATGAGAAAATTAAATTCTTTTGAGATGCTTGCAAATGAAAATGCCAATGCTATGTACTCACGTCTTAACATTCTTGTAGAGGAAGTAAATGGCTTGGGGCTCACCCAAATTTCACAACCGGATGTTGTGAGGAAGATTCTCAGTGTCCTTCCAATTAACAAATATGGACACATTGTCAGTGTTACATTAGATGGATCTTTCAGTTGCCACTCCTACACAAATACTGGGAAAGTTCGATGCTCATGAAATGTACATGCACATAAATGACAAGGATGAGTCATCTTCCAAGAGAAAAGACTTGGCTCTCAAAGCCAATCAAGAAAAGAAAGGAAAAGCTAAAGTGCAAATTGAGGAGGAATCCTCAAGTGATGATGATCTTGATGCTAACATTGCTTTGATGGTGAGAAAGACCACCAAAATGTTAAAGAAGCTCAATAGAGAAGGCATCAAGTTTGACTCAAGAAATAAGAAGTTCTTCTCCAGTAAAAGAAAGTCCATCTCTGAAATGGACTGCTACAATTATGGAGAGCTTGGTCATCTTGCTCATCAATGCAACAAGCCCAAGAAGAACAAGTTCAAGGGCAAGAAAGATGATGACAGTGAAGACGAGAAAAAGGAAAAGAAATTTTTCAAGAGAAAGGATGGGAAGCACAAAAGATTCCATAAAAAGAAAAATGGAAAAGCATACATTGTTGATGACTGGCTCACTGACATTGAGTCCTCAAGCGGGTCTTCTTCAAGTGAAGAAGAAAATGATGAAAAAGTTGCCGCCATCGCTGGGGACTTCTCTTCACCACCACCATCACCCTCATACACTTCTCACCTATGCCTCATGGCTAAAGGTGAACGGAAGGTACAAACTGATAATGATATTATTGATGATAGTGATAGTGATGATGAAATTGCTTCACCTTCCTATGATGAACTAGCTGACTTGCTTAAGGAATACACTCAAATCATTAGGAATTCAAAGGCTAAATGTGATAAGTTAAAAGACAAAAATGAATTTTTAACTTCCAAATATGACATAGTTGTAAAAGCTAGTGATGAGATGAAAGAAGAAAACAAAACTATGTCATCCACTGTAAATGAGCTTAAATCCTCCCTAAAAGATGCTAAGGATAAGTGTGACAAATTAAATGAAGCAAATAGAGAGTTGAAAGATAGACTTGTAAAAATTAAGGAAGACTATACAAAAATTAAAATTGACCATGATAATCTTCTTGTTGCAAATGAGTTTTTATCTTGTAATACACATGAGGCTATTAACCTTGCTGTTAAGATTGATGTAGCAACCTAATGTGATGATTTGAGCCAAGATGATCAAACGAGTCTTCATGATGAACTGACTGAAAAAGTTGAAGTCTTGACATTAGACAACCAGAAATTGAAGAGATATTTGACTGATGCAACTACTAGAGGAAAGGTTGTCGTAGAGAGCAATGACTTTAACAATGAGTTGGCAGTGGACAATGAAAGGCTTAGAAATGAGGTCAAGAAACTTAAGAATGAAAATGAACATCTTGCCACAAGTGTGCAAAAGTTCAGCAAAGGCCAATACCTTCAAAATGAATTGCTCATGAACACTGTCATGAAAAACAACAATAGTGGTATTGGATAGAATTCTTTTGTGCAAAAGAAAGCAACAAATCAATACAAGGCAAAACAGACTCATAAGCCTATCAAGTGCTTTGAGTGTGGAAAAGAAGGACATTTTGCCCACAATTGCAAAGCCAAACCACCAACTCCCTTGCCAAAGCACTCAAGACCATTTTCTTTCAATGCTCATTATGTTCTAAGAAAAGTAGCAAATGGAAAAGTCAAAGTTACATTCCTAGGTCCACCAAGCAAGAGTAGACCTAGACAAATTTGGGTTGCAAAGTCTTTGATTGAGAAAGTCACTAGTCCTATGCAAAATAGGGCCCTCAAAATTGAAGCTTGATTTATCTGTTGATGTAGGTGAACTACAATACCGGTGGGAGTCATTAGATTATTGACAGTGGATGCACTCAACATATGACTGGTAACCCACGGATGTTCACCTCACTTGATGAGAATGTTGATGGACAAGATAAAATCACTTTTGGGGAGAATTCAAAGGGAAAAGTTCAAGGACTTGGCAAGGTGGCTATTTCAAATGATCTTTCAATTTCAAATGTTCTCTTGGTTGCACCTTTGAGCTTCAACTTACTATTAGTGGGTCAACTTTGTGATCTTGGCCTTCAATGCTTATTCACTCCTACAGAGGTTGTTGTGTCAAAAATGGATGATGAGTCAATGGTGTTCAAAAGATTTAGATACATCAATCTCTACTTAGTGGATTTCACCTCTGAAGATGCAAACTTAAGAACTAGCCTCTTTACCAAAGCATCACTTGGATGGCTATGGCATAGAAGGCTTGCACATGTTGGAATGAGCACACCCAAGAAAGTACTAAAGAAGGACATGGTTAGAGGACTAAAGGATGTTGTATTTGAAAAGGACAAGCCTTGTAGCGCATGTCAAGCTGGAAAGCAAGTTGCTAACACACATCCTACAAAAGCTTTTATGTCAACATCAAGGCCACTAGAACTGCTTCACATGGATCTATTTGGACTAACAACTTATGATAGTGCTGGTGACAACCTCTACTGTCTGGTTATTGTTGCTGACTTTTCAAGATACACTTGGGTGTTCTTTCTCCATGATAAGTCTAAAGTTGCATGTATATTCAAGAAGTTTACCAAGAAGGCTCAAAATGAATTTGATTGCAAAATCAAGAAGATTAGAAGTGACAACGAAAAAGAATTTGACAACACTAACATACATGAATATTGTGATGAGATTGGGATCAAGCATGAAGTTTCAGCAACATACACACCTCAACAGAATGGAGTTGTTGAAAGGAAGAATAGGACCTTGATCACTCTTGCAAGAACAATGATTGATGAGTATAACACACAGGAGAGGTTTTGGGCTGAAGTTGTCAACACTGCATGTTATGCATCAAATAGGATATTTCCTCACTGGCTACTTGAGAAGACCCCCTATGAACTACTAAATGGGAAAAAGCCAGACGTCTCTTTCTTTCGGGTGTTTGGATGCAAATGCTACATCTACAAGAAACGCCATCACCTAGGGAAGTTTCAAAGACGTTGTGATATTGGTTTTCTACTTGGTTATTCATCAAAATCCAAAGCATATCGAGTATTCAATCATGCCACTGGCGTGGTAGAAGAAACATATGATGTGGAGTTTGATGAGACTAATGGCTCCCAAGGAGCACTTGAAAATCTTGATGATGTAGGTGATGAGCCACTTAGGGAAGCCATGAAGAACATGCCAATTGGAGCCATCAAACCAAAAGAAGATGAAGAAGAGGTGCAAAATATTGACAGGCCTTCTTCATCAAATGTACCACATGATGATGAAAAAGATGAGAGGCATGCAAATGAAGATACATTTGTCTCTCATGAACAAGCAATGATACAAGCGAAAGATGTTGATGCTCCAAGACCTTCTTCCCAAGTGGTGGATAAAAGAAACTCGTCACTACTTCAAGCACACCCACAAGATCAAATCATTGTGAGTCCTTCACAAGGGGTTATCACTCGTTCTCATAAACATGTTTCATTTATTGAACATCACTCTTTTGTTTCTTATGTTGAACCTACATGTATAGATGAGGCGCTACAGGATCTGGACTGTGTGAATGCCATGCATGAAGAATTAAACAACTTCACTCGCAACCAAGTTTGGACCCTGGAGAAGCCTCCACAAGATGAAAGGATCATTGGAACAAAACGCGTGTTCAAAAACAAACAAGATGATCAAGGTGTGATTGTGTGAAACAAGGCAAGACTTGTTGCAAAGGGCTTCTCTCAAGTTGAAGGCTTAGATTTTGGAGAGACCTTTGCACCGGTTGCTCGACTTGAAGCCATCTATCCAACTTGCATATGCATCATGCTATGACATAAAGCTTTATCAAATGGATGTAAAAAGTGCATTTTTAAATGGCTTCATATATGAACTTGTATATGTTGAGCAATCACCTAGGTTTGAAGACCCTAGATATCCTAACCATGCTTACAGGTTGTCCAACGCGCTATATGGGCTAAAGCAAACTCCAAGCGCTTGGTATAAGCGCCTTCGCGACTTCCTCATCGAAAAGAGCTTCAAGATTGGGACCGTCGACACAACTTTATTCACAAAGAAACATAACGATGATATTTTCATTTGTCAAGTTTATGTTGATGATATAATCTTTGGATCGACAAATGATTATCATTGCAAGGAATTTGGTGAGTTGATATCGAAGGAGTTCGAGATGTCTATGATTGGTGAGCTGACGTACTTCCTCGGCTTTAAAGTCAAGCAAATGAAAGATGGTAACTTCCTCTCACAAGAGAAGTATACCAAAGACTTGTTGAAAAGATTCAATATGGAGAAGTGCAAACCAATCAAGACACCCATGCCTACTAATGGACATCTCGACCTAGATGAGGGAGGTAACCCGGTTGATCAAACTCTCTACCGTTCCATGATTGGTAGTTTATTGTATGTTACCGCATTTAGGTCCGATATCATGTTTAGTGTTTGTATGTGTGCTCGATTTCAAGCAAATCCTAAGAAAGCTAATCTTCATGCTGCTAAAAGAATTCTTAGGTATCTTAAGCACACCCCAAGCGTTGGCCTTTGGTATCCCAAAGGAGCTACTTTTGATTTAATTGGCTATTCCGATTCGGATTATGCTGGTTGCAAAATTGGTAGAAAAGTACATCCGGGGGATGCCATTTGCTTGGGAGATCACTAGAATCATGGACATCTAAGAAGCAAAATAGTGTTGCCTTGTCAACCACCGAAGCGGAATACATTGCCGCGGGTGCTTGTTGCACACAGATTTTATATATGAAACAAACTCTTCTAGACTATGGTGTAGTTCTAGAAAAGGTACCTTTGTTGTGTGACAATGAGAGTGCTGTTAAAAATTGCTGATAATCTTGTACAACACTCTTGCACCAAGCACACTGATATCTGTCATCACTTCCTTAGAGATCATGTTGCTAAAGGAGGAGGCGGGGGCGCATCCGGTCGCAGTCGTGGCAGAAGTGCAAACGCAAGCTGGGGGTCGGAGTCAGTCTCGGATCCAGGATCTGTAGTAGAAGCTGGAGCTGGTACTAACTCTGACAGAGGCTGCGCTGCAGGATCCGCTAGAGCAGAAGTGGTCACAGACACCGCCACAGCAACAGTGGTAACAGCAGGCGCTGGTGCCACTGACGGCTGAGCACTGAAGGTTCCGACGACCAGCGACGAGAAATCCAGAGTGACCGGTTGGAGCTGAGAGGGAGAAGGACCAAAAGGAGGAAGTGGGGGTCCTGCCTGAATTGCTGGCACAACGGCTGCATGAAGAGCTGGAGGAGGGGCAGACTGAACTGGTGGGAGCTGAACACCGGTATGTTGAAGGATATGAGTCATAAAAGCCCGGTGCTCAGCCCTGTCTACCAAGAGCTGCTGCTGCGGAGTGTGCTGACGGTCCTGAATGGTCTGAAACATAGATAGCATTCGCTCGGACATCTGCTACAGGATAGCTGCCTGTCGAGCCTGCTCGGCTGCCATATGAGCATGCTACTGTGTAAGAGATTGAAGTATCGTAACCAGAGCGGGATCAATGGCAGAAGGGGCAGCAGGGGTAGCACTGGAATTCCTGCCTCGTGATCATGTGGTACATTTGATGAAGAAAACGAGCTTGCCTCTGAAGTCTGAACTCACTCTGAGGATGTTGCGTTTTGCACGGGGCAAAAGGAGCAAAGTGGATGAGTTTAACCGCCGACTTAAGTGATCTACGACCATGACTTGAAAGGACCAATCTCCACTTGAAAATGCATAATCCTCTAGCTGAAAGTTTGATCTCAAGTTAGAACTGAAATTGACCAAAAGTAAGCTAGGGCTCGGAGTGCTGGATTGTAAAGGTGCTCTTGAGCTCACCAACATTATTGAAGTCCTCTAAATATAATGGTTATTTCAGGTTCATTATTTGTACCTATCAGACTGGATATGCACTTGTCAGTTACAAATAACTATTGTATTAAATACGGTGATGTCATCACAGCAGCAGGTGACAATAAGATCAATATCACACTGTTACCCTTCTGACATCTGAATAAAAGAATAGTGTGCGCGTCCGTCTTTCTATCTATCCAGAATTGTTAGGGAACTTCTTCATATTGTTGCGCATTCATAATCGATCGAGTCTTGCAATTTGGAAATGTTTTTTCTTGGTTAATGCATCACTTCTCCCTTCAGGTATGACCATAGTCGTAATACCTTCTTCGGGTTTGGTCTTATATTACTAATAGTATAATGCTGGTGAGTTGGGACGTGTTAGACTTGGATAGCTGCATCATGTATGTATGGTTCATTTTTAGTAGAGCATAGTTTGATTCTACACTACAGTGGACCTGGATCTACTATCGCTTTCTGAGTTGGTGAATCAGTCTGTCAGGATAATATCCCCTAGATACAACTAGATCTGATGCAAGGTCACGAATCTTTTTCTCGGTTGTCTCCATGGTAATTTTCGCATTTGTAATGAATTAACTTTAACCATGTGCTGTATTTTTAGAATTTTAGGGCATTGTCCCGGTATTAGCATTAGCAAAGACAAAAAAACATTTGTTTACAACTTACAGGTGGATTTCGCCTATCCAAAAAACCTAGAAAAAAGCTACAGAAAACATTACAAGTTTAATGCCAACCGTTTGGATTGCTGCAGCTGCTTAGACTAAAGCCAGCTGTTTGGACTGCTCGCCGCTTCACTTTAGATTAAAGCCAGTTGTTTGTACTGTTGCGCCTACAATCTATAAAGACAAAAACATTGTAGAAGCAGTAGAAACAGGTACAGATTCAAGTCAAATGAACATGGCATCGTCCTCCCAACACACACAACTAACCTAAGGACTCCCCGGACGTAATAGACTAAACACATGAAAAAAAATTACCCACTCATTTGGTTAATAAAAAAATGTTTCTAACTACTCGTTGGCGCCAATTTGGACACCAAACACTAGAACAAACCACATGACGGTGCTCTCTATGGAGACACGGACGGTCCGCTGTACAGGGTCAGATGGTCCGTGACCTAGGTGCAGGAGCGAATCCTCGTCTGTATGCTTTTGGACTGTTCGTGGTGGCGTAGAGGGTCTTCTTCTCCGCGAAGAACCCTAGAACTCGCCCCAAGAGAGATCCCGTCGAGGGGAAGAGTTCCTAGGCGTTGCTTTAGGTCGGCAGGTCGCCTGGTGCATCTCTAATCGGCATAGAGTCAAAGAGAGATTGTTGTGGAAGATTAAAGTAGATTTAAACCTAAGACTAGATTACTCCTACTTCTAGGAATTGGAAGAACAATGCAAATAAGGTAAAATTGATAAGTAGATTTGATTGGATCGATTGTGTGGGTTCAATCGGTTGTAACCCTTCATCTATATAAAGAGATGAGGTCCGGATCCGTTACAAGTCGGTTTCTGAGTTAATGTCGTAGGTTTCGCTAACAAATCCTGCTAGAAATCTGGAACCATCTATGTCGCCACCACGAACAGTCCGGACCATGGACCGTGCGGCCCTAGGGGCGGACAGTCCGCATGTCATTTTTGTTGTTCAACATATGTCCCCTACCTTTTGGTGAAGGTTGACGAACCAAAATCATATGCACTAAGCCTGAAGCAAGTCATCGCCTTTTCGATCCAATCGGGTGATCATTCAATATATCTATAATGTATGAAGTCTGTTTCAGATTGCATTTCTCTCGGGCATGACCAATCGGTTAATGGACCCAAAGGTATGGAATGGAGTTGCCCCCAGCCTAAATAGGCAAAGGGACTTCGTATGTACCATAGGTTCATCATCATACCATTCCACATTTGAACAGGATAACATATTGATGATGGGTAGTGAAACGGAAATAGGGTTAACCATTTCCTATAATCGATTTTGGTGGTTGATGTACAACACAAACCACATGGACTAACTAGTTTATCTAGATATCATTTATCTCAGGTGCATAAGGTTCAACACAAACCAAGAAAGAAATTTAGTTAGGGACTCAATCAAAAATTGGAGCAAGACATAGAGTGTGCTGATTTTTGGCGCACCAGACAGTGTCCGGTGTGCACCAGGCCAGGCGCCCTTTGAACAAGCCACTCTCGGGAATTCAGAGGCGTGCTCCGCTATAATTCACCGGATTGTTCGGTGTGCCACCGGACTGTCCGGTGTGCCAGTGGAGCAACGACTCCCTACACACCAACAGTCGACTGCAAAACACTACAGTGTCGCGACAGAAGTTAGAGCGCAGAATTCAGAGGTCACCGGACTATCCGGTGCAGCAAAAAGACAAACACCTCCAACAGTCAACTGCTCCAAACCCTAACGGACGCGCTGACGTGGCGCGCACCGGATAGTGAACAGTGACTGTCTGGTGCGCCACCGTACTATCCGGTGCGCCCATCGCCAGCAACCTTTGCCAACGGCTAGGAAGTGGTTGAGGGCTATTAATACCCCCCAACCACCTCATTCATTGGTATCCAAGTTTTCAGAAGTTCATATTCAATACAAGAGCTGTAGCATTCACTCCAAGACACAATTCCAAAGATCAAATCCTCTCCAAGTCCCAAATTCATCTCAACCACTTATTGACTTGAGAGAGAGAGAGAGTTTGTGTGTTCATTTGCGCTCTTGTCGCTTGGATTGCATTTCTTCCTTCCTTACTCTTTCTCTAAGTGCTTGTAAAGCTAAGCAAGAGACACCAAGTGTGTGGTGGTCCTTGCGGGGTCTTAGTGACCCGTGTGATTAAGGAAAGGCTCACTTGGTCTAAGTGATCGTTTGAGAGAGAGGGAAAGGGTTGAAATAGACCCAGGCTTTGTGGCCTCCTCAACGGGGATTAGGTTCTTTGGAACCGAACCTCGGTAAAACAAATCACTGTGTCTACTCGCTTTGATTCTTGCTTGATTTGTTTTGCGCTCTTTCCTCTCTCCAATGTTTCCTTGCTAGTATTAATTTGAGTTTGCTCACATACGTCATCCACATCCTTTGAGCGACCCTAAGTAAGAGAAACATTCTTTCGGACTTGAACTTAATTCTAACGCTAACCCCGGCCCTAGTGTGTGTTTAAAGTTTATAAATTTCAGGTTTCGCCTATTCACCCCCCCCCACATCTAGGCGACTATCAGGTAGGCGGGTGGAAAGTATCATGGCATCACTGGAGATGGATGAATAGGTGATCCTTGTCGCGCTGCCTTTCAAGCCGTTTTATTTTAGTGGATGACCGAGGTTTCTTTGTTGGTTGATCACATAGAACACCCTTCTTGCTAGCGTATATGGAGAGCAATTGATCAAAAGTAGGGCCGACTTTAACCAGCCGACCATGTGTGTTACATGTGCTTTTGCCATTGCACCCCCTTCTTCGCTTTGTGTGGAGGCTGACGCCTCTGGCCATGGGCGGACTGTCCAGCTGAGTCAGCCGGACCGTCTACATGAGCATCGAACCGTTCGTGATGCTCGAATCAACAAGAGCAGGCGGAGCGAGAGGAGGTGGCGTGAGAGGGGAGCAGGCTGTTGAGGAGCACTGATGTCACACCCGGTTTTAGAAGGCAAACCGAATGCGAACCATGTACGTGCCAGGATCAGCAATTCACGTACACATCAGTTACATAACTGGACATCATCACACAGAGCTCAAATAATAACATAACGGGTAATAATATTCGATTACATCATAATGTCAGAGACATCCACATAGTCTTTAACAATAATCAAAGTGCGAAAATGAAACATAGATACACGCGGCCTTCACAGGCAGCCGACTGGGGTTGCCGCTAACCCACGCCTAAAACTCGTCGTAATCTTGGAACTCCTGAAAGTCTTCCTCCACGACTTCATCTTCTTCTGAGCAGTAGTTGCATCGTGGACAACCTGGGGAGGGGGGTTTGGTGTGTAGAGCAAGGGTGAGTACACATCAACATACTCAGCAAATGTCCTGTTTGGCTGTAGTGGACTAGCTTTATGTGGGGGTAAGTCAAGCAGTTGCTTTTAGTTGGTCAGATTATTATTACTAGTAAAGAGAGCCAGATTTTAGTATTAACCCAAGTTGTTAACCCAAAAGTACCCTTCCCAAACGAAAAGAATACCACTTACCATCACTATAGTCAATACCGAAACCATAATTCTCGTCACCACCTATAATCCAAACATCTCTGATCAAGTATCTCTAATCAATGGAGCTCCATTGGTCGCTCATAACCGCGAGCACGGCTGATATATTAGTTTTCATAACACTCTGCAGAGGTTGCACACTTTACCCACAAGTCGTGATTCCCTTTCTGCCCGGAGATCATGAATCTCCATTAATCACTACCAAGGTGACCCAGCAGAGTATCACTACGTAGCCTTTACAAAATTTCCTGGGGCTGTAGCCACCCGTTAGGTTTCCTAAATGCACCGCACTCCTCCCCAAGGGGCGAACCAACCATGGCAGAGCGAGCCGCATACACCGAGCCCCATTGACGGCACAACGGCGAAGCGAACTACACCCTGGTTCCTCTAATTATTAAGCTAAGGGCGTCCCATTCCACCCTCATGGTTGCACTATTTTCCCGGGCAGTCATCCAACGAACAGGTCCTTACGGAAAGGCACTCGAGAAACCACTCGAGTCCCCTTAAATGCCACAAGTATATCATCATAATAAAGAAGGGAAACAGCGTATCATTGATAAATCTCATCATGTTCATTGATTAATGTGAAGCACTAGCATGAAGCTAAACCAGAATAATCCAACCCAAATAGGTAAGCAAGGACATGGATAACAAAAGCTAGTCAATCCTTAGGTATAAACTATGTAAATGCGGAAAGTGAATTAAGGAATGTATAGGACATAAGTGGGTCAAGGGACACTTGCCTCCACCAACCAGCTGCTGCTTAGGGTCTTCTCCTGTGAGTTCTTCGGACTCCTCAACCAGACCGTTATCTATGCGAGCGCAAACATACATCCATCTCTTTGAATGAGGAAATAAATAGTACACCATACAAGAGAGCAGATAAATTGAATATGCATAAGGTATGACATACGATTTGCATTCGCAATTGCTAGGAAGAGAAAAAGAAGGGGCTCGCAGTGGCTAAAGCTATAGTCGAAGCATATTACGTGTAGGTGTGCAATTAATCATTGCTTTGTCTAACTCTACCTAGCCATACTAACAGGTATTAATCACATGCACTAATAGAGTTACAATTATTTCCAATTAGTCGACATTAAACCAAGTCATTGATTAACTACGTGTGATAATTAACGTGATCAATTTTAAGTAGAGGGCAACTACATAAAATAAACCACACGTTCCATGAAGTGTAGGGGCGTTGGGGAGAAGGGGAGGGGTGTTGGGCGACGTGAGAGAGAGAAGGGAGGAGGTGGGTGCGCGCGGGCCCACCAGGCAGTGGCGGTGGCGGTAAAACCGCCCACGCGCTCCTGACGGCTGACGAGGCGGCTGCGGTGGTGTCGGTGTTTTGGGTCCGACCGCACACCCGGGGTTGCCCCTCGAGGTGTCTTTAGGAGTAGGGTGGTGTCGCCGACTGTAGCAAAATGGTTCGTGCCGGATGCACGAGAGACAAGAGACAATGTTTACAGGTTCGGGCCGCTTAGAGATGCGTAACACCCTACGTCCTGGCGAAGGTGATTTGTGTAATGGGTTACAAGGTGATTCTCTAGAGCGAGGATGTGGAAAGTGTAGGTAGATGTCTGGATAGTGTGTTCCATCGTTCTGAAGGGGTGCCCCCTGGGCCTTATATATTCGGCCGTGGGGCGATACATGTGGATATGATAACAACGTGCGTCTAAAGGATAGTGAACTGTTTGAGTCTATCTCCCTATGATTCAGCCGACCTATCCTCGCCTGGTTCTACTGCATGGTGCTCCAGCGCGGGAAAGTCAGATCTTCTGTTGTGATTTCTCGCTCAACGCTGTGGGGGCTATCTGGACTTGCGTCGATCCGGCTTTACATTGGTTTGCTTTGCTGATTGTCCTCCTCCCCAGGCCCATGAAGAAATGACCTTACGATTTATTGGGCCCTTGGGCCTTTTGTGAGGTCTTTTATCTGCTAGTGGACCCGGGGGATATCTGTCCCCCACAAGCCCCCGATCTTTGGGTTGATTTTGGGATAATCGGCCTAAAGATCCTAGGCCCAACTTGCAGGTTTTGTTTACAAGAAATGCTTCTCGGGCAGTCTGGTGAAAATGATTTCTTACTGTCTTCTTCTGCTTTGCTTCACTCGAAATCTGTAGTTTTGCCTCACACTTGTGCCTTAGAGGTTGGCATCTCATTTTGTAAAACCTTGAATTTCGTTGGGTGCACCAGAGGTGCACCCAATGGGTGTAGCCCCCGAGCTTCGAGTAGATTTTAGAAGATAATCTACTCGAAGGTCTTCATCAGAAATCGTTTTTGTTTTCTTCTCGTGTTCTGGTTGAGGTCCAGCCTTGTCTTTTAATCTTGTCTTATGCCTTAGAAGTCGGCACTACCTTGGCTTGAAATGGTGATCCATGGGGTGCACCGAAGGTGCACCCAATGGGTGTAGCCCCCGAGCTTTGAGTGGATTTTTGAAAACAATCCTCTCAAAGGTCTTTACCTCGTGTCCTTTTACCGAGAGCCATACTTTCTCTCCTTTTTCGTTTTTTGGATGCCTTAGAAGTCGGCATTATGTCATCCATATTATGCTTTAGAGGTCAGCATTATGTCATCACTATTATGCATCTGAGGTCAGCATGTATTTTGTCTTTTGCAGCCGAGTTCGAGATCTGCCCATATCTTGCTAAGTGGTGCAATTTATTTGCTCTGTGACTGATTGGACATTTGATGGACGTTCCCTGGCTAGTCTTTACGTCGCTTCCATCGGTCCGATTTTGTACTTCACCGGCTATATTTGGCTTTCCTCTGATCCTTACTGATATCTCATTTTTGTCTTGGGGTGTTCATTGCACGCCCTGCACGGATGTGACAGTTTTTTGAAAAATATACTGATAATTCCTGGGCGTCCCCCCCCAATGGGTGTGGGTAAGAGACGGCTTGGTACGCTGAGTGTTTTAACCGGCTGCTTCTGAGTAGTAATGTGATGTGACGGCGGGTGTAATCATATCTTCTGTGTTGTTTGACTGGAGTCCCAATGGGTGTTGCATTGCGTGAAACAGCGTCAGCCGCGCGTCTTCAGACAGGTTGAAGTGTGTATTGAATGCTTCGCGACTGTTCAGTGACCGCGGTTGGAGGTGAGCGGTTGCCTTTTCTTCCTATAAATAGTGCCTTTGCCTCTCTGGTTTTTTCACATCTCTCGCTGTTCTCCACTGCCTGCTTCTTTCTTCTACCTGCATTTCCACCATGGGCAATAAACGCAAGTGCGAGCCAACTCCTCCGTCTGAGTACTTTGGTGACTCGGAGTATTTAGAGGAGGAGTTCTCCTCTGAATCCGAGGGGTCTCTGGCTCCCATCCCTCTGCGTGAGTCGTCTGATGATTCAGACGACTCCCAGGGGCTCGCGGCGGAGGTCTGGACTTACATCCGGGCCGTCAAGCGCTTCGGGCTCGCGGGCTCGGATGAGTCGGAGGACTCCTCGGACGAGGAGGACTCGTCCGAGGAGGATGGCAGCGACGGTGGCGAGGGCGACGACGACGACGACGACGACGACGACGACGGAGGCGGTGGTGGCGACGACGACGGTGACTGCGGCGGCAGGGGCGGCAACGGCAGCAGCAGGGGCAGCAGCAGCGGCAGCAGGGGCGGCAACAAGGCCAGTGGCTAAATGCCACTGGTTTTTAAATATTAGTATAGATTAGAAGTAGTATAATGTAGTAATATTAGTAATGTAAAGTAGTATAGTGTAGCGTAGTAGTAGTAGTAGCAGTAGGGAAGTTATCAACTCATAATGAGTTGATTTGTAAGTATGAAAACTCCCTTAATGAAGAACAGTTTCGTCCCTTCTGTGCAGAATTTGAGTCCTTAATCAACTAGATTGTCGATTATGATCAACGCCGAGTTTTTGAGTCCTTCCTCCGCCTGCTTTATTTACGAAGTTGACTCTCTGGGATAGTAACTAAGTAACTCGGGCATCACGCCGACGTTTTGTGATGGCCGAGCTATTGTTGTCACCATTTGCGCTTTTAAAATAGCGTCCGAGTGATTACGAAACTGTATCAGCGACGGAATGACTGAAGGCTGCGTCGGCGTTTTAGAGGTAACTGCCGAGCGAATGAAGACATCATCGGCGCTTTAGAGATAGCTGCCGAGTGACTAAAGATATTGTCGGCGCTTTAGAGGCAAATGTCGAGCGAATGAAGACATTATCGGCGCTTTAGAGATAGCCGCCGAGCAACTGAAGACATTGTCGGCGCTTTAGAGGCAAATGCCGAGCGAATGAAGACACTATCGGCGCTTTAGAGATAGCTGCCGAGCAACTGAAGACATTGGTGATAACATCAGCGTCTTAGAAATGATAGCCGAGTTAAAACGGGTCGTGTCAGCCACTTTTGAGGATAATAGCCGAGTGATGATGTGGCACATCGGGGTTTTAGAGGTAACCGCCGAGTGATAATTTGGCACACCGGTGTTTTAGAGGTAACCGTCGGGTGCTGACTGGGCGCTTTTGGAAATGGCATCCAGCTCAGGAATATCTCGCTTATACAGCGCTTTCAGCCGCCTCTGCTTTCCGTGCCCTAGTTCTTATTTTTCTACCTCCAAATCCTCTCTGCAATTCAGCTCTCGCTCTGTTCGCCAGTAGATTCGAGATGGCGCCCAAGAGAAAGGCCTCGAGTTCATCTGCTACGGTAATTCCCCCTGTCGACCCCAACAGCCAATTGCCTTTCGCAGGTAATCACATGTCTGTTGTCTCCGAGTCTGATCTCCTCCACCTTGTGTCCATCGGGGTTCTTCCCCCGAGGGAGCTTTGTTCTTGGCGGGTTTGCCATGGGTCACTGTCCCGACAGAGGATACCCATGAGTCCGTGATTTATGCTCCTTTTCTTCTCCGCGGTCTCCTTGATTTCTATCACCTTAATCTGACCCACCTGAATCCCAATTCTATTCTTCAAATTTCTATTTACGTTCATCTGTGCGAAGCTTTCCTGGGAGTGCTGCCACATTTTGGGTTGTGGAAGTACTTGTATCACTGCCGCCCTGGGATGGCCGGGGGTCAGCATCAGCTAGTCGGGGGTGCTAGTTTGGAGATGCACCGTGGGAGGAAAACTGAGTATCTTGAAATTCCTCTTGTTGGGGACTTGTTCTCAAATGCTTCGGATTAAGAACAAGGCAACATAAAAAGTGTTAAATGTTAAGGTCCTTCGTCCCTCGAAACATTATTTCCTTTCAGGATATAATGTGCTCCGGACGAAGGTCACAAATAGAATACCTTCGCAAGTGCGATAAGTTATGACGAAGGACTTATGAGCAACATTAAAAGTAATATAAACATTTAAACTTTATTATCATGTCATTTCTATTTTATTATCGTATAACAATAGAAATGACTTCAAATTACAAGTGTACCTTCGGATTGCAGGAAGACAAAAGTACAAGGGTGACGCAAAAGCAAATGCCAAGTCAGCGTGAACAGTACGGGAGTACTGTTCATCTATTTATAGACGCGGGACGCAGCCCATGTAGAATTACATTTATGCCCATTACATTTGCTAATGACTTATGGGAATCTGTCAAGACCTAAGTAGTCTTTTCATCTTTAAGTCGGTTCCCCTTTCTGCTATCGCGACGAAGCTCTCCTGCGCACAGCTTCGGCTGTGCACCATCCTTCGTACAGCTTCCGTCCTCCATCACAATTCCCCTTCGTCTGGCTTAGGCTTCGTTCTGACCGTACTTCATGTTCGTAACTCCGAGTCCGAAGATACCTGTTCATTTAATCCGCTTGGAAAACATTGTCAAATCATGTTTTTGAGGACCTTCGGAGGACGAAGGCCCCCAACAGTAGCCCCTCGCAATATTAATTTGTTAATGATAAATTCAGATTGCGATATGGACGAAGGCCTTAAGCCGAAGGTCCGAAAAAACACCTTCCCTTTGCTAGAATAGCAAAAGTCACTGACACGCGGGACCACACAGTTTCCGTTATATCGAGTGTATAAATAGAGACCCGCCACAACTTGTTTGGTACACTTTCTTGCCATCTGTTCCCGCTTACTAAATTTTTAGCTCTTGCGCACTAAGATTTGCTGACCTTTTGGTTTTTGAAGCTTCGGCCTTGAAAACAGTTTTTAGTGTCTCCGAAGATGTCTGAAGATAAGAAGGTCACTGCTGAGATGAAACTGAGTCTCGACGAAAAAAAGAACTTGGGGTTCCTTATAGCGATGGCGGAGACCAATACGGAAAAAATCACCAAGGAGATTCTGGAAGGTTTGTCTGAAGATACTGGTGACAGCGACAGTTATGATGTGGAAAGTGGTGGGGAAGAGTCCGAAGATAGACCATGGCGGCCAAGTCACACGGTTTTCGGGAAAACCACTGTTAAGCAGAGCCATATTGACAATATGAGGGGGAGATATTTTCGAGATATGTCTATTGTGAGGGCTGATGCTGGAGAAAAGACTTCTCCCACCCCCGAAGAAGATGAAGTCATAATTTTCCGAAGCTTTCTCAAGGCTGGGCTTCGATTCCCCCTAAGCAGCTTTGTTGTCGAAGTCCTGAAGACATTTCAAGTCTACCTTCATCAAATTACTCCCGAAGCTATCATAAGAATGGGGATGTTTGTCTGGGCTGTGAAAAGCCAAGGCTTAGAACCAAATGCCAAAAGCTTTTGCAACATTCATGAGTTGTTATATGAGACGAAGCCCTGGGGGAAAGAACAATATCACAACAATTTTGGGTGCTACAGCTTCGGTGCCCGCTCCGGGTCAAGCCGCCCTGTGCCAACCTTTCGGAAGAGGTGGCCGGGAGCCTGGATGACAGAGTGGTTCTATGTAAAGAATGACTTAGCAGCGCAGGAAGATGTTAAGAGTATCATTATGCGCCCCATCTGGCAACGCTTCGGACTTCGAAGGCCGAAGGTTGAAATGGATGAAGCAGCCGAGGAATGCCAAAGAGCCTTCGGCGTAGTCTGCTCTTTTATTGGGACAAGGGACTTGGTCCAAGAGCATATTGCCTTCAGGGTGTGGCCACTTGCAGGAAAGTGGGAAATGCCGAAGGAGACCATCAAAGAGTCTGACGAAGGCGGACTGGTCAGACTGAAATACACATTCAAATACGGGGATAAGTTTGTTGAACCTAATGACGATTGGTTAAAAAGCATTGAAACGTTAAGTGACGAACTGCTTGGGGCCTATTCGAAGGCCGAGAACACTGCGTTATCGGCAACCTTCGGGGGCCGAAAGAAGAAAAGGCTCAACCGGGTATTTGACGCAATTGGGTTTGTCTACCCTGACTATCATTATCCGGTATTGGGCCGCAAAAGAAAAAATACTTCTCCTGCGACAAAAGCTGCCACGAGTGCCACTAGTGAGCCAGCGCCGCAAAGGAAAAAGATGAAGGTGCTCACCCACCGGGCGCGTTTTATTGAGCCGGCCACAGTGCCTGAGTTTATTGGTGAAGTCTCTTTGGCCACTGAAACTTCAGAACCAACTCCAGCGCCGAAGATAGAAGATAAAACTGAAGCGCCTTCGGCAGATGTTGGGGGCCTTCGTCCTCCGAAGGTCCTCAAAAACATAATTTGACAATGTTTTCCAAGTGGATTATGTGAACAGGTATTTTCGGACTCAGAACCATGAATATGAAGCACGGACAGGACGAAGCCTGAACCAGACGAAGGACGAGCGCAGCCGAAGCTGTGCGCAGGGAAGCTTCGTCGCGATAACGGAAGGGGGAACCGACTTAAAGATGAAAAGACTGCGTGGGCCTTGACAAATTTCCATAAGCCATTAACAAATGTAATGGACATGGATGTAATTTTACGTGGGCTGCGTCCCGCGTCTATAAATAGATGAACAGTACTCCCGTACTGTTCACGCTGACTTGGCATTGGCTTTTGCGTCACGCTTGCACTTTTTTACCTTCTCTCAGGACCGAAGGTACATTTGTAATTTGTAATCATTTCTATTTCTTCATGTTAATAAAATAGAAATGATTCTATGTTGATGTTTATATTTCACGCTTTATATGAATCCTTCGTCATTACTTATTATATTTACGAAGGTACGTCTTTCATGACCTTCGTCCTGAAATCATTATTTCCCGAAGGGGCATAATGTCTCCAAGGACGAAGGACTTTAGCATTTAACACTTTTTATGTTGCCTTGTTCTTAACTCTTAGCATTTGAGAACAAGTCTCCAACATTGGCGCCCACCTCCGGTGAACTCACTTCCACTTCGAGATTTTTTTGAACACCTTCGGAAGCTATAGACCTTTGCTATGGCGCCGAAGAAAGCTTCAGCAACTGGGGCTTCAGCACTGCAACCGCTGGACCACAACCAGGAGACCGTCTCTCTTCGGGAGGCCCGAAGCCAGAAGAGAAAGGCTGTCAGCCCGACGCTTCAGGAGGAAGAGCTAGACCAAGAAATCAGGGATATGGAGATCCTACATCAACAGGTGCAAAGGAAGAAGGAGAAGATGGCCCGGCTAGCTGAGTTGCAACGGCAGATAGACGAAGCCTCTGAGGAAGTCCGCCACCTCACCCATGATGAGCAAAACAGAAGGCCTCAGCAGAAAGACCTTCATCAGGAGGGCTTCGTCAACGAAGATGACTGGTATGACAATTTCCATCAGGGAAATTTTGTTTTCGATGATGCTTCTCCTTTGTCCGCTGAGCTGCAGGCTACACCTTGGCCTCCATCCTATAAGCCACCTCAGCTTCCCATGTTCGACGGCCACTCAGACCCGAAGCAGTTCCTGATGAGCTACGAAGCAACAGTGTCTTCGTATGGGGGCAATGCTGCAGTCATGGCGAAGTCTTTCGTCATGGCCGTCAGGAATGTTGCTCAGACCTGGTATTCCTCCCTTCGACCAGGGACAATCACCTCATGGCAGAAGCTGAAGGATATGTTGTTAACCAGCTTTCAAGGATTCCAGACGAAGCCGGTCACTGCACAAGCTTTGTTTCAGTGCACTCAGGATCATGAAGAATACCTTCAGGCATATGTCAGAAGGTTCTTGCGTTTGAGGGCACAGGCACCAACGGTGCCCAATGAAATTGTTACCGAAGCTATGATCAAGGGGCTTCGTCCTGGACCTGCAGCCCAATACTTTGCTAGGAAGCCTCCTCAGACTCTGGAGAAGCTACTCCAGAAGATGGACGAGTACATTCGTGCAGATAACGACTTTCGCCAAAGAAGGGAGGAGGCCTTCAGATTTTCTGAGATGACCAGGGGCTTCGGGGGACGGTTCTATCCGAGGCATGTCAGGTCCATCCACAACGCTCAAAATGATGATAAGGGGAGTCAACAGAACAAGCCGCAGTACTCCTCACAGGCTTCGGGGCAGCAGCAGACTTTCTTTCGGCCACCAGCTCCAAGAGGCAGAGGCGCCAGGGGCTTCGGCGGGAGATTTGGGGATCAACCAAGGAGGACATTTTGCTTATTCTGCGGTGAGAACAAGGGCCACACCACCAGGATGTGCCATGTTACCATCCAGAAACAAAAGGAGCTAGCAGAAGCTGCAGCGCAACAGGGACAGCCGAAGCAGGTCATGCATACCGCTTCGTACCATCAGCCTTACATCCCGGAGTACGTGGGCAACCACCCTGCAGCCTCCGTAGCTTCGGCAAGTCAACCTCAAGCTTCATGGCAACAGCCCCCGCCTCCACCTCCGCTGCAACAAGGCCAGCAGCCAGAAGGGAGCCAATATGTTCCGCGCCAAAGGGATCTCAGAGAGCAATCCGAAGCTCGTACAGTCAACAGCACTGTGCCAGAGTCGAAGCACATTTATTGACACATATCCTACCTTTCCTACCTTTGATAGCAGTCTTTTCCATTCAGTTCTATTCTCTGTAGCAAAAAACATTGATAGTTTCCATGTAATAATTTCGCTGTTTCCCACGAGGAAAATCTATTTTCTCCACAGGCTTAAGTTGATGAAGTTTTTTTTTGTTAACAAGGAGGATCTTCGAAGTATTAAAATTCCTTCGGAGTAACAGAAAGTCGTTCTAAGGAACGCAGAGTAAGTTCATGAAGTCACAAAAAGCCGTTCCAAAGGGAGCGCAGTGTAAGTTTTCTGCTCAAAAGTCGTTCCTAAAGGAATGCAGAGCATACAGCGAAAAGTCAACGCTGATACCGCCTAAGTAAAAGGCGAAGAAGCTCCAAAGACGTTCCTAAGGGAATGCAGAGCTTATACCGTCTAAGTAAAAGGCGAAGAAGCTCCAAAGACGTTCCTAAGGGAATGCAGAGCTTACGAATGTATTTTGTGTATCTTCGGAACAGACGTCATTTGCATAACATAACATCATCACATCATTTCGCATAGCATGAGCATCATACATCATGTTGCATACGGCAAAAGAAGGGCACACAGTATTAACCTTCGAAAGAATGATTTGAGAAAGTGCAAATTGTGCAAAGTCACGAGGGAATATAATGATAATCTTCGGAAAATAGCTTCGGAGAATGCTTTCACGAAGCATGGATGAGCTTCATCAGAGCAATATCAAAATTGTTTAGCTTCGGAGAATGCTTTCACGAAGCATGGATGTGTCTTATCAGAACAGTGTTAACGGAGAATATTTTCTTCACGAAGCATGAAAAGAAGGGAAGGTGTTTTTTCGCCGAAGGCTCAAAAATGGTATGTATGTAGAGTTTCATGCATCGTAAAGAATTGAGTAATGAAAAGAAACTTGTACATTACATTCAAATGTGCAAAATGTTACATAGATTACAATTTAAATGTTTTTTCTAATAGCATCTAGTCTTCTCTTAAAACTGCTTCGGCGACTTCATTTAGAAGTTGATCAACAACTTTGTCCATGATAGCTTCGGCCATTTGTTTAATTTCATCATCCCCTTTTGTCTGGGGATCGATAGCCGATCCAGCAGCTTCTAAGACAAGAGAACATTTCTTCATTATTATTACAAATCGCGAGCAAAGTTTAAAATGAAAATTACAACACAACAAGAACGACTAATTGGTACCTAATTGCCTTTCGGGCTCAGTACTCCTTTCGGCAGCTTCTGCCACTTTCCTAGCATCATGAATGCCTTTTTCGCTCCTTTGGATGATTTCTTGCGCCATTCCTCGGCCGCCGTCGTTCCAGATATCAGTAAAAAATTTGCCACCAACCACGCTTGCTTCGGCCGAGGGGTCCTTGATGTCTTCGGAAGATAAGGTAGCTTCGGACTGAGCTAAAAATTTTACATGCCCGCAACCTTTTTTCTCTAAGACAGAAGCAATTCCTCTGGCGCCCGAAAAAGCGCAGATATCGCCGCGACTGCTCAGGATCTCCTCGAAGGCTTCTGCTTCGTGACTAATCCATTCCAGTGGACCTTCGGGATTGCCTCGAGAGAAATTCTCTTCGCTGGAAAAGGCGCCTACGCTGGCGAAGCTAGTTTTAATTTTATTCACGCATTCTATAGATTTAACATAACATTTCATCTGAGATGCACGAAGTTCTTTAACTCTTAACTCCAATTTGTTGACCATATGATCACTGAGTTCTCGTTTTGTTTCCTCAAGCACGCGCTCCTCTCTAGCTCTAGCCAGCTGTTTCTGAAGATCTTTAATTTCACGCTTTTGGGCTTCGGCCTGGGTTTTTGAAGCAGCTTCGTCCTTCTTCACTTTGTCTACCAGCGTAAGCAGAATTTTATCCTTTTCCAGAGCTTCGTTTCTCAGCTTGATAACTTTGGAGCGCAAATTGTTGAATGCAATCTCATAGCTTTCATCTTCGGCGCTTTTTTGGGCTCTTAATGCGTTGCTTAGAATTAAGCCCTGTACGAAAAAGAATCCATATAAGAATATAGGAATGAATTACGTATTAAAAAAGTTTTTTCAAACGCTTAATTCCCAAACCTTTAGGCTATTGTATGCAAGACTGTCTGCGAGATCCTCTTTCGTCATGGCGCTTAATCCAGCTTCGAGCTTCGGGAATCCTATACTCCTGGCCATCTCTCGGCAGACAGATAGTTCTTTATTATCAGGTAGGCAGTATAGGAAGTCATCTTCATTTGTCCCATTGAATATTACTGCCCCCTTCGGATATTTTAGCTCTTTCGCATAATGGTTGGCTTCATAAGTTTCTTCTGCAGACAGTTTCTTCCCCGAAGCGTGTCGTATAATGTAATCGCATATGCTGGCAGGGGCTTCGGGGATGGCAGTGTCAATTTCTTCAACTACAATTGGTTCTGATATTTTTATTGCTTCGGCTTCCAAAGGTTGCTTCTTGTAGGGCTCTGAAGGCCCAGCTTCAGCTTCAGCTTGTTGCGTCGAAGCTTCAGTAGAAGCTTCAGCAACTTCAACACTCTTTTCTGGAGTTGTGCTTGAAGACTTAATTGTCTCCAAGACATCTAGTACGTTTACCATTCTTTTCCTTTTTGGGGTCACCGATGGCCCCTTTTGGTTTTTTATTACTTCGACATTTACCGAAGGACTTAAGATTTCAGACATTTTTGGCTCGTCAATCTTCGGCTCTTCTACTGCTGAAGGCGCTTTAGTCTTCTCTTCCATCTTCGGCACTGAAGCTAGTTCTGTAGCTTCAGAGGCCAAAGAAGCTTCACCAATGAATTCTGGCACTGTGGCCGGCTCAATAAAGCGTGTCCGATGGGTGAGCACCTTCATCTTTTTTCTTTGAGGCGCTGGCTCACTAGGGGCACTTGTGGTAGCTTCCGTCGCAGGAGAAGTATTTTTCCTTTTGCGACCCAATACCGGATAGTGATAATCAGGGTACATAAACCCGACTGCGTCAAACACACGGTTGAGTCTTTTCTTCTTTCGGCCTCCGAAGGCTGCTGATAGCGCAGTATTTTCGGCCTTCGAATATGCCCCAAGTAGTTCATCACTTAAAGTTTCAATGCTCTTCAGCCAGTCATCATCAGGTTCAACAAATTTATCTGCATATTTGAATGTGTATTTCAGTCTAACTAGTCCGCCTTCGTCGGACTCTTTAATAGTTTCCTTCGGCATTTCCCACTTTTCTGCAAGTGGCCATACCCTGAAGGCAATGTGCTCTTGGACCAGGTCCCTTGTCCCAATGAAAGAGCAGACTAAGCCGAAGGCTCTTTGGCATTCCTCGGCTGCTTCGTCCATTTCAACCTTCGGCCTTCGAAGTCCGAAGCGTTGCCAGATAGGGTGCATAATGATACTCTTGACATTTTCTTGCACTGTTAAGTCGTTTTTTACATAGAACCATTCAGCCATCCAGGCTCCGGGCCATCTCTTCCGAAAGGTTGGCACAGGGCGGCTTGACCCGGAGCGGGCACCGAAGCTATAGCACCCAAAATTATTGTGATATTGTTCTTTTCCCCACGGCTTCGTCTCATATAACAGTTCATGAATGTTGCAAAAAACTTTTAGCATTTGGTTCTAAACCTTGACTTCTTGCAGCCCAGACAAATATCCCCATTCTTATGATAGCTTCGGGAGTAAGTTGATGAAGGTAGACTTGAAATGTTTTCAGTACCTCGACAACAAAGTTGCTCAGGGGGAATCGAAGCCCAGCCTTGAGAAAGCTTCGGAAAATCACAACTTCATCTACTTCGGGGGTGGGAGAAGTCTTTTCTCCAGCGTCGGCCCTCACAATAGATATATCTCGAAAATACCGCCCCCTCATATTATCAATATGGGTCTGCTTGATAGTGGTTTTCCCGAAAACCGTGTGACTTGGCCGCCATGGACGATCTTCGGCCTCTTCCCCACCACTCTCTACATCATAGCTGTCGCTGTCACCAGTATCTTCGGACAAACCTTCGAGAATCTCCTTGGTGATTTTCTCTGTATTGGTCTCTGCCATCGCTATCAGTAACCCCAGATTCTTCTCCTCCTCGAGACTCAGCTTCGTCTCAGCAGGGATCTTCTTGCCTTCAGACATCTTCGGAAACGCTAAAAAATTGTTCCCGAGGCCGAAGCTCCAAAATCAAAAAGGCCAGCAAATCTTAGTGCAAGAGCTAAAAATTTTTAGTGGGTCGAAGCAGATGGCAAGTGTGCGTACCAAATGAGTTGGCGGTATGATCTTATTTACACGCCTGGGGCGTTGAAAATTGAAAGACCCCGCTTGTCAGTGAATGTTGCTATTCTAGCAAAGGGAAGGTGTTTTTTCGGACCTTCGGCTCAAGGCCTTCGTCCATATCGCAATCTGAATTTATTATTAACAAATTAATATTGCGAGGGGCTACTGTTGGGGGCCTTCGTCCTCCGAAGGTCCTCAAAAACATAATTTGACAATGTTTTCCAAGTGGATTATGTGAACAGGTATTTTCGGACTCAGAACCATGAATATGAAGCACGGACAGGACGAAGCCTGAACCAGACGAAGGACGAGCGCAGCCGAAGCTGTGCGCAGGGAAGCTTCGTCGCGATAACGGAAGGGGGAACCGACTTAAAGATGAAAAGACTGCGTGGGCCTTGACAAATTTCCATAAGCCATTAACAAATGTAATGGACATGGATGTAATTTTACGTGGGCTGCGTCCCGCGTCTATAAATAGATGAACAGTACTCCCGTACTGTTCACGCTGACTTGGCATTGGCTTTTGCGTCACGCTTGCACTTTTTTACCTTCTCTCAGGACCGAAGGTACATTTGTAATTTGTAATCATTTCTATTTCTTCATGTTAATAAAATAGAAATGATTCTATGTTGATGTTTATATTTCACGCTTTATATGAATCCTTCGTCATTACTTATTATATTTACGAAGGTACGTCTTTCATGACCTTCGTCCTGAAATCATTATTTCCCGAAGGGGCATAATGTCTCCAAGGACGAAGGACTTTAGCATTTAACACTTTTTATGTTGCCTTGTTCTTAACTCTTAGCATTTGAGAACAAGTCTCCAACAGCAGAGAAGGCAGAAAAACCGAGAAATGAAGGACAAAAAATATTGGAAATCTTAAGTCCTTCAGCAAATGTTGAAACAATAAAAAATCAAAAGGGCCCAACGGTGACCCCAAAAAGAAAAAGAATGGTGAACGTGCTAGATGTCTTGGAGACAATTAAGTCTTCAAGCACAACTCCAAAGAAGACTGTTGAACTTGCTGAAGCGTCTACTGCAGCTTCGAAGCAACAACCTGAAGCTGAAGCTGGGCCTTCAGAGCCCACCAAGGAACAATCTTTGGAAACCGAAAAAATAAAAATATCAGAACCAGCTTTGGCTGAAGAAATTGACACTGCCGCCCCCGAAGCTCCTTCCAACATACACGATTACATCGTGCGGCATGCTTCGGGGAAGAAATTATCTGAAGAAGAAACTTATGAAGCCAATCACTATGCCAGAGAGTTAAAATATCCGAAGGGGGCAGTAGTGTTCAATGGGACAAATGAAGATGACTTCCTATACTGCCTCCCTGATAACAAAGAATTATCTGTCTGCCGGGAGATGGCCAGAAGTATGGGATTCCCGAAGCTCGAGGCTGGATTATGTGCTATGACGAAGGAAGATCTCGCGGACAGTCTTGTGTACAATAGCCTAAAGGTATGGGAATTAGACGCTTGAAAAAAAATTTTAATACGTAATTCATTCTTTTATTCTTATATGGATTCTTTTTCGTATAGGGTTTAATCCTAAGCAACGCATTAAGAGCACAAAAGAGTGCCGAAGATGAGAGCTATGAAATTGCGTTCAACAATTTACGATCAGAAGTTATTAAACTGAGAAACGAAGCTCTAGAAAAAGATAAAATTCTGCTTACATTAGTAGACAAGATAAAAAAAGGACGAAGCTGCTGCAAAGGTTCAGGCCGAAGCTTACAGACGCGAAATTAAAGATCTTCAGAAGCAATTGGCCCGGGCGAAGGAAGAACGCATACTTGAAGAAACAAGACGGGAATGTAGCGACCAATGGGCTGATCATTTGGAAGCAACCGTGGAAGAGCTTCGGTCTTCTAAGAAAAGATGCTACGAAAAATCCATGGAATGCGTAAAGAGAATAAAAACCAGCTTCGCCAGCGTGGGCGCATTTTCCAGCGAAGAGAATTTCTTAAGAGGCAATCCCGAAGGTCCAATGGAATGGATCAGCCACGAAGCAGAGGCCTTCGAGGAAATCCTGAGTAGCCGCGGTGACATCTGCGCTTTTTCGGGCGCCAGAGGAATTGCTATTGTCTTGGAGAAGAAAGGTTGTGAACATGTAAAATCTTTAGCTCAGTCCGAAGCTGCCTTATCCTCCGAAGACATCAAAGACCCCTCGGCCGAAGCAAGCATGGTTGGTGGCAAATTCTTTACTGATGTCTGGGACAACGGCGGCCGAGAAATGGCGCAAGAAATTATTCAAAGGAGTGAAAAAGGCATCCATGATGCTAGGAAAGTGACAGAAGTTGCCGAAAAAAGTATAGAGCCCGAAGGGCAAATAGGTATTAATTAGTCGTTCTTATTGTGTTGTAATTTTTATTTCAAACTTTGTTCGCGGCTTGTAATAGTAATGCAGAAATATTCTCTTCCCTCAGAACCTGCTGGATCGTCTGCTGACCCTCACACAAAAGGGGATGACGAAATTAAACAAATGGCCGAAGCTATCATGGATAAAGTTGTTGAACAACTTCTAAATGAGGCTGCCGAAGTAGTATTAAGAGAAGACTAGGTGTTATTAGAAAAAACATTCGAAGTGTGATCTATGTAATATTTTGTACATTTGAATGTAATATACAAGCCTCTTTTCACTATTCAATTCTTTACGATGCATGAAATTCTACATACATACCTTTTTTGAGCCTTCGGCGAAAAAACACCTTCCCTTCTTTTCATGCTTCGTGAAGAAGACATTCTCCGTTAAAACTATTCTGATGAATCACGTCCATGCTTCGTGAAAACAATCTCCGAAGCTATACAATTTCGATATTACTCTGATGAAGCACGTTCATGCTTCGTGAAAACATTCTCCGAAGCTGTATTCCGAAGATTATCATTGTATTCCCTCGTGACTTTACACAATTTGCACTTTCTCAAAGCATCCTTTCGAAGGTTGATACTGTGTCCCCTTCTTTTGCCATATGCAACATGATGTATGATGCTTATGGTATGCAAAATGATGTGATGATGTTATGTTATGTAAATGACGTTTGTTCCGAAGATACACACAAAATATCTTTGTAAGCTCTACATTCCCTTAGGAACGTCTTTGGAGCTTCTTCGCCTTTTACTTAGGCGGTATCAGCGTTGACTTTTCGCTGTAAGCTCTGCATTCCCTTGGGAACGTCTTTGGAGCTTCTTCGCCTTTTACTTAGGCGGTATCAGCGTTGACTTTTCGCTGTATGCTCTGCATTCCCTTAGGAACGTCTTTGGAGCAAAAAACTTACACTGCGCTCCCTTTGGAACGGCTTTTTGTAACTTCAGCAACTTACTCTGCGTTCCTTAGAACGACTTTTTGTTGCTTCGAAGGATTTTTAATAATTCGAAGGTCCTCCTTGTTACCGCAAATTTTTTAAGCTTCAGCAACTTAAGCCTGTGGAGAAGATAGGTTTTCCTCATAATCAAGCACGAAACTATTACATGAAAACTGAAATGTTCTTTATTACACAGAAAATAGAACTAAACAGAAAAGACTGCTATCAAAGTAGGATATTTGTCAATAAATGTGCTTCGACTCTGGCACAGTACTATTGACTGTGCGAGCTTCAGATTGCTCTCTGAGATCCCTTTGGTGCGGAACATATTGGCTCCCTTCTGGCTGTTGGCCTTGTTGCAGCGGAGGTGGAGGTGGGGGCTGTTGCCATGAAGCTTGAGGTTGACTCGCCGAAGCTACGGAAACTGCAGGGTGGTTGCCCACGTATTCCGGGATGTAAGGCTGATGGTACAAAGCAGTATGCATGACCTGCTTCGGCTGGCCCTGTTGCGCTGCAGCTTCTGCTAGCTCCTTTTGTTTCTGGATAGTAACATGGCACATCCTGGTGGTATGGCCCTTGTTTTCACCACAGAATAAGCAAAATACCCTCCTTGGTTGATCTCCAAATCTTCCGCCGAAGCCCCTGGCGCCTCTGCCTCTTGGAGCTGGTGGTCGGAAGAAAGTTTGCTGTTGCCCCGAAGCCTGTGAGGAGCTCTGCGGTCTGTTCTGCTGACTCCCCTTATCATCATTTTGAGTGGAGTTGTGGATGGACCTGACATGCCTCGGATAGAATCTTCCTCCGAAGCCCTGGTCATTTCAGAAAATCTGAAAGCCTCCTCCCTTCTTTGGCGAAAGTCATTATCAGCACGAATGTACTCGTCCATCTTTTGGAGCAGCTTCTCCAGAGTCTGAGGAGGCTTCCTAGCAAAGTATTGAGCTGCAGGTCCAGGACGAAGCCCCTTGATCATGGCTTCGATGACAATTTCATTGGGCACCGTTGGTGCCTGCGCCCTCAAACGCAAGAACCTTCTGACATACGCCTGAAGGTATTCTTCATGATCCTGAGTGCACTGGAACAAGGCTTGAGCAGTGACCGGCTTCGTCTGAAATCCTTGAAAGCTGGTTAACAACATATCCTTCAGCTTCTGCCATGAAGTGATCGTTCCTGGTCGAAGGGAGGAATACCAGGTCTCAGCAACACTCCTGACGGCCATAACGAAAGACTTTGCCATGACTGCAGCATTGCCACC
Source organism: Zea luxurians (assembly GCA_029449295.1). Lineage (NCBI taxonomy): Eukaryota > Viridiplantae > Streptophyta > Magnoliopsida > Poales > Poaceae > Zea > Zea luxurians. Next base: position 111,147,474 of record JAOPSE010000010.1, read on the forward strand.
ATACGAAGACACTGTTGCTTCGTAGCTCATCAAGAACTGCTTCGGGTCTGAATGGCCGTCGAACATGGGAAGCTGGGGTGGCTTATAGGACGGAGGCCAAGGTGTAGCCTGCAGCTCAGCGGACAGAGGAGAGGCATCATCGAAAACAAAATTTCCATGATGGAAATTGTCATACCAGTCATCTTCGTTGAAGAAGCCCTCCTGATGAAGGTCTTTTTGTTGAGGCCTTCGGTTCTGCTCATCGTGGGTAAGATGACGAACTTCTTCAGAAGCTTCGTCTATCTGCCTTTGCAGCTCAGCTAGCCTGGCCATCTTTTCCTTTTTCCTCTGCACCTGTTGATGAAGCATCTCCATATCCCTGATCTCTTGGTCTAGTTCATCCTCCTGAAGCGTCGGGCTGACGGCCTTCCTCTTCTGGCTTCGGGCCTCCTGAAGAGAGACGGTCTCCTGGTTGGGGTCCAGCGGTTGCAGTGCTGCAGCCCCAGTCGCTGAAGCTTTCTTCGGCGCCATAGCGAGGGTCTATAGCTTCCGAAGGTGTTCAAAAAACTCGAAGTGGAAGTGAGTTCACCGGAGGTGGGCGCCAATGTTGGGGACTTGTTCTCAAATGCTTCGGATTAAGAACAAGGCAACATAAAAAGTGTTAAATGTTAAGGTCCTTCGTCCCTCGAAACATTATTTCCTTTCAGGATATAATGTGCTCCGGACGAAGGTCACAAATAGAATACCTTCGCAAGTGCGATAAGTTATGACGAAGGACTTATGAGCAACATTAAAAGTAATATAAACATTTAAACTTTATTATCATGTCATTTCTATTTTATTATCGTATAACAATAGAAATGACTTCAAATTACAAGTGTACCTTCGGATTGCAGGAAGACAAAAGTACAAGGGTGACGCAAAAGCAAATGCCAAGTCAGCGTGAACAGTACGGGAGTACTGTTCATCTATTTATAGACGCGGGACGCAGCCCATGTAGAATTACATTTATACCCATTACATTTGCTAATGACTTATGGGAATCTGTCAAGACCTAAGTAGTCTTTTCATCTTTAAGTCGGTTCCCCTTTCTGCTATCGCGACGAAGCTCTCTTGCGCACAGCTTCGGCTGTGCACCATCCTTCGTACAGCTTCCGTCCTCCATCACAATTCCCCTTCGTCTGGCTTAGGCTTCGTTCTGACCGTACTTCATGTTCGTAACTCCAAGTCCGAAGATACCTGTTCATTTAATCCGCTTGGAAAACATTGTCAAATCATGTTTTTGAGGACCTTCGGAGGACGAAGGCCCCCAACACCTCTCAAAGACAGTATCAAGGGATGGCGCTTGGAATGGTTTATTGCTGAGAACCATGGAAATTCCCTCCCTCCATGGTCGGGAAGACAGCCGGATGTTCGTACTCCGAGTTGGACTGAGTCTCCCACGGATCAGGAGGTAGCTGAAGCGAGGGCTTTGCTAGCTGAAGTTGGACTGCTAAAAGAAAGGGGTCTAACTGCTGAAGCTATGGTTGCTGATTTCGTTTTCAAGAATGTTCAGCCGTTGAAGGACAGAGCATACCCGGCTTATCTGTATAGAGGCCTAGCTGATCCGACTCGGGTTACCAACAGGAGAATTCCCTCTGTAGACCTGGTGAGCCGACTTGAGATGATCCTTAGAGGCAAGGTATCAAATATTGGCGCCCCAGTGGCATATTTAGCTTGGAACATGCCTTCTCCCAAGACCTTCACTCTTTTTGTGTCGAATCCACCTGTCGCTGATGGCGGTTTGGGCCTTAGAGTGCGACCCTCTGTCGACGAGGTTAACACATTGGTTGCTTCACTCGGGGAAATTCCTGACGACGAACGGCAAGTCCACTTCGAGGTGCCTTGGATCCTAGTGATGCAGAAATAAGTGCTATGCTTGATTTGCTGGCTGAGGACTCCCCTGATGCTGCTCCTGCTGGGACATTGGTGGTGGCGCCTCCTTCAGAAGCTAGTGTAACTTTGGATGTTCAGAAGCCTGCCAGTGCTCGCTCAAGACGCCCTTGCCGAGCCAATCAACCTGGTCCTTCTGCAGATGAGCAGAAAAAGAAAAAGAGACGTCTCCGGCAAGTGTCTAGTTTGGATCGGGGTGCTGGTCCCTCGGCTCCTGCTGCTGAGGAGGTTCCCGTGCCTGATTTCACTGACGCCGACCCCAATGGGTGTGCTCCATCTGCTGCTGATCCCAATGGGTGTGCTGCTTATGTTGTTGATGAAAATGACAGGGACGAAGAAGATGAGGTCCCTCTGACCCGGAAGAACAGTCGACGGTATATTGCCAGTGGGGAGAGTAGTGGGGTTCCTTCTCCTGCTTTGTCAGCCCTCGTTGGCTTACAGTAGTTATCTCTGGCTAATTTTGATCAGACCCTAGAGGATATGGTTCCAGAAGACCTTTTGTTAGAGCCAGCGGACGACGGTGTGATGGAGGTTTGTGCCGACGTGCTCGATGCTGGGTTGAGGTCATCCCGCGCCTCATCGACCTTAGAGCGCAGTCTTGAGGGCCAGGAGACTGATTTGGATCATCTCGGTCCCATGAAAGCAACTGAGGGGCCTTTAGCCTTAGAGGTGGCCACTGCAGAGAACTCGGCTCTCAAGGATGGTGTTGACGCTTACCCAGCCCCCGAGGGTGTTGCCGAGGGTGACTCGGCTCGGGTGGAAAGTGCAAGCCACTGTCCAGCCCCCGAGGGTACTGCCGGAGATGATCCGGCTCATGTGGGTAGTGAAAACTACGACCCAGCCCCCGAGGGTGTCCCAGCAATGTCCCCCTCTTGTACTTCCATGGACGTTCATGCGGGATCGCCCCCGCACTCCGGCTACGTGGTGGTCGCCCAAGCTTCGAACCAGGGAGTCGCTTTGGAGGGCAGCATCCCCGCTGGCCAAGTTTTGAGCCCTGTTGATGGCACTAAGTTGGTTTCTGCTGGCTTGTTGCCAACTGCTTCGGGTGGTGACCTTACGCCAGGCTATCAATTGATCTCTCATGATCTGGGAGCCGCTTCATTCTTTTCCAATCTTCAGGTATTGTAATATATCTTGTCTTGACTTTCGCGCTGTGTGAACTGCTGTCATTACACTCATCTGCTCTTCTTATCAGGCTTTGGTAGACGGAATGGCTAGTCAGCTGAGGTTGCAGGGTGCTTCTGTTCCAGAAGGAGCTTTGTCTCTTGCACGTTGGAATCCGGTGATACTTCAACAACGTGTTTCTGACTTGGAGGTGACCAACGCTGGTTAGTGCCTCTCTGCCTCTCTTTGTTCTGCATTACTGAACTGCTTTATATCCTGATCCTTTTTGATTATTTCCTGCTAGATATGTCTCGGCAAATTTCCACTCTTGAAGAAAAACATTCCCGAGATCTAGCTGAGCTGGTCCAGCGGTGCTCTGACTTTGAAGAAAAGTATTCTCAAAGCCAGACCGAACTAGCTCAGGTTTCTGCTGCCTTAGATGACGCCAATACACTGAGCTCTTCTCTGCGCACTCAGCTTGATTCTGAAAAGGTGACTTGTGAAGCTGAACCTTGCATTGTTGTGTTCCTATTGTTTGTTTGATGTTTGAAAGGAGTTGATTCTTGTTTGTAGGAAGAGAAACGTGCCCTTGCTGCATCTCGCGATAATCTTGACAGACTGTATCGCGATTCTAGCAACTCGCTGACCATCCTAGAGAGGAGTCATCGTTTTTCCATGGAGGAGTTGGATAATCTTCGCTACAGACTGCAGGAATCCACAGATGACGTGATCCGTCTTCGACAGTTGATATTGGCTAAGGATGCTACTATCAAAGAACTTCGTGCTTCCAAGAAATCCATCACGCAGGAGCTAGAAAACGCTCGATTAGCTGCCAAGGTTGCTGAACAAACTTCCACTACTCTGAGAGTCCAGCGCGACAGGGCCATGGATAAGGCCATACGAGCGGGACGAATCTTGATGAGGAGACCTGGTGTAGTTGTTCCTGAAGACATAAGGGCTGATGTGAATGCTGCGCCTGATTCCTCAAGTCGCCCTTCCTGGTCGGTGGCTCCTGAGAAAGACATCACGAAATAGAGAAATGTTTCGCATGCTTTGAGCGCGCGGTTAGCACGATCATATATTTTTTAGAGGACACCGGTTTAGCATTTGAATGATATTGCTATTCTCCTACTGTTTTAGAGTTCAACAGTGCATAAATTTGTAGCAGTAAAAAGGCTGTGTAATGGTTTTTGAGATTTGTTTGCGGGATATAGAAGTCATCCCTCGAGTTTTGTAAGCGCGAGTATGTCGCACTGCCTTAAGTCGTTGCCAACTTAAGCCGATTGCTTTGTCAGTAGGGCATAGTGGTCACCCCGAGCTATGTAAGCGTGAGCATGTTGCACCGTCTTAAGTCTTTGCCGACTTAAGCCGATTGCTCCGTTAGCAGGGCATAGTGGTCACCCCGAGTTATGTAAGCGTGAGCATGTTGCACCGTCTTAAGTTTTTGCCGACTTAAGCCGATTGCTCCGTTAGCAGGGCATAGTGGTCACCCCGAGTTATGTAAGCGTGAGCATGTTGCACCGTCTTAAGTCTTTGCCGACTTAAGCCGATTGCTCCGTTAGCAGGGCATAGTGGTCACCCCGAGTTATGTAAACGTGAGCATGTTGCACCGTCTTAAGTCTTTGCCGACTTAAGCTGATTGCTCCGTTAGCAGGGCATATTGGTCACCCCGAGTTATGTAAGCGTGAGCATGTTGCACCGTCTTAAGTCTTTGCCGACTTAAGCCAATTGCTCCGTTAGCAGGGCATAGTGGTCACCCCGAGTTATGTAAGCGTGCTAGTCAATCATGAACAAATTGAGTATCTTTGAAGTCTTCTTTGTTGATGACATATCTCCCGTTTTACAGAGTACATTGTTGTCTCGATAGCTTTTGAAATTCAGCTAGGGGTAAAACTTCCTCAGGTGTTCTATATTCCAGGAGTTCCCAATTTCTGTGCCGTCCATCTGGGTTAGACGATATGATCCCGGCCGAGTGACTTCCGCTACTATGAATGGCCCTTCCCATAAGGGTGATAACTTGTGCTGTCCCTCCCCCGTTAGAATTCGGTGGAGGACGAGATCTCCTACTGAGAAGGATCGTTGTCGCACGGCCTTGTCGTGATAGCGTCTCAGAGCCTGCTGGTACCGTGCTGATTGAATTACTGCATTCAGCCGTTCTTCTTCGAGTACATCAATGTCCTCTAGCCTAGTAGCTTCAGCTTCTGCTATGTTTTCAAAGACCAACCTCGATGCCTCGAACTTGAGATCGGCGGGTAATACTACTTCTGATCCATAGACCATGAAGAAGGGAGTGTTTCCATGCAGAGCTCGGCTAGGTTGAGTTCTTAGGCTCCAGGCGACATAGGGCAATTCGCGTATCCACTTTCTTACGAACTTTTCATTCTTTTTGAAGACCCTTTTCCTGAGTGCCTCCAGTATCATCCCGTTAGCTCGCTCAACCTGCCCGTTGGCCCTCGGGTGTGCTACCGAAGCGTACTTGATCTGAATGCCCTTTTGCTCGCAGAAGTCGAAGAATTATGAACTTGTAAAGTTGGATCCCAAGTCAGTTATGATATTGTTTGGTATTCCGAATCTGAATATTATGTCTTGTATGAATTCCACGGCCTTGGCTGAGGTTAAGGAAGAATGGGTTTGAATTATATCCATTTGGTGAACTTGTCGATTGCTACCAGTACATGAGTGTATCCTCCTTGAGCCTTCTTAAAAGGTCCAATCATATCCAGTCCCCAGCATGCAAAGGGCCAAGTTACTGGTATGGTCTGCAATGCTGTGCTGGTAAATGGTGTTGCTTTGACAAGTACTGGCAAGCTTCGCACCTCTGAACTAACTCAGCTGCATCGCTTTTCGCTGTTGGCCAATAGAATCCTGACCTGAAGACTTTCCCGACTAGTGTCTTGGACGCTGCGTGTATTCCGCATTGCCCAGCATGGACCTCATCTAGAAGTTGCTTCCTAGTAGATGAGAGAATGCACTTCATGAGGACGCCTGATGCACCCCTTCTGTATAACGCTTCCCCAATGAGTGTGTAGTGGGCTGACTGTCTGGCGATGCGCTCGGCTGTGTTTTTGTCATCTGGTTCCTCTTCATTCTTTATGTATCTGATGATCGGCCTTCTCCAGTCGTCAAAGTCTGACTCGGGTTGATCCACGATATTACATTCTTCTGCTTGATCTGTTGTGATGCTCGGTTGTTGTATTTCTTGCACGAAGACTCCGGGTGGGACCTGAGTCCGGCTGGATCCTAACTTGGACAATACATCAGCTGTCGTGTTTCGATCTCTCTCCACATGATGAAATTCTAGACCTTCAAACTTATCTTCTAGTTTCTGGACGGCAGTGCAGTATTTTCCCATCGAATCCTTCGAACAGTCCCATTCTTTGTTTATCTGACTTATGACCACCAGAGAATCTCCGTATACCATTAATCTCTTGATGCCCAATGATACGGCGATGTTTAGTCCATGGATCAGAGCTTCATACTCGGCTGCATTGTTAGAGGCTGGAAATAAGAGTTGGAGGGCGTATTTGAGGTGTTCGCCTCCAGGCGCGATGAAGAGAATTCCTGCGCCTGCTCCCTGCAGTTTTAGTGAACCATCAAAATACATCCTCCATACTTCTGCAGTTTCTGGGTTTTCTGGTATTTGTTGTTCAGTCCATTCTGATATGAAGTCAACCAATGCTTGGGACTTAATGGCAGTACGAGGTCGAAATTCGATGTCATGAGATCCCAGTTCATAGGCCCACTTGGCTATTCGGCCAATGGCTTCCTTGTTGTGGAGAATGTCCCCTATCGGGAAACCGGTAACTACTATGACTTTGTGGTCATCAAAGTAGTGACGCAGCTTGCGGGCAGTTAGAAGTACTGCGTATAACAGCTTCTACAGTTGAGGATACTTTTTCTTCGAGGGGCCCAGAACTTCGCTGATGAAGTAAACGGGGTGTTGCACAGGGTAGGCATGTCCTTCTTCTGCTCGCTCGACTACCAACGCGGTGCTTACCATGTGAGTCGTGCAATCGATATATAGCATCAGATCTTCAGCTGGTTGAGCTGACGTGGCTCGCCGTGGTGGTTTCAGTACTGGTGGGGTTGTCAAGAATTTTTTCAGGGCGTCCAAGGCTTCCTGCGCTTCTGAGGTCCACTGAAACTTGTCCACCTTCTTGAGTAGCTTGTAAAACGGTAAACCTTTTTCTCCTAGCCTGGATATAAATCTGCTCAGAGCTGCCATACATCCGGTAAGTCGTTGAACCTTCTTTTGTGATCGTGGAGCTTCCATTTTCATGATAGCTTCAATTTTTTCCGGATTAGCTTCAATTCCCCGGTGGCTTACAATAAATCCGAGTAGCTTCCCTGCTGGTACCCCAAAAACACATTTTTCGGGATTAAGCTTCCACCGATACCGCCGTAGACTGTTGAAAACCAGCTGCAAGTCTTCGATGAAGTTTTCCGAGTTCTCCATTTTGATTACCACATCGTCTACGTAGGCTTCCACACACTTGCCCCAGTGATCGGCTAAGCATGTTTGAATGGCTCTCTGATAAGTTGCTCCAGCGTTTTTGAGGCCGAACGGCATGGAGGTATAACAGAAAGCACCAAATGGAGTGATGAACGCCGTTTTTTCCTCGTCTTCCTTTGCCAAGCTGATCTGATGGTATCCGGAGTAGCAATCCAGAAAAGATAGCACGGAACATCCAGCGGTGGAGTCTACCACCTGATCTATCCTTGGGAGCCCGAAGGGATCCTTCGGACAATGTTTGTTGAGATCAGTATAGTCGACGCACATGCGCCAATCCACTTTATTCTTTTTGAGTACAAGAACAGGGTTGGCTAACCACACGGGATGTAACACTTCTCTAATGAACCCAGCTGCAACCAAGCGGGCTAGCTCAGCGCGAATGGCCTCTCTTTTGTCGGGCGTGAAGCGATGTAGCTTTTGCCGGATTGGCCTTGCTTGGGGATAGACCTTTAGTTTGTGCTCGGCCAGCTCTCTCGGGACTACCGGCATATCCGCAGGTTGCCATGCGAATACGTCTTGGTTGTCTTGCAGAAACTGGACGAGCGCGCTTTCCTATTTATCATCCAGGCTAGAGCTGATGATAGCAGTTTTACGTTCATCAGCAAACCCCAATTTGATCCTTTTAGTTTCTTCAGTCGGCCGCATAGAGGTCGCGGCTTGAGCTTCTTTCGCCGGTGCTGTGTGGTCTTCCTCAGGCTTAGAGTTTGCCTGGATCGAAGAAGTCGCTGACGGTTTGGTGGTGAGGGCCGCCTGGATGGCCACTCGGAAACATTCTGCGGTGCCTTGGAGGTCGGCACGCATAGTTATGATTCCTTGCGGTCCCAGCATCTTCAATATCATGTACGTGTAATGCGGGATGGCCATGAATTTTGCCAGTCTCGGCCTCCCGATGATGGCGTTGTACCCGCAGTCGAAGTTCGCCACTTCGAACCTCAGGAACTCGGTTCTGTAGTTCTCCGGAGTCCCGAAGGTGACAGGCATGTAGATGTGGCCCAACGGGTATTCTCCCTCAGTTGGCACGATGCCAAAGAAGGGAGTGTCTGACTCGTGGAGTTCTTTGAGGTGAACTCCCAAGCCTCGGAGTGTCCGGGGGAAGGTGACGGTTATGCTGCTCCCGCCGTCCACTAACACCTTCTTCACCCTGCTCTCTCGGATCACCAGATCAACGAGGAGCGAGTATTTGCCCGGGTGGTCGAAGTTGAGCCATTGATCTGCCCGAGTGAAGGTGATTGGGAGCTCCGACCATCGGTACGGAGTGGGTGGACCGGTGGTTGCCACTAGTATCTGGCGATCGTTGAGCTTTTGCTGTCTTTTGTTCTCCTGCGATCCGTGTCTGCCGAAGATGACGTTGACCTCCCTGTCAACGCGCGGGAAAGCTCCTCCTCCTCCCTCCTCCTGCTGCTGGGGTTGTCGTGGTTCTTCTGGTCCTCCCCGCGGCGGAGGAGGAGGCAGAGGTTGGAAGGGTCAGCCGTGCCCAATGGAATGCTTGAAGTCCCGGCAGTTCTGAAGAGTGTGGCGCATGTCCTTGTGGTACGGGCACTGAGCGTCGAGGATGTCGTCCAGCGTGCGTTCGCCTCCGCGAGGTCCTCCCCGGGCGCGAGAGGCAGGTGGTCCGGCGGCATGCACCTCTTCACGCGGTCTCTTCTCCCAGCGTTTGTCAGGTTGCTGGTTCGTGTCGCGTCGTGGTGCTGCTGGGACGGGCTTTGCTCCTCCGATGAGGTCCTGGGCTCGCTTGTCGGCGGTGATGTAGAGGTCGGCTTCCCGAAATAGCTCCTCGGAGGTAGTTGGCGCCTTCTGTAGTATGGCTCGGATGAAGGCCGAGTCATTGGATCCTCTGTAGAAGTCCTCGATCACGGCCGCCTCCGTGACCTCGGGGATACGATTTCTCATGGTCTGGAACCTTTTGAGGTACGATCGGAGAGTTTCATCCCCCCGGTGTTTGATGGATTTGAGGTCCCATGGTTGCGCCGGTTTGTCGGAGAGGGACTGAAAATTTGCAGTGAAGCGCCGACTGAAGTTACTCCAGTCGTCGATGCAGTGTCGAGGTAGATGTCGTAGCCATTGCAGTGCGTCTTGCCCGAGGACAATGGGTAAGTATGCAGTCATCACGTCCTCGGATGCACCGGCGGCTCGAGCGGCGATGGTGTAGACGGCCAGCCAGCCTCCTGGGTCCTGCTTAGGTTCATATTTATCGACATTGGATACCTTGAAGTTAGGGGGCCATTGAATGGCCCTAAGGCGTGGAGTAAGGGCAGACACTCCACATGTGTCCTCCTGTTGTCGGGGATGATGTCTGTCCCGAGGAGGGGAGTAGTTGTTGTGGTTCCTCGACCGTCCCCGGGCAGTTCCGCCAGTCGAGGCCGTCGTTGATTCGGCTCTGGTGGCTTGACTCCGGGTGGGGATGCCATGATCTCTGTCGTATTCCTCCCGGTGGCGTATCTCGTTCTCATGCCGTCGTTCACGCGAAGCGTTGATGGAGCTCTGCGCGTCTCGGCGACTGTTGATGGCGTGTCGCAAGTCGTTCGGCGGGTGAGCGAGAGGTAGAAGATGGTTGGCTGCCTGGGTGAGCAGGCGTCGATAGCCCTCGGCATCGGGAGTCCGAGGGAGTTCATTAGCTATCCGAGCTAGTACTCCTCTGACTTCGCTCGGCGTGTTCATGGCTCGGGCGAAGTCGGGGTTCAGGTTGCGACTGAAGAGCGGATTTTCCTGGCGCTGCCTCGCGTCTTGCTCAGCTTGTTCCTGAGCTCGTCGACGATCGCGTCGCCGGGAGTTCCTTCGTTCTCTGAAGACGCGTTCTTCCGGAGTTTCTCCCATCTCCGAGATCTCGTCTCGCGAGACAGGCTGCTCCGGATCCCGTTCTCCGGCTTGGTGATGTCTCCGGATGTTTCAGCGCCGATTTCTTCGTCGGCGGGATTCCCGCTGAGGTGGTTCTTCCCCAGGCGCAGTTGGCTCGTCGTTAGAGATGGGAGGCGACTCCACTCTCCCGATGAAGAGAACGTCGGGGTAGAATGGCGTGGCTGTCATGGCGATCTTCTTTCGGAGAGCCGGAGATTGCGCTTCTCCGGTTTTTTCAGAGTTAGTTGGAGGAAACCTCTTTCTCGGTGGATCAGCAACACGGTGTAGAGTTCCCTCTTCGTCGGCTATGGACAAGATCGTCCCAAAGCAGAACATGGATCCGGGACAGAAGGTGATCTTGCTTTGGATGGTGACGGCCATTGAGCTATCTTAGATCGTTGACACCCCCCCTACCTGGCGCGCCAGCTGTCGGTGTTTTGGGTCCGACCGCACACCCGGGGTTGCCCCTCGAGGTGTCTTTAGGAGTAGGGTGGTGTCGCCGACTGTAGCAAAATGATTCGTGCCGGATGCACGAGAGACAAGAGACAATGTTTACAGGTTCGGGCCGCTTAGAGATGCGTAACACCCTACGTCCTGGCGAAGGTGCTTTGTGTAATGGGTTACAAGGTGATTCTCTAGAGCGAGGATGTGGAAAGTGTAGGTAGATGGCTGGATAGTGTGTTCCATCGTTCTGAAGGGGTGCCCCCTGGGCCTTATATATTTGGCCGTGGGGTGATACATGTGGATATGATAACAACGTGCGTCTAAAGGATAGTGAACTGTTTGAGTCTATCTCCCTATGATTCAGCCGACCTATCCTCGCCTGGTTCTACTGCATGGTGCTCCAGCGCGGGAAAGTCGGATCTTCTGTTGTGATTTCTCGCTCAACGCTGTGGGGCCTATCTGGACTTGCGTCGATCCGGCTTTACATTGGTTTGCTTTGCTGATTGTCCTCCTCCCTAGGCCCATGAAGAAATGAACTTACGATATATTGGGCCCTTGGGCCTTTCGTGAGGTCTTTTACTCTGCTAGTGGACCCAGGGGATATCTGTCCCCCACAGGTGGGGAGGGGCGTAGCTAGGCCGCCAAACGGGCCCAAAGCGGGGAAGGGGCGCGGCTAGATGGGCCGCCAGAAGGAAAAGGGGAGAGAAAGGGCTTGGGGGTTTCTATTTTCCTTTTTTTGCTCTAATTCCTCACCTAGATGCATATTTCACCAATTCACTCAACCACAAACAAAAAGATGCATGATCCGGCATGATGCCACAACCAAAACACTTAACCCTAGGGTTTTACTTACACAAGGTGTCGAGCTAAATCTCGCTAGAACTTTGAAAAAGAACAAGGCATAACGAGAAGAAAAAGAAAGAGGAAAGGTAACGCCCGAATTTGGCGAGTGATGGAGAAAGAAAAATTTAACTCTCAAATTCGGGACGTTACAAACCTATCCCCTTAAAAGAATCTCGCCCTCGAGATTCAAGGTTGGCTAGCAAAGAGTTCAGGATATTTAGCCATCAGATCATCTTCACGCTCCCAAGTTGCTTCTTCTTCGGAGTGATGACCCCATCTGACTTTGCACATTCTGATAGTTTTCCTCCGGGTGACTCTGTCTGCAGTCTCAATAATTTGCGTTGGCTTCTCAATATAGGTCAAGTCTTCTTGGACTTTGAGACCCTCCACTAGCAACTACTCTTCTGGCACACGCAGACATTTCTTTAACTGGGACACATGAAAGACATCATGCACGGTAGACAAATTTTCTGGCAGGCTAAGTTGATAGGCCACTTTTCCACGCCTTGTGAGAATCTGATACGGACCGATGTAGTGGGGTGCTAGCTTGCCTTTGACTCTGAATCTTCTGACTCCTCTGATAGGCAAAACTTTCAAATAGACGAAATCCCCAACTTCGAAACTCAACTCTCTCCTTCTTGTGTCTGCATAACTTCGCTGCCTTGATTGTGCTATCTTCAAATTCTCCCGAACCATCTTGATGTTTTCTTCAACTTCAAGCAAAATGTCTGGCCCAAACACTTGCTTTTCTCTAGGCTGATCCCATTGCAACGGAGTTCTACAACTCCTTCCATAAAACGCCTGAAATGGTGACATCTTCAAGCTAGCCTGATAACTGTTGTTATAGGAGAACTCTGCATAAGGTAACCTCTTGTCCCATCCGGACTGATCTTGCAATGCACAAGCTCTCAACATGTCTTCGAGGATTTGATTAGTTCTTTCAGTCTGACCATTTGTCTGCGGATGATAGGCTGAACTGAAATTCAGATGTGTACCCAAGGCTTCATGCAACTGCTGCCAGAAATGAGAGGTGAACTGTGTTCCTCTGTCTGACACTATCTTCTTTGGTACACCGTGAAGACAAACGATCCGAGACATGTACAACTCTGCCAATACTGAACTGTTGTAGTTGGTCTTGACAGGTATGAAGTGGGCTGACTTGGTTAAGTGGTCCACTACTACCTAAATAGAGTCGTAGCCGGCTCGAGTGCGAGGCAATCCGACTATGAAATCCATCCCGATTTCATCCCATTTCCACTGAGGAATTCGCAACGGTTGCAACAACCTAGCTGGTCTCTGGTGTTCTGCCTTGATCCGTCGACAACTATCACACATAGCCACGTGCTCTGCGACTTCCCTCTTCATTCCGTACCACCAGAACTTCTTCAGATCCTGTTACATCTTCTCACTTCTAGGGTGTATAGAATAAGCTGTCTCATGAGCTTCCTTGAGAATCAATTCCCAAATGGACTGGACATTGGGAACACACAAGCGGTCTTTGAACCATATCACACCTTCTGCATATTACTGAAAGTCTTTACCTCTGCCTTCTAGAATCAGTTGCCGGACTTCATTGATCTTCTCATCATTCTTCTGTGCTTCTTTGATTTCTCTCTCTAGGGTTGGCTCCAACTCAATTGTCACTCCTCGCATATTATTCAGAAATCCGAGACTCAACTTATCAAACTCTTTAGCCAACTCATAAGGCATCGGATGAGCGACCATCATATTGACTTGACTCTTCCTGCTCAAAGCATCTACCACTACGTTCGCTTTGCCTGGATGGTAATAAATCTCCAATTCATAGTCCTTGATCAGCTCTAACCATCTTCATTGCCTCATATTCAGCTCTGACTGAGTGAATATGTACTTCAGACTCTTGTGGTCTGTGTAAACATCACATTTCTGCCCATACAGATAGTGCCTCCATGTCTTCAGTGCGTGAACCACTGCTGCCAACTCTAGGTCATGGATTGGGTAATTCTTCTCATGAACCTTCAGCTATCGGGACGAGTAAGCCACAACTCTTCCCTCTTCCATCAACACACATCCCAAACTAGTGTAACAAGCGTCGCAATACACTGAAAAGGGCTTGTTCACATCAGGCAATACTAAAACAGGCGCTGTAGTCAACTTCTCTTTTAGCGCTTCAAAGGATTCTTGGCATTTCTGGGTCCACTTGAACTCAACTTTGTTGCCTAGCAAAGCTGTCATCGATTTCGCGGTCTTCAAAAACCCTTCAATGAATCACCGATAATATCCGGCCATTCCAATGAAGCTCTTGATTCCTCGGGCATCCGTTGGCGCTTTCCAGTTCCGAATATCTACCACTTTCTTCGGATCCACAGCCAATCCTTCTTTGTTTATTATGTGACCCAAGAACAGGACTTCATCAATCTAGAACTCGCACTTGCTCAACTTTGCATACAGCTAGTACTCTCGCAATCTCTGCAATACCATCCTCAAATGATCTGCATGCTCCTCCTCACTTTGAGAATATATAAGAATGTCATCAATAAATACCACCACAAACTTGTCGAGGTAATCCATGAATACACTATTCATCAGATTCATGAAGAAGGCTGGTGCATTCGTTAGGCCAAAAGACATAACGGTGAACTCATATAACCCATACTTGGTAATGAATGTCGTCTTCGGAATGTCTGAAGGTCGAATCCTGAGCTGGTGATAACCTAACCTCAGATCTATCTTTGAAAACACGCTGGCCCCTCTCAGCTGGTCGAACAGATCTTCTATTCTAGGCAAGGGGTACTTGTTCTTGATGGTGACCTCATTTAGAGCTCGATAATCTATGCACATCCTTCTAGTGCCATCTTTCTTCTCCACAAATAGGACTGGGGCGGCCCAAGGTGAAGTGCTTGGTCTAATGTAACCTTTCTCTGATAGCTCATCGATCTATTTCTTGAGTACAACTAACTATGGTCCGGATACTCTTTAGGCTCTCTTAAAGATGGGGGCGATTCCAGGAAGAAGCTCTATGGCAAACTCAACTTTTTGCTCAGGTGGCATGTCTGGTAAGTCCTTTGGGAACACATCTGGGAACTCGGACACAACTTTGATAATCTCGAGTGGATCTACTTCACTACTATCAATAGTCATCTGATAACAACCCCCTTTCCTTGGCTCGGGCGAAACTAACTCGGTCACCACTTCCTCTCGTATTGGGGACATCAACTTAATCGTTCTCTTATCACAACTGATAACTGCCTGGTACTTATCTAGCCAGTTTATCCCTAGGATAACATCTATTCCCTGAGTACCCATTACTATGAGATTAGCGGGAAAATCTATCCCCCTTATTTCCACACATACATTCAGGCAAACACTATCAGCTCGAATTCTACCACCGGCTAAATCAATTTGAATGGGTGTTGACATGGTAGTTATTGGAAGATTATGTGCTTCTACCCATGATGTAGTAATGAATGAATGCATTGCTCCAGTATCAAATAACACCTCTGCAATATGGGAGTCGACTGGAAACATACCTACTATCATGCCGGGTGTTTCCTGAACTGCTTCAGCCTCCAAGTGGTTCAGTCTCCCATGGTTGTAGCGTGGCTGAGAGCGGTTGCCTGCTCTAGCTTGAGACACATTCTGCTTTGTTGGGGGCGCCAGGGCCTGACTACTGCTGGGCTACCTTCTTCGGACATTGCATCACCCAATGGCCTTGCTCTCCACAGTGGAAACATGCTCTGCTTTCGCCTTGAACTGGTGCTGCTTGACTGTTCTGTTGGGTTGCTGGGGCAGGAAGACGAGGTGCCTGTTGATTCTACCTCTGGAACTGACCTCCTCCTGACTGATTGTTCTGGCAATTCTACTGCTGGTGCTGGGGGTACTGCCTCTGAAACTGTTGCTATTGAGGTGGGTGCTGGTTCTGTCTGAACTACTGAGGTGGGTTGCCTGAGAAACGGGGGCGATTGCTGCTCCCAGGTTGAGGCCCACTGATCTTGCGCTTGCGATCCTCCATCTCTTTGCACTTCCTCTCTATCATGATTGCTCTATCAATCAGGTGCTGAAATGTGGGGAAGGTGTGGTTCATCAGTTAATAATGCAAGGGGTCGACCAAGCCTCTCAGGAAACGATACTGCCTCTTGGCGTCGGTGTTGACATCTTTAGGAGCATAGCGAGACAGCTGCAGAAACCTGTCTTGATACTCACTAATAGACATTGACCCTTGTTTGAGTGTCGGGAACTCCTCCTTCTTCACTGTCATCAGGCCTGCTGGAACATGGTACTAACGGAAGCTATCTCTGAATTCTTCCCAGGTGATGGCGTCGGGGTTGGCATTGGTGGCGAGATAGGACTCCCACCAAGATTGGGCTGCTCCTCTCAACAAACGGGGATCATACAGAACTTTCTCCCTGTCGTCACACTGAGAGGTGCGCAACTCTCGCTCCACAGTACGCAGCCAATCTTCAGCATCCATGGGGTCAGAAGAGTGAGCGAATACTGGGGGATGTCCTCTCATGAACTCAGCACGCTTGTCTCTGGGCACCTGAGGCATCTGAGGCTGAGGTGGGGGCTGATGCTACTGTTGCTGCTGAATGGTGGCTAGAGTTTGACCGATGGCTTGAACTGCCTAAGTCTGCATTAGGAACATCTACTCAATGGTCATCAGGGGCGGTGGTGGCAGTTGTTGTTGCTGGGGTGCCTCATCCTGCGGGGCTGCCTGCTCCTGCTGAGCACGCCTTCCTCCTCTGCGCCTGTTTTCTGACATCTGCAAAATGCAGTCACACATCAGAACTGATCTTGCAAGCTTGCAGCATAAGAAAAGAGTATAGGATCCTTCCACAATTCTGAACAGATGAACATCTTCATTGATTTCCAACACGAGCAAACACAGCTTCTCAGATAAAGAGGAACGTGGAATAAAAAGGCTTCCCGGCTAGATAACTAACTTCATTAACATTTAACAGGTAAACCAAGGTGCAGGGGATGCCCACACTCTGGTGACAGTCATTACAAAGATCCAAGTCCAACATAGTTCATCATGACAAACATAAAAGCACAGGATAAGCAAACTACCCTGTCTAACTAAGACTAACCAAAAGTAAGACCAAGACTAAGACTAAGACTAAGACTTCTATCTTTAAACTTTCATTACAGGACCCAACACTGATGATCTATGGTTCTAAATTTATCTTGGTCCTACAGTCAGGGTTGCCATAAGCCTGGTGTCCACGCCGAGGTGAGCGGTACTAGTGCTGAGTCCCGACAGGAGCGGGGGAGCCATCCTCCAGGTGACGACGCTCCGCGCGCTCAACCCGCAGCTTGGCGATCTCAGCACGAGCCCTACTCAACTTGTCTAGGGCATGGTCCAGCTCTGTGTTTAGCACGGCGGCTAGGTTGACTGTGCTGCTCAACCTAGGATTGTCCTCACCAACGGGTGAGACAATCACGCCTCCTATGCTGCTAGATGAATGGCGGGGGTAATACTTCAGGTTGAGACCATCGGCTACCCCGCCGAGCACTGAGCAGTAGTGCGAAAGCGCACGCCATGCGGCATCTTGCATGGCCGCCTCAGCTGAGTCCCGCTCAGAGATGGAATAATGCTCTGAGCAGACGTCCGCACAACGGAGACTGTTCTCCAGACGGCGCACCAAACAGGTCGCCTCCTAGCGGTCTGGGTAAACCTCACAACTGCGCTAGAAGACAACACAGCAATACTCGGATGGACCAAGTATGCCGGTCGAGTGCCTGGCGTAGCAGGGTGTTGAGCGCGTCGTGAAAGTGACACCCACGAGCGGCGTCGCGAGTGATGGGTCGAGCAACCCATCCTTCTGGCTCCTGGTCGGCTGAAAGGTCAGTGCTGAAGCTCGAGCTGCTGTCGCCACCTCCATCGTCGAGGTCTCCTCTAACAGCCACTCTAGCGACTGGGGCACTCAGTGGTGGTGCAGGGGGTGCCTCCAGCGGGAGCACAGGGGAGCAGCTCCTCACAGACTCTATCTCCTGCTGAAGCGAGAAAGAAGAGCCCTGCTGCTCCAGCTCCTGTCGTCGACGTTCCTGCTCCTCGTGCAGGCGGTGGTGCAGCCTCTCCAAGTGGCTACACTGACCCGTCACTAGATGGCGAAGCGGACGCTCAGCGAGACGAGAGGGTAAGAAGGGGATGACGAACTTCCGTGCAGTGTGTCTAAGACGAGCCATCTACAAAAGACACCGTAAGCATAAGAGTGAGAACAGAGCTAGTATGACCAGCAAGTAAACCATAAATAAATGAGTAATTAGAATAAAACGAGATTTTCAGCAAGGTATAATATATATAGTAGAACATAGGTTTGGTCGATATGACCAACTTTTGAAGGGGTACCAAAGTCAAGGTGAGAATAGGGGTCTAAAATCCTTAGAACGACCAATCTACTCTAGGTTAGCGGTCCTACACTCAGCACGGCTTTGATACCACCTATGTCACACCCGGTTTTAGAAGGCAAACCAAATGCGAACCATGTGCGTGCCAGGATCAGCAATTCACGTACACAACAGTTACATAACTAGACATCATCACACAGTGCTCAAATAATAACATAAAGGGTAATAATATTCGATTACATCATAATGTTTGAGACATACACATAGTATTTAACAATAATCAAAGTGCGAAAACGAAAAGTAGATACACGCGGCCTTCACAGGCAGCCGACTGGGGGTTGCCGCTAACCCACGCCTAAAACTCGTCGTAATCTTGGAACTCCTAAAAGTCTTCCTCCACGACATCATCTTCTCCTGAGCAGTGGTTGCAACGTGGACAACCTGGGGAGGGGGGTTTGGTGTGTAGAGCAAGGGTGAGTACACATCAACATACTCAGCAAATGTCTTGTTTGGTTGTAGTGGACTAGCTTTATGTAAGGGTAAGTCAAGCAGTTGCTTTTAGTTGGTTAGATTATTATTACTAGTAAAGAGAGCAGATTTTAGTATTAACCCAAATTGTTAACCCAAAAGTACCCTTTCCAAACGAAAAGAATACCACTTACCATCACCATAGTCAATACCGAAACCATCATTCTCATCACCACCTGTAATCCAAACATATCTGATCAAGTATCTCTAATAAATGGAGCTCCCTTGGCCACTCATAACCACGAGCACGGCTGATATATTAGTTTTCATAACACTCTGCAGAGGTTGCGCACTTTACCCACAAGTCGTGATTCCCTTTCTGCCCGGAGATCATGACTCTCCATTGATCACTACCAAGGTGACCAAGCAGGGTATCACTATGTAGCCTTTACAAAGATTCCCCGGGGCTGTAGCCACCCGTTAGGTTTCCTAAATGTACTGCACTCCTCCCCAAGGGGCGAACCAACCTTGGCAGAGCGAGCCGCATACACCGAGCCCCATTGACGGCACGATGGCGAAGCGAACTACACCCCGGTTCCTGTAATTATTAAGCTAAGGGTGTCCCATTCCACCCTCATGGTTGCACTGTTTTCCCGGGCGATCATCCAACGAACAGGTCCTTACGGAAAGGCACTCGAGAAACCGCTCGAGTCCCCTTAAATGCCACAAGTATATCATCATAATAAAGAAGGGAAACAGCGTATCATTGATAAATCTTATCATGTTCATTGATTAATGTGAAGCACTAGCATGAAGCTAAACCAGAATAATCCAACCCAAATAGGTAAGCAAGGACATGGATAACAAAAGCTAGTCAATCCTTGGGTATAAACTGTGTAAATGCGGAAAGTGAATTAAGGAATGTATAGGACATAAGTGGGTCAAGGGACACTTGCCTCCACCAACCAGCTGCTGCTCAGGGTCTTCTCCTGCGAGTTCTTCGGACTCCTCAACCAGACCGTTATCTATGCGAGCGCAAACATACATCCATCTCTTTGAATTAGGAAATAAACAGTACACCATATAAGAGAACAGATAAATTGAATATGCATAAGATATGACATATGATTTGCATTCGCAATTGCTAGAAAGAGAAAAAGAAGGGGCTCGCAGTGGCTAAAGCTATAGTCGAAGCATATTACGTGTAGGTGTGCAATTAATCATTACTTCGTCTAACTCTACCTAGCCATACTAATAGGTATTAATCACATGCACTAATAGAGTTACAATTATTTCTAATTGGTCGACATTAAACCAAGCCATTGATTAACTATGTGAGATAATTAACGTGATCAATTTTAAGTAGAGGGCAACTACATAAAATAAACCACACGTTCCATGCGCATAGAATACACGAGGGGTAGATGGGGTGTCTAGGGGTAGACGGGTACGTCTAGGGGTAGATGGGTACGCCATAAGCATGGCGGGGCGCTACACGTCGCGCCGGGAGCACGACGAACCGCGCCAAGACGTCGTGCGTGGGATGGGGCCACGCCGGGCAACCTGCGCACCACGGTGTCGCGCCGAGGGCGCCGGGCCACCGCGAGCTGCGCCTAGGCAAGGCCGCCGCGAGCAGCGCCAGGCCACGCCGAGGCTGAGTGCAGGGGGCGCATGCTGGCCGAGCTCAAGGACGCATGCCATAGGCATGTCGGGCCGAGCTCAAGGACGCGCCGGGGCACGGGGAGGGATGAGGCACACCGAGGCAGGCGCGCGCACACGCCAGGGCGAGCACGCCGGGCGCCGCGAGCAGGGGCGGGCGCGCCACGCCGCGCCGCAGCGGACTGCTGCGCGGGGAGGGGCTGAGCGCGCCAGGGCAGGGGCGAGCGAGTCGGGGCCGCCGCAAGCAGGGCGGGTGAGCCAGGGCGTGCCGTGGGCTAGGGCACGCCGGGCCACCGTGCCGAGCCGGGCGAGCGCCCTGGCTGGGTCGCGCCATGCCGGGGGCAGGCCGCGCCGAGGCGGGCATGCCGCGGTCGAGCCAGGGGAGCGCGCCGGGCGGGCTGCGCCACGAGCAGGGGAGGCCACGGGCGCGCCGCGCCGGGCAGGGGCAGGGTCCTCACCAAGCCGGGGTGCCATGGTCGCGCCAGGGAGGGGGCGCGAGGGGGAGCCGCGCCACGCCGGGCGAGCGCGCGGGGTCGTGCCAAGCAAGCGCGCCGGGGCCGCCAGGGTGGGGCTGCGCATGGTGCCGCGGCGAGCGTGTCGGGGCAATGCCGAGCTCCGCGAACACGAGGAGGAGAGGGGAACAGAGAAGAAGGGAGACGGGGGAGGGCTCACCACGGGCGAGGACGACGCGGCGAGCGGTTCTGAGGTGCAGGGCGACTCTGGGGCAGCTGCGGGCGTTAGGGAGAAGGGGAGGGGCGTTGGGCGACGTGAGAGAGAGAAGGGAGGAGGTGGGTGCGCGCGGGCCCACTAGGCAATGGCGGCGGCGGTAAAACCGCCCGCGCGCTCCTGTCGGCTGGCGTGGCGGCTGCAAGGGGGAGGGGGCGCCGAGCTGGGCCGCCAAATGGGCCCAAAGCGGGAAGGGGGCGCGGCTAGATGGGCCGCCAGAAAGAAAAGGGGAGAGAAAGGGCTTGGGGGTTTCTATTTTCCTTTTTTTGCTCTAATTCCTCACCTAGATGCATATTTCACCAATTCACTCAACCACAAACAAAAAGATGCATGATCCGGCATGATGCCACAACCAAAAGACTTAACCTTAAGGTTTTACTTACACAAGGTGTCGAGCTAAATCTTGCTAGAACTTTGAAAAAGAACAAGGCATAGCGAGAAGAAAAAGAAAGAGGAAAGGTAACGCCCGAATTTGGCGAGTGATGGAGAAAGAAAAATTTAACTCTCAAATTCGGGATGTTACAACAGAGGGACGACACCAGGGAAGTCATAGGCGATGTGAGACAGAGGCAGATGGGGA
Organism: Zea luxurians; assembly: GCA_029449295.1. Lineage (NCBI taxonomy): Eukaryota > Viridiplantae > Streptophyta > Magnoliopsida > Poales > Poaceae > Zea > Zea luxurians. The sequence goes on from JAOPSE010000010.1 coordinate 111,168,887, forward strand.
CTTGATCCTGCATCACAAGCATCGCAGCCGTTGATGCGAAGCGATGGGACCCATGTGAAGGTGGAGAGGGACGCTTCGTTGTGAGACAGAGGCCGAGGGAGGGGGGAGGGCCGGACGGTGACGTCCTACACGGGGGTGGCACGTCGAAGATGTTATCAGTAGTGCGAGACGGAGGCGGGCGGGCCTGACGACGGTGGCCTACGCGGGGGCGACACGTTGAGGAGGTCATCGACGGTGTGGGCGAGATCTGCCTCCCCGCGGGCGTGGCGCGGCGGGGCCCCGGAGGCGTGCACTGGGGACACGGCGGGGGAAGGGGATTAGCACGTGGGCGAGCGTGTAGGCATAGAGGGGGGTGCTCGGTGTGAACGCTAACGCTACTATCTTAATAGAGTAGTATAGATAGCATATGTGGAAAAAAACAAGAAACTAAATTCGGATAAAACACTTTGAATCAACTTTTATGGGGTTAAAAAACATATCTTTCTCATACGCTTACTTATTTTAGTTATCATGCATCATGCATCAACTATGCTGGATTTACACTCGACTGGTACTGAATATGGCTTTGGTAGGGCTTGGAAATGTGTTGTCTTTTTAGAAGCCAAAAACCAACCAAGGGACAATGAGTCAATGACAGAGTTAAGGCGTTGAACAAAATCATCTTTTACGTAGTTGAATGCCCACAACATCTCTCAAGTTGTTTCCGCCGGCTAGCTATGGGCCTATGGGGACGAATTTTTCTTTTGGTCTTCAAAATTACTAGCAGAATGCGATATTTTTTATTTATTTCTGTGTGGATTTGGACTGATTTGTTGGGGCGAAGGCGAAGACACCACCCTTCGCTCCAGCCTTCGTCAATCTCGCTGCACCAACAGAGGCAATACGACCGGCGGGGTCCACCCTTTGTCCTCTACACTACGAGACGAAGGCCTACGACGACATCGCCCCGTCCCGCGTCCTCACCCGACCACGAGGCCCACGTGGGATTTGGCCTATTGTAACAGGCCCAGCGTGGCATCGTGTGTTACAGGCTCGATTTGTAATACCTTTTCTGTAATGACAGTCTGTAACTGTCGGGGACCGCAATTAGGGGTACCCCCAATGCTCCTTAATCCGACTGGAAAACATCTTCAGAACAAACCATAAACGACCGATAAAGCACGGGCTTCGTCTACCAAGGGATGCGACCTCATCCGAGCCCAGCCTCGGGCAAGGACAGTAGTCCCGGACGAATTCACGCCTCGCCTGAGGGTCCCCTCAGTCAACAGACACACCCTCGACACGCCTGAAGTCCAGTGCAGGCAAGCTTTTTTGTATAGTGACCTCGTCCGAATCGCCTTACCAACCGACCGTATCGCATGCGCATTTAATGCGGGGATCGCCTGACACCTTATCCTGACATGCGTGCCTCAGTCGGCAAGGTCGAAGTGACCGCAGTCACTTTGCCCTCTTTACTGACCGTCCTGACAAGAAAACAACGCTATTCACCCCGCTCCGGCAACTGTGCCAACCACCAGGGAAAGACTAACAACAGTCGCGGCCTTCCCCGAAGTTTGGCCTCGGGCGCAGTAGCGAGCTCTGCCTCGCCCGACCCCAGGCCTCGGCCTCAGCCTCGGCCTCGGGAGAAGGACTCTGCCTCGCCCGACCCTAGGCCTCGGCCTCGGGAGAAGGACTCCGCCTCGCCCGACCTCAGCCTCGGCCTCGGAGGAGTCATCGCCTCACCCGACCTCAGCCTCGGCCTCGGAGGAGTCACCGCCTCGCTCAACCTCGGCCTCGTATCAGCTACGCTACTGGGGATCCATCATTACCCTACCCCTAGCTAACCGCCTCGGGCTACGAAGGAACAGGACCGGTGTCCCATCTAAGTTACTCCAGTAACAGGTAATGATGGCTCCCTACGTGCGCCCATGACGTCGGGTGCTCTCAAACCCCCTACGGAAGCAAGGAAACGTCAGCAGGATCCATGTCGCACCGCCAGCTATGCTTCTACAGGGCTCAAGGCACCTCTCCGACGGCCACGTTGGTACATCTACAGGGCTCAAGGCACTTCCCCGACGGCCACGTTATTACCTGTACAGGGCTCAGGGCACTTCCCTGCCAGCCACGTTAGCTCATAGCTACACCCCCATTGTACAGCTGGGCATCTCCTTGCATCTATAAAAGGGATGTCCAGGGCCCCATGGGGAAGAGATGAGGAGACAAACGTGCAACGTACGAACGCACACGCGGAAAGGAGAAAAGAAGGAGAGACGCGGTAGGGGCAGCCTCAGACGGCTCGCCTCAAGGCCGAACCCTCTCCTTCTATCTCTCTCTCTCTCTCTCTCTCTCTCTCTCTCTCTCTCTCTCGTTCTTGCTCTCCCGCAACGCTTGTAACCCCTACTACGAGCACCCCGGTGCAAGATAACATAAGCCTCATTTCCCTCTTGTGTTCCATCTTGCATCAACCCATCTGGACAGAGGCACGCGGCACTAAAATTCACTAGTCGATCCGGTTGAGGGTCCCCCGGGTCCGAAACGCCGACAGTTGGCGCGCCAGGTAGGGGCACGCTGCGTGTTAACGAATACTTTCCCGTTGAGTTCCAGATGGGTAGCTTTCAGCAGCCTCTTCAGCCCGGGACGGTGCTCCGCTTTGGAAGTCTCGAGTTCATGTCCCTCGACGGCAGCTACGACATGGTACTGCTCCCTCCGCAGCATGACAACAACAACGGTCGACGGCTCGCCCGGTGGAGGCGAACTCGACGACGGCATCTCCCCGCGGCAGAAGAGGAACACCCGGGTTTACCCCGCCACCCTCCTCGCTGGAGGAGGAGGAGACGGGGCAACCGTGGCCACGCAGGAGGCGGCACCTCATCGACTGTCAAACCAGAGCGAGCCGGCGACACCGGCACCCCTGCGGGGGACATGTCGGGCGTTGTCCTCGCACTTGAGACAACGATGGGTGTCGCTTCCCCGCAACGTGCCAACCCCGAGCGAACTGATGACACCAGCACCCTCGCTAAGGACTTGCTGGGCGTTAGCCTCGTACCTGCGATAACGGTGCAGTCCGTCCCCGACGCGACTTCACCACCGTCCATCGACCAAAAGGTACCGTATGTTTTCCACCCTGTTCCCTTTAGATTCAGTTTCGATCCACCAAGCGACCCCGCTTCGGTGAGTGCTTTCGCTAGGGCATATCCTGACCTTCCGGGGTACCATATGTGGTCCTCTTGGGACCGACTGACGGCTGTCTCAACCTCCGGACCCGTGGGTTCTGAGGAAGAGGACGACCCCGACGTCAGTTGGGATTTCTCCGGACTCCGTGATCCCAGTGCCATGCGCAACTTCATGTCCGCATGTGACCACTGCCTCTCCGGCTACTCTGATGATGGTCACAGCCTTGACGACGAGGGTTGCGACCCAACTCGCGAGTGCTACCACATCGATCAGGAGGATCACGACGGAGAAAACCAAATTGGCATGCCAGGAAGTGACGGTGCCCTTGCACCTGCGTCTCGCGTTGAGATCTCGTGGGAGCTAGCTATGGTCCAAGTCCCTGTGGGGGGTAAGGACACACAGCTTGAGCAACTCCGTGAGATGCAGGCCAAGCTTGATGAAGAAGCGGGGCGACTTGTGCAGCTCTGGCAAAACATCGAGCAGGAGTGGGCAGGCCAGGCACTCGCCGAGGGAGCGCGTCATCAGGCCCAGGACGTCCAGCGTCGTATCGTTGACGATGCCAAGGCGATGCCGCCCTCGTCCTTCAACGGGGCCAGCCAGAGCCTAGCCGCAGCAGCATTGTTGCTTCAGACGATGCCGGAGCCATCCACCACCGAAGGGCGACGTATCCAGGGCGAGCTCAAGGGCCACCTGGAAGACGCCGCTGTCCGACAAGCCGAGAGCTCTGCCTCCCGAAGGCTAGGAGACCCCTCGGAGCATCGCGCAGTACCCTCCCGACACATGTGGGAGGCCTCGGTCCACACCGAGCGCACACGGGACAGGACGCCTGCAGCCCTGGATCGCCTCGGCGCCGAGCAACACCGCCGCCACCGTCGAGCCTGCCTCGAGGAGAAGGTGCACGAGGCTACCATCCCAGGCGCGGGGGACGCTACGACAGTGAGGAGGATCGAAGCCCCTCACCTGAGCCACCGGGTCCACGAGTCTTCAGCCGGGCCATACGAAGAGCGTCGTTCCCGGCCCGGTTCCAAGCCCTGACTACCATCACCAAGTACTCAGGGGAGACAAGGCCAGAGTTGTGGCTTGCGGCCTACCGGCTAGCATGCCAGTTGGGAGGGGCGGACGATGACAACCTCATCATCCGCAACCTCCCCCTTTTCATCTCCGATGCTGCTCGGGCCTAGCTGGAGCATCTGCCTCCTGTGCAGATCGCCGACTCGGACGACCTGGTCAAGGCTTTCGCTGGAAATTTCCAGGGTACGTACGTGCGCCCTGGGAACTCATGGGATCTCCGAAGCTGCCGCCAGCAGCCAGGGGAATCCCTGCGAGAGTACATCCGGAGGTTTTCGAAGCAGCGCACCGAGCTGCCCAACATCATCGACTCGGATGTCATCGGGGCTTTCCTCGCTGGCACCACATGCCGAGACCTGGTGAGCAAGCTAGGACGCAAGACTCCCACCAGGGCGAGCGAATTGATGGACATCGCCACCAAGTTCGCCTCTGGTCAGTAGGCGGTCGAAGTCATCTTCCAGAAGGACAAGCAGTCTCAGGGAGGACAGAAGGAAGACGCCCCCAAGGCGTCCGCCCAGCGTGGCACGAAGAAGAAGGCCAAGAAGAAGGCGCAAGCGAAGCGCAAAGCCGTCGACACGGATCTCGTTGCTGCTGCCGAGCACAGGAACCCTCGGAAGCCTCTTAGAGGGGCCGGCGCGTTCGACAAGATGCTCAAGGAGTCATGCCCCTATCATCGGGGTCCCATCAAGCACACCCTTGAAGAGTGCGACATGCTCCGACGCTACTTCAACAAGGCTGGACCCTCGGCAGAAGGTGGCAAAGACCAAGGCAACAACAAGGGGGCAACAAGGAATAGGAGTTCCCGGAGGTCCACAACTGCTTCATGATCTACGGCAGACAGGTGGCGAATGCCTCTGCTCGGCACTGCAAGCAGGAGCGCCGGGAGGTCTGCTCGGTGAGGGTGGCAGCGTCAGTCTACCTAGACTGGTCCGATAAGCCTATCACCTTCGACCAAGGCGACCACCCCGACTTCGTGTCGAGCCCAGGAAGGTACCCGCTCATCGTCGACTCGACCATCGGCAACGTTAGGCTCTCCAAGGTCCTCATGGACGGAGGCAGCAGCCTCAACATCATTTACGCCGAGACCCTAGAGCTCTTGGGGGTTGATCAGTCCGAGGTCCGGGCTGGTGTAGCACCCTTCCACGGGATCGCACCCGGAAAGCGTATCCTGCCCCTCGGACCGGTTGACTTGCCCGTCTGCTTCGAAACTCCCTCCAACTTCCAAAAGGAAACCCTCACCTTCGAGGTAGTTGGGTTCCGAGGGACCTATCATGTGGTGCTGGGAAGACCATGCTACGCCAAGTTCATGGCCATCCCTAACTACACCTACCTCAAGCTCAAGATGCCAGGCCCCAAGGGAATCATCATCGTCAGACCCACGTACCGCCACGCTTACGAGTTCGACGTGGAATGCGTGGAGTACGCCGAGGCCCTCGCCGAGTCCGAAGCCCTCATCACCGACATGGATTGCCTCTCCAAGGAGGCGCCCGACGCGAAGCGGCACGTCGGCAACTTCGAGCCGGCCGAGGCAGTCAAGTCCATCTCTCTCGATCCTAGCCATGATGCCGGCAAGAAAGTCAGGATTGGCTCCGAGCTCGACCCCAAATAGGAAGCAGTGCTCGTCGACTTTCTCCGCGCAAACGCCGAAGTTTTTGCGTGGAGTCCCTCAAACATGCCGGGCATACCGAGGGATGTCGTCAAGCACTCACTGGACATCCGAGCTGGAGCCCGACCTATGAAGCAGTCCCTGCGCCGTTTTGATGAAGAGAGGCGCAGAGCAATAGACGAGGAGGTCCACAAGCTGATGGTTGCAGGGTTCATCAAAGAGGTATTCCATCCCGAATGGTTAGCCAACCCTGTGCTTGTCAAGAAAAAGGGTGGGAAGTGGAGGATGTGCATAGACTACATTGGTTTAAACAAAGCATGTCCGAAGGTTCCCTACCCTCTGCCTCTCATCGATCAAATTGTGGACTCCACTGCTGGGTGCAAAACCCTGTCTTTCCTCGATGCCTACTCAGGCTATCACCAAATCAAGATGAAAGAGTCTGACCAGCTCGCGACTTCTTTTATCACACCTTTTGGCATGTATTGTTACACTACAATGCCATTTGGCTTGAGGAATGCAGGTGCCACCTACCAGAGGTGCATGAACCATGTGTTCGGAGAACACATCGGCAGGACGGTCGAGGCTTACGTTGATGACATCGTCGTCAAAACAAGGAAAGCCTCCGACCTCCTCTCTGACCTTGAGGCAACATTCAGCTGCCTGAACGCGAAGAGCGTAAAACTCAATCCTGAGAAGTGTGTCTTCGGAGTCCCCCGAGGCATGCTCTTAGGGTTCATCGTCTCTGAACGAGGAATCGAAGCCAACCCGGAGAAAATCGCGGCCATCACCAACATGGGGCCCATCAAAGATTTGAAAGGAGTACAAAGGGTCATGGGATGCCTTGCGGCTCTGAGCCGCTTCATCTCGCGCCTCAGTGAGAAAGGGTTGCCCTTGTACTGCCTCTTAAGGAAGGCCGAGTGCTTCACTTGGACCCCCGAGGCCGAAGAAGCCCTTGGAAACATAAAGGCGCTCCTTACTAATGCGCCCATCTTGGTGCCCCCCGCTACGGAAGAAGCCCTCTTAATTTACGTCGCCACAACCACTCAGGTGGTCAGCGCTGTGGTCATAGTCGAGAGACGAGAAGAAGGGCACGCACTGCTCGTCCAGAGGCCAGTCTACTTCATCAGCGAAGTGCTATCCGAGACCAAAGTCCACTACCCGCAAATCCAGAAGCTGCTCTACGCAGTGATTCTGACACGGCGGAAGCTGCGACACTACTTTGAGTCTCATCCGGTTACTGTGGTGTCATCTTTCCCCCTGGGAGAAATCATCCAGAGTCGGGAGGCCTCGGTTAGGATAGCGAAATGGGCAGTGGAACTCATGGGCGAAACACTTTCATTTGCCCCTCGGAAGGCCATAAAATCCCAAGTCTTGGCCGACTTCCTGGCTGAATGGACTGACACCCTGAAAGGGAAATGTGCCCTTGGGCCATTTCTATAAGATTTTGGTGATTAAGTGCTACACACAAATGCCTTGAGTGATATTTGTGCCAAAGACTCAAGAAGTGCAAATCAAGATTAAAGGTATGTTTCTAGACTTAGTACATTGTTTTGAAGACTAATGTATTGTGTCTAAGTGCTAGAAACAGGAGAAATCACTTTGGAGATAAGTTGGTTGTGCTCAGCCAAAAGGCTGCTCGGTCTGGGTGCACCGGACTGTCCAGTGGTGCACCGGACAGTGTCTGGTGTGCCAGGACTAGTCCTGATGAACAGCCTACTCTCGGGTCTCGACGGCGGCGTATGGCTATAAATCACCGGACTGTCCGGTGGTGCACCGGACTGTCCGGTGAGTCGTCTGCGGTGAAGTCGCCGCTCTCGGGAAACAGTCAACAGTGTATGGCTAAAATTCATTGGACTGTCCGGTGAGACACCGGACTGTCCGGTGAGCCAACGGTCGGGCGCGCCAACGGTCGGCCGCGCAATCCACGCTTGGCCGAGCCAACAGTCGGATGGGGACACCGGACTGTCCAGTGTGCACTGGACAGTGTCTGGTGCGCCAACAGCTCCAAATCTTCAACGGTCGGCTACGCCAATTTAGGAAAGCAATCTGCACCGGACAGTGAACTGTGGATGTCCGGTGGTGCACCGGACTGTCCGGTGCGCCACCCGACAGAAGGCAAGTATTGCCTTCCTGGATTGCTTCCAACGGCTCCTAGCTGCCTTGGGGCTATAAAAGGGACCCCTAGGCGCATGGAGGAGTACACCCAAGCATTCTTTGATCATCCCTAAGCACCAAGACTCCATTCTAGCGCATTTGATTCGTTGTGATAGCAATTTGAGCTCCTTCTGAGTCGAGAACTCCGTGTGTGAACTTTGAGCTCAAGTTGTTGGCTAGTGTGCGTGTTTGTGCTCTTGCTTTGAGTCTTGTGTGTGTTGCTTTTCCCACCCTTACTTCTGTGCTTCTTTGTGATCATCAAATTGTAAGGGCGAGAGGCTCCAAGTTGTGGAGATTCCTCGCGAACGGGATATAGTGAAACAAAGAGAAACACCGTGGTATTCAAGTGGGTCTTTGGACCGCTTGAAAGGGGTTGAGTGCAACCCTCGTCCATTGGGACGCCACAACGTGGAGGTAGACAAGTGTTGTACTTGTCGAACCACGGGATAACTCGTGTGTCTTTTGTGATTGCTTTTCTGTGATACTTGTGTTCACAAGAGCTCGCTATTTAGTCTACTAACTCTTAATCAAGTTTTGTGGCTTTAAGTTTCAAGTTTTTACAGGATCACCTATTCACCCCCCCCCCCCTCTAGGTGCTCTTAATTGGTATCAAAGTCGTTCTCTTCACGCAAGGGACTAATCGCCCGAAGAGATGGATCCTAAGGGAAAGGGGATGGTGGTCAACGATAAGGAGAAGGAGTCCACCTTCAACGAGCCAAGAGACTATAAGCCCACCGACTCTGGCTCGAGTCACAAAAAGAAAGAAGGGAAGAAGAAGAGGCGCATCAAGAAGATAGTCTACTACGACAGCGACGAGTCTTCTTCTTCCCAAAAGGACGACGACGACTACGAGAAAAAGAAAACGGTCAACTCAAACTTTTCATTTGATTACTCTCGTATTCCGCATAATTCAAATGCACATTTGCTTTCCATTCCTCTTGGTAAACCTCCACACTTTGATGGAGAGGGCTACGGATTTTAGAGTCACAAAATGCGTAGCCACTTGTTCTCTCTTCATCCAAGTATATGGGAGATAGTAGAGAATGGAATGCAATTTGGTAGTACGGATAATCCCATGTTTATTAATGAACAAATTCACAAAAATGCACAAGCTACCACTGTTCTTTTAGCATCCTTTTGCAGGGAAGAGTACTATAAGGTGAGCGGCTTGGATAACGCCAAGCAGATTTGGGACACCCTCAAGATCTCGCATGAGGGAAATGATGTCACCATGCTCACCAAGATGGAGTTGGTGGAGGGCGAACTAGGAAGGTTCGCAATGATCAGGGGGGAGGAGCCAACCCAAACATACAACAGGCTCAAGACCCTGGTCAACAAAATAAGGAGCTATGGAAGCACGAGATGGACGGACCACGACGTCGTCCGGCTAATGCTAAGGTCCTTCACTATCCTTGATCCTCATCTTGTAAACTCTATTCATGAAAATCCTAGGTATACCAAGATGACGCCCGAGGAAATACTTGGGAAGTTTGTAAGCGGGCGAATGATGATCAAGGAGGCGAGATATGTTGATGAGGCGCTAAATGGCCCAATGCTAATCCACGAGCCTCAAACCGTTGCTCTCAAAGAAACAAGTAGCAGGGAGGCACTACCTAGCAAGGTGGCACAAGTCGAGGCGACCGGGCTTAATGAGGAAGAAATGGCCCTCATCATCAAGCGCTTCAAGACGGCGCTAAAGGGTCGCAAGGAGCATCCCAACAAGAACAAGACGAAGGGGAAGTGCTCCTGCTTCAAGTGTGGTAAGTATGGTCATTTTATAGCAAATTGTCCCGACAACACTAATGACCAGGAACAAGAGAAAGGCGGGAAGAGGGAAAAGAAGAAGGCCTACAAGAAGGCGAAGGGCGTGGCACACCTCAACAAAGAGTGGGACTCGGATTGTTCATCGTCTGACTCCGACGACGAGGGACTCGCCGCCTCGGCCTTCAACAAATCATCGCTCTTCCCCAACGAGCGCCACACTTGCCTAATGGCAAAGGAATCATGCTTTCTTGTATCATGATAGGAAATATTCTAGAAATGTTCATTATAATAGAAGTTATAATGCTTTTGACTCTCATGCCATGATTGCTTCAAGTTCAAACTTTACTGGTAGATCTAGGAGGAATTTTGTGTCTCATGCTCCTAGGAAAGTGTATAATGGATCTACCACTGTCTTTCATGCTTGCAATGCTAAATTTGTACTGTCATGCAAAAATAAAAAGGTGGTTGCTAAAAAGGTGGGGGTCAAATGCAAGGGAGACAAAACTTGCATTTGGGTCCCTAAGGGTGTTATTACTAACCTTGTAGGACCCAACAAGAGTTGGGTACCTAAAACCCAAGCCTAATTTGCCTTGCAGGTTTATGCATCCAGGGGCTCAAGCTGGATTATCGACAGCGGATGCACAAACCACATGGCGGGGGAGAAGAAGATGTTCACCTCCTACGTCAAGAACAAAGATTCCCAAGGCTCAATCATATTCGGTGACGGGAATCAAGGCAAGGTTAAAGGACTAGGAAAGATAGCTATTTCATCCGAGCATCCCATTTCTAATGTGTTTTTAGTAGAATCGCTCGGGTATAACTTGTTGTTCGTTAGTCAATTATGTAATATGGGTTACAATTGCATATTTACAAATGTAGATGTGTCTGCCTTTAGAAGGAGTGATGGTTCATTAGCTTTTAAGGGTGTACTAGACAACAAACTCTATTTAGTTGATTTTTCGAAGGAGGAGGCCGATCTAGATGCATGCTTAATCGCTAAGACTAGCATGGGCTGGATGTGGCATCGCCGTCTAGCACATGTGGGGATGAAGAACCTTCACAAACTTCTAAAGGGAGAACATGTGTTAGGTCTAACAAACGTAACTTTCGAAAAAGATAGACCTTGTGTAGCTTGTCAAGCAGGTAAACAGGTGGGAAGCGCTCATCACAACAAGAATGTGATGACTACATCAAGACCTCTGGAGCTACTGCATATGGACCTCTTCGGACCCATCGCCTACCTTAGCATCGGGGGAAGTATGGTCTTATTATTGTTGATGATTTTTCCCGCTTCACTTGGGTATTCTTTTTGCAGGATAAATTAGAAACCCAAGGGACCCTCAAGCGCTTTCTAAGGCGAGCTCAAAACGAGTTTGAGCTCAAGGTAAAAAAGATTAGAAGTGCAGGCCCGAGTTCAAGAACCTGCAAGTGGAGGAGTTTCTTGAGGATGAAGGGATCAAGCACGAGTTCTCCGCTCCCTACACACCACAGCAAAATGGTGTGGTAGAGAGGAAGAATAGGACGCTTATAGACATGGCAAGGACGATGCTTGGAGAATTCAAGATGCCCAAGCAGTTTTGGTCAGAAGCTGTGAACATAGCTTGCCACGCCATAAACCGGGTCTACCTTCATCGCCTCCTCAAGAAGACGTCATACGAGCTTCTAACCAGTAACAAACCCAACGTTTCTTATTTTCGAGTTTTTGGGAGTAAATGCTACATTCTGGTGAAGAAAGGTAGAAATTCAAAATTTGCTGCCAAAGCTGTAGAAGGGTTTTTGTTAGGTTATGACTCAAATACAAAGGCGTATAGAGTCTTCAACAAATCATCGGGTTTGGTTGAAGTCTCTAGCGACGTTTTATTTAATGAAACTAATGGCTCTCCGAGAGAGCAAGTTGATCTTGATGATGTAGATGAGGATGATGTTCCAACGGACGCAATTCGCACCATGGCGATTGGAGATGTGCAACCACAGGAACACCAAGTGCAAGATCAACCTTCTTCCTCAACAATGGTGCATCCCCCAACTCAAGATGATGAACAGGTTCCTCAAGAGGAGGCGTGTGATCAAGGGGGAGCACAAGAAGACCAAGTTGAGGAGGAAGAAGTATCACGGGCCCCTCCAACTCAAGTTCGAGTGATGATTCAAAGGAATCATCTCGTCGACCAGATTTTGGGTGACATTAGCAAGGGAGTAACCACTCAATCTAGATTAGCTAATTTTTGTGAGCATTACTCTTTTGTCTCTTCTATTGAGCCTTTCAGGGTAGAAGAGGCCTTGCTAGATCCGGACTAGGTGTTGGCCATGCAGGAAGAGCTCAACAACTTCAAGTGAAATGAAGTTTGGACACTGGTGCCACATCCCAAGCAAAACATTGTGGGAACCAAGTGGGTGTTCCGCAACAAACAGGACGAGCACGGGGTGGTGACAAGGAACAAGGCTCGACTTGTGGCAAAAGGTTATGCCCAAGTCGCAGGTTTGGACTTTGAGGAGACTTTTGCTCCTGTGGCTAGGCTAGAGTCGATTCGTATTTTGTTAGCCTATGCCGCTCACCATTCTTTCAGGTTGTTCCAAATGGACGTGAAGAGCGCTTTACTCAACGGGGCAATCAAGGAGGAGGTGTACGTGGAGCAACCCCTGGCTTTGAGGATGAACGGTACCCCGACCACGTGTGTAAGCTCTCTAAGGCACTCTATGGACTTAAGCAAGCCCCAAGAGCATGGTATGAATGCCTTAGAGACTTTTTAATTGCTAATGCTTTCAAGGTTGGGAAAGTCGATCCAACTCTTTTTACTAAGACTTGTGATGCTGATCTATTTGTGTGCCAAATTTATGTCGATGACATAATATTTGGTTCTACTAACCAAAAGTCTTGTGAAGAGTTTAGCAGGGTGATGACTCAGAAATTCGAGATGTCAATGATGGGCGAGTTGAACTACTTCCTTGGGTTCCAAGTGAAGCAACTCAAGGAAGGCACCTTCATCTCTCAAACGAAGTACACGCAAGACTTGCTCAAGCGGTTTGGGATGAAGGACGCCAAGCCCGCAAAGACTCCAATGGGAACTGGCGGACATGTCGACCTCAACAAAGGAGGTAAGTTCGTTGATCAAAAGGCATACCGGTCTATGATAGGGTCCTTACTTTATTTATGTGCTAGTAGACCGGATATTATGCTTAGTGTATGCATGTGTGCTAGATTTCAATCCGACCCAAGGGAGTGTCACCTTGTGGCCGTTAAGCGAATTCTTAGATATTTAGTTGCTATGCCTTGCTTCGGGATCTGGTATCCAAAGGGGTCTACCTTTGACTTGATTGGATATTCAGACTCCGACTATGCTGGATGTAAGGTCGATAGGAAGAGTACATCTGGGACGTGCCAATTCCTAGGAAGGTCCCTGGTGTCTTGGAGTTCTAAGAAACAAACTTCCATTGCCCTATCCACCGCTGAGGCCGAGTACGTTGTCGCAGGACAGTGTTGTGCGCAACTACTTTGGATGAGGCAAACCCTCCAGGACTTTGGCTACAATTTGAGCAAAGTCCCACTCCTATGTGACAATGAGAGTGCAATCCGCATGGCGGACAATCCTGTTGAACACAGCCGCACAAAGCACATAGACATCCGGCATCACTTTTTGAGAGACCACCAGCAAAAGGGAGATATCGAAGTGGTTTATGTTAGCACCGAGAACCAGCTAGCCGATATCTTTACCAAGCCTCTAGATGAGAAGACCTTTTGCAGGCTGCGTAGTGAGCTAAATGTCTTAGATTCGCGTAACTTGGATTGATATAGAGCATACATGTGTTTTATGCCTTTGATCATGTTCCTTTATGCATTTTGTTGCTTATTTATGGTGCTCAAGTTGTGCAAGGGATCCCCGGACCTCACAAGTCCATGTGTGAATGATGCACATACTTAGGGGGAGAAATGCTACAACTTGACCCTTTGAGACTAACCGTGTGCTTGAGTTTTCTTAAATTAGTCTCAAAGGAGGATTGGAAGGGAAAAGGTGAACTTGGACCATGCAAGACTTCCACTGCACTCCGATGAGAGGGTAATTTACTCCAAGTTCATCTTCGTGCTCTTATTGCCTTTTTACTCTTATTTGAAGATTTTGGTGAGGCAATAGGGTTTTTGGGCCAATAATGATCCCGTTTTGGTGCTTAATGCCAAAGGGGGAGAAATTAAGGCCAAAGCAAGAAATGGATCAGCTACCACTAGAGAATTTTGAAAATAGTAGAGTTAGAGTTTTGTTTTGTCAAAATACTCTTATTGTCTCTTATTGTCAAAAGTTGGTCTCTTGTGGGGAGAATGTTTGATTATGGGAAAAGGGGGAGTTTTTGAATCTTTGATCAATTTCTCTTGGAATACCTCTCTCTATGCCTCAACAAGTGATTTTGACTTAGAGATAGGAAATTGAGTTTGATTTGCACAAACCAAGTGGTGGCAAAGGATGATCCAAATATGCCAAATTTGAATCAAAAACAAATTTTTGTTCTCGTTTGCATTGATGTTGCACTTCTTTTAGTTGCTTTTTGTTGTGTTGGCATAAATCACCAAAAAGGGGGAGATTGAAAGGGAAATGTGCCCTTGGGCCATTTCTATAAGATTTTGGTGATTAAGTGCTACACACAAATGGCTTGAGTGATATTTGTGCCAAAGACTCAAGAAGTGCAAATCAAGATTAAAGGTATGTTTCTAGACTTAGTACATTGCTTTGAAGACTAATGTATTGTGTCTAAGTGCTAGAAACAGGAGAAATCACTGTGGAGATAAGTTGGCTGTGCTCAGCCAAAAGGCTGCTCGGTCTGGGTGCACCGGACTGTCCGATGGTGCACCGGACAGTGTCCGGTGTGCCAGGACCAGTCCCGATGAACAGCCTACTCTCGGGTCTCGACGGCGGCGTACGGCTATAAATCACCGGACTGTCCGGTGGTGCACCGGACTGTCCGGTGAGTCGTCTACGGCGAAGTCGCCGCTCTCGGGAAACAGTCAACAGCGTACGGCTAAAATTCATCGGACTGTCCGGTGAGCCAACGGTCGGGCGCGCCAACGGTCGGCCGTGCAATCCGCGCTTGGCCGAGCCAACGGTCGGATGGGGACACCGGACTGTCCAGTGTGCACCGGACAGTGTCCGGTGCGCCAACGGCTCCAAATCTTCAACGGTCGGCTGCGCCAATTTAGGAAAGCAATCTGCACCGGACAGTGAACTGTGGATGTCCAATGGTGCACCAGACTGTCTGGTGCACCACCCGACAGAAGGCAAGTATTGCCTTCCTGGATTGCTTCCAACGGCTCCTAGCTGCCTCGGGGCTATAAAAGGGACCCCTAGGCGCATGGAGGAGAACACCAAGCATTCTTTGATCATCCCTAAGCACCAAGACTCCATTCTAGCGCATTTGATTCGTTGTGATAGCAATTTGAGCTCCTTCTGAGTCGAGAACTCCGTGTGTGAACTTTGAGGTCAAGTTGTTGGCTAGTGTGCGTGTTTGTGCTCTTGCTTTGAGTCTTGTGTGTGTTGCTTTTCCCACCCTTACTTCTGTGCTTCTTTGTGATTATCAAATTGTAAGGGCGAGAGGCTCCAAGTTGTGGAGATTCCTCGCGAACGGGATATAATGAAACAAAGAGAAACACCGTGGTATTCAAGTGGGTCTTTGGACCGCTTGAAAGGGGTTGAGTGCAACTCTCGTCCATTGGGACGCCACAACGTGGAGGTAGACAAGTGTTGTACTTGTCGAACCACGGGATAACTCGCGTGTCTTTTGTGATTGCTTTTCTGTGATACTTGTGTTCACAAGAGCTCGCTATTTAGTCTACTAACTCTTAATCAAGTTTTGTGGCTTTAAGTTTCAAGTTTTTATAGGATCACCTATTCACCCCCCCCCCTCTAGGTGCTCTCACACCCAGTTGCTGACAGCCCCAATACAGCCTGAACTTTGGACCATGTACTTCGACGGGTCGTTAATGAAGACAGGAGCAGGTGCTGGCTTGCTCTTCATCTCACCCCTCGGAAAACATGTGCGCTACGTACTGCGCCTCCATTTTCAAGCGTCAAACAACGTGGCTGAGTATGAGGCCTTGGTCAATGGCCTACGCATCACCGTCGAGCTAGGGGTTCGGCGCCTCGACGCTCGTGGCGACTCGCAGCTTATCATTGACCAGGTCATGAAGAACTCCCACTGCCGTGACCAAAAAATGTGTAATACTCAAAGTTGTATACCAAGAGTAATAGAGAGAGCTCCTCATTTTGTGTGTTTTATTTGCATCATAAAAAGAGCACCTATGTAATTGAGAGTGACTAAATAAAACAATTATTCTAAAATAAAGAAAAAGTGCATTTGTTGGAGTTTTATGTGTTTGTGCATTAAATAAAACCATGAGGATAAAAATAATAAGGTAATAATTATTTGAAGCTTGATTAAACCCTAAATTTGAAATTAGGGTTTGAAAATAAGGAAAAGAGAAGAGGGGGTGTGATAAAAATAATATAGTTATATTTTCCAGAGTTGGTAATCTTGATTTCACAATATGATTTAGAATACATTTGGAACAACTTTGAATTTAAAATTCGGATTCAAATTAAACATAGGAATAAAGAAGAAAGGAAATAGAAGGGGAAAAGAATAAAGCAAAATCGATCCAATTGGGCCGCCCACCTCCATTTCAGCCCACCTAAAACCTCCCTCGCGCGCGCGGCCCAACCTGCCCTTCCGCTGCGTGACGCCGACACCGCGGGACCGC
Organism: Zea luxurians; assembly: GCA_029449295.1. NCBI lineage: Eukaryota > Viridiplantae > Streptophyta > Magnoliopsida > Poales > Poaceae > Zea > Zea luxurians. The sequence continues at coordinate 111,185,371 of JAOPSE010000010.1, forward strand.
CCTGTCATCCTGATCACGACCCCGGCCCACTTCTCAGTCTCCTGGGCGTTTTTCGCTAGTCGATGACTGGTGGACCATACCGACGGGGGTCTTCTTCGCCGCGGATTCCGCCGCATGCTAACAGTCCTCCGCCGCGAATCCACAGGAGCGGATTGACTCGGCCTCCCCCGCGCCCAATACGTGAACTCGCCGCTCCACTGAGCATCGGTGCCCATCCATCTGCACGTCCTCCACCGCCGTTCGAATCGGAATCGCAGTCATACCATCTCCTCCGCGGATCCAGCTGGCGCCAACGACCGGGCCGATTTCGCCGGTGGCGTAACCTCCACCCCGCCTGGGCTGCGCGTATAAACGCGGACGCTTAACTCAGAACCCCAAGACCCCACGAAGCCAGCCACCCCCTTCCCGTGAACAAGCAAACAGACCCGAGAGGGAAGGCCACCGCCCGCCATTGTTGCCCCGCTCCTGCACCGGCGTTCGGTGGTCGGGGTTGGGTCTTGGGCGCTCTACAGCGTGTGTGGATTGTGTGTGTGGAGTGCCAAACGTGAGGATCGACCCGAGCTCCTGCAATTCCTCGCCGTAGTTGCAAGCCGCCGCGGATTCACACCCCGCCGCGGACCGACCGCGTGCACGCTCCATTTTCGGTGAGTAGCCTTTTTCCCATTTCGCCTTAGTTCTGTGATCACGTAGTTTCAATTTGTGCGTGCGCGGGTGCGGGGTAAAGCCTGGGCGGGTTGCCGAAGTTCCGCCGCCCTGGCCTTGCGCCGCCGTAGCCATCGGTGTCGGGGTGTGTGAGGAGGGAGCGCGTGCGCCGTTAGATCTTGATGAACGGCCCTGATTAGATCTTCGCGTATCGATTCGCCCCTACTCATCTCAGCCATTGATCGGCGCGCGAACGGATGAGATCGTGCTCTGGCGTTTATGTTTGCGGAGCGAATATGGGTCGTAGGATCTAGATCTAAGGCTCCACATTGTGTACCGGTTCAGAGGAAATCAGATCTAACCTATGCCGCACGTTGTCGATCGGGCGGCCGAGACTCGCCCGTACCCCTTCGCGGGTCAATTTTTCTAAAGAGACCCTCACCTCTCTGGAAATCAACCCGCAGTCCATTGGGCACTGTTCACTGAGTCTAGGATTTTATTCGCGCAGGCCCCTACACTTCACAGTAATTGACGCCCAGCCCAGAGAGTATTAAAAACAGGGAATTAATATTAGAAATTCATTTTTAATACCAAAAACAAATCTAGAAACTTGTAAAATGCATAGAAAATTCATTTTAGCTCCAAATTGAGTCATTCCAATTTCTAAAATTTTGTAATAATATTCTCTATCATTTAGAATCACTGTTTTGACATGAACTCTGTTAGAAAATTAATTTATCATCTAATCCTATTATAATCACCTTAAATCTTAGGAAATTCATAACTTGAATTCTATAACTCCAAATTCAGTGATTCCAGTTCCTATGATCTTATTTTAATGTGTAGATTTTTACTGTATATTTTATTCATCTGTTTGGTGTGATGTTGATTTTGGCTATACTATGTATGTATTGTGTTGATGCGAGTAGACGAGCAAGCCACTGTGGAAACTGAGGTTCAACAAGTAGAGGTAGCTGAGCAGGAGCTCATTGAAGGCAAGTTGTGCCCTTGATCACTTACTTTTCCCAGCCATGTTCTTATTAATTTTAATGATCTGCATAGGTTAATTTTGATGGGAGCCTTTATGTTACCCCAGTTTTGATTACCTCTATACCTTGTTGACCCCTGAAATATTTTTGGGTAGTACTTGCTATTGCTTTATGTGGATTGGGTATGGAGATACACTATTCATGATTATTCTGTTATTATCTTGTTATTATTGTTGTTCATGTTAAGATCATTAAATTAATGGGAACATGGAGCGACCACCCGGGAAAACAGTGCTACCACAAGGGTTTAATGGGACGCCCTTGGCCGATTAACTAGGAAAGCTAGGGGAGGGCTACCTTACCCGAAAGGGGCAAGGGCAGTAGGGGAGTGGTCAGTGTAGGGAGGTCCCTGGTTGATTTTGCTGCGATGGCGGTCAGCCAGGAACCCTGCACTGGAACTTCCTATAAACTGTAGCGGGTAGTCTGAAGCTAGTGGAACTTTGTAAAGGCCTCGTAGTGTTACCCTGCCTCGCCTCCTCGGTAGAGGTGTATGGGATTGACCGTCTCTTGGCAGATGGGTAACATGACTTGTGGGTAAAGATGCGCAACCTCTGCAGAGTGTAAAACTAGTATACTAGCCGTGCTCGCGGTCATGAGCGGCTCGGACCCTCACATGATTAATTATGGAACTTAAATTCAATTTTGACATTTGCATCGCATTTGGGATTATTTTACTATTACTGTTCTTTATTATTATTAAGGTTTGGTATTTACTTACACCTAGTAATTGCTAATAAAATTTTGACCAACTTATAAAAGCAATGCTTAGCCTCAGCCTTTATTTCATTGATCAGCCTTACACTTCATGAACTCCCACCTTTGGTGAGTTCATGCCACATTATTCCCCACGACTTGTTGAGCTATGATCGTATGTGAGCTCACTCTTGCTGTCTCACACCCCCCCCCACAGGAGAAGAGCAGGTGGTTCAGGAGGAGCCTCAAAGCGAGGAGTATGATCTGATCTAGGTGGCGTTTCCCAGTCGACATTGGCGCCGACGATCCTTAGTTCGTTTTAGGGTTATACTTCTATTTTGTAATAAGTCTTCCGCTATGTAATAATTACTCTGATGTTTTATGACATTTATCTCTATACACTCTGTTATTATATATGTTGTCTTCTTTGGCGCATGTATGAGATGCACCCGGCTTTGTTCTTTAAAACCGGGTGTTACAAAATGGAGGCCTACTGCGACGAAGTTTGGCGCTTGGAAGATAAGTTCTATGGGCTGGAACTCAACCATGTTGCTCGACGGTACAATGAAACCGCAGATGAGCTGGCGAAAATAGCCTCGGGGCGAACGACGGTTCCCTCGGACGTCTTCTCCAAGGATATATGTCAGCCATCCGTCAAAATCGACGACGCGCCCGAGCCCGAGGAGGCCTCGGCCTAGCCCGAGGTACCCTCGGCCGCCGAGGGTGAGGCTCTGCGCGTCGAGGTGGAGCGAAATGGGGTCACACCGGTCCCAAACTGGCAGACCCCGTACCTGGAATATCTCCTCCGAGGAGAGCTGCCCCTCGACAAGGCCGAAGCTCGGCGACTGGCTCGACGCGCCAAGTCGTTCGTTTTACTGGGTGATGAAAAGGAGCTATACCACCGCAGCCCCTCAGGTATTCTCCAACGATGCATATCCATTGCCCAAGGACAAGAGCTGTTACAAGAAATACACTCGGGGGCTTGTGGTCACCATGCAGCACCTCGAGCCCTCATGGGAAACGCCTTCCGACAAGGGTTCTACTGGCCAACCGCGGTGGCCGACGCCACTAGGATTGTACGCTCCTGCCGAGGGTGTCAATTCTACGCGAGACAGACGCACCTGCCCGCTCAAGCCCTGCAGACGATACCTATCACTTGGCCTTTCGCTGTGTGGGGCCTGGACATCGTCGATCCCTTGCAGAAGGCACCCGGGGGCTTCACGTACCTGCTGGTTGCCATCGACAAATTATCCAAGTGGATCGACGAGGTCCAGGCCCCACACAGCAAAAACTTCGGCGTTTGCGCGGAGAAAGTCGACGAGCACTGCTTCCTATTTGGGGTCGAGCTCGGAGCCGATCCTGACTTTCTTGCCGGCGTCGTGACTGGGGTCGAGTGAGACGGACTTGACCGCCTCGGCCGGCTCGAAGTTGCCGACGTGCCGCTTCGCGTCGGGTGCCTCCTTGGAGAGGCAATCCATGTCGTCGATGAGGGCTTCGGACTCGGCGAGGGCCTCGGCGTACTCCACGCATTCCACGTCGCACTCGTAAGCGTGGCGGTACGTGGGTCCGACGGTGATGATTCCCTTGGGGCCAGGCATCTTGAGCTTGAGGTAGGTGTAGTTGGGGATGGCCATGAACTTGGCGTAGCATGGTCTTCCCAGCACCGCGTGATAGGTCCCTCGGAACCCAACTACCTCGAAGGTGAGGGTTTCCTTTCGGAAGTTGGAGGGAGTTCCGAAGCAGACGGGCAAGTCAACCTGTCCGAGGGGCAGGATATGCTTTCCGGGTGCGATCCCGTGGAAGGGTGCTGCACCAGCCCGGACCTCGGACTGATCAACCCCCAAGAGCTCTAGGGTCTCGGCGTAAATGATGTTGAGGCTACTGCCTCCGTCCATGAGGACCATGGAGAGCCTAACGTTGCCGATGATCGGGTCGACGACGAGCGGGTACCTTCCTGGGCTCGGCACGAAGTCGGGGTGGTCGCCTTGGTCGAAGGTGATAGGCTTATCGGACCAGTCTAGGTAGACTGGCGCTGCCACCCTCACCGAGCAGACCTCCCGACGCTCCTGCTTGCGGTGCCGAGCCGAGGCGTTCGCCACCTGTCCGCCGTAGATCATGAAGCAGTTGTGGACCTCCGGGAACTCCTCTTCCTTGTCGCCCCCCCTTTTGTTGCCTTGGTCTTTGCCACCTTCTACCGAGGGTCCAGCCTTGTTGAAGTCGCGCCGGAGCATGTCGCACTGTTCAAGGGTGTGCTTGACGGGACCCAGGTGACAGGGGCACGACTCCTTGAGCATCTTGTCGAACGCGCCGGCCCCTCCAGAAGGCTTCCGAGGGTTCCTGTGCTCGGCAGCAGCGACGAGATCCGTGTCGACGGCGTTGCGCTTCGCTTGCGCCTTCTTCTCTGCCTTCTTCTTCGCGCCACGTTGGGCGGATACCTCGGGGGCGTCTTCCTTCTATCCTCCCTGAGACTGCTTGTCCTTCCGGAAGATGGCTTCGACCGTCTCCTGACCAGAGGCGAACTTGGTGGCGATGTCCATCAATTCACTCGCCCTGGTGGGAGTCTTGTGTTCCATCTTGCATCAATCCATCTGGACAAGGGCACGCGGCACTAAAATTCACTAGTCGGTCCGGTTGAGGGTCCCCCGGGTCCGAAATGCCGACAGTAACCCTCCTTTACGGGAATATTCCAAGGATAGTCCAGGTGTCTGAGGGTACATGCGTCCTTACATCGAGACGTTGAGCACTCAGGCACCTATAAATACCTCGTACAGTGCCCTTGAGAGGCTGGATTAACAGAGCAATTGCTATCTCGAGTTAAACCGTGTTCACATCTTTCTCGCCCCCCGTTGGATCATCTTGCACGGAAGCGCAAGTTCCAACATGATTAATATCAAACTTTCGTGTAATTTATATCAACCAAATTCCTATATATGTCGCAAAAAGGTCGTAACTTATTTATTTGCCAAACCATGTCTAATACGTAACATTGTAATATGTGCTGTCATCGACAGATAGGCCAGTACTGTGGCGGCATGAACATGGGCGGGCGCCTTTACACAGCTAAATTTTGGCAGCTTCTACGACCTGCTGCTACTCGTGAGTCCAGACAGAGGCGAGAGCGCCCAATCTCTGCGCAAAGATCGCGAGCCCGCATGGGCGGATGTCTGCTTGCTTGCTTGCTCGAAAAGTTCATGGAACCCTGCGCTCTCGTCCAGCGGCCGGGCAAGCAAGCGAAGCGAGATGACAGGCTGCGACGACGACTGAAACCGCAAGCGGATCGGGCGCGGTCGTCGTCAGCGAGGCCAGGCCGGCCGGCTCCATGCCGACCAGAGTGACCAAGCAATCTAGCAGCCACACTTGGCAGTGCACGGCCAGCCACGCACGAGCGCCTGTCCTTGCGATATCCCTGCCGTCCTGCGCCTTGCACTGATAGAGACGATCTCGCCGGATCGATCTTGATACACCGCACGGGCAGGGGCAGATGTGTCTGCGGATTGATCCGACCGCAAAGGGGTTGCCATAGCAGTAGACGCTCTCGCTCTACGCCGCCGTGCCTGCCGTCGCACGAGCGCAGCATCTGCGCCGCCGCTTGGCCGCTCGTGCGCGTGCTTGCACGGGCACGGTGGCCGGGCGGTCCGTGCATTGCTGATCTACCTCGCCACCTCGGCCTTACACATGAATCATGATAAGCTGCAAGATTTTCCTGTTTGCTCGTGAAACAGTGGCAGCGCAAAAGGTTCCCGAGACGATGCACAGTCATGCAAACATAAATAACAGAGCCACACAGTGCGTCAGTAAACACCGCCGCGGTCTCAGCGTTCGAGTTCAAAATACAGCGCAGCGATGCGCTGATGATGCCCAGTCGCGGATCAGAGACACGTCTGCTCCTCACACAGGTTCCAAGCGGCGTCTCGTCACGGGTCTCATTGACTGACAGGACGGCGTTCGCATCGCAGCTCCGCAACTTGCAACCTGCAAGAGGTTGTAGTCATGTCATGTACAGTATGTAGCACTGTCACTGATTTTCAGCGCATCCAAGCATTTTGTTTTCGTCTGCACACAGCATGGATGATGGATCTCACGGCCAGGCGTAGGGCAGGTACGCTGTACACGTACAAGGGGGTGTTTGGTTTTGTGGACTAAAGTTTAGCCCGGGTCACATCAAGGGTTTGACTTTCAAATAGGAGTATGAAATATAGACCCAACCAACTGTACTAGATTCGTCTCACTTTTTAATCTTCGGCTGAGAAATTAGTTTTATAATCCGACTACATTTAATACCCCGAACGGAGGTTCAAACATTCGATGTGATAGGAGCTAAATTTTAGCAGGGGCAAACCAAACACCCCCCAAGTTGATCGCTTCCTGTCCGCTCAGACAGGGGTTAATGACCACTGTGGACAGGATCTCCTTGCCAAATCTATATTGTGTCCATGCCAAGAGGAAACAAGTAAAGGCCTCCTTTAGATCAAAGGATAATTTCTTGAATCCTGTGATTTTTCTGTGTTTTTTTAACTAATTTCTATAAAATCCCTACGTTCTAAAAAAACCTAAAGATGAACATTTTAGTGCTAGTTTGGAAACTGAAATCTTATCCAGAAATCCATGGGATCGAGGGAAAACGAACTCATTTCCCCTTTGTTCGGAAATCCATGGGATCGAGTGAAAACGAACTCATTTCCCCTTTGTTCCATGGATTACCGGAGGGGGTTTGAGTTTCCAAACTACTGTTCATTCCTGATGTGGCTAACTCTAAACTACAGCTCAGAAAATACAGGACCATGCCAATGAACTTTGTATCAAGGGCTGGTTGGATATTAAGAGCTGTTTTTTTTCAAAGGACGGCAAAGGTTTTACTGTATTTTTATTGGTTGAAAAAAATGAAAATGGACAATAACAACAAAAAAACTACTTACATCAAGCCGATCAACCTCGACCTACCAAACAAACTATAGGTACCCGGAAGACAAAGGAAAAGGAGCGAAAAGAAGAAGTCACGCATTTCGAGTATAGTCTGACCTGGCTAAACGATGTTGGTCCATATCAACAGCTCATCAAAATGCCTTATGAAACGCTTATCATCATCTGCTCTACTCTTTCCCCACCAACTGTAGATGGAACCATCTAATCTAACTAGGGGCTGGTTTAGTGACCATAGAAATAGAGTGGATCCATATGAAATGACTTTCCTTCCAATTTAAATTTTGAATAGGAAGAAGATTCCTCTCTCATGTATCCCTCCATTTCACTGATCACCAAATCTGCCCTAAGGAGACCATGTTTCCCTATGACAGAAAAAGTTTTTCCCACGCTTATGACCTGAATGGACAACCTTTGCACAGGTGAGTGACTATCCTTTAATGAGTTGCAGGGATGTTCGCTTGAGATTAAAGTCGGCTGTTTAGACTGCTACAACTATAATTCGTAGAGACAAAAACAATGTAGCTACAATCCATACAGAAAAGACAATGTTTAGGCTCGGCCTCGCTCTCTAAATTGGATTTATCCTAGGCTTGTATGAATCCCAAGAGTTGTACGAGGTAGCCACTACAGGTTGGTGTGGTAATGGACTCTAAATTTTACACTATAAAATTTAAGAATTAGATCATATTCGGATTATGCTCTATTTGTTTTATTATGAAACTAACATTATTTAACAGCTCAAATAAATTACAAAAAAAAACATTCGAATCGTGATCCATTACTACCCCTAACTACAAGTGGTGTATGTGCCATTGCATTATACCTCTGACTAATTTGTTCTTGTGCTTTGGTATCCTGCTGTAAACGTGCAATATTCTCTCAAAATGTGGTGAACTTAGCTATATCCAAAGGTGAGAAATCAGAAATAATGTTATCAAGTAGTTTCTCTATTTTCGAATTGTAAGTCATTTTGAGTATTCTAGATTCAAAACGTTTACTATAGAGTTGTCTAAGTGCCATGTCCAGTATGATGTCATATGCCACACATGACACATTGATGCATTATGGAGCTAAAATGTGTGGTTGATATGCTCTGAGTGTCATGTTCGGTGGGCCATCCAGGACCACATCAAACATGTTTGGCGCACCATATTCGGTGGACGCAAACTCAATGGTGCTCGGCTAAAAATTATGCAACGTTTACAAGCCGACTTTTTATTTGGTGCCCTCTAAAAAATTGCACATAAAGCATTTTCTCTTGTCTTCTAAAACATGTTGACTTTTTCTAAAGAAACCCCTGGTTTTCATAAAATGAACCCATGGCCCACGAGCACATTGATCTAAATCTTGTTTTATTTTTGCCCTACACCTACAATCTTTCTATTCACAGATATACCCCTATCGAGCCCCAGAGTAGAAATTCTATATTTTCTTTCATAAAATTATAACCCCTATCATAGTTGATCTAATTACAATTTTTCCATTTCTAAGTTAATATATGCACATTTTGTCTATTTTAACTCCAGATAAAGTGATTCTTGAACTTGTGAATGTCATAAATTATGCATAGTAGAATAGCAACTCTTTGATTTGCTATATGAAATGTTTGGTGTATGTTTCTTTTGTTTCTAGTATGTTGAATGCGTGTTTTTACAACATGTATATGAGGAGCAGTACGTGAATCAGGAGAACTGTACTTGTAAAGAACCTAAGTAACTAGTTGAGGAAGGCAAGTGTTCTTTGACTTCTATACATTTACACTAAAATCCATGGTTCCCCTCAATATGACTAATCAACTTAAGGATGATTAGTCATTAAATTTTCCTTGTCTTTGTTTACCTAAGGTTTGGGTCGTGATGTTTTTTGGGGTCTATTGTTCCAGTACCTCATCATAAGGACCAGTTCACTAAGTTACCACTCGAGGATGATAGTGCGACCATAAGGATGGTGTGAGACATCATTTGCTGACTAATTAGAGGAACTAGGGTGCAGTATGCTTTGTCGTCGTGTCGTATGAGGGAACCGAGGTATAGGCACATCGTACTAGGGATGTGTGCATGTGTTCTTTACTAATTTTACTAGTCACTGCCCTAGGGAAGTGGTTTTTATGAAGTTGTGGTAACCTATAAAATGGGTATGCTATTGCTTTAAGAATCTATGTAAAGGCCCCAAAGTGAAACCCTTTGACTCACAACTTGCAGTGGATAAATGGAAAGTAATTAACCCCATTTACTAGGGGAAGGTCATGACTAAGGGGAATAGCGTGCAACTTATACAATGTGTTTAAATAAAACTAATGCTCTCGATCATGAGCAACCTAGAATTCTCAACTATAATTAGATGTTTCACATGTGGTTGTGTTGTGATGAAGTTTATGATTACTTATTTTTAGTACTTATCCTTATGTTGATTGGAGATGGGCTATGGTTTGGGTTAATCACATTTGAAATCTACAAAAAAAAATATGACCAAGTAAACGGTAATGCTATACCAGCTAGTCTATTATATTGCTAGTCCACTTTAGCCAAAACATGGCACTTGCTGAGAACGACAACTCGTTACACTTGTTTTCTTCTTCAACAACTATGTTGATGCGATGCAGGGTCTGCTCAAGGTATGATATTCTAGAGGAGTACAAGTAGGAATTCTAGACTGGTATTGCTTTCAGTCATTTGCTTGTGAAGTTACAATCTATCATCCGTTGTTGTTTACTTTCGAGTCATTTCAAAACTATGGTATATGTTGAATCCTTACAGGTTAAAACTGAGTCTATAATATAACTACTGTGTTTTATATTAATTCGAACAATGTGTTAGGTTTTTTTTATTTTATATAATTGTGCATGTGAAATGTTGATTCTAGCACACATTTGATATACATTTAGTTTCCTTTTCTGAAGTTAAGTGTGAACATTAAATTATACAATACGTCATAAATAAAATACGGTATATTGTGATATAGTATGATTGTTTCTATGGCCATCAAAGAAAAAGGAATAAAACATGTTACGGGTGGCTCGGTGCCAACGCCATCTGCATCACCACGCTATGCATCTCGGTGCCACTGCGAACAACGCTGAGGCGTTTTACTTTAACGCCGTGGTTCACTGTGCTGAGATAATAGCTTAAAAATACAATAAAACACACTCGAATCTAATGTAAACATTTTTTTTCGAAAAAAGAGAATTAAAAGGTTAAAAAAATCGTCTCTTTCCGGCACCTGGTCGCTACCATGAGCGAAGAAGAGACTAGTCTAGTTCTGGTCTCCGCAGAAATTAAGAACACGGTGTATGAAATTTAGCTGCTTACTTATTCAAATATCCAATACTACTATTCCAGTAGCGTGCAGGAGGCGGACCATCAGCATCAGTGTATCTACTGATTATTCCATGGCACTCGTCCAATATCCCCAGATCAGCGATCACCACGGAAATGCGAAGGCCAAGTAAAACGCGGGCCCGCGTACTCCGACCCCGGTCTCCATTAGATTCTCGGGGCCCGGCCTCGGCAGCGACGACACCGGTCACCGGCTATGTATAAATAAACGCACTCCTCGGCGAGCTTCATGTCTTTGCCCCGTCACCCCTCTTATCTCCGGTGCCTCTCGTTGCTTCTCCCTCTCCCTGTTCCATCCGTCCACAGTTCTTGTGGGAACCCAGGGATCGATCTTGACTGGGACGCCGCCACCTTATTCTCCCGTACGTCTAGCTTGGTCCCGAGTCCCGACCACCGGCAAGCGGCAACCAAATGCGCATACTGCCCCTGTGAACTCTCCAACAAGCTATTGCTAGCCTAGCCACATGGAGCTGAACAAGGTGCTGTACATGTACGCTGCCACCGTGGCCCTACTGCTCTGCTCCTCGGCGAACTTCATACAGAGCCCCTCCGACGTGTTGGGCTCCGTGGCGCTCCAGGATCCGACGCCCTCCGCGGCGCACGACTTCGGCGCCGTGGTCTCCGAGGCGCCCGTCGCGGTGATGCAGCCCGGGTCCCCCGCCGACATCGCGCGGCTCCTGGGCGCGCTGTCCTCCGCGGGGCCGGACCGCCGCCCGAAGGCGGGCGTGGCGGCGCGCGGCGCGGGGCACTCGCTGCACGGGCAGGCCCAGGCGCGCGGCGGCATTGTGGTGGAGACGCGCGCCCTGCCGCGCCTCGTGGAGGTGGTGCGGCGCGGGGACGGGGACGGCGGCGCGGCGTACGCGGACGTGGGCGCCGGCGCGCTGTGGGTGGAGGTGCTGGAGGAGTGCCTGAGGGCCGGGCTGGCGCCGCGGTCGTGGACGGACTACCTGTACCTGACCGTGGGCGGGACGCTGTCGAACGGCGGCATCAGCGGGCAGGCGTTCAAGCACGGCCCGCAGATCAGCAACGTGCTGCAGCTGGAGGTGGTCACAGGTACCTACGCTACGCCGGACGTATAGTATACGCACTTGCGCACGGCCTCGCTGCTCGCGTGTGCACCACATCTGCCACCCGCCTGATTGGTCTCTTTTCTAGTTTTCTTTGGTGGAAGAAGAAAGAAACTAAGAAAAGGATACGGCCGGGTGATCGGTGGCGGCCTTTGTTCCTTTGCTGTTGTTTATGTGTTGTTTGTCCCGTCGGTTGCAGGCACAGGGGAGGTGGTGACATGCTCGCCCACCCAGAGCCCGGAGCTTTTCTTCGCCGTTCTTGGTGGGCTCGGCCAGTTCGGTATCATAACCAGGGCAAGGATCCCGCTGCAGCTTGCTCCGCCCAAGGTACACTACACACACATGCATGCACACGCCTTCTACGACAGCTTGGTCGCGATAATTAGTTCATTCCATCTGGTCGCGGTACTGATCACTAGGTGAGATGGGTGAGGGCCTTCTACGACAGCTTCGAGGCCTTCACCAAGGACCAGGAGCTGCTGGTCTCAATGCCGGAGCTGGTGGACTTCGTGGAGGGGTTCGTGGTCCTGAACGAGCAGTCCCTCCGCAGCTCCTCCGTCGCCTTCCCCGCCCAGGTCGACTTCAGCCCGGACTTCGCCTCCGGCGCCGGCAGCAGCAACGTCTACTACTGCATCGAGTTCGCAGTGCATGACTTCCAACAGCAAGACTCCGCCGCTGATCACGTCAGTCTCTCAACAGCTACATACCACTCCTACCAGCAACAGCAACCAGTCGCGTTAGCGTCGTCAACAGTAAACCGCGCGAAGCTAGGGCCATTGTTGACGACCGGGGCTTGTGGCCTCCGAATTTTCCTCTGCAGGTTGTGGACCTGGTCTCGGGGCAGCTGAGCTATCTGAGGCCCCACGCGTACAGCGTGCAGGTGACCTACCTGGATTTCCTCAACAGGGTGCGGATGGAGGAGGAGAGCCTCAGGAGCCGGGGCCTCTGGGACGTGCCGCACCCCTGGCTCAACCTCTTCGTGCCCAGGCATGGCGTCGCGCGCTTCAAGGACCTGCTCATGGACACAATCACGCAGGGAGACTTCGAGTTCGAGGGGCCCGTCCTCGTCTACCCACTTCTGGCTGACAGGTGTGACCCACATCCACTATTTTTCTCTTTTTTTTTTTGAAAAAAAGGCACGTTCGGTTGCATGCATGAACTAGTTAGTGTCTTATTAAGGATAGCTTAGCCATGAATAAAAGTTGTTCTTCTTCGTGCTATACAGTACAGTAGAGTATTCGTTCATGAAAGAAGTTGCTCGTGCTGGTACATAAAGAGGGGTCCCTTCCACATCACAATAGTATTAATCTGCAATATTTGCCTAATAAAAAATCGTTTGGATGGCTTGGCGTGATCGCCTTTTCACCCGCAGGGAATCTCAGAGTAGAGTATTCCTGATTACAAATTTGAGACAAAAGCGCGTGCCTTTTCTGTTCTTGGTTATTTATGAAAACGGCAGTTTGCACATCATCAACTGCAAAACTGCGCGTGCCTAGCGTAAGGTTTTGGCTTACCTTTACGGGGTATTTAGAACTGCTACATGTTTTTTAGCGTGGAGCTATTGTTTATAATATAAATTTAAATAGTTTAATACACATATTATCTAGATGATAAATAAAATAGCTTACTTAAATATCTTCTAATGGTTACAACTCTAGCTATATGATTTTTTAAGTATATAATGACTTAATTTATCGATTCCACCAAAAATTTCTAAGCTAGAACAGAACCTTTTCTCTCTTTTTTTACTTCACCCTTTACTCTTAGCTAGAGATATAAATAGCACAAATATTATCCATTTGTATTTGGATTTGATCCGTCTAAAACGTCTCAGGTCCAATCTGTATCTAAGCCTAATTATTCAGTATCTAATCTGTATTCGTATACTTAAAGTTAGGTATTTAAGACATCGATATCAATTTAAATCCCATCTCACATAGCTCGATAAAAATATCAGTATCTAATTTAAATTTAAAGAGAAAAATATAAAAACAAATACCGAACGAATAATATCCTATGGTGTAGAGATGGCAACGGGTACAAACCCGCTGGGTTTTACCGTCCCAAACCCGTACCCGTGAAAAATATCTATGCCCATTAAAAAACCCGTACCCATGACGGGTTTGAGATTTTGCCCAAACCCGTACCCATCGGGTTAACGGGTACCCATGGGTTACCCGCGGGTTTCATCTCCAATATACTTATTCTTCTCATAATCAATAAGTATCGTAATGATTAATGATATCATGATCCAAAATCTATGTAATGAACAACGAGTTCATGATTTGGTATAAAAATTATTAGTAGAGAGAATGAAATACAAATAATAAGTTGTATAATTAAGTGACCTTACACTAAGTTATCCATCCACCACATATATATAACGCTAGTAAAAACTATAATATCAAGCAAGCAACACTCTCACCGACTACTGATACATTCACCAATTGATAAAAAATATGAAGTAAATAAGGAATAACAAGTTTGTTGTTCGTTTATAAAATAAAATGACAATATGCACTAGGTTTGGTCGGGTTTAAAAAACTCACGGGTTCACGGGTTTGGGTACTATAGGAACAAACCCGTACCCATAAACCCGCTGGGTACAGATTTATGCCCGTTAACAAACCCATGAGTATGAAAATTGACCCAAACCCGTACCCTAATGGGGTAAAAATCCATCGGGTTTCAGGTTTCAGGTACCCATTGTCATCTCTACTATGGTGTCACATTCCGTACTCTTGGTACGTCGTTATCCTCAAAGAAATGGCCTGCCAACACCAGGCGCAACATGTTGGCCCAATTGTGACAATGCCATTGCCATGGCATCTCTCCGATTCTCTCAGCCACAGGGGCCTGTAGCGGTCACATCATACGCCCCGCGTCCTTCCCCAGCAGGACAGCACCTTTGCGTCTAGAGATGTCAATTGGCACTCGAAATCTGATTGATTTTTACCGCTTTAGGGTACAGATTTGAATCAATTTGTATACCTATGAGTTTGTTAATGGGAATAAATACCTGACTGGTTTATGGGTACGCGTTTGTTCATATAGTAACTAAACCTGTGAACCCGTGAGCTTTTTAAATCCAACCAAACCTAGTTGCATATTGTCATTTTATTTTATAAACGAACAACAAACTTTTTATGTCCATGTTTACTTCCTAACTTTTATCAAATGGTGAATGTATAATTAGTTGGTGAGAGTGTTGCTTGCTTGCTATTATAGTTTTTACTAGCGTTATATATGTGGTGGATGGATAACTTAGTGCAAGATCACTTGATTATATAACTTATTATTTGTATATCATTCTATCTACTAATAATTTTTATACCAAATCATAAACTCGTTGTTCATCACATAAATTTTGGACCATGATCTCATTAATTATTACAATACTTATTGATTATGAGAAGAACAAATATATTGAAAATGAAACCCGCGAGTAACCCATGGGTACCAGGTAACCCGATGGGTACAAGTTTGGGCAAAATTTCAAACCCATCATGAGAACGTGTTTTTTAATGGGTATAGATATTTTTCACGGATACGGGTTTGAGATGACAAAACCTGACGTATTTGTACCCGTTGCCATCTCTATTTGCGTTCCAAGCCTCATGGGCCTTTATGCTTACAAGTTACTATGGACTTTTTTTAGAGCCCTAGAGCTAATAGTTGGCTAGTAATAAATTGTTAGCTAGAGTAGACCAACTAACTATTAGCTAGGGCTCTTTGAAGCTAAATACTACTATCTGATTGTTTTCGAAAACTTTGACCACTCGTCTTATTCGAAATATTTATTCAAAAATGTAAAATTTTAAATCAAGCACAAACTACCTTAAGTAATAAAACAAATCATAAAAAATGATAACTCATTGTTTTTTTAATAAGACGAATGGTTAATTTTTTAAAGAAAAAGCCAACAGTGTCATATATTTATGAACTGATGGAGTACTAGTTTTTAATAGTGTTTTTGTATGAGCCGCATTGAAAGTACAATGGATAATACTATCTTTTACTAAGTTTTAGCTGATTTTAGTTGTTCTAACCTAGAGTACTAGCTAATTTTTAGTTGAGAGTCTAGCTAATAGTTAGCTGACACTTGAGCTAGGTTGTTTAAAATCCGTACGAATAACTTTGGCTGCTAACGATGATCTGCAAAGATTTCAAAGCTCAAAGAGTCTCTAGCTTTGGGAGTCTCCTAGCCTGCTACCTTTTGCAAGCCGCAGCGCTTGGTTGCCCAGTTGGTGTGACGTATAAACAGTGTGACGCCGTGAGCTGTGTGTGTGCAGTGGCATGGCCTTGCTTACGTACCTAGCCACTCGCGAGGGTATTCATCTGTGCATCGCAGTCTCAGGCTATCCACACTCATACTACTCTAAAGGCCTGTTTGGTTTGTGGCTAAATGTGGCACACTTTGCCTAAGGTTAGTCGTTCGAATTGAATAACTAACCTTAGGCAGAAAAGTTAGGCAAAGTGTGGCAAGTGAGGTAGTGAACCAAACAGGCCCTAAATTTCTACTCTAAAAGGAATATTCTATCTTCGTCAGCAAAATTCTTTACCCTATACCACAACCATCTGCAGTCATATTTACTCTATATCTCAACTTTATATCAACAACCATATATTTTATCATTTTTTCACAGTATATTCTTCATTGCCGTAGATATTTAGTGCCCAAACAGTGCATAACGCTTCAGCTGTACAAACGGTATTTCTAGCGTTCCCAAGCGTGCACGGCAAAGTAGCGTCGGACATCCAGTAGCCCGCTAGTAGCGTCGGACATCCAGTAGCCCGCTGCAGCACATTCTTGCATCGAGTAAACTCTACGTCGAGTAGCGTCGAACATCCAGTCCATGACTGCGGCCAGCCTCAGTACCACT
The DNA here is from genome assembly GCA_029449295.1 of Zea luxurians. Classification (NCBI taxonomy): domain Eukaryota; kingdom Viridiplantae; phylum Streptophyta; class Magnoliopsida; order Poales; family Poaceae; genus Zea; species Zea luxurians. The sequence goes on from JAOPSE010000010.1 coordinate 111,201,963, forward strand.
GCCAAGTGCCAACTGCCAATATGGTGCATTGGTGGCACCCTAGGGTGTCCACGTCCTTTTTCGGCCACGTTCAAGCCCTCCGTGACTGATGACTCTGCTAGAAAGAAAGCGCTCATGAGGTTCAGAACTCGGGATTAGCAGGCCTAGGCCAGAGGGTTGTCACATTCGCAGGCTTGATCAGACTAGCAGAGGATGCTTGTACAGTAGTACAGCCTACTTTTCTGCTGGTCAAATGGGTTCTCTCCTATTTCCGAAAAGACCCCTTCAGAGCTGACGATCCGGGTGCAGAAGCTGAACAGATGTTGTTCTGCCTTTCCCAGACAGCATTATGTCCCTATAAACCTCCCCAAATTTCATCCACTAAACAAATATTCTCTATTATTTACAGTGTACTTTAATTTTTTTTATTATATATATATTCTTTATATCCAACAATATATTCTCTACTACACTTTGTATTCTATATATTTTTTTATAACTGGCGCACAGAAAAAGGTCTCGTCACAGTATTAAAATACGGCCTATACTAATTTTAGAATACGATTTTTTTATATCGAACACACATGAAAAAGTTTTGTTCCCATGTCTCAAAAAATAAAATACTATATATATTACGTTCTTCGTTATTTAGCCAACATCATTCATTCTTATTTTATACACAACCCTTACCAGACCATATATTTTACAAATGTTTCGAATCGCACATATGAAAAATGAGTAAATGATCAACCGTATTTGCCAATAATAAAAGTGGTATGTATTGTCCGTCTCGTCCAAATGTCTCTGTCCTCTGTCCTGTCGCGGGAGCGAGCTATCACGCCTTTAGAACCTGACTCCTCTTTGCCATTTTAAGGCTAGCTCCAGCAAAACACTCTAAAGGGTTCTGTACTCTAAATATAGAGGACCAAATGGTTCTCTACGCTCTCCAGCAGCGTCCTCTAAACGGTCCTCTAAATTTAGAGGACGCTGTTGAATTCTCTATATATAGAGTTTCTCTAAACGGTCCTTTATCCATTTGAATACTGTAAATAACCGGTTTAGCAAAATTAAAATATGTAAATATATTTGAGAGTATGACAAATACGTATATACAAAAATAAAAATAAAAAAATGTCTCTAACATAGATATTTGAGTATAGAGGACGTGATTTAGAGGACGTTGTTGGAGAGGAATGAGATATAGATGATAGAATCTTTTAGAGAAGACTGCAAAATACGGATATAGAGAATGGATATAAAGGACGTTGCTGGAGACAGCCTAAGAAGGCGTTGTAGGGATCACATTTAAGCATCCGCTGTGTTCGCTGCGGCTTCTTTCGGCTTTAATCCGGCTGCGGCTGCGGCTTCTACAGTATTTTGTCTCTACTGATTGCAGCTGCAGCAGTACAAACAGCCGTAACAGTACGGCTTTAAGCCGCAGCGAACACAGCCATCACCATCAATGGCACTATCATTAATGGCGATGCTGCATACACTGTACTCGGACCAGGGAGCATCCTTTATGGCTTTATGACTCGATCGGTGCTGCTACTGTGCCGTCATCCCGGCCTGCCCAGTGCTGATCTTCGCTTGGTGCGCGCGCTGCAATGTTTTAGGTGGGACGGCAACGCGTCGGCGGTGGTTCCCGCGGCGCCGGACGGGGTGATGTACGTCTTCAGCGTGCTCCGGTCGACGGACCCGGCGCGGTGCGGCCGGGCCTGCGTGGAGGGGATCCTGGAGCAGCACCGCCGGCTGGCCGACGAGGCCTGCCGGCGCCTCGGCGCCAAGCAGTACCTGGCCCGGCAGCCGTCGCCGGCGCGCTGGCGCGACCACTTCGGGGCGAGCTGGGACCGGTTCGTGGCCCGGAAGGCCCGCTTCGATCCCTCGCACGTCCTTGGGCCGGGCCAGGGGATTTTCCCGTGGACGGACTCCGCGACCGCGAGCTCGGTGTGACGGTGATGGTGGTGGCCTGGTGGGCGCTATGGTTCCCACTCAGGTACAGGTACTTAGCTGAGGAAGTAAGTAGCTAGGCTGATGAGTAGCCGATGAATGATGCTAGTTTTAGATGAGACATTGTTATCCAGGCGGAATTCATAGGTATTTTGTTTAGGGCCTTTGGCATATACGACGATCCTCCATTCTCCAGATTCATATACGACGATCCTCCCATTCTCGCTCCAACAAAGCAGCTTTGCCTTTGGCCTTGCTCCTCCGATCCTCCCCGTCGGCTCCTCCATCTATGAGCTTGTTTAGGGCCCTCTTCACCTGCTCTGTTCCCACCACCGCCTCCCCCTCGCCGCTGCCGTCTTTGGCACCGTTCAGCAGAGTGTTCGTGGGCTTTGTCGCGCCGTCGGACGCCGATCCGTAGCACGTCGACGATCAGCTTCTCGTTCATGAACTGCTCGGCGAAGAAAGGCCAGGTGGCCATGGGCACGCCCGCAGGCCGCAGCCACGCCCCACCCGCAGTACGTCAGAAATCCACCGACGGCCGGGTGCTCTAGACCTGCGGCGCCCACCCGCGAACTACAACTTTACAAGACACCGTCTCCCTGAGTGCCCATCAGAGTCGGTGTTGTGCTGTAGCCACTCGTTGACGTCGTCGGGCAAAGTATCTACACCCTTGATGACCCAGAGCACCGGCCAGGTGCATGAGACAGACGAGGGCCAGCCGCCAGCCCGAGCTGCATCAGCTGCGCTGGTGCCATGCGCCCGTCGCTGCCGAAGCTGACTTAAAGGACAGACTTGGCTTTCTTGGCGTCCAGCCACAGCCACCCCACGGCCCACGCGGCCACGCACCGCCTCGCTTCATCCGACTCGGCGCCGGCGCGCGTGTCGAGTAGCCTAGTAGGCCAACTTTTTTTTTGCATTTTAGTGCTTTTAGTTTTTTTATAAGTATGTCCTTTGTTGTTTCATTTCAAAAATGGATCCCGAGTCCCGACCTCATCGCCATCATCATTGGCGCCGAGGTAACACATAATGGCGCCAACATAATTGGCGCCAACTTTTTCTACGTAGCAGGCAATATGGCAAGTCCCAAGGGGTCGGCGCCATAGATCTTGGCGCCGACCCCCCTTGACGGCGTTATCCAGGGGGTCGGCGCCAAGATCTATGGTACCGACCCCTGGAACTTGCCACATCGGCTGCCACGTAGGAAAAGTTGGCGCCAATGGTACTGGCGTCGATGTGTGTTACCTCGGCACCAATGATGATAACGCCGAGGTTAGGGTCCATTATATTTTTTAAAATAAAACTGCAAAGGGCATAGTTGTGCAAAAAAAACCCCAAAAAGGCTAAAATAAAAAAAGTTGGCTGAGTAGGCCAGGTGCACGTGCACCGCACAATGAGACGGGGGAAAATTCTCGGCGAAAAAATTTCGAGAAAACTGAAAATCACGTTTATCGATGGGACCGATTTTTTATTTATCGGACGAAATTTTCATCGATCTTGAATTCAGTTCATCCAAACCTACAGCTATGTTTTTAGGCTATACTACCATATGCTTCTTTTAGCTATTACTTACAAATAATCTACATTTTTATGATTAAATTGAACTTTTTTGTCTAAATTTTGTCTTTTTTGAGAAAAACGAAAAAATCGAGAATTCCGAGAAACAAGTTTCTCGGTTAGGTCTGTTTTTTTTCGTTACCGGTAAGGTAAACCCTGAGTCGGGGCCGACGGTGAGCACGACCTTGTCCGTGGCCGCCGCGAGCCGCGCGGCTGAGCCGTCTTCCAGCTCTTCGAAGCTGTTCACGACGATGCCATCCACGCCCATGTTGAACTCCCGCTACCCTCGAAGGATGTCATCCTTGATGTTAGACGGTCGCTGGAAGTGCACCGGCAGCTGCTGCTGGGTGAGCTTGCACTCGAAAGGCGGCATGACTGGGACATCGAAGGGCTCGTCCGATGACTCGGCCGCCTCTTGCGGTCTGTGCGTGTGACTCGCAGAACAGCAAGGAAAACACACCGTAACGGTGTGCGCACCCGGGAACGGGATCGCGGTCGCGGTGACCGTGATGCACGCCGAGGAGGCAGGAGCTAGCCTTGCCCAGCACCGGCACGGTGTACGCGGCCCCGAACGAGCTCCGCGCTGGCGAGATGCACAACAAGAGTTACAGTCATTTTCGGCGGGGGAGGCCGCCGAAACTAACACCCTATTTTTGGTGATCTGACATAGCCGCCGAAAATAGCCCTATTTTCGGCGGCCTCTGACACAGCCACCAAAAATAGAGCTATTTTCGGTGGCCTCTGACACAGCCACCGAAAATAGGGTGTTACTGGCCGCCGAAAATAATGTTTTTCAAAACTGTTGGGTCCCTTCTTCTCCGTTGTTTCTCTGCTCTCTCTCTCTCTCACCCGAATAGAAAACGACGGCGCCGCCTCCTACTGCGCCGCCGGCGCTCGCCCCTGCGCCGCCACCCGCACCCTGCCCCAGCGCCGGTGCCCACGACCGCCCCTGCGCGCGTCGCCCGAGCCCAGCCCCTACGCCGCCCGAGCTCGCCTGCCCCTGCGCTGTCGCGCCCGCCCTGCACCACGCCGCCGCCCGCGCCCTGCACCGTGCCGCGGCCCGCGCAAGCCCCTTCGCGCGCCGCTGCACGCCCCACGCGTCGTCCGTCGCCCTGCCCTCGCGCACGTCGACGACGTCCGTCCCCTTCGCCGTCTGCCGCCTTACCCGCACGTCGCCGACCGTCCCCACGTCGTCCGTCCCCGCGCTTGTCACCCCCGGCTTTAAGGAACAAAGCCAGGTGCACCTCATACATGCGCCAAGAAGACAACATATATAATAACAGAGTGTATAAAGATAAATGTCACAAAACATCAGAGTATTATTACATAGCGGAAGTCTTATTACAAAATAAAAGAATAAATATAAAACGAACTAAGGATCGTCGTTGGCGCCAATGTCAACTGAGAAACGCCACCTAGATCAGATCAAACTCCTTGCCTTGTGGCTCCTCCTGAACCACCTGTTCTTCTCCTGTGGGGGGGGGGTGTGAGACAGCAAGTGTGAGCTCACACATGATCATAGCTCAACAAGTTGTGGGGAACCAGTGGACATGAACTCACAAAGGTGGGAATTCATGTGATGTGTAAGGCTAATCAATGACAGGGGTTAAAGCTGAGCATTGCTTTTAAGTAGTTGGTCAAAATTTTATTAGTAGTTACTAAATGTAAGTAAATACCAAGCCTTAAATAATGTAATAGAACAAAATTAATAATAATCCCATGCATATGCAAATGACAAAATTGAATTTAAGTTCCATAATTTAATCATCAGAGAGTCCTGAGCTACTCATGACCGTGAGCTCGGCTAGTATACCAGTTTTACACTCTGCAGAGGTTGTACCCTTTACCCACAAGTCATGTTACCCATCTGCCAAGGGGTCGCGACTCCCATACACCTCTACCTAGGAGGCGAGGCAGGCCAACACTACGAGGCCTTTACAAAATTCCACTAGCTTCCGACAACCCGCTACAGTTTATGGGAAGAGCACTTGCAAGAATCCCCCGTATGACCGCCATCGCAGCTAAATCAACCCGAGAACCTCCTTGCATGCAACTCCCCTACTGCCCTTGCCCCTTTCGGGTAAGGTAGTCTTCCACTAGCTTTCCTAATTAGTCAGCCAAGGGCGTCCCATTAAACCCTTGTGGTGGCACGTGTTTCTCAAGTTAAGCTCTATGTTCCAATTAACATTAATGATCTAGACATGAACATAAATAGAATAACAAAAGAATTGGAACATAGATATAATAAATGATTATCCCAAAACTATGTAAAGCAATAGCAAACTACCCAAGTGATTCAGGGGTAAACAAGTGATAGTCGCCTAGAGGGGGGGTGAATAGGGCGAAACTGAAATTTACAAAAATAATCACAACTACAAGCCGGGTTAGCGTTAGTAATAAAGAAACGAGTCCGCGAGAGAGGGCGCAAAACAAATCGCAAGCAAATAAGAGTGTGACACAAGGATTTGTTTTACCGAGGTTCGGTTCTTGCAAACCTACTCCCCGTTGAGGAGGCCACAAAGGCCGGGTCTCTTTCAACCCTTCCCTCTCTCAAACGATCCCACGGATCGAGTGAGCTTTCTCTTCTTCTCAATCAACCGGGAACAAAACTTCCCGCAAGGGCCACCACACACTTGGTGCCTCTTGCCTTGGTTACAATTGAGTGATGATCTCAAGAACAAATGAAAAAGAAAGAAAGCGATCCAAGCGCAAGAGCTCAAAAGAACACGGCAAATCTCTCTCGCTAGTCACTAAGGGCTTGAGTGGAATTGGAGAGGATTTGATCTCTTTGTATGTGTCTAGAATTGAATGCCTAGCTCTTGTAAGTGGTTGAGAGTTGGAAACTTGGATGGCAATGAATGTGGGGTGGTTGGGGTATTTATAGCCCCAACCACCACAAGTGACCGTTGGCTGGAGTCCTCTGTTCGATGGCACACCGGACAGTCCGGTGCACACCGGACAGTCCGGTGCCCCTGCCACGTCACGGTTGCCGTTGGATTTTGACCGTTGGAGCTTCTGACTTGTGGGCCCTCCTGGGTGTCCGGTGCACACCGGACATGCACTGTTTGATGTCCGGTGCACCGGCATGGGCGTGTCTGACATCTGCGCGCGCTGCGCGCGCATTTAATGCACCGCAGGGAGCCGTTGGCGCCGCAGGGAGCCGTTGCTCCGCTGGCGCACCGGACAGTCCGGTGTACACCGGACAGTCCGGTGAATTTTAGCGGAGCGGCTCCCGAGCAAACCCGAGGCTGGCGAGTTCCGAAGGCCGCGTTCCCTTGGAGCACCGGACATGTCCGGTGCACACCGGACAGTCCGGTGAATTATAGCGCGCCGGCCTTGGAGAATACCCGAGGGTGAAGAGTTGGAGTCGAAGTCCTCTGGTCGCACCGGACAGTCCGGTGCACACCGGACAGTCCGGTGCCTCCGGCCAGAGGAGCCCTCGGTTGCCTTGCTGCTCCTTTGTTGAATCCAACATTTGGTCTTATTATTGGCTGATTGTGAACCTTTTGCACCTGTATAACTTATGCACTAGAGTAAACTAGTTAGTCCAATGTTTGTGTTGGGCAATTCAACCACCAAAATTATTTAGGAACTAGGTCTAAGCCTAATTCCCTTTCAATCTCCCCCTTTTTGGTGATTGATGCCAACACAAACCAAAGCAAATATAGAAGTGCATAATTGAACTAGTTTACATAATGTAAGTGCAAAGGTTGCTTGGAATTTGAGCCAATATAAACTTATATGATGCGCATGGATGGTTTCTTTGTTTTTGACATATTGGACCATATTTGCACCACGAGTTTTGTTTTTGCAAATTCTTTTGTAAATTCTTTTCAAAGTACTTTTGCAAGATAGTCAAAGGTAAATGAAAAAGATTTTGCAAAGCATTTTCAAGATATGGAATTTTCTCCCCCTATTTCCAATGCTTTTCCTTTGACTAAGCAAAACTCCCCCTCAAATGAGGTCTCCTCTTAGTGTTCAAGAGGGTTTTCCATTAATTTTGAAAACACTACTTGCTCCCCCCTTTTAGAACACAAAGAGATACCAATTTTGAAATTTATCATTGAAAATCATCAAATTTAAAATTAGGGGTGGTGGTGCGGTCCTTTTGCTTTGGGCTCATATTTTCTCCCCCTTTGGCATGAATCGCCAAAAACGGAATCATTAGAGCCCAATGAAGTACATTCTCCCCCTTTGGTCATGAAATAAATGAGTGAAGGTTATACCAACGTTGGAGAGATGATGCGGAGCGACGGCGAAGGATGAGTAGTAGAACGAAGTGGAAGCCTTTGTCTTCGCCGAAGACTCCAATTCCCTTTCAATATACCTATGACTTGGTTGAAATACACTTGAAAACACATTAGTCATAGCATATATAAAAGAGACATGATCAAAGGTATATTCATGTGCTATGCGTGCAAGACTAGCAAAAGAAATTCCTAGAATCAAGAATATTAAGCTCATGCCTAAGTCGGGTAAAAGATTGTTCATCAAGTGGTTTGGTAAAGATATCGGCTAATTGATCTTTAGTATTAATATAAGAAATCTCGATATCCCCCTTTTGTTGGTGATCCCGAAGAAAATGATACCGAATGGCTATGTGCTTAGTGCGGCTGTGCTCGACGGGATTGTCGGCCATTTTGATTGCACTCTCATTGTCACATAGCAAAGGGACTTTGGTTAATTTGTAACCGTAGTCCCGCAGGGTTTGCCTCATCCAAAGCAATTGCGCGCAACAATGGCCTGCGGCAATATACTCGGCTTCGGCGGTGGAAAGAGCGACCGAATTTTGCTTCTTTGAAGCCCATGACACCAAGGATCTTCCCAAGAACTGGCAAGTCCCCGATGTGCTCTTCCTGTTAATCCTACACCCCGCCCAATCGGCATCCGAATATCCAATCAAATCAAATGTGGATCCCCGAGGGTACCAAAGCCCAAACTTAGGAGTAAAAGCCAAATATCTCAAGATTCGTTTCACGGCCGTAAGGTGTGATTCCTTAGGGTCGGCTTGGAATCTTGCACACATGCAAACGGAAAGCATAATATCCGGTCGAGATGCACATAAATAAAGCAATGAACCAATCATTGACCGGTATACCTTTTGATCCACGGACTTACCTCCTGTGTCGAGGTCGAGATGCCCATTTGTTCCCATGGGTGTCTTGATGGGCTTGGCATCCTTCATTCCAAACTTGCTTAGAATGTCTTGAGTATACTTCGTTTGGCTAATGAAGGTGCCTTCTTGGAGTTGCTTGACTTGGAATCCTAGAAAATACTTCAACTCCCCCATCATTGACATCTCGAATTTCTGTGTCATGATCCTACTAAATTCTTCACATGTAGATTTGTTAGTAGACCCAAATATAATATCATCAACATAAATTTGGCATACAAACAAATCATTGTCAAGAGTTTTAGTGAACAAAGTAGGATCGGCCTTGCCGACTTTGAAGCCATTAGCAATAAGGAAATCTCTAAGGCATTCATACCATGCTCTTGGGGCTTGCTTGAGCCCATAAAGCGCCTTAGAGAGCCTATAAACATGGTTAGGGTACTCACTATCTTCAAAGCCGGGAGGTTGCTCAACATAGACCTCCTCCTTGATTGGTCCATTGAGGAAGGCACTCTTCACGTCCATTTGATAAAGCTTGAAGCCATGGTAAGTAGCATAGGCTAATAATATGCGAATTGACTCAAGCCTAGCTACGGGTGCATAGGTTTCACCAAAATCCAAACCTTCGACTTGTGAATACCCCTTGGCCACGAGTCGAGCTTTGTTCCTAGTCACCACACCATGCTCGTCTTGCTTGTTGCGGAAGACCCACTTGGTTCCTACAACATTTTGGTTAGGACGTGGAACTAAGTGCCATACCTCGTTCCTCGTGAAATTGTTGAGCTCCTCTTGCATCGCCATCACCCAATCCGAATCTTGAAGTGCCTCCTCTACCCTGGTTGGCTCAATAGAGGAAACAAACGAGTAATGTTCACAAAAATGAGCAACACGAGATCGAGTAGTTACCCCCTTATGAATGTCGCCGAGGATGGTGTCGACGGGGTGATCTCGTTGAATTGCTTGGTGGACTCTTGGGTGTGGCGGTCTTGGTTGTTCATCCTCCTTGTCTTCATTAATTGACTCTCCCCCTTGATCATTGCCGTCATTTTGAGGTGGCTCATCTTCTTGATTTTCTTGTCCAACATCTTGAGCCTCATCCTCAACTTGAGTTGGTGGAGATGCTTGCATGGAGGAGGATGGTTGATCTTGTGCATTTGGAGGCTCTTCGGATTCCTTAGGACACACATCCCCGATGGACATGTTCCTTAGCGCTATGCATGGAGCCTGTTCTTCACCTACATCATCAAGATCAACTTGCTCTACTTGAGAGCCGTTAGTCTCATCAAACACAACGTCACAAGAAACTTCAACAAGTCCTGAGGACTTGTTAAAGACTCTATATGCCCTTGTGTTTGAGTCATATCCTAGTAAAAAGCCTTCTACAGTTTTAGGAGCAAATTTAGATTTTCTACCTCTTTTGACAAGTATAAAACATTTGCTACCAAAAACTCTAAAATATGAAATATTGGGCTTTTTACCGGTTAGGAGTTCATAAGATGTCTTCTTGAGGATTCGATGAAGATATAATCGGTTGATGGCGTAGCAGGCGGTGTTGACCGCCTCGGCCCAAAACCGATCCGGTGTCTTGTACTCATTAAGCATGGTTCTTGCCATGTCCAATAGAGTTCGATTCTTCCTCTCCACTACACCATTTTGTTGTGGAGTGTAGGGAGAAGAGAACTCATGCTTGATGCCCTCCTCCTCAAGAAAGTCTTCAATTTGGGAATTTTTGAACTCCGTCCCATTGTCGCTTCTAATTTTCTTGATCCTTAAGCCGAACTCATTTTGAGCCCGTCTCAAGAATCCCTTTAAGGTCTCTTGGGTTTGTGATTTTTCCTGCAAAAAGAATACCCAAGTGAAGCGAGAATAATCATCCACAATTACAAGACAATACTTACTACCGCCGATGCTTATGTAAGCAATCGGGCCGAACAAATCCATGTGAAGAAGCTCCAGTGGCCTGTCGGTAGTCATGATGTTTTTGTGTGGATGATGAACACCAACCTGCTTCCCGGCTTGGCATGCACTACAAATCCTGTCTTTCTCAAAATGAACATCGGTTAGTCCCAAAATGTGTTCTCCCTTTAGAAGCTTGTGAAGATTCTTCATTCCAACATGGGCTAGTCGGCGGTGCCAGAGCCAACCCAAGTTAGTCTTAGCAATCAAGCAAGTGTCGAGTTCAGCTCTATTAAAATCTACTAAGTATAGCTGACCCTCTAACACTCCCTTAAAAGCTATTGAATCATCACTTCTTCTAAAGACAGTTACACCAGTATCAGTAAAAAGACAGTTGTAGCCCATTTGACATAATTGGGATACGGAAAGCAAATTGTAATCTAAGGAATCTACAAGAAAAACATTTGAAATGGAATGGTCAGGGGATATAGCAATTTTACCCAAACCTTTGACCAAACCTTGATTTCCATCCCCGAATGTGATAGCTCGTTGGGGATCTTGGTTTTTCTCATATGAGGAGAACATCCTTTTCTCCCCGGTCATGTGGTTTGTGCACCCGCTGTCGAGTATCCAACTTGTGCCCCCGGATGCATAAACCTACAAAACAAGTTTAGTTCTTGATTTTAGGTACCCAAACGGTTTTGGGTCCTTTGGCATTAGATACAAGAACTTTGGGTACCCAAACACAAGTCTTGGAGCCCTTGTGTTTGCCCCCAACAATTTTGGCAACTACCTTGCCAGATTTGCTAGTCAAAACATAAGATGCATCAAAAGTTTTAAATGAAATGGCATGATCATTTGATGCATTAGTAGTTTTCTTTCTAGGCAACTTAGCATGGGTTGGTTGCCTAGATCTAGATGTCTCACCCTTATACATAAAAGCATAATTAGGGCCAGAGTGAGACTTCCTAGAATGAATTTTCTTAATTTTACTCTCAGGATACCCGGCAGGGTACAAAATGTAACCCTCGTTATCCTGAGGCATGGGAGCCTTGCCCTTAACAAAGTTAGACAAGTTCTTAGGAGGGGCATTAATTTTGACATTGTCTCCCCTTTGGAAGCCAATGCCGTCCTTAATGCCCGGGCGTCTCCCATTATAGAGCATGCTTCTAGCAAGTTTAAATTTTTCATTTTCTAAGTCATGCTCTCTAATCTTAGCATTAAGTTGTGCTATGTGATCATTTTGTTTCTTAATTAAAGCTAGGTGATCATGGATAGCATCAACATTAATATCTCTACATCTAGTGCAAATGGAAATATGCTCAATATTCGATGTAGAGGGTTTGCAAGTTTTAAGTTCAACAACCTTAGCATGCAACATATCATTTTTAGTTCTAAGGTCGGAAATAGTAGCATTGCAAACATCAAAATTCTTAGCCTTAGCAATTAATTTCTCATTCTCATTTCTAAGGCTAGCAATGGAAACATTCAACTCATCAATCCTAGCAAGCAAATCATTATTATCATTTCTAGGAATTGAAACATTGCAAATGTGAGAATCAACCTTAGCTAGCAAATTGGCATTTTCATTTCTAAGGTTGTCTAAAGTCTCATGGCAAGTACTTAGCTCACTAGACAATTTTTCACATTTTTCTCTTTCTAGAGCATAAGCATTTTTAACCTTAACATGTTTTTTGTTTTCCTTGATTAGGAAGTCCTCTTGGGAGTCCAAGAGATCATCCTTTTCATGGATGGCACTAATCAATTCATTTAATTTTTCTTTTTGTTCCATGTTAAGGTTGGCAAAAAGAATACGTAAATTATCCTCTTCATTTTTATCATTATCCTCATCACTAGATGTTTCATATTTAGTGGAGGACTTTGATTTTACCTTCTTTTTGCCGTCCTTGGCCATGAGGCACTTGTGGCCGACGTTGGGGAAGAGGAGGCCCTTGGTGACGGCGATGTTGGCGGCGTCCTCGTCGTCGGAGGAGTCGCTTGAGCTTTCGTCGGAGTCCCACTCCCGACAAACATGGGCATCGCCGCCCTTCTTCTTGTAGTACTTCTTCTTCTCCCTTCTCTTGCCCTTCTTGTCGTTGTCCCTGTCACTATCACTTGATAATGGACATTTAGCAATAAAGTGACCGGGCTTACCACACTTGTAGCAAACCTTCTTGGAACGGGATTTGTAGTCCTTCCCCTTCCGTTGCTTGAGGATTTGCCGGAAGCTTTTGATGATTAGGGCCATCTCCTCGTTGTCGAGCTTGGAGGCGTCAATTGGTTGTCTACTTGGTGTAGACTCCTCCTTCTTCTCCTCCGTTGCCTTGAAGGCCACGGGTTGCGCCTCGGATGTGGAAGGCTCATCAAGCTCGTTGATCTTCTTGGAGCCCTTAATCATGCATTCAAAACTAACAAAATTCCCGATGACTTCTTCGGGGGTCATTTGTGTATATCTAGGATTGCCACGAATTAATTGTACTTGAGTAGGGTTAAGGAAAATAAGGGCTCTTAGAATAACCTTAACCACCTCGTGGTCATCCCATTTTGCGCTCCCGAGGTTGCGCACTTGGTTCACCAAGGTCTTGAGCCGGTTGTACATGTCTTGTGGCTCCTCCCCTTGGCGAAGACGGAAGCGACCGAGCTCCCCCTCGATCGTTTCCCGCTTGGTGATCTTGGTGAGTTCATCACCCTCGTGCGCCGTCTTGAGTAGGTCCCAAATCTCCTTGGCGTTCTTCAACCCTTGTACTTTGTTGTATTCCTCCTTGCTTAGTGAGGCAAGGAGAATGGTTGTGGCCTGGGAGTTGAAGTGCTCGATTTGGGCCACTTCGTCCGTGTCGTAGTCTTCATCCCCTACGGATGGTACCTGTACACCAAACTCAACAACATCCCATAATCTTTTGTGGAGAGAGGTTAGATGAAATCGCATCAAATTACTCCACATAGCATAATCTTCACCATTAAAAGTTGGTGGTTTGCCTAATGGGACGGAAAGTAAAGGTGTATGTTTAGGAATGCGAGGGTAGCGTAGGGGAATCTTACTATACTTCTTACGCTCTTGGCGTTTAGAAGTGACGGATGCCGCGTCGGAGCCGGAGGTGGAGGTCGATGAAGTGTCGGTCTCGTAGAAGACCACCTTCCTCATCCTTTTGTGCTTGTCCCCACTCCGATGCGGCTTGTGAGAAGAAGATTTTTCCTTCTTCTCCTTGTGGTGAGAAGAGGAAGATCTTTTCTCCTTTCGCTTGGAGGATCTCTTCTTCTTCTCCCTTTTCTTGGTGCGGGACTCTTCCGATGAAGATGAGGTGCTCCCTTGGCTTGTAGTGGGTTTGTCATCGCCGGTCTCCATCTCCTTCTTGGCGGGATCTCCCGACATCACTTCGAGCGGTTAGGCTCTAATGAAGTACCGGGCTCCGATACCAATTGATAGTCGCCTAGAGGGGGGGTGAATAGGGCGAAACTGAAATTTACAAAAATAATCACAACTACAAGCCGGGTTAGCGTTAGTAATAAAGAAACGAGTCCGCGAGAGAGGGCGCAAAACAAATCGCAAGCAAATAAGAGTGTGACACAAGGATTTGTTTTACCGAGGTTCGGTTCTTGCAAACCTACTCCCCGTTGAGGAGGCCACAAAGGCCGGGTCTCTTTCAACCCTTCCCTCTCTCAAACGATCCCACGGATCGAGTGAGCTTTCTCTTCTTCTCAATCAACCGGGAACAAAACTTCCCGCAAGGGCCACCACACACTTGGTGCCTCTTGCCTTGGTTACAATTGAGTGATGATCTCAAGAACAAATGAAAAAGAAAGAAAGCGATCCAAGCGCAAGAGCTCAAAAGAACACGGCAAATCTCTCTCGCTAGTCACTAAGGGCTTGAGTGGAATTGGAGAGGATTTGATCTCTTTGTATGTGTCTAGAATTGAATGCCTAGCTCTTGTAAGTGGTTGAGAGTTGGAAACTTGGATGGCAATGAATGTGGGGTGGTTGGGGTATTTATAGCCCCAACCACCACAAGTGACCGTTGGCTGGAGTCCTCTGTTCGATGGCACACCGGACAGTCCGGTGCACACCGGACAGTCCGGTGCCCCTGCCACGTCACGGTTGCCGTTGGATTTTGACCGTTGGAGCTTCTGACTTGTGGGCCCTCCTGGGTGTCCGGTGCACACCGGACATGCACTGTTTGATGTCCGGTGCACCGGCATGGGCGTGTCTGACATCTGCGCGCGCTGCGCGCGCATTTAATGCACCGCAGGGAGCCGTTGGCGCCGCAGGGAGCCGTTGCTCCGCTGGCGCACCGGACAGTCCGGTGTACACCGGACAGTCCGGTGAATTTTAGCGGAGCGGCTCCCGAGCAAACCCGAGGCTGGCGAGTTCCGAAGGCCGCGTTCCCTTGGAGCACCGGACATGTCCGGTGCACACCGGACAGTCCGGTGAATTATAGCGCGCCGGCCTTGGAGAATACCCGAGGGTGAAGAGTTGGAGTCGAAGTCCTCTGGTCGCACCGGACAGTCCGGTGCACACCGGACAGTCCGGTGCCTCCGGCCAGAGGAGCCCTCGGTTGCCTTGCTGCTCCTTTGTTGAATCCAACATTTGGTCTTATTATTGGCTGATTGTGAACCTTTTGCACCTGTATAACTTATGCACTAGAGTAAACTAGTTAGTCCAATGTTTGTGTTGGGCAATTCAACCACCAAAATTATTTAGGAACTAGGTCTAAGCCTAATTCCCTTTCAACAAGGTAATGAGATAAACAATCTAGGGTGACCTATTGGGTCCCATCAAAATTAACCTATGCATGAATAAATGATACTAAATAACATTATTAGGTAAAAAGTGGTCAAGGGCACAACTTGCCTTCAATGAGCTACTGCTCAGCTACTTCTATCTGCTACTCACCAGAATCCTCAGTCACGGGCTCTTCTACTCGCCACAATACAAACAAGCACAATATATAGAGAAAATTAACATCACACCAAACATATAAACAAAATGCACAGTAATAATCTACACATTAAAATAAAATCCTAGGAACATGAATTATAATTTTGGAGTTATAGATTTTAAGATATGAATTTTCAAAGGTTTTATGTGGTTGAAATAGGATTAAGTGAGAAATTATTTTTCTTACTGTTGTCATGACAAAACAGAGACTCTAAGTGATAGAGAATAAAATTACAAAATTTTAGAAACTGGAATGGGTTGATTTAGAGTTCATATGAATTTTCTATGGAATAAACAAGTTTCTAGCACTTAATTATACATTAAAAATCCTTTTATAATTTAATTTCCCTGGTTTTATATTCTCTGGACCAGGCCTTATTTACTGAAAAGTGCATGGGTCTAGGGGTAAATCTTCCTAAGACACGGAACTACATCTTTATGGACGGCAGGTTGATTTCTCTGTTTCACGGGGACTCTTTAGCAAAATTGACCCGCGAAGGGGTATCTAGAAATTCTGGCCACCAGATCAAACACGGACGACCCGGATTAGATCGTCAAATCCTGAGAGCTAGGACGCGGTGCTAGCCATACGATTCTGGGCTGACGGCTAGGATTAAATAACTCAAGGATCTAATCTCCATAACGGGATTTTGGATCTACGGTCGCCATTCGCCCTGGTCGAACCGGTAGCTAGGTTCTAATCTCAATCGCACACAGGCTAATCTACGGCCAGCAGCTGTCGTCACCCATTAGCTGAACCAGCACGGCGGCGCTACACACCCACGGTGGCGCGCAACGCCGGAGATCCGCATTCCCCATTTTCTCGGTGATAAACCTTTGCCCTAGTTAGCGCAAAACGATGTGGATATAATTAGGAGCGCCATGGAGGAATTCGCTCGCCGCGACACGCAGTGGGGATCCCTGGCCACGTGAAGGGGCGATTCCACGGAAAACCCAACACCGGCGAGCAATTCCCAATGCTCCATGAACCTAATTCAGGCGCGGTATGAACTTCTACCAACCCAGAAAGATACCGTAGCAAGGAGGGGGGAGATTACCGGCGAGGAAGGCAGAGCGGAGCGCGGATGCGGCGTCAATCGTCACGGCGGCAATGGCGCTACGCCCAGATCGCTCCCTCACACGGCGGCGACCAACCTCACTGATGACCCTGGCGTCTGGCATGTTAGCTGGCCAAGGTCGTGCCAGACCCGATCCTTTTATATGCGCACGACGCCGAGCACTGGTTCAACGCGTAGGGCGTGAGAATCGTGATGGTTCCCGCGGAGTGCGGCATGTGGTTGAAGACGAGCGACCTGACACGCCTGTCCCACACCACAGCGGCACAGGGCGCGCAAGCGGGGAACTGTCCGGTGGGGCCACGTTGTCGGCGCAGTCGTGCGGAGGCAAGGCCAGTGTTACGCGTGCGCGGGTGGCGTTCGGTTTGGGCCGATTTGGTCTAGATAAGCCCATGCGACAGTTTTATCTTTTTTTTTTAATTTTATTTTCTGTTTTTCCTTTATTCTCAACTATTTTGAATCCAAATTTAGAATTCAAAAATAGTGCAAATTTAAACTCATATTAACCCTGCAATTTGGTCATATCCTCATGTGATGAAGTTATTTAATGAGATCATTTTGTATTGCATAATCTTTCTTTCTTTCTTTCCAAATCCTAGAATTTCTTTTAGATCTTAAATTCCCATTTGGTATTAATAAATTTCTTTTTCACATTATTCTATGTTGTCACAAAATGCACACAAAATAAAATACCAGCATGATGCATAATTTGTTTGAGTGCCTTTTATTACTTATTCATTTGTATAAGTGAGGTGTCCACATGAAATGACAAGTAGAGATAACACACATACATATATACATGGATTTCATTTCTCCTTTTTGAATTTTTTTCTTACAAAGTAGGTATTACAAATCCTACCCCCTTTAAAAATAATCTCGTCCTCGAGATTAGAAGGAACGAGGGAAAAGATGGGGAAAATCTATGCAAAGCTCTTCTTCTCTTTCCCATGTTGCTTCATCTTCGCTATGGTGACTCCATTGCACTTTGCACATCTTTATCACCTTATTTCTTGTAACTCGAGTCAATGTATCAAGAATCTTTATCGGGTACTCCGTGTAAGTCAAATCACCCTGAATACTGAGCTCTTCCATTGGTAACTGTTCCTCAGGAGTACGAAGACACTTCTTAAGCTGAGACACATGGAACACATTATGCACATCAGATAGACTAGTAGGTAACTCGAGTTGGTATGCCATCTCCCCAATTTGCCTAAAGATCAAGAATGGTCCAATATAGCGAGGGGACAATTTGCCTTTAACTTTGAATCTCCTCATTCCACGAACTGGTGACACCTTGAGATACACATAATCTCCTTCTTCAAATTCCAGTGGTCTCCTTCTATTATCAGCATAGCTCTTTTGCCTGGTTTGAGCTACCCTCAAATTCTCTCGAATTATACGGACTTGTTCTTCTGCCTCTTGAATAAGCTCAGGCCCAAAGAATTGTCTTTCTCCCGTCTGATCCCAATACAAAGGAGTCCTGCACTTCCTCCCATATAAAGCTTCAAAAGGTGACATCTTCAGACTGGCCAGGTAGCTATTATAATATGAAAACTCAGCATAAGGTAAACTTTTATCCCAACTTCCTCCATGCTGAAGGGCACAAGCTCTCAACATATCTTCCAAAACTTGATTAGTCCTTTCAGTCTATCCATCAGTCTGAGGGTGATAAGCTGTACTAAAATTCAACTTGGTATTCATGTTCTCATGAGAGCTTCTCCAAAACCTTGAGGTAAACTGTGAACCTCGATCAGACATGATCTTCTTTGGTACTCCATGTAAGCACACAATCCGAGCCATATATAACTCTGCTAGTTGAGAACCTTTATAAGTAGTCTTTACAGGAATGAAGTGAGCCACTTTAGTCAATCTATCCACAACCACCCATATAACATCATATCCTTTCTGGGTGCGAGGCAATCCAGTAATAAAATCCATACCAATCTCTTCCCACTTCCACTCGGGTATCTTCAGTGGGTGCAACAGTCCAGCTGGCCTTTGGTGTTCAGCCATAACTCTTTGACATACATCGCACATAGCCACATGTGCAGCCACATCTCTCTTCCATCCATACCACCAATATTTCCGCTTCAAATCCTGATACATCTTGGTACTACCAGGATGAATAGAATAATTCGAGTCATGGGCCTCCTTTAAAATAGTCTCACGAAGACTTTCAATATCAGAAACACATATCCTGTCCTTGAACCATACGGTGCCTTGCTCATCTTCCGTGAATTCTGGACCTCGACCTTCAGTAATCAGATCATTAATCTCTTGTATTTTAACGTCACCAATTTGTCCTTTGCGGATCTCTTGCTCCAAAGTAGGTTCCACATCAATAGTAACTCCTTTAGTGTGAGCAACTATCCCCAGGTTAAGTCTCCTGAAATCCTCAACAATCTCCTCGGGTAGCTGGGCAACAATAGCTGAATGAACATGCTCCTTTTGACTCAAGGCATCTGCAACCAAATTTGCCTTGCCCGGGTGATAGTGAATCTCCAAATCATAATCCTTAATAAGCTCCAACCAACGGTGTTGCCTAAGGTTGAGATCCTTCTGAGTGAATATATACTTCAAACTCTTATGATCCGTATATACTTGGCACTTGGTCCCCATGATATAATGTCTCCAAATCTTAAGCGCATGCACAACGGCTGCCAATTCTAAGTCATGAGTGGGGTAGTTCAATTCATGTTTCCGCAATTGACGAGAAGCATAGGCAATCACATGTCCTTCTTGCATGAGCACACATCCCAATCCTTGGCCACATGCATCACAATAAATGCTAACTCCCTTCTGTAGGTCTGGCATAACCAACACTGGTGGCGACATCAATCTCTTTTTCAACTGATCAAAGCTGTCTTGGAACTTCTCATCCCACTTAAATTCTCTGCCCTTCTCCAAAAGTGAGGTCATAGGCTTGGCAATCTTAGAGAATCCTTCAATAAATCTCCGATAATAGCCAGCAAGTCCCAAGAAACTCTGAATCTCCGTAACCATAGTGGGTACTCTCCACTCCATTATCTCCTTAACTTTAGCAGGATCCACTGATATTCCTCCATTAGAAATAATATGACCAAGAAATGGCACCTCGCCAATCCAAAACTCGCACTTGCTAAACTTGGCATAGAGTTAATTATCTCGTAGCTTCTGTAGCACCAATCTCAAAAGTTCCTCATGATCACTATTACTCTTGGAATAAATAAGAATATCGTTGATGAATACCACGACGAATATGTCCAAATACTCCATAAACACCTTATTCATCAAATTCATAAAATATGCTGGTGCATTGGTTAATCCAAACAACATAACAGTGAACTCATATAATCCATATCTAGTCGAGAATGTCGTCTTGGGAATATCCGATGGTCTAATCCTCATCTGATGGTAACCCGATCAGAGATCAATCTTTGAGAATACCATTATACCTCTCATCTGATCAAATAAATCCTCAATACGGGGTAACGGATACTTGTTCTTCACAGTAACATCATTAAGTGATCTATAATCCACACACATTCTTTGTGATCCATCCTTCTTCTGTATAAACAGAACCGGTGCTCCCCAAGGTGAGGAACTCGGACGAATGTACCCATCCTCTTGTAACTCCGTTAACTGCTTCTTAAGTTCCTTTAACTCCTCTACAGACATCCTGTATGGCTGTTTAGAAATAGGGGCAGTTCCAAGTAGAAGATTGATTACAAACTCAACTTCCCTATCAGGTGGCATTCCTGGTAACTCCTCTGGAAAGACATCCAGAAAATCTCTAACCACACGGATGTTGTCACCAACAAACTCCTCAGGTATAAAGAACATTGCACGTTTGGATGAGGTGGTTACTGCAATATTAACTTGAAATCTTTCTCCTTTAGTGGTAGTGAGTTCTACGGTACCTCTACCACATGCTATAATGGCCTTTGCCCTTCTTAACCACGACATACCAAGGATCAGATCTATACTGCTTGCCTCTAATATTATAGCAGTAGCTCCAAATTCTCTACCCATAATGGTCAATGTCAATCTACGTGTCATTTGATTTGCCTCAACAGGCCCTTTAGGTGTAATTACTATCATTGGTTTTCTCATATTTAGCAGGGGTATCTCATTTGTGTTGGCATATCGAGCAGACATGAATGAATGTGTAGCACCAGAATCAAATAATATAGTTGCAGGAATAGCATTAACGTAAAACATACCAAGTACGATATCAGCACCATTCGGAGTAGCATCAACGCTGACTTGATTAACTCTGGCAATAGAATATCCCTTGCCAGATCCTAGAGTTTGCTGCTTATTCTGAACTGGAGTAGTAGCAATCCTCTGTGGGCAAACATTTGCATAATGACCAGTCTTCCCACACTTGAAACAAGTGGTGCCTGCACTTTGCCCTGAAAACTTCGTTGGGTGCCAGTGGGGGTAGCCTGACGAGGAGGTGGAGTCCTCTGAGGTGATTGCTGAACTGGGCGCTGGCCTCCGCCAGTGCGAACTGGTGTACCCTGGGGTGAACTGTAGCGAGGACGTACACTGCTGCTTCCTTGTCCTTGAGATATAGCCTTCCTCTTCAAATCTCCCAACTGAACACGCTTGTGTTCAATAGCTAGAGCCTTATCAAGAAGCCTCTGAAATGATGGGAATGTATGTGCCACTAGAGCATAATGCAGGGGTCCATTAAGTCCTTCAATAAAATGCTCTTGCTTCCTCTCATCCTCAGCAACTTCATCTGGAGCATATCTGGATAGCTGGATAAACTTGTCGTGGTACTCGCTGACTGACATACTTCCTTGCTTCAGCGATAGAAATTCCTTCTTCTTAATCATCATTAATCCAGCTGGTATATGATAATTCCGGAACAGTGTACTGAACTCTGCCCAAGTAATAGTATCAGCAACATCATGGGCAGCAGTATATGAATCCCACCAATCAGCAGGTCCTGTCAGACGTCCAGAAGCATATAAAACCTTCTCCCGGTCAGTGCATTGAGCAATGTTCAACATCTTCTCTACGGACTTCAGCCAATCATCTGCATCCAGTGGATCAGGAGAGCTTACAAATGTAGGTGGCTTATGACTCATGAACTCCCTATGCTTATCTCGGGGTGGAACTGGTGGTGGTGGTGGAGGCAGTGGTACTTGTTGCTGTTGCTGCTGCTGCTGTTGTTGTTGCAGTTGTTGTTGCGCCCTTCTTTCCTGGAGTATCTCTTCTCGCTCCTGGCGCAACTCCTGACGTATCTCTTCTCGTTCCTGGCGCATTTCCTGGCGTTCCTGCTGCATCTGAGCACACATATCTGCCATAGTGTCCGCCATTTGTTGCATCATCCTCATCTGAGCTGCAATCAGTGGGTCAACTCCGCCTGGTGGAGGATTAGGAGGATTCATCTCTGCTGGCTGTGGCTGGGGTCGTCTATATATCCACCGAGTGTGTTGATTAGGAGGCAAATCAATTCCACCACCCCGCCTGGTATTGACCATCCGAGTTAGATACATATAGAGAGAGTAGTAGACAAGGCAAGTATTTACAAATCAGGTTACTTTGGGGGATTTATTAGCTAAGCAGATTAATGTTTACCTACTAAAGCTAACTCAATACCTTATGGTGGTACATGCTAAGATGTCCATCTATAATAATTCAATCAATCAAAGAAGCAAATCAGGCATTTATCATCAGAACAATCAAACAACATTTTTAAATAAAGAAAATAGTTTTAATTTTTTTTGTCTTAGGTTCCCTATCTCTTAAAAAGATCGTAGTCATAGGATTCCAAGGTGTGAAATCCATCTTGTCTTAGAGTAGAAAGGATAAGATTAATCAGAGTAGAAAAGCAGAAGGTGAGACAAGACCAAGATGAGATGAGTATAGAATGAATCAGAATAAGGTAAGTAGGAAAGGGTTTTGTCCATCTCTATCTAGGTTTCGTCCTACAGTCAACATTTCCTCTAATACCACTTCTGTCACACCCGACTTTAAGGAACAAAGCCAGGTGCACCTCATACATGCGCCAAGAAGACAACATATATAATAATAGAGTGTATAGAGATAAATGTTACAAAACATCAGAGTATTATTACATAGCGGAAGTCTTATTACAAAATAAAAGAATAAATATAAAACGAACTAAGAATCGTCGTTGGCGCCAATGTCAGCTGAGAAACGCCACCTAGATCAGATCAAACTCCTCGCCTTGTGGCTCCTCCTGAACCACCTGTTCTTCTCCTGTGGGGGGGTGTGAGACAGCAAGGGTGAGCTCACACATGTTCATAGCTCAACAAGTTGTGGGGAACCAGTGGACATGAACTCACAAAGGTGGGAATTCATGTGATGTGTAAGGCTAATCAATGACAGGGGTTAAAGTTGAGCATTGCTTTTAAGTAGTTGGTCAAAATTTTATTAGCAGTTACTAAATGTAAGAAAATACCAAGCCTTAAATAAAGTAATAGAACAAAATTAATAATAATCCCATGCATATGCAAATGACAAAATTGAATTTAAGTTCCATAATTTAATCATCAGAGAGTCCTGAGCTGCTCATGACCGTGAGCTCGACTAGTATACCAGTTTTACACTCTGCAGAGGTTGTACCCTTTACCCACAAGTCATGTTACCCATCTGCCAAGGGGTCGCGACTCCCATACACATCTACCTAGGAGGCGAGGTAGGGCAACGGTACGAGGCCTTTACAAAGTTCCACTAGCTTCCAAAAACTCGCTACAGTTTATGGGAAGAGCACTTGCAAGAATCCCCCATCTGACCGTCATCGTAGCTAAATCAACCCGAGAACCTCCTTGCATGCAACTCCCCTACTGCCCTTGCCCCTTTCGGGTAAGGTAGTCTTCCACTAGCTTTCCTAATTAGTCAGCCAAGGGCATCCCATTAAACCCTTGTGGTGGCACGTGTTTCTCAAGTTAAGCTCTATGTTCCAATTAACATTAATGATCTTGACATGAACATAAATAGAATAACAAAAGAATTGGAACATAGATATAATAAATGATTATCCCAAAACCATGTAAAGCAATAGCAAACCACCCAAGTGATTTAGGGGTAAACAAGGTAATGAGATAAACAATCTAGGGTGACCTATTGGGTCCCATCAAAATTAACCTATGCATGAATAAATGATATTAAAGAACATTATTGGGTAAAAAGTGGTCAAGGGCATAACTTGCCTTCAATGAGCTCCTGCTCAGCTACTTCTATCTGCTGCTCACCAGAATCCTCAGTCACGGGCTCTTCTACTCGCCACAATACAAACAAGCATAGTATATAGAGAAAATTAACATCACATCAAACATATAAACAAAATGCACAGTAATAATCTACACATTAAAATAAAATCCTAGGAATAGGAATTATAATTTTTGGAGTTATAGATTTTAAGAAATGAATTTTCAAAGGTTTTATGTGGTTGAAATAGGATTAAGTGAGAAATTATTTTTCTTACTGTTGTCATGACAAAACAGAGACTCTAAGTGATAGAGAATAAAATTAAAAAATTTTAGAAACTGGAATGGGTTGATTTGGAGTTCATATGAATTTTCTATGGAATAAACAAGTTTCTAGCACTTAATTATACATTAAAAATCCTTTTATAATTTAATTTCACTGGCTTTATATTCTATGGTCCAGGCCTTATTTACTGAAAAGTGCAGGGGTCTAGGGGTAAATCTTCCTAAGACACAGAACTACATCTGTATGGACGGCAGGTTGATTTCTCTGTTTCACGGGGACTCTTTAGCAAAATTTACCTGTGAAGGGGTATCTAGAAATTCTGGCCGCTAGATCAAACACGGACGGCCCGGATTAGATCGTCAAATCCTGAGAGCTGGGACGCGGTGTTAGCCATACGATTCTGGGCTGACGGCTAGGATTAAATAACTCAAGGATCTAATCTCCACCACGGGATTTCGGATCTACGGTCGCCATTCGCCCTGGTCGAACCGGTAGCTAGGTTCTAATCTCAACCGCACACAGGCTAATCTACGGTCAGCAGCTGTCGTCACCCATCAGCTGAACTAGCACGGCGGCGCTACACACCCACGGCGGCGCGCAACGCCGGAGACCCGCATCCCCCATTTTCCCAGTGATAAACCTTTTGTGAGACCCTGTTTGGTTTTGGTAATTGATTGACAACTTATATGGACTAATAAGTGTTTATGTTGAGATACACAGGTGATTAGTCCACAGGTACACTAGTGTGAGTTATTTTAGCCATGATGGTGATGTGGCTTGGTGATATTGAGATGCTCAACTAGTGTGATAAAGGAGCTCATTGCATATGAAGACATGACATGGTGTCATGTGGCTATATGGAGAAGATCAAGAGATATGGCTTGGTTTCGATGGACCGAGTGGCTAGTGTGAAGGGCAAGTCAAAGGCTCATGTGTGAGGGACCGCGTGGCGGTGAAGCAAGAGCAAGGACTTAGCACCGATGGACATAAAGCAACGGTGAAGAGCAAGCTATGTTGAGATTGATGAACCAAGAAGGCTATGTGATAACATGGAGTGGATCATATCATTATAGAATTATCAAGCCATGTGTTGATCTGGGATATTGATCAAGTGGCTTGATGATGATGGTGGAGGAACTTCATGCTATGGACAAATGGTAAAAGGTATCATGGTTGGCTACACTTATGGATGCCCATTGTTCATCATTTAAGGAGATGGAATTGAATGCTCAAGGCAAAGGTATAACAATAGGTTTTTGTTTTACCGGTCAAAAGGTTCTTAGAGGTTGATAATTGACCGGGTTAGTAGGCTAGATAGCCGTACTATCAAGAGGGGTCAATTATCTTACTTGACATGTCTTTAGTGCCTCATTGCTCATATAGTTGGTGCATTTGCATGAGGGCTAACAACGCTTTGGTTCGTGTAATAAAACTTATTCAAAAGCGATTTCTTGAATGTGGGCTGAATTGAGGTACCGCAGACCGTCCGGGCCAGCATGGCGGACCGTCCGCAGGTCTAACTTGAGATGATGGACAGAAACGCGGAGTTTCTGTGTTTCGTGAAGTTTTTGTACTGCGGACCGTCTGGTCCCAGGTGGCGGACCGTCCGTAGTTGAAGGATTGATGTTTGGACAGAACTCGAGTAGTTCTGTGTTGGTTTTATTTTTTGAACTGCGGACCGTCCGGGGCCTGAGTGCGGACCGTCCACAGTACAAATATTTTGTATTGCGGACCGTCCAGGGTCCAGGTGCGGACCGTCCACAGTACAAATATTTTGTATTGCGGACCGTCCGGGGTCCAGGTGCGGACCGTCCGCAGTACAAATTTCAGCAAATGCGTAGAGTCAGCAAAACTTTGTTTTGGCTCAGTTTTATGTATCGCGGACCGTCCGACCTTGAGGGGCAGACCGTCCGCAAGTCATTTTTGAATGCTCTGACATTTTTATAACCGTTTATAGCCGTTGGGATTCTTGTGCGGACGGTCCGGGCTTGTTTTGCAGACCGTCCGCATGTGCGCAGAAAAGGGGCAATTGGCCCATAACGGCTAGTTTTGGAGAGGGGGCTTTATATACTTGTGTTGCCCGAGTTGAAAAACAGAAGGAGGCCATTTGGAACACTTGTGAGCATATTGGAGCCTTTCCTCTCCCTCTCTCTCACTCATATTGGTTGGGATTGCATTCTAGTGAGATTGAGAGCCATCTAGTGCATTGCATCAAGTTGTTGATCTTTGAGGCACTAGGGAGATCATCAAGTGAGGTCGTTGGCTTGTTACTCTTGGAGGTTGCCGCCTCCTAGACGGCTTGGTGGTGGTTCCCCGTGAGCTCTTCAAAGGAGACTGTGAAGAGGCCGCGGTGGTGATTGTGAGAGGCGTTGTGCTTGCCTCGCCGGAGCGGTGAAAAGCAACTCTAGTGGAATCGAGGTTTGAGGGTTCATTGACCAATCCGGCTCAAGAGATCAAGTGGTGACTTGATAGAGGAGCGGTTGGGAGCTTTGAATCTACCTCAACGTGGACTAGGGGTGACCGGCAAGTCATCGACACCACGGGAAAAAATCATTGTGCCACGTGTCATCATCTTTCCGTTGGTTTGCAACTTTCCTCACTAGCTTGTATTTACTTGTTCATATACTTATGCTAGTGAGTATTTGTTGCTCGTATATGCTCTTGTATATCTAGTCATATCTATAATAAAATAGTTGCTCACTTGTTGTTAGCTTGTGTAGCTAATCTGTTTTACTTAGCTTGTGTAGCTAAGTAGTTGTTTCTCTCTAGTAGTGCTTGTGCTTTGTGCTCTTTGCTTACTAGTATTTTTAGGAGCTATCGTTGTGCTTAAAATTACATTTGCATAATTTGTATGTCGTTGCTAACTAGATATGTATGGGAGAGCTCTTTCACTATCTTGGCACCTTAGTTGTTTCAATTAGAATCTTTTGTCAGGTGTTTGTAATAGTTAGAGGAGTGTAGTCTTGGCTAAACCAAAATAGTTTTAATTCCGTATTTATTTGTGTTAGCCAGTGTAATTAGTTTTAGAAAGGACTATTCACCCCCCCTCTAGTCCGCCATCTCGACCCTACAAGTGGTATCAGAGCCTGGTTCTCTCATTTGGTGGTCTTAACCGACCCGAGAGTAAGCTGGATGGCGACTAAAGGGCTAGAGGTTACTTGTGAACCACATATTTTTGATGGCACACATTTTGCACAGTGGAAAACTTGCATGAGCCATTATTTTCATATAATTGATGCAAAATTGTGGTGGATCATAAGTGTAGGCTTTTATAAACCCTTTGATGAGAACACAAAAGATCTCACCCAAGCAAAAGAGAAATGCTTACATCTTGAACACCAAGCTACTAACATTTTATATCAATGGATAAGTGATAAGGTGTTTAAGAAAATTATGTATATGGAGACCGCTCATGATATTTGGACATATCTTGATGACGTATATGGGAGGATCTCTAGCGAGGATGTTGAGCACATCCACAACACGGTGGTTGTGAAAGATTGCTCCACCTCATGGTCAAGTGATGATGATGAAAGACACACCACAAGTTC
Source organism: Zea luxurians (assembly GCA_029449295.1). Lineage (NCBI taxonomy): Eukaryota > Viridiplantae > Streptophyta > Magnoliopsida > Poales > Poaceae > Zea > Zea luxurians. The sequence continues at coordinate 111,229,467 of JAOPSE010000010.1, forward strand.
ACTTGATAATCATGATTGTGTTGGCTCTAACTCAAGTGATGCAAATGCTGGTTCTATCTCAAGCATACTTGATGATTATGGTGATTTTTCATGCTCGGACAATGATATCGCTACTATAAGCCCATCCATTACATCACATTGCTTCATGTCACAAGGTAATACGAAGGTATATAATGCTAATATGACTAATCATTCATATTCATATGATGAGCTTGTTGATATACTTGCTAGAATGGACATTGCTTTAGAAATTGAGAAAGATAAAACAAGAAACTTGGAAAATGAAAACTCATTTCTAAAGTATTCATGTGAACAACAAAAGCATCTACTTTATGTTGTTACTTGTTCACACGAGGAGCTAAAATTGAGTCATGAGGAACTTAGTGTTGCTCATGAAAATTTGATACAAGAGCATGCTTTTCTCACTAACGAATTTTCTAGTAAAGAAAATAAAACTAGTGAGAATTCATCTCATGAATTATATGATCAATTGAAAAATGTTGCTAATCCATGTGATGAAGACAAGAAGCATGTATCCACCTCTTGTGATGATTTATTAGCTATGCCATGTTCTTCAACTATAGATTATTATTATTCTTCCTTGCCTTGTGGGACTAACCTTTTGAAGGAAAATAATAAGCTCAAAAACAAAGTGAAGAATTTAAGCAACATGTTTGAGAGGTGGCATAAATCAAAAGTCACTCATGATCTTATATTGAAAAATCAAAGAAGACATGATGACAAGAGTGGCCTTGGTGTCAACAAGAGAAATATCAAAGGCAGGCAATTGAAGGTAAAAGGAAATAAGATATCTCACTTCATGTGCTATAAATGCCATGAGATGGGTCATCTTGCAAAGGCATGCCTTAATAAAAGGAAGCTCAAGTTGAAGAAAGAAGAAAGGAGGCTAAAGCATGACAAGTGCTTCAAGTGCCACACTTGGGGTAACCTCACCTCAATGTGCCCAACCAAGAAATTAGTGAAGCCACAAGTGAAGCCTCAACCAAAGCCACGAGTTGAGCAAAAGAATAATCCCCAAAAGCAAATCAAGTTTGACCATTAATATAATGGTGATGTGGGGAAGAAAAAGAAAACAAGAAGAGAAATAAGAAGGCATTCAATATATAATCAAGATGACATGATGAGCACAAATCAAAAGAAGAAGGATGATTTGGCTCAAATCAAGTGCTACATGTGTGATGATATGGGTCACTTTGCCTCGAGGTGTCCCAACAATCTTGAGAAGAAGGCTCAAGCAAATGAGAAGAGGCAAGACAATGTGAAGCAAAATTTGAGAAAGAAAGAGAACTTGCTACACATGTCGGGAAAGGGGACACATGGCAAATTCATGTCCCTTAGGTAACAATTCTAAGCCTATTTCAATTCATAAGAATATTTTGCTTAGAAAGGATGGCAATGGTACCTCATTTGTTGCAATTGCAAAACATCCCGCTATTCATACTAAGGCAATGCCTAAGTATGTTGCTCCTAACTTAAGAGGACCCAACTTAGTTTGGGTACCATCAAAACATGGATGATTATGAACAGGTACCTTGGGCGTTGGAGGCTTGACTCAATAATATTCATTTAATCATCATATGTTGAATTAAGTGTTGAAGACTAAATAAATTCTATCCCAATGCCAAGTCAATAATAAGTGAAGTCCAAATTCTACCAAATACAAGTGCTTTATTCAAGTTGGTTAAATTATGAATGGATTGCAAATAAGTTAAGTTCAAACTTGCTATTGGATGATCATGAGGTATATAGAGTATAATATTTGTTGATCAAATTCATTTGAATGCATATGAGTTGATTGAATTGGATATATATGCATATGTTGCTTGCTATAAGATGATTGAATGGACAATTTGCTAAATAATCAAGTTTGGATTGATTTATGTTGAATAAATTCAAGAGACTTCATTTAGTAAGTGGTTTGAATGGATATTTGTCTTTTGAAAGTAGTTCATTTCAGATTTGATTCAACTTGAAGAAGAATAACTCAATATACTGAAATCTGGCCAATATTGAAAATCTGACAAGGCTGTGCTCATAACCATGTTTGAGTGATCAAATCTATTTGGATTGGCTTGAAATTCAGTTTACTTGCTCTATGCATATGATAGAAAAGTTTGTGCAAATTTCATAATCATTGGATAAGTGAAACTTCTTGATTAAGTCAATCTTGTCAGCACAAACACAGCAGTTTTCAGCATGTACCTACTGTGGGAGATATTATGGCTGGCAGCACATATGAAGTCAAATGAGTCTCAACTTTTTACAGCTGTTAGCAGACTTATTAAAGCACATCTCCACCAATTGTCGTGGTCATAGGATTTGTACATCAAAATTTATGAATGTTTCTTTGGAGTATACAGAATCTGTCATAAGTGACAAGTATTTGAAATATTGAAAGTCACTTTGATTGGAAGGCTCTCATATAGGATAAATCACATAAGTTGTCTGAGAGACCATAGTTTGGTTTTTAATTGATCTATAATCATGGAAAGTGAAGGGGTACAAGGATATTTGTTGAGAAATATTTTGGCACTTATCTTGGTACTCCAAGTTGAAGATCAAGACCAAAGATGATCAAAGTTGAGGTTATCATATAACCGATTGCATAATCTTCTTTCTTACATATGGCAATCCAAATGCTTAAATTGGTTGTAAGTATTTCTTGGCACATTTCAATTTGATTACTCTATTATTGCCATGATCTAGACATAAAAGAGAAAAAAAACTCGTGTTCGTGAATGAATAAGGTGCTAAGTAAGAAATTCAAATTCTTAAAGCACTTATCTAAAGGGGAATTCTCTATATGACTAGAGTTGTGAAACTAACTTTTTTTTACCTAAGTGATCTATGTAGTTTCACAGCATGAGAATGAGTTTCTCAAATGGACTATGCAATTAAACGTATAAAGAAGAACAATCCAAATCTATGTGATGTATTCTCTCTTGTACATTTGGATTTATTTCTTCAACATTAAATACTCACCATGATATGATTTAAAATTAGCCTTTGAACTTAATCAATTTATCATGCATGTTTAATTTGTTAAAATTAAGCATTGAAGATTAAGAGAATTTTAGTTCATATAATAAGGTTTCCTTGTTTAAGTATCTGCCTACTTTATATATTCAAAGTGTTATAAAAGAGAATTTGGTGCTTGTATTACTAACAACATCTCTTTTGAGCTTGTTCATGAAGTCCAGTGAAAAGAGATTTCATATGTTCAAATTGGTTACTCCTCACCAAAAAGTAAGAAAAGGATTGCTAGAGGCAAAGTGGTACTTAATTGGAGCAATCAAAAGATTGACCGAGAAAGAGAGCAAGCAACACATTCAAAGGCAAATCAAGCAAATATGATTGATGTTTCAAACATGGATTGATTTTGAGTATTTTCCAAGTATTTTTGGTTTGACATCAATTCATGATCACTTATACTCAAATCATGTACATTCATGCAAATTATTTATATATGGTTGAATACTAATGCTTGGTGCAGTCATAAAGTTCAATGATCCTATTTTAAAATTCAACTATTGAGAAGTTAACAGTCAGCTCAATGGAATGCAAGTTCCAGGTCTCGGACCGTCCGGTCCTAGGCCACGGACAGTCCGAGAGATCAGGCCACGGACAGTCCGAGCTCCCACTGCGGATCGTCCGTGAGTAGCAGTCTTGCATAAACAAAGGAATTTTCTGGACCAATATCTCCACAAGTGGTATCATCCTTACAAGTGATATTCCTATATTCCGTGCAAATTCATAATTCTCTCACATACAAGTGGTATTGAAGGAACAAATGCATGTGAACTACAACATTCAAATTGTGCACTTGATCTTAAATGGGTTCTCGACTTCATACTGGTGAAGAATGGATTTCTTATTGATAATTGGTCTTCACCAAGCTATTCAATTGGACTTCACATTGCTATTGGAGAGCTAATCAAAAGAATCTTGACTACCCTCTACTCCAACATAGCAAAGGTATCATTGTGATGTGCATGATCATATCATCCCCTACTAGTATGTGGTTAGTGCATATAGTACATACTTAATAGTATCATGCATATTTAATGAAATATTTAAATTCATGTTCTACCACTATTGGTTATTTTCGTTGATTGAAACTAGTGGTAGCATATGAGTTTGTTCATGAGCAAAGTGAACCCATGTACTTAATTTATTTTGGATTGCAACAAGCTACAAGAACAACCTCGATAAGATAACCGCTTAATGCGTGTGAAGAAGCTTAAAGAGGGTTCAACCCAAACTTGGAAGCTTAAGCAAATCTATTTGGTTAAGTCACATATTGAGCTGCTCATGAGGATGACTTATGAAGAAGATACCAATGCAAATGAATATCAAAACCTTCAAGTGGCATCAATATCTACAGAGAAATGTCCAGGCCAATATTATTCCTTCAATTGGTATTCACTAAGTGGTTTCTAGATCAATCATACAATTGATATCCTTTGAGTGGTACAAGACTTCAAGTGATCCACAACCTTAAGTGATCATCAACTCAAGAGATCAACTCTCTCCTAAAATAAGTTCATGCAAGTGATGTCAAGGATTTTTATCATGCATATGGTGTCCATCAAAAACTTATTGAGTACTTTCAAGTTGATATAATATTCACAAGTACATTTTCCCAGAGCCTTAGAACAACCCTTTTATGGTAATTAATGACAAAGGGGGAGAAGTTGGAATAAAGATATGTAAATGTGCAAGTTGGAACAAAGATATGGAAATATGCACAAGAGAAAATTGGACACGAACTCAGGGGGAGCTTTTGGTCAATTGAGTTAGAATGAATACAAATGGATCAAGAGCAAAGTATAATGGTATGATATTTTATTGAACAAGAGATGCACACAAGTAGGGGGAGCAAGCTCGTCAATATATGTTTGATGCATTTGTTTGCACTACATTTCTTGCTTGCATCACATTTGTCTTATATTCCTACATACTTGTGTGTAAGTGTTTGCTAGAACTAAGACTTGGATGATGATTGATTTAGTGATATTTATAAGACTAGTCTTAGTGTGAAAGGAGTAACTAGAATCCTATTTATTATGATCTCATGTGGTATCTAGTTTCACTTGTTTCTAGCAAGATGATGCTAAGGATGAAATGAAAAGTAGTAAACACGCTACAAAGGTACATTTCTATTTTGTATACTTTAGCATCATGTGGTAGTGATAATGTCCCCTCAATTTTCATATCTTTGCATGTGTGTAAGCTTGAAACCAAACCATCCAAGCACACATGTAGGCGAGGATATCACTACCAAACCATTTTTATGGTGCTTATCCAAATCTTAACAAATGAGCTTAAAGTTGGATAAGGAACATAAGAACTTTGTCAAACTAGCAATTTACACTTGTGTGAAAAGCTAGCTTGGAAAAGAACAAAAACGACAAATCTTTGTAGAGTTGTCATCAATTACCAAAAAGGGGGAGATTGTGAGACCCTGTTTGGTTTTGGTAATTGATTGACAACTTATATGGACTAATAAGTGTTTATGTTGAGATACACAGGTGATTAGTCCACAGGTACACTAGTGTGAGTTATTTTAGCCATGATGGTGATGTGGCTTGGTGATATTGAGATGCTCAACTAGTGTGATAAAGGAGCTCATTGCATATGAAGACATGACATGGTGTCATGTGGCTATATGGAGAAGATCAAGAGATATGGCTTGGTTTCGATGGACCGAGTGGCTAGTGTGAAGGGCAAGTCAAAGGCTCATGTGTGAGGGACCGCGTGGCGGTGAAGCAAGAGCAAGGACTTAGCACCGATGGACATAAAGCAACGGTGAAGAGCAAGCTATGTTGAGATTGATGAACCAAGAAGGCTATGTGATAACATGGAGTGGATCATATCATTATAGAATTATCAAGCCATGTGTTGATCTGGGATATTGATCAAGTGGCTTGATGATGATGGTGGAGGAACTTCATGCTATGGACAAATGGTAAAAGGTATCATGGTTGGCTACACTTATGGATGCCCATTGTTCATCATTTAAGGAGATGGAATTGAATGCTCAAGGCAAAGGTATAACAATAGGTTTTTGTTTTACCGGTCAAAAGGTTCTTAGAGGTTGATAATTGATCGGGTTAGTAGGCTAGATAGCCGTACTATCAAGAGGGGTCAATTATCTTACTTGACATGTCTTTAGTGCCTCATTGCTCATATAGTTGGTGCATTTGCATGAGGGCTAACAACGCTTTGGTTCGTGTAATAAAACTTATTCAAAAGCGATTTCTTGAATGTGGGCTGAATTGAAGTACCGCGGACCGTCCGGGCCAGCATGGCGGACCGTCCGCAGGTCTAACTTGAGATGATGGACAGAAACGCGGAGTTTCTGTGTTTCGTGAAGTTTTTGTACTGCGGACCGTCTGGTCCCAGGTGGCGGACCGTCCGTAGTTGAAGGATTGATGTTTGGACAGAACTCGAGTAGTTCTGTGTTGGTTTTATTTTTTGAACTGCGGACCGTCCGGGGCCTGAGTGCGGACCGTCCACAGTACAAATATTTTGTATTGCGGACCGTCCAGGGTCCAGGTGCGGACCATCCACAGTACAAAGATTTTGTATTGCGGACCGTCCGGGGTCCAGGTGCGGACCGTCCGCAGTACAAATTTCAGCAAATGCGCAGAGTCAGCAAAACTTTGTTTTGGCTCAGTTTTATGTATCACGGACCGTCCGACCTTGAGGGGCAGACCGTCCGCAAGTCATTTTTGAATGCTCTGACATTTTTATAACCGTTTATAGCCGTTGGGATTCTTGTGCGGACGGTCCGGGCTTGTTTTGCAGACCGTCCGCATGTGCGCAGAAAAGGGGCAATTGGCCCATAACGGCTAGTTTTGGAGAGGGGGCTTTATATACTTGTGTTGCCCGAGTTGAAAAACAGAAGGAGGCCATTTGGAACACTTGTGAGCATATTGGAGCCTTTCCTCTCCCTCTCTCTCACTCATATTGGTTGGGATTGCATTCTAGTGAGATTGAGAGCCATCTAGTGCATTGCATCAAGTTGTTGATCTTTGAGGCACTAGGGAGATCATCAAGTGAGGTCGTTGGCTTGTTACTCTTGGAGGTTGCCGCCTCCTAGACGGCTTGGTGGTGGTTCCCCGTGAGCTCTTCAAAGGAGACTGTGAAGAGGCCGCGGTGGTGATTGTGAGAGGCGTTGTGCTTGCCTCGCCGGAGCGGTGAAAAGCAACTCTAGTGCAATCGAGGTTTGAGGGTTCATTGACCAATCCGGCTCAAGAGATCAAGTGGAGACTTGATAGAGGAGCGGTTGGGAGCTTTGAATCTACCTCAACGTGGACTAGGGGTGACCGGCAAGTCATCGACACCACGGGAAAAAATCATTGTGCCACGTGTCATCATCTTTCCGTTGGTTTGCAACTTTCCTCACTAGCTTGTATTTACTTGTTCATATACTTATGCTAGTGAGTATTTGTTGCTCGTATATGCTCTTGTATATCTAGTCATATCTATAATAAAATAGTTGCTCACTTGTTGTTAGCTTGTGTAGCTAATCTGTTTTACTTAGCTTGTGTAGCTAAGTAGTTGTTTCTCTCTAGTAGTGCTTGTGCTTTGTGCTCTTTGCTTACTAGTATGTTTAGGAGCTATCGTTGTGCTTAAAATTACATTTGCATAATTTGTATGTCGTTGCTAACTAGATATGTATGGGAGAGCTCTTTCACTATCTTGGCACCTTAGTTGTTTCAATTAGAATCTTTTGTCAGGTGTTTGTAATAGTTAGAGGAGTGTAGTCTTGGCTAAACCAAAATAGTTTTAATTCCGTATTTATTTGTGTTAGCCAGTGTAATTAGTTTTAGAAAGGACTATTCACCCCCCTCTAGTCCGCCATCTCGACCCTACACCTTTGCCCTAGTTAGCGCAAAACGATGTGGATACAATTAGGAGCGCCATGGAGGAATTCGCTCGCCACAACACGCAGTGGGGATCCCTGGCCACGTGAAGGGGCGATTCCACGGAGAACCCAACACCGACGAGCAATTCCCAATGCTCCATGAACCTAATTCAGGCGCGGTATGAACTTCTACCAACCCAGAAAGATACCGCAGCAAGGAGGGGGAGATTACCGGCGAGGAAGGCAGAACGGAGCGCGGATGCGGCGTCAATCGTCACGGCGGCAATGGCGCTACGCCCAGATTGCTCCTGTAAGGAAAATAGACCCCGGGCCATTTGGCTAATTGAGTTTTGGTGTTTGATGAACAACACAATCCGTGAACTAATAAGTTTTCTAGTGTCTGTGTTTGTAGTTCACAGGATGCGAAGAGAATTGGACCAAGGCAATGAGGATGCAACACCTCAAAAGAAGACATAAAAAGATGCATAGGAGTCCAATACTCAAGAACAAAGAAGCCCGAAGAAATCAGCGAAGAAATCCAAGACGAGGGCTGTCAGCCAGCGCCTGGTGGCGCACCGGACATCGGTGTCCGGTGTGCACCGGACTGTCCGGTGAGGCACCGGATAGTCTGCGCAGAGAGGCCACAGACAGGCGCTCTCTGGCTGTAGCACCGGACTGTCCGGTGTGCACCGGACTGTCCGGTGTGCCAACGGGCAGAAGGCAACGGTCGGATCCAACGGTCGACTGCTACAGGCGCCAACGGTCGGCTGATGTGGCGTGCACCGGACACTGCACAGTAGATGTCCGGTGGTGCACCGGACTGTCCGGTGCACCCGACGACAGAAAGCTGCTGCTTTCTGTCCAACGGCTAGTTTGGGGTGTGGAGGCTATAAATACCACCCCAACCGGCCATTCTCAAGTGTGAGAGCCCAAGCAACATACCAAGGCATATAGTGCACATTTCCAAGAGCTCAAACACCCAAGTGCTTAATAGAATCACTCGGTGATTAGCATAGGTGCTTTGCGAAGTGCTTAGGTTAGTTAGACCGCTTTAGCGCTTGCTCTAGGTGAACCCTAGATTGTTGAGTGAGTTTAGATAAACCTCACAACCCCTCGGCTCTTGCGTGAGTCATTGTAATTGTACCGAGTGGGGCGAGAGTCTTGCGAGACCGTGACAACTGCGTTTGTGTCACGGTCGCCACCGTGTACCGGAGGGAACGAGGCCCGCGGCGTTTCGGCCGGAAGCTCGATAGTGGAGACGGCGGGGAGCGTCCGAGAGGAGCCGGAAGCGGAGCACCACTTGCGCATGGAGAAGGCCCGTGGCTCTCTACGGAGTTACTCGACCGTGGTGCTTGGCCCTCGCGTGGGCTTCCCTTTGCATAGGGGCACCAACGAGGATTAGTCGGGACCTTGCGTGGTTCCGGATACCTCGGTAAAAATACCGGCGTCATCCACGAGAGTTTGCTTCTCTACTTAGCCCTTTACATTCCGCATTTATATTAAGCATTTAAGTTTCAATCTTATTGTCATACTTGTTTAGTGTAGATTGAAACTTAGCCTTTGCGGTAGAGATAGCAACACTTAGACAAAACCTAGTTTGCACATTCTAGTTTTGATTACTTGCATAGGTTTTGCTCTAGGGATTTGTGGCCTAGTTTAGTAAAAGTTTTAGAAGTCCTAATTCACCCCCCCTCTTAGGCGTCACCCGTTTCCTACAAGTGGTATCAAAGCCCGGTTTGGCTCATTTGAAACGCTTTAGCTTCACCGCTAAAAGAGCCGACGCTTTTTAGAGGAAGGGATGGATACCCATAGGCCACCACACTTTGACGGCACTAACTTCCCATATTATAGTGCTAGAATGGCTTGTTACCTAGAGGCCGTTGATCTAGGTGTTTGGAGAGTCACTCGTGACGGGATGAAACCCCTCAAGAATCCCGAGAAACCCACCACGAGTGAGGAAAAAGAAATCCATTTAAATGCTAGAGCCAAAAATTGCTTGTATGAATCTCTTAGCATGGATATTTTCAATCAAGTATTTACCCTGAAAACTGCTAATGAGATTTGGCTAAAATTGCATGAGCTCCATGACGACACATCCAATGTCCGTGAGCAAAAACATTGCCTAGTCTTAAATGAGTATAATTCTTTTGCTATGAAAGATGATGAGCTTGTTAGAGACATGTATTCTCGTTTGAATCTAATTATCAATGAGCTCAATTCGATTGGCATTAATAAGCTAGGTGATGCGGACATTGTGAGGAATATTATCTCCCTGCTACCACAACAAAGATATGGGAGCATCATCACCATCCTTCACAACATGGAGGACTTGAGCAACATGACCCCGACCATCGTGATTGGGAAAATCGCGGCTTTTGAGATGTCGCGAAAAATGAGTCGGGGAGATGAGCCAACTTCCTCAAGACCATATGCTTTTACATGTGATGAAAGGAAGGGCAAAAAGAAGGCTCCCACTCCAAGTTCCTCAAGCGAAGAAGAGGAAGAAGAAGAAGAAAGTGATGATGATGAAGATAATCAACCATGCACATCATCCTCCGAGGACGAAGAAACAATCCGACGCGTCGGAAAGGTAATGAGGATGATCCGCAAGATTAATCTAATGGGTGTGCCCCTGCAGGTCGAGGATCTTCTCTTTAACATTGACAGGAAAAAGCAAAGGAAGAGAGGATGCTTCGCATGTGGGGAGAAGGGCCACTTCAGGGACAATTGTCCAAATATGGTCAAGCCCAAAAAGGAGAGGAGCAAAGGCAAGGCGCTAACAAGTGTTAGAACTTGGGATGATTCTTCAAGTGAAGATGAACCTCCAAGGACGCGCAGCCACCGGTCCTCGTCACGATCATCACGGTCATCACACAAATGCCTTATGGCAAGAGGTAACAAAAGCATTCCATCCTCTAGTGATGAAAGTAGTAGTGATGATGAAGGTGAGGGAAAGGCCTCTCTAGAAGAGCTTGCGGAAGCCGTAAAATTTTTCCAGGATGTTTGCACTAAGCAAAAAGCTCAACTTAAAACTTTGAAAAATAAGTTGGTTAGCTCTCAAAATGATTACAAAGGTTTGCTAGAAAAATTTGAAACTTTTGCAAACTTAAATAGTGAGCTATCAACTAAAATTGAGCTATTAGAATCTAGTGCTCCATCCACTGCTACCGATGATAGCCTTATTAAAAAGAATGAAAAACTTAAGGCTAAGTTAGCTAGCTCCCAAGAAGCTATTGAAAATTTGCTAGAGAAAATGGAAATTCTTAGCATACACAATAATGAGCTAACTACTAAGCTAGAAAACATTGGTAGCACCCCAGCAGCATCTTTAGTTGAAATACCTGAAATAATTATGAAAGATGCTTCTACTTCCTGCGTTGATTTAATTGACGATTCTAACCCCTGCAACCAAGTCGTTGTTGAGAATATTGTTGTAGAGACATGTTCGGATGAGGTTGCAAAGGAAAATGAACAATTAAAGCAAGAAGTGGCTCGCCTTGGCAAGGCTTTGTATGACAAGAAAGGCAAAGCCAAACAAATCCGACCTCCACAGGATAACACCACTGCGGGAGTGAACAAGCCTGTAGAGGGAGAAACTGTGATTTGTAGGCTATGCCACAAGGAAGGCCACAAGTCTTTCCAATGCAAGGCGATGACCGGGGATAAACAAAGGCAAAAGCTCAAGCAAAAGCCATCAAGCAAAATCTCCAACACCTACATCAAAAAGGTGAACAAAAAGGATGCTACACCATATTTGATCAAGAAGAAAAAGAATGGAAAGGTGATAGCAATCAAGGCCAACAAGCAAGCCAACAAAGGAAAAGGGGCCAAACGCATCTGGGTGCCAAAGGAGATAATTTCAACCATGAAAAGCACCAAGAAGGTTTGGATCCCGAAAGGGAAGTGAGTGGACCGAAGGTCCACGGGAAATTTGGAGACTTGGCAAAGTTGGGATGTATATCATGGGATACATCATATTGGATCAAGCTTATTGCCAAGTGGGTTAGTGAAAATTTTGGACCCAAATTTCCCACCCATGACTAAGGTAACTAGCTTTATTGTATTCTTCGTCTTTAGATATGCGTATCTATTTATCTTTTATCTAGTTTACCTTTCTTGCCTAGTATTACATTTGTTATGTACTTTTGTTTAAAATCATGCATACTAGGTAAATCATATGGTAGGATTGCTTGTTTTTAATTCATATACTTAAGCAAACCTACATGGCTTAAAATGTTTATTTAAGCACGACACATAGCTTCTTATTCATTCCATAGTAAATGATGCATCAATTGAAAATTTTGATTTCTACAAATTGTATCATTTAACTTATATGTGCCAAAGTTTGGATTATGGATAATTTGCCCCTCTTGATATCAAATCAAAGTGCATGTCTCCTACAAGTATTCAAAACTTGTATGCACACCTTTAGGGGGAGGTTACTCTATAATCTAACACTTTGAGACTAACACCTTTTCAAGTCTATTTCATGTGATAGTCTCATTGTAAGGAAAATGAAGTCCCCGGAGAAAGACAACAATCTTCCACTGCAAAATCTCCAAGAACTCTTATGTCTCTCAAGCTCACCATTGACTTTCAATTGGTATCTTTTGAGACTACATTCAATATCATTTACATGTCTTCTCCAATATTTGATTAGACTATATTTCATATCATATGCTTCCATGTTGCAAAAAATGCATAAGTAGTTAACTCATATTCTGTTACCTATGCATAAGGGAAGTTAGTCTTTTCAAATCATGTCTTGCACCTCTAATTTTCACATGCTTTTTCCTAAGTAGAGGATCTCTGTCAGGGGGAGTATTTCTTCATCTCTAAAGGGGGAGAAAAACTCTTTCTAAAAGAGAATACTCATTTAGGGGGAGTAATCTTTTGAGGACTCTTTCAAATGGTATCATTTTCATAGGTTCATTTAATATTCTTCTAGTGATATCATTTGATACAATCCTTGATGAGGGCAAGCTTTTATTTACTTCCTACATGCTTTTAATGTCTTCCTTTTCGGTGGTTGATGCCAAAGGGGGAGAAGTTTAGGGACCAAAGCAATGAAAACTATATCAAACACCAAACACCACCAATTTAAAATTTTATATCTACAAATGGCTTTTCAAGTGGTTTTGGTTATTTGGTCCAAAAATAGGAAGTAAGTCAATTATGGAGTTAGGGGAGGCTTAAGTCCATAATATCACATTGTGGGGACAATCATGCATCTTAGCAAGTAGATTGCATATTTTCACTCAAATACTTGTATTATTTGCTTGCTTTGGTTGTGTTGTCATCAATCACCAAAAAGGGGGAGATCGTAAGGAAAATAGACCCCGGGCCATTTGGCTAATTGAGTTTTGGTGTTTGATGAACAACACAATCCGTGAACTAATAAGTTTTCTAGTGTCTGTGTTTGTAGTTCACAGGATGCGAAGAGAATTGGACCAAGGCAATGAGGATGCAACACCTCAAAAGAAGACATAAAAAGATGCATAGGAGTCCAATACTCAAGAACAAAGAAGCCCGAAGAAATCAGCGAAGAAATCCAAGACGAGGGCTGTCAGCCAGCGCCTGGTGGCGCACCGGACATCGGTGTCCGGTGTGCACCGGACTGTCCGGTGAGGCACCGGACAGTCTGCGCAGAGAGGCCACAGACAGGCGCTCTCTGGCTGTAGCACCGGACTGTCCGGTGTGCACCGGACTGTCCGGTGTGCCAACGGGCAGAAGGCAACGGTTGGATCCAACGGTCGACTGCTATAGGCGCCAACGGTCGGCTGACGTGGCGTGCACCGGACACTGCACAGTAGATGTCCGGTGGTGCACCGGACTGTCCGGTGCACCCGACGACAGAAAGCTGCTGCTTTCTGTCCAACGGCTAGTTTGGGGTGTGGAGGCTATAAATACCACCCCAACCGGCCATTCTCAAGTGTGAGAGCCCAAGCAACATACCAAGGCATATAGTGCACATTTCCAAGAGCTCAAACACCCAAGTGCTTAATAGAATCACTCGGTGATTAGCGTAGGTGCTTTGCGAAGTGCTTAGGTTAGTTAGACCGCTTTAGCGCTTGCTCTAGGTGAACCCTAGATTGTTGAGTGAGTTTAGATAAACCTCACAACCCCTCGGCTCTTGCGTGAGTCGTTGTAATTGTACCGAGTGGGGCGAGAGTCTTGCGAGACCGTGACAACTGCGTTTGTGTCACGGCCGCCACCGTGTACCGGAGGGAACGAGGCCCGCGGCGTTTCGGCCGGAAGCTCGATAGTGGAGACGGCGGGGAGCGTCCGAGAGGAGCCGGAAGCGGAGCACCACTTGCGCGTGGAGAAGGCCCGTGGCTCTCTACGGAGTTACTCGACCGTGGTGCTTGGCCCTCGCGTGGGCTTCCCTTTGCGTAGGGGCACCAACGAGGATTAGTCGGGACCTTGCGTGGTTCCGGATACCTCGGTAAAAATACCGGCGTCATCCACGAGAGTTTGCTTCTCTACTTAGCCCTTTACATTCCGCATTTATATTAAGCATTTAAGTTTCAATCTTATTGTCATACTTGTTTAGTGTAGATTGAAACTTAGCCTTTGCGGTAGAGATAGCAACACTTAGACAAAACCTAGTTTGCACATTCTAGTTTTGATTACTTGCATAGGTTTTGCTCTAGGGATTTAATTGTGGCCTAGTTTAGTAAAAGTTTTAGAAGTCCTAATTCACCCCCCTCTTAGGCGTCACCCGTTTCCTACAGCTCCCTCACACGGCGGCGGCCAACCTCACTGATGACCCTGGCGTCTGGCGTGTTAGCTGGCCAAGGTCGTGCCAGACCCGATCCTTTTATATGCGCGCGGCGCCGAGCACTGGTTCAATGCGTTGGGCGCGGGGGTCGCGATGGCTCCCGCGGAGTGCGGCATGTGGTTGAAGACGAGCGACCTGACAAGCTTGTCCCACACCACAGCGGCACAGGGCGCGCAAGCAGGGAACTGTCCGATGGGGCCACGTTGTCGGCGCAGTCGCGCGGAGGCAAGGCCAGTGTTACGCGTGCGCGGGTGGCGTTCGGTTTGGGCCGATTTGTTCTAGATAAGCCCATGCGGCAGTTTTATCTTTTTCTTTTTAATTTTATTTTCTGTTTTTCCTTTATTATCAACTATTTTGACTCCAAATTTAGAATTCAAAAATAAGTGCAAATTTAAACTCATATTAACCCTGCAATTTGGTCATATCCTCATGTGATGAAGTTATTTAATGAGATCATTTTGTATTGCATAATCTTTCTTTCTTTCTTTCCAAATCCTAGAATTTATTTTAGATCTTAAATTCCCATTTGGTATTAATATATTTCTTTTCACATTATTCTATGTTGTCATAAAATGCACATAAAAAAATACCAGCATGATGCATAATTTGTTTGAGTGCCTTTTATTACTTATTCATTTGTATAAGTGAGGTGTCCACATGAAATGACAAGTAGAGATAACACACATACATATATACATGGATTTCATTTCTCCTTTTTGAATTTTTTTCTTACAAAGTAGGTATTACAGCGCTGCTCGCCCGCCGGCCTGCCCACCACTCCACCGCCGTCGTCGAGCCGCCGCATCGAAAGAAGGTAATTTTTTTTCGTATTTTATTTCTTATTTTCGGCGGTTGTTATTTAATTGCCGCCTAAATTAGTATATTTTTGTAATTGTGTTTGTTGATTTGTGCGTTTGATTAATATTATTGATTAGTGTGTTTGTATATGTGTTATATGTTTAGGGAAGGCATATGTGGTATATGTGGAATGTATTAGTGGTATATGTGTTTGTTGATTAGTGCGTGTGATTAGTATTGTTGTTTAGTTCGAGGCATTCTATTGGAGGCAAGGCGCATGGACAGTATGAACTTGTGAATTTTTTTCAATAATATTTGTCGGTGTCTCGGACCCGGGGGGTGCCTGGACCGACGAGTGAAATCGTTGCGTGCCCCTGCCCAGATGGGTTGGCGCGGGATGGAACACAAGATGTGGGGCAAGCCTTGTATTATCCTGCACCAGGAGTGCCGCTCGTAGTAGGGGTTACAAGCGCGTCACGTGGGGGAGAGAGAGACAGAGAGTTCGTCCGTTCCTTCCCCTGCGCGAACCCCCCTCAGGGTGGCCCTGGACCTCCCTTTTATAGACGCAAGGAGACGGTCCAGACGTACAACGGGGGGCGTAGCTATGCGCTAACGTGTCCGGCAGAGGAGTGCCTAAGCCTTGTGTACATGCCAACGTGGCCGTTGGGGGAGAGCTTGAGCCCTGTACACGTGATAGCGTGGCCGTCGGAGGAGCGCCTGAGTCCTGTAGGAGCACAGCTAGCAGTGCGGCAAGGGTCCTGCTGACGTCTCCTTGCTGCCGTAAGGGGCTGAGAGCCACCAGGGTCATGGTGCACGCGGGGCACCATCATTACCCATCGCCGGGGTAAGCCAGATGGGACGCTGGTCTTGTTCCTCCTAGCCTGAGCAGGCTAGGAATAGGGTAATGATGTATCCCCTGTTGGCGCGGTCGGTCCGAACCCAAGGTCGGGCGAGGCGGAGACTTCTCTTGAGGCCGAGGCCGGGGTCGGGCGAGGACGCGATTCCTCCCGAGACCGGGGTCGAGGCTGAGTCCGGGGGTCGGGCGAGGCGGAGACCTCCTCCTAAGGCCGAAGCCTGAGGTCGAGGCCGAGTCCGGGGGTCGAGCGAGGCGGAGACCTCCTCCCGAGGCCGGAGCCTGAGGTCGGGCGAGGTGGAGCTTCCCGTTGCGCCCGGGGCCGAACTCGGTGGTTGATGGTGACTTGCTGTCAGTCTTCGCCTGGGTGGTTGACACGGCAGTCAGAGTGGAGCGAGCGGCGCTGTTTTCCTGTCACATCAGACAGTAAAGAAGAGGGGCGAAGTGACTGCGGTCACTTCGGCCTGGCCAACTGAGGCGCGTGTGTCAGGATACGGCGTCAGGCATCCCCTGCTTTGAATGCGCCTGCGAAGCGGTCGGTTGGTGAGGCAGTCTGGCCAAGGTTGCTTCACAACGAAGCCTGCCCGAGCCGGTCCTCGGGAGAGCCGAGGGGGCGCCCGCTGCCTGAGGAGGCCCTCGGGCGAGGCGTGAACTCGTCTGGGACTACTGCTCCAGCCCGAGGTTGGGCTCGGGTGAGATCGCGTCCCTTGGGTAGACGAAGCCTTGACTTGAACCGCACCCGTCAGTTGGTCTGAGGGTGTTTACCAGCCATGATTAGGAGCGTTGGGGGTACCACTAATTATGGTACCCGACAGTAGCCCCCGAGCCTCGAAGGGAGTGTTGGTACTCGCTTGGAGGCTTTTGCCGCATTTTCGGTGAGGGGACCGTCCTTTCTCGGTTTTTGCCTTGTTCTGGTGGGTGCGCGCAAGCACACCCACCGGGTGTAGCCCCCGAGGCCTCGGAGGAGTGGTTTGACTCCTCTGAGGTCTGAATGCTTTTCGTGGTGCTTCGGTCGGTCTGATCGTTCCCTCATGCGGCCTGGCCGTAGCCCAGGTGCGTGGTCGGGTTCCAAGTTATCAAGCTGGTTTGTTGACGCTGTCAACAGTTTTGGCCGTAGCCGGGTGCGAGAGTAGCCCCCGAGCCTCTGCACGGAGCAAGAGGACGATCAAGGACTTTCCCGACTTTAATCATACGCCCCTGCGTCGCCTTTCTGCAAGGAGGAGGGGGGAAAGCGCCATGTTGCCCTCGGAGGGCGCCAAACATGGTGTTTCTAGTGAGCTGCTAACGGGTGATCCGAGTGGACGCCCGTGCCCCATTCGTTAGGGGTCGGCTGGTGGCCCAGAGGCGCGCTCCAAAAGTACATGCGAGTGATTCACCGGACCCAGACCCCTTCAACAGGGTCCGAGGGCTCGATGCCTCCCTCCGGTAGGATTCCGTTACAAATCGTTCCCGCTAGTCTCGGAAATGTCCTAGGGTACCTCGGGAGCATAGCCCGAGCCTCGGCCATGTATCGGACGTACCCAGAGTCATCCCTCACTCTGCATGCTCTGGGGCGACTGTCGAACCCTTCCAAGGGGCCAGCCTATGAACCCCTGATCAGTAATGGGCACGGAGCCCGAGCGCTCTGGGGCGGCTGTCGAACCCTTCCGAGGGGCCAGCCTTTGAACCCCTGATCAGTAATGGGCTTGAAGTCCGAGTGCTCTGGGGCGGCTGTCGAAACCCTTCCGAGGGGCCAGCCTTCGAACCCCTGATCAGTAGGAGGGCTCGGGGCCCGCTTCCTTCGCCGAGAAGGATCCTTTCCACAACATCCCCTTTCCCGGTCCCTGTAGCAAGAGAGAGAGAGGAGGAGGGGAAGGATATGAATTTAAATAAGGTGGCGCACCTTTTTTGACGCAGTCATTATGGCGAAGGCGAAGCGACGCCCGCCTCGCCTGCCAGAGGCGTCGCCTGCTCCGCTGGGGAGTTAATGCGATGGGATGGGCGATTCGCATGGCGCCCATTGCGCACGAGTCGTTCGAGGAACGGAACACAGGTGCGTCGTCTTCACGTCGTGGGAGAGGGCTCTCCCGTAGCTTCAGGAGGGGACGTGAGCCTGCAGGCGACTTGACCGCTGCTTCCGCTCGTCCGCCGCTGCAGTTACTGCCGGCCCAGTTTTGACCACGCCAACCATCGTGCCTACCCCGCGGCTGACTGACCCGTGGCCGTCGCCTTTAATTGGCATTGTTGGGTCATGCGCAGGGCTACCTCGAGTCGCGGTACTGGTTCCACAGTCGAGGAGGCGCAGCATTGGCGCGAGTGGCGGTGTAGCTTCTTGCACGTCGTAACTGGCGCGCCGGTTACATGACATGCGGGCCCGCTTCCTTTGCGCTGGTCCGCCAGATGTGGTCGAAGCCGAAAGGGCGCACAGTTGCGGTGCAGTTGGATGCCTATCGCGTGGCAGTCCACTCTTTCGACCACCAGTTTCTGCGAAGATGGGAGACCGCTTGTAACCGCGGGACGGTTACATGCCTCGCGTGCGGCGGTTCGCCTTCTTCGCGCTTCGGATCAGCTCGTATGACGCGTGGGTCCCAGCCCCCGTGTCGTAGGGGGAGAACCCTGGAGTATGTTAGTGGAGATTTTGCCTGTGACGCTAAGGGGTGCAAGTGAGGAGGTCTGCCTATAAAAGGGGAATCGATCCCCGGGCAGTGGCCATGCCTTCGTTTTCCCCTTATGCATTGCACCCTTCCACCTTTCGAGCCCCCGGATGGGGTGCACCAGTGTCGCCTTGCTCTTGCTGTCGTTGGAGGAGTGCGGCCTCGTGGAGATCGGCACCTTTCAGCCATCGCTCGGCTTCAAGGATTTTCGTCATGCAGCCCGGCTGCATTCCCTCACCAACGAGCAGTTTGGTGGGGAGAAGCAAGCCGGGCTGCGGCGTCCGCCCCGCCCTCAGCTTCAAGGATCTTTGTCATCCTTGCTGAGTCAGAGGGCGAGCTGAGCCGGGGTTCTACCTCCCACATGGGCCGGCAGGCCGTCTCCTCCTTCAGCATTCAGGGGAGAAGGCGCTTACCGACCTTGCGGAGGGGCGAACTTCGGCAACGCGGGACCGGTCGGCCGCAAGCGTCGTCAGCTCCAGTGTGCCTGGCTCGCTGGCTTAGCTGGCTCTGTCGCAGCCTCCGACGCTGCCTATTGCCGCTTGGTCCTCGTGGGGACCGGCGTCGGCCGGCCCGCGAGGATTTGAGTGGGGATCTGCCGGTATAGGCTGGGGCGTCCGCCATTCGTCGGCGTGGCACCGGCGCGCAGGTGGTCGCTGTCGTCGGCGCTGAGGTGGTAGCAGCCAGAGAAGGTTTCTCCGCCGATGAGACCATCAGCGCTAGCTGCGGCCGGACCCCGGGCTCTTTGGCTTTGATGGCTTGTCCTCGCCCCTCGAGCGGAGACGTGGGCGAGGGCCTCGTCACACCAGCGTCGGCCCTGAGGTCATCACTGCTGCTGTTTAGCCGCCCGGAGCGGGGGTCATTGTCGCTGTTGGTGTAGTGGCTACCGGCGAGCCACCTGGAGTTTGTTGTCCCGCAGGCCCTCTAGGGTGAGGTCGTTCGTACCCGCGGGAGCGGAACCGGAGTCCCGTTTGTAAGGGGATATACTGGGTTTTTGCCAGAGCAAAATTGTAACCGCTTTTACTTAGACATTTATCGTAGGTCGAGAGAACCGCTGAGGGTTCTGCCGACGTCTAAGTCTGTGTAGCATAGTTACCCCAAGTATATGTGTTTGTTCTTTGTGGCTGTCGAGGCCTGAACATTTGGGCATTCGAGAATGAAGTTGTGTGTCTTCCTCATTCCGAGCGCTGGGACCTGCCTGTTGGCTAGCCGAACCACTTAACCGAGCGTGAGTTGCCTTTCGCAGAAGGTGATGAGTGAGGTATCCGTATCCCGGAGGCGTAGGAGTCCCTCGGCTCGGTCGGCCTTGCCGCTCTAGGCCTCTCTTGCTCGGTTTTTAGAACCCTCGGCTGCCTTGCGATGAGCCGGAGCCGGAGGCAGCGGTGTTAGAGCGGACAGAGGCGGAGTCGGCTCGGAAAGAGACTTCGTCGGCCCGGGAGCTAGCGACTTCCCAGGCCGAGGAAGATGTGGCAGCAGCCGCTGGAGCTTGGCCAGGACATCTGCTGGCGCGGTGCTGGCGTCCTCCCTTAGGTGGAGGTCCTTTCGCCCGGGTCGCCGTCCGAGGCCGGGCCAGGTTCTGCCGAGGGTGGAAACAACGCCGAGGGTGCTGCTGCTCCCCCTGCCGATGCCCGAACCTGCAGGAACAGTTTGTCTATAGCATGCGCATGCTTTTTCACGGCCGCCGAGGCCTAAACACTTTACCGTCGTGTTAAAAAGCTGCGCCTTCTTTCCTCTTGTTTTGAGCAGCACGACTTGTCTGTCGGTAGCAGAATCGTTTATCCGAGCGAGAGTTACTTTTCGCGGAAGGTGATGAGTGAGGTATCCGTATCCCGGAGGCGTAGGAGTCCCTCGGCTCGATCGGCCTTGCCGCTTACGTGCACTCTCATTTGGTCAAAGGATTCCGTTATTGGTACAGTCGAGAAGGCACGAAAGTCGTTTTCTACCCGAGTGTTTGGACTCGTTCGGTAGCAGGATCGCTTATCCGAGCGTGAGTTACTTCTCGCGGAAGGTGATGAGTGAGGTATCCGTATCCCGGAGGCATAGGAGTTCCTCGGCTCGGTCGGCCTTGCCGCTTACGTGTACTCTCATCGTTCTCAGGATCCTGCTATCGATACGGAAGTCGAAAGCACAAAGGTTGTTTTGGTAGAAAATTTTGACACAGAGGGGGTTCCCCCTTCTAGCTCCCGAGGGAGGGTCGAGCTTTGCTGAGGCAAGGCCGACCCTTCCTTGACGGTTAGACTTTGTGTATGTAAACGAGGTACATGAACGACTTAAGGGTAGAAGCGACGTAGCTGTTGGATGTTCCAAGCGTTGCTGTAGACCTCGCCTTGGTCGTTGGCCAGCTTATATGTTCCAGGCTTCAAGATCTTGGCGATGATGAAGGGCCCTTCCTAGGGAGGAGTGAGCTTGTGGCGCCCTCAGGCGTCCTGTCGCAGACGAAGCACCAAGTCTCCCACTTGGAAGCCTCAGGACCGAACGCTTCGGGCGTGGTAGCACCGCAGCGACTGCTGGTACCGTGCCGAATGTAGTAAGGCAACGTCCCGAGCCTCCTCGAGTTGGTCCAGCGAGTCTTTTCGGTTGGTCTGGTTGCTTCGGTCGTCGTACGCCCTAGTCCTCGGGGAGCCATATTCTAAGTCCGTGGGGAGGACGGCCTCGGCCCCATAGACTAGAAAGAACGGCGAGAAACCCATGGTGCGGCTCGGCGTCGTCCTCAGACTCTAGACTACCGAGGGTAGCTCTTTCATCCACCGCTTGCCGAACTTGTTGAGGTCGTTGTAGATCCTCGGTTTGAGTCCCTGCAAAATCATACCGTTAGCACGCTCCACCTGCCCATTCGTCATGGGATGAGCTATGGCGGCCCAGTCCACACGGATGTGGTGGTCGTCGCAGAAGTCTAGGAACTTTTTTCCGGTGAACTGCGTGCCATTGTCGGTGATGATGGAGTTTGGGACCCCGAATCGATGGATGATGTTGGTGAAGAATGCCACCACCTGCTCGGACCTGTTGTTGGTCAAGGGATGGACCTTGATCCACTTGAAGAATTTGTCGATGGCGACCGGCAGGTGCGAGAAGCCCCCGGGTGCCTTCTGCAAGGGACCGACGAGGTCTAGACCCCACACAACAAACGGCCAGGTGACGGGTATCGTCTGTAAGGCCTGAGCGGGCAGATGCGTCTGCTTTGCGTAGAATTGACACCCCCGGCAGGAGCGCACAATCCTAGTGGTGTTGGCCACCGCGGTTGGCCAGTAGAAACCTTGTCGGAAGGCATTTCCCATGAGGGCTCGAGGTGCTGCATGGTGGACACAAGGCCCCGAGTGTATTTTTTGCAACAGTTCTTGTCCTTGGGCGATGGATATGCATCGTTGGAGGATGCCTAAGGGGCTGCGGTGGTAGAGTTCCTTTTCATCACCCAGCAAGACGAATGACTTGGCGTGCCGAGCCAGCCGCCGAGCTTTGGTCTTGTCGAGGGGAAGCTCTTCTCGGAGGAGATATTCCAGGTACGGGGTCTGCCAGTTCGGATCTGGTGTGACCCCATTATGTTCCTCCTCGATGGGCAAGGCCTCTTCCTCGATGGCCGAGGGTACCTCGGGCTCGGCCGAGGGTACCTCGGGCTAGGCCGAGGCTTCCTCAGGCTCGGGCGCGTCGTCGATCTTGACGGATGGTTGATGTAGGTCTCTGGAGAAGACGTCCGAGGGAACCGTCGTTCGCCCTGAGGCTATCTTCGCCAGCTCGTCTGCAGTCTCGTTGTACCGTCGGGGGATGTGGTTGAGCTCCAGCCCGTAGAACTTGTCTTCCAGGCGCCAGACTTCGTCGCAGTAGGCTTCCATCCTCCGGTCGCGGCAGTGGGAGTTCTTCATGATTTGGTCGATGACAAGCTATGAGTCGCCACGAGCGTCAAGGCGCTGGACCCCTAGCTCGATGGCGATGCACAGCCCGTTAACCAGAGCCTCGTACTCGGCCACGTTGTTTGATGCCGGAAAATGGAGGCGAATGACGTAGCGGAGATGCTTTCCGAGGGGTGAAACGAAGAGCAAGCCAGCGCCTGCTCCTGTTTTCATGAGTGACCCATCGAAGTACATGGTCCAGAGCTCGGGTTGGATTGGAGTCGTCGGTAACTGAGTGTCATTCCACTCAGCCAGGAAGTGTGCCAAGACCTAGGATTTTATGGCCTTCCGAGGAGCGAATGATAGCTTTTCACCCATAAGTTCCACCGCCCACTTTGCTATCCTATTCGAGGCCTCACGGCACTGGATGATCTCCCCCAGGGGGAAGGATGACACCACAGTCACCGGATGGGACTCGAAGTAGTGTCACAACTTTCGCCGTTTCAGAATCACTGCGTAGAGCAGCTTCTAGATCTGTGGGTAGCGGACATTGGTCTCGGAAAGCACTTCGCTGATGAAGTAGACTGGCCTCTGGACGGGCAGTGCATGCCCTTCTTCTCGTCTCTCAACTACGATCGTGGCGTTGACCACCTGAGTGGTCGCGGCTACGTAGATCAAGAGGGCTTCTCCTGCAGCGGGGGGCACCAGGATGGGTGTATTTGTAAGGAGCGCCTTAAGGTTTCCGAGGGCTTCCTCGGTCTCGGGGGTCCAAGTGAAGCACTCGGCCTTCCTTAAGAGGCGGTACAGAGGCAAGCCTTTCTCGCCAAGGCGTCAGATGAAGCGGCTCAGAGCCGCAAGGCATCCCATGACCCTCTATACTCCTTTCAAATCTTTAATCGGTCCCTTGTTGGTGATGGCCACGATTTTCTTCGGATTGGCCTCGATGCCCTGCTCGAAGACGATGAATCCAAGGAGCATGCCTCGGGGGACTCCAAAGACACACTTCTCGGGATTGAGTTTCACGCCTTTCGCTCTCAGACACTTGAATGCCGTTTCAAGGTCAGAGAGGAGGTCAGAGGCTCCCTTCGTCTTGACAACGATGTCATCGATGTAAGCCTCGACCGTTCTGCCGATGTGTTCTCCGAACACGTGGTTCATGCACCTCTGGTAGGTGGCGCCTGCTTTCCTCAAACCAAATGGCATTGTAGTGTAACAGTACATGCCAAAAGGTGTGATGAAAGAAGTCGCGAGCTGGTCGGACTCTTTCATCTTGATTTGGTGATAGCCTGAGTAGGCATCGAGGAATGACAGGGTTTCGCACCCAGCAGTGGAGTCCACGAATTGATCGATGCGAGGTAGAGGATAGGGAACTTTCAAACATGCTTTGTTTAGACCAGTGTAGTCTACACACATCCTCCATTTCCTATCCTTCTTCCTTACAAGAACAGGGTTAGCTAACCATTCGGGATGGAATACCTCTTTGATAAACCCTGCCGTGAGTAGCTTGTGGATCTCCTCGCCTATGGCCCTGCGCTTTTCTTCGTCAAAACGGCGCAGGGTTTGCTTCACGGGTCGAGCCCCAGCTCTGATGTCCAGTGAGTGCTCGGCGACATCCCTCGGTATGCCGGGCACGTCCGAGGGACTCCACGCAAAGACTTCGGCGTTTGCGCGGAGAAAGTCGACGAGCACTGCTTCCTATTTGGGGTCGAGCTCGGAGCCGATCCGAATTTTCTTGCTGGCGTCGTTGCTGGGGTCGAGAGTGACGGACTTGACCGCCTCAACTGGTTCGAAGTTGCCGGCGTGCCGCTTCGTGTCGGGCGCCTCCTTGGAGAGGCGTTCCAGGTCGGCAATGAGGGCCTCGGACTCGGCGAGGGCCTCAGCGTACTCCACGCACTCCACGTCGCATTCGTACGTGTGGCGGTACATGGATCCGACGGTGATGATCCCGTTCGGGCTCGGCATCTTGAGCTTGAGGTAGGTGTAGTTGGGGATGGCCATGAACTTTCGGAAGTTAGAGGGAGTCCCGAAGCAGACGGGTAAGTCGATCCGTCCGAGGGGTAGGATTCGCTTATCGGGCGCGATCCCGTGGAAGGGTGCCGCACCAGCCCAGACCTCGGACCGATCAACCCCCAGGAGTTCCAGGGTCTCGGCGTAGATGATGTTAAGGCTGCTACCTCCATCCATGAGGACTTTGGAGAGCCTAACGTTGCCGATGATCGGATCGACGACGAGCGGGTACCTTCCTGGGCTTGGCACGAAGTTGGGGTGGTCGCCTCGGTCGAAGGTGATAGGCTTGTCGGACCAGTCTAGGTAGACGGGCGCTGCCACCTTCACCAAGCAGACCTCCCGGCGCTCCTGCTTGCGGTGCCGAGCCGAGGCGTTCGCCGCCTGCCCGCCGTAGATCATGAAGCAGTTATGGAACTCCAGGAACTCCTCTTCCTTGCCACCCTCCTTCTTGTCGTTGTCATGGCCCTTGCCATCTCCCGCCGGGGGCCCGGTCTTATGGAAGTAGCTCCGGAGCATGACACATTCTTTGAGGGTGTGCTTGACGGGCCCCTGGTCATAGGGGCACGGCTCCTTGAGCATCTTGTCGAACGCGCCGGCCCCTCCAGGAGGTTTTCGAGGGTTCCTGTGCTTGGCCGCAACGACGAGATTCGCGTCAGCGGCGTCGCGCTTCGCTCGCAACTTGTTTTTGGTCTTCTTCTTCGTGCCCCGCTGGGCGGACGCCTCGGGGGCGTCTGTCTTCGGCTCTCCCTGAGGCTACTTGTCCTTTTGGAAGATGGCTTCGACCGCCTCTTGACCCGAGGCGAACTTGGTGGCGACATCCATCAGTTCGCTCGCACGGGTGGGAGTTTTGCGCCCTAGTTTGCTCACCAGGTCTCGGCAAGTGGTGCCAGCGAGGAAAGCCCCGATGACATCCGAGTCGATAACGTTGGGTAGCTCCGTGTGCTGCTTCGAAAACCGCCGGATGTACTCTCGGAGGGACTCCCCTGGCTACTGGCGGCAGCTTCGGAGATCCCACGAGTTCCCAGGGCGCACGTACGTGCCTTGGAAGTTTCCCGCGAAAGCTTTGATCAGATCGTCCCAGTCAGAGATCTGCGCAGGAGGCAGATGCTCCAGCTAGGCTCGGGCAGCGTCGGAGAGGAAAAGGAGTAGATTAAGGATGATGAGGTTGTCATCATCCGCCCCTCCCAACTGGCATGCCAGTCGGTAGTCCGCGAGCCACAGCTCCGGCCTTGTCTCCCCTGAGTACTTGGTGATGGTAGTCGGGGCTCGGAAACGGGCAAGGAACGGCGCTCGTCGTATGGCCTGGCTGAAGACCCGCGGACCGGGCAGTTCGGGCGAAGGACTGCGATCCTCCTCACTGTTGCAGCGTCCCCCCCCCCCCCGCCTGGGATGGTAGCCTCGGCGCACCTTCTCGTCGAGGCGGGCTCAATGGTCGAGATGGTGGTGCTCGTTGCCGAGGAGATCCCGGGCGGCAGGCGCCTCATCCCGCGTGCGCTCAGGGTGGACCGAGGCTTCCCGCATGCGTCGGGAGGACACCACGTGATGCTTCGAGGGGTCAGCTCGCCTCCGGGAGGCGGAGCTCTCGGCTCGTCGAACTGCAGCGCCTTCCAGGAGATCCTTGAGTTCGCCCTGGATACGCCGTTCCTCGGTGGTGGATGGTTCCGGCATGGCTCGAAGTAGCATCGCCGCTGTAGCTAGGTCCTGGCCAGACCCGCTGACGGCCGGGGGCAGCGCTTGGCATTGTCGATGATGCGGCGCCGGATGTCTTGGGCCCGATGACAGGCTTCTCCGACGAGTGTTCGGCCTGCCCACTCCTGTTCGATGTTCTGTCGGAGCTGTACAAGCCGGCCTGCTTCCCCGTCGACCCAGGCCTGCATCTCATGGATTTGCTCGAGCTGTATGTCCTGACCCCCCGTAGGGACTGGGACCACAGCTAGCTCCCGCGGGATGTCAACGCGAGATGCGGGCCCAGGGGAATCGTCAACCTCCGGCATACCGAGGTGGTTGCTGAAAGGGAATTAGGCTTACACCTATTTCCTAAATTGATTTTGGTGGTTGAATTGCCCAACACAAATATTTGGACTAACTAGTTTGCTCTAGTTCATAAGTTCTACAGGTGCCAAAGGTTCACAATAAGTCAATAAAAAGACCAAGAAAAAGGGTTCAAACAAAAGAGCAAAGGGACAACCGAAGGCACCCTGGTCTGGCGCACTGGACTGTCTGGTGTGCCACCGGACAGTGTCCGGTGCACCACCGGACAGTGTCCGGTGCACCAGGGGACTTCAAGCTGAACTTCGCACCTTCGGGAATTTTCAGAGGAGCTTCGCTATAATTCACCGGACTGTCCGGTGCACCACCGGACAGTGTCCGGTGCTCCAGAGGAGAGCTACTCTGAACTTGCCAGCTTCGGGAATTCGCTCCGCTATAATTCACCGGACATGTCCGGTGCACACCGGACTGTCTGGTGTAACGGCGGAGCAACGGCTAGTCTGCGCCAACGGTCACCTGCTACAGCATTAAATGCGCGCCAACGCGCAGAGGAGCAGAGCACGCGCGGGTGGCACACCGGACAGCCTACAGGGCATGTCCGGTGCACCACCGGATAGCCAGGCGAGCCCTCACGTCAGAGCTCCAACGGTTGAACCCTAACGGCCGGGTGACGTGGCTGGCCCACCGGACACTGTCCGGTGGCGCACCAGACTGTCCGGTGCGCCCGTCGACAGCAGCCTTCACCAAACGGCTAGTTTGGTGGTTGGGGTTATAAATACCCCCAACCACCCCTCATTCAAGTCATCCAAGTTTTCACACTTCTACACCTTACAAGAGCTCTAGCATTCAATTCTAGACACACCCAAGTGATCAAATCCTCTCCAATTCCACACAAAGCTTTAGTGACTAGTGAGAGAGATTTGTTGTGTTCTTTTGAGCTCTTGCGCTTGGATTGCTTCTTTTCTTTCTCATTTGTTCTTGTGATCAAAACTCAATTGTAACCGAGGCAAGAGACACCAATTGTGTGGTGGTCCTTGCGGGGAAGTTTTGTTCCCGGTTGATTTGAGAAGAGAAGCTCACTCGGCCCGAGGGACCGTTTGAGAGAGGGAAAGGGTTGAAATAGACCCGACCTTTGTGGCCTCCTCAATGGGGAGTAGGTTTACGAGAACCAAACCTCGGTAAAACAAATCCTTGCGTCTCACTTCTATACTCACTCACGATTTGTTTTTACGCCCTCTCTCGGACTCGTTTCTATTTCTAACGCTAACCCGGCTTGTAGTTGTGATTAAGTTTGTAAATTTCAGATTCGCCCTATTCACCCCTGAAAGGGAAATAGGGTCAAACCTTTTCCTATTTAATTTTGGTGGTTGAATTGCCCAACACAAATAATTGGACTAACTAGTTTGTTCAAGATTATATTCTACAAGTGCAAAAGGTTCAACACAAACCAATCAAAAGAACAAGTTAGGTCTCAAGAGAAAGGAGCAAGAAGGAAACCGATGGCTGCCCTGGTCTGGCACACCGGACTGTCCAGTGAGCCACCAGACAGTGTCCGGTGCACCACCGAACAGTGTCCGATGCACCAGGGTGCTTCAGCTCGAACTCTTCACCTTCAGGTTTCCCAGGCACCGCTCCGCTATAATTCACCGGACATGTCTGGTGCACACTGGACTGTCCGGTGTACCAGCGGAGCAACGGCTATCTGCGCGCAACGGTCGACTCTGCAAAGTGAACAGTGCAAATCAGATGTCAGAGCGGACGGTCAGAGGGGCACCGGACTGTCCGGTGTCGCACCGGACTGTCCGGTGCCACATGAGAACAAAGCCTCCAACGGTCGACCAGCTCCAAGACCTAACGGGAGGATGACGTGGTGGCGCACTGGACACTGTCCGGTGGCGCACCGGACTGTCCGGTGCGCCCTTCGCCAGCAGACTTCACCAACGGCTAGATTTTGGTTGGTGGCTATAAATACCACCCCAACCGGCCACTTCAAGGTGTGGGAGTCCAAGCAACATTCCAAGTCATCTAGTTGACATACTCAAGCCCTCCCAACCACATATATTCATTGATCCATCCTATACACAAGATTTAGACCACTACAACCCACACAAGTGCCACAAAAGAGAGAGCAAGCAATTGAGAGCTACTCAATTGAGTTTAGTCCTAGTGCCTTGTGAGATTCATTGAGAGATAGTGTGTGCTACATCTTTGTGTTCATTTGTGCATGGAGTTTTGACTCCCATTGAACTTCCTCCAAAGTTTTGGAGGCTTGTAAAAGCTAGCAAGAGACACCAAAGAGTGTGGTGGTCCTTGCGGGATCGAGAGTGATCCTTGAGAAGAAGAAGAGCTCGCCGATCCTTGTGTGATCGGTGGAGAGAGGGAAAGGGTTGAAATAGACCCGTCCTTAGTGGACTCCTCAACGGGGACTAGGCCTTCGAGGGCCGAACCTCGGTAAAACAAATCACCCGTGTCATTTGTGTTTATTGCTTGTGATTTGTTTGCTTTCCCTTACTCTAAGTTTTCTTGTGCTATTATTTGGTGTTGCTTCAAGTTAAATTCTCATTTAGTGAAGCAACACTTCGCAAGAAACAACTTGACTTATTGCTCTTCTCATTTAAGCCCTCTTGCTTTGTTATCATAGACTTATTAGTTGTATTGTCTTATCAATTCCGCATTATTTGAAAGCAATACTCTTTTCAAGCAAGGACTTAGTTTTTATACTCTGATAATTGTATATCTTGTTCTAACCACTAATCAAGGGATCTAGTTGGGGGATAAAGTTTTAATTTTCAGGTTTCGCCTATTCACCCCCCCCTCTAGGCGACTTTCAATTGGTATCAGAGCTAGGCACTTCGTCTTGAGTCTAACAACTCGAAGTGATGGCTCGTAGAAGATCCCAAAAGAACAAGAAGACATCTACCCAGGAGAACAAGGAGGTAACTCTTGAGATATTACTTTCCGATTGTTCTAATTATGATTCATGGTCCACTAGAGTAATAAATGCTTTTAGGACCGTAGATCCTCAATTAGAACAAATTATAGTCAAGAGTATATTCCCTTCTAATTATAATAGAAAAATTATTTCCGAGGAAGATCAAAGATGTTTTCGCTTAAACTACCTAGCTTTTGACATTTTAAGCAATTCTCTTAGTAAATAAGATTATCGTGCCTTCATATCAAATTATGACGAATCCATCCATGATGTGCATGATATTTGGACTAGAATTAGAAGCAAATTTGATGAGTTCAAACATGATAGTTCATTTTGTGCTTCTACTTCCTTTAGTTCTTGTAATACTAACCCTTGCAAGGAAGAAGAAGAAAATGAACGGTGGAGACCAAACGATGAATCCACCTCTCCAAAAGGTTTGTCTTCCCATTTCGACTCCCACATGTGTTGTGTGGCTAATGAAAATGATAGCGGAAGCACAAATGAGGATGAGGAGGAAGAAAGAAGCTTCATGCAACTCTACACTCGCCTAAGCCAAGAAGATAAGGCGGTCATGCTCAAACTTCTAGAAAGAGCGAGAGAGCAAGGCGAAGCTCGTCAAAGGCTAGAAAGTATTCTCTCCATGAAGATGCAATGCTTTGACGAGTTGACTAAATAACATGAAGAGCTAAAATGCTCTCATGTTGATTTGGTCCAAAGGTATGAAAATGTTTCAATTGAGCATGATAACGCTTTACATTGTATCGCTCAATTAGTAAATAGGAATACCTTGCTTAAGGACCAAGTAGAAAAGCTAAAAGTTGAAAATCTAGCTTTTCAAGAAAAATATGATATGCTTCTATGTTCTCATAAAAATCTTATGGATGATCATATCATATTAAATTTGACTCATGAGGTTGTGATAGAAAACTTAAAATCCCAACAACCTCACTCATGCACATGTATTCAAATTGATACTATATTACCATGTGCTAATGCTTGTTGTACATCGACAAGCAAATCTTCCTTTGAGCTAGAATTTGCAAGAACAAATGATGATTCATATCAAAAGCTCAAAGAAGAAAATGAGAGGCTAAAGATGAGCTTGACACAACTAAAAGGGAAGTGCATTGCACAACCTTCTCAAGATAACCGTGACCACTTGGTGAAAAAGCTTGAGACGGGAACAACCATGGCATGCACTAAATCCCTTGAGGAAAATGTCAAGGATTTGAGGATTGCAAAGAGGAAGAAACGAAAGATGAAATTCAATACCTCCTCCAAAAGCCTTAACCACGCCTCCACAAAAGGTAACATCCAAGGTAATGATCAAGCCACACTTCACATTAAGAGGTGTAGTGAATGCTTTGAAAAGGGGCACTTGATTAAGTAATGTCCCTACATTAAAAATGGCTTGATTATTAACAAGGATGATAGACTTTGTTTTAAATGCTCCAAGAATGGACACTTACTTAGATCTTGTCCCCATTTAAAACAAAAAGGCATAGGGTTAGAAAAGAAAACATTCACTAACCATGTAGCAAGCAAGAAACAAGGAAGGAAGAAATCTTCAAGGCTTGAAGATCGCCTATGCTACATATGCCGAAAGAAGGGACATCAATGCAAAGATTGTCCCATTGGTAACAACCCCACTCCTAGCTTGTCAATTAATTTTCATGTAACTAGGCAACCCAAAATTGCAACTTGTGCTAGAAAGGTAATGAGTTTACCTAGTGCTAACACAAAGGACTTTTGGGTTCCTAGATCTTTGTTGACTAACCGTGATGGACCCATCATGAGATGGGTACCAAAATATGCTTGACAAGCTTTCAGGAGAAGGAGATGATATGAAGCTTTGGGGTGCTTGAGAGGGTCCATTCAATATTCAATTCTTATCAACTCAAGCTATCAATCTTCAGTAATCTATATCCGTGATTGACCCAAGGTTATTTTTCAAATTACTATGTCTTAAACTCATATCATCTCGAGGAAGATATTGATGTTGTAGGAAATAAAGAGTTATCATGTGCCAAAAATCAAGGCCTACAACATGGAGGAAAGTCAAAGGATGGTAACTTCTATGCTTTTAAGTGCAAGTATTTTAAACTATCATTTCTTATGTGTCTTGTGTAGTCACATAGAAATATGTAGCACTTCAAATGTCTTTAAATTTATATTACCATTCTTTGAAAAATTTCCTCTCATATGGTAGATTGCACTCTTATCAATTCCATCCTATGGCAATCTACATATTTTAAATTGTTAAAAATATCTCATGGCACGTTTTTCGCTAAGTTATTCTGTTATTGCCATGATTCTAGATATAGAGACATATTTCAAGTTCTTGAAAGAATAAGGTGTCAGTAAGGAATTCAAATCCTTAGGACACTTCTAAAAGAAAAACTCTCTCTATAACTAGAATAGTGAGACTAATGATTTTATCTAAATAACCCAAGTAGTCTCACTTATAGAGAATAGGTTTCTCTTTGGAAAAGCATGTAATCTAACATGAAAAGAAAAAATCAATCCAATGATTTATGATGTGCTTCTACTTGCTTAAATTGGATTTGATTCTTTCACATCTATCGCTTTCCATATCATGAATTAGATTTATTCCCATAACCTTAAAGGATTGTTTATGCTTGTTTTATGAGTTAAAATTGAGCACAACATCATCTATGGATAATCTAGTTCATGCTATGAAGTTTCCATGCTTTTAGTAATCTAGCTTTTCATTCCCTATCAAAAATGATTACAAAAATGGAAACTAGTGCTTGTGTTACTAATAATGTATCTCTTGAGCTTACTTATGAATATCTACAAAAGAGAAAGTATACAAGCCTCATGGGTTGCTCTTCACCCAAAGGAAGAAAGGTAAAAGCAAAGGTATGGGAACTCATCTTCTTAATCAAATTTAGTTCCCATCTCAATAGGTATTTACTCAAAATTATCTTATTCTACCTATGAGAAGAATAGATTCTTTTTGGGACTTAATTTTTGATAGGTGTGCATTCAATCTCATTCTCATAAATGAACTAGTCAATTAGAATCTATTTCATGCCTTTGCTATACATATTCTCATATTGATTTACTGCCAAGTAATGATTAATAAACTCAATATGAAGAAGTAAAATTCCTATGATTGATCAAAATGCTTAAAGGATGCATATTGTTGTGTTCTATCGTTAAGGAATTTACTTCATGTATATGTGAAATACGGATGATGAATTGTATTTATTTCCTATCTAAAGAATCATCTTCCATCATATACTCCCTTGTCCTATTAACATCTTTCTTGAGTATTTTCAATAAGTTTGAAAGGAAAAGGAAACAACTACAAAGGGAGGACACTCACATGAAAGAGAAGGACATCAAGAACAACAACATCCACTTGGATAATAAGATCCTCAAAACGATCAATGGGGTAGTTGTGAGTGTTCTAAACCTTTTTCATTGTGAGAAATCCAGGCTTAAGTTGCTTATTGCAAATCTTATAAGTCTTGATCAAAGATGTATAATGCTTCTCCCTATTTGTCTTTAAAGTAAACACATCCATTCAATTCATTCAAATACTTGATGTATATCTTTAGGGGGATGTAACACCCGGCTTTAAGGAACAAAGCCAGGTGCATCTCATACATGCGCCAAGAAGACAACATATATAATAACAGAGTGTATAGAGATAAATGTCATAAAACATCAGAGTATTTATTACATAGCGGAAGACTTATTACAAAATGAAGTAATAAAGATAAAACGAACTAAGGATCGTCGGCGCCAATGTCGACTGGGAAACGCCACCTAGATCAGATTGAACTCCTCAGTGTTAGGCGGCTCCTCCTGAACCACCTGATCTTCTCCTGTGGGGGGGTGTGAGACAGCAAGGGTGAGCTCACACATGATCATAGCTCAACAAGTTGTGGGGAACCAGTGGACATAAACTCACAAAGGTGTGAGTTCATGTGATGTGTAAGGCTAATCAATGATAGGGGTTAAAGCTGAGCATTGCTTTTAAGTAGTTGGTCAAAATTTTATTAGCAATTACTAAGTGTAAGTGAATACCAAACCATAAGTAAAGTAATAGAACAAAATTAATAATAAACCCATGCAATGCAAATGACAAAATTGAATTTAAGTTCCATAATTTAAACATCAGAGAGTCCTGAGCTGCTCATGACCGCGAGCACGGCTAGTATACCAGTTTTACACTCTGCAGAGGTTGTACCCTTTACCCACAAGTCATGTTACCCATCTGCCAAGGGGTCATGAATCCCATACACCTCTACCTAGGAAGCGCGGCAGGGCAACACTACGAGGCCTTTACAAAGTTTCACTAGCTTCTGAAAACCCGCTACAGTTTATAGGAAGTTCCAATGCAGGGTTCCTGGCTGACCGCCATCGCAGCAAAATCAACCAGGGACCTCCCTACACTGACCACTCCCCTACTGCCCTTGCCCCTTTCGGGTAAGGTAGTCTTCCACTAGCTTTCCTAATTAGTCAGCCAAGGGGTCCCATTCCTCCCTTGTGGTGGCACGTGTTACTCAAGTTAAGCTCTATGTTCCAATTAACATTAATGATCTCAACATGAACATAAACAGAATGACAAGAATAATTGGAACATAGATATAATAAATGATTATCCCAAAACCATGTAAAGCAATAGCAGACTACCCAAGTGATTCAGGGGTAAACAAGGTAATGAGATAAACAATCTAGGGTGACCTATTGGGTCCCATCAAAATTAACCTATGCATGGAAAAGTGATATTTAAAGAACATTATTGGGTAAAAAGTGGTCAAGGGCACAACTTGCCTTCAATGAGCTCCTGCTCAGCTACTTCAACCTGCTGCTCACCAGGATCCTCAGCAACGGGCTCTTCTACTCGCCACAATACAAACAAGCACAGGATATAGGGAAAATTAACATTACACCAAGCATGTAAACAAAGTACACAGAGATAATCTACACATTAAAATAAAATCCTAGGAACAGAAATCATAATTTTCTGAGTTATAGATTTCAAGTTATGCATTTTCAAAGGTTTTATGTGTTTAGAATAAGATTAAGTGTGGAATTAAATTTCTTACTGTTGTCATGATAAAACAGAGACACTAAGTGCTAGAGAATAAAATTACAAAATTTTAGGAACTGGAATGGATGAATTTGGAGTTAGTATGAATTTTCTATGAATTTATAAAGTTCTAGCAATTATTTTCCTATTAAAAATCTATTTAATAATCATTTTCTCTGGTTTTATATGGTCCTGGACTGGGCCTCAAAATCAGAGAAACCCAGGGGCCTCAGAGGAACTTTCCCAAGACACAGCGCACAGCACACACTGGACGGCGGGTTGAATTCAATAAAATACGGGGGCTCATATGGAAAACCACCCACGAAGGGGTACCGTGAACTCTCGACCGTCCGATCAAGCGCCCACGCGCCAGATTAGATCGAAGCCTGCCCAACTTCTCGGCCGCCAGATCGAAATCCAAAGGCCCGAATCAGATCGACGTAACGTTATGAGGTGAGGTTGATCCCAGCCGTTGGCGCATGGATCGACGACCTAGGTTCCTAAGTGACCGAGTACCAATCTCGCCCGTTCTACATCGGATCAACGGCCTGGAGGCCTTCTTCCTCCTTTTGACGCTGGCCGAGCTGACACCCCACCGGCGACGGCGATGCACAGTGACGCGCGGGCCCCAGAGGACCAGCGCCACAGACCCCCCTGCCAGGCTGTGCCCCACCCCAAAATTCATGCCCCACGAATTAGTGAGATCGAGTTCTACAGCTAGCACACGCAAGCACCTCCCTCCCCACGGGTCTCATGCGGCGCGACCCCCATCACACCGGCGTTGAGAAATTCTGGGTGATCCTGTGCCCGGCACCTCGATTTTAGCGCAAATACTCGAAGAGGAAACCAACACGGATTAGGGAAACGAATTTTTACCAGGGATAGGGAGATGGTGATGCCCAGCCACGGCGCGGCGGCGGATTTGGCGGTGAAGATTCACGCCGACAAGGAATTCCGGGCCATTCGCTTGACTAAGCTCCCGGCGTTCCCTTATACACGGTTGATGCCCCCGGGCGAATGTCTTCAACTGCACTAAGGCCCCCAAACGTTGGTAGAGCCGAGGCGCGGCAACGACGGCGAACTCTGTCACTATAGTCCACGGCGGAACACAACTCGCTCACCCTCCCAGACTCAATCGAGCATGCAATTGTGCGCCCAGAACAGTCCATCTTCCTGGTCTTATGCGCGCCCCGCCCCGTGACTCGCCCGTTCAGTTACGCCAGGTTGGATCAAGCCACGACCGCAGGCCCGGCGACGTTCTCGTGCGTTAGCTGTGGCAAAGTTGGTTGGATTCGATGGAGTTGTTGGAGACGCTGCTGACCGAGCCGGCCCACCGGTCAGGGGCAAAGATCCCGAGCGCGTGCTGCGGACGACCGACGAGCGGGCCCAGCAGCAGTGTCACAGAAGAGTGTCCGCAACAGCTGATGTGTGGGTCCGGTTGCCAGAGCGCCGCGCGCGGGATTGAGGAGTGGGCCGCGCAGAAGAGTCACTAGATGGGCCGATAGGGTGATTTTGGCCCAAGCGCAGGAAATCCCCTTTTTTCTATTTTCCTTTCTTGATTTCTTTTATTCATAACTATTTTGACTTTTAAATTTAAATTTTGAATACGAATTTCACCATTGAGTCAAGTATACAAATTCAATCTTCTAGTGGAGGGACAATATATTTTTATTTACTTATTTTTGTCCACAAAAGTCTTATTTCCTTCCCTTTTCTAAATTCTATAATTCCTTTTGGATTTTAAATTCCGCTTTGGACTTTAATGTATTTGTTGTCACATTGTTATTTTTGTTGACACAAAATACACACAACATGTAAATCCCGGCATGATGCATGATTTATTCAAGTGTTCTTTATTTCATTATTTATTTGTGTAAGTGAGATGTTCACATGTGATGATGCATGAAGGTCAAACTCACATAAAGAGAAATTGTTTCTCTATTGGTTTCATTTCTAGCAAATTACAAAGTGGGTGTTACAAATCCTACCCCCCTTAAAAATAATCTCGTCCTCGAGATTTAGGAAGAACGAGGGAAAAGGTGGGGAAAATCTATGCGAAGCTCTTCTTCTCTTTCCCAAGTTGCTTCATCTTCACCGTGGTGACTCCATTGTACTTTACACATCTTTATCACCTTATTTCTTGTAACTCGAGTCAATGTATCCAAAATCTTGATCGGGTACTCCGTGTAAGTCAAATCACCTTGAACACTGAGCTCTTCCATTGGTAACTGTTCCTCGGGAACACGGAGACACTTCTTAAGTTGAGACACGTGGAACACGTTATGCACATCCGATAGACTAGCAGGTAACTCGAGTTGGTATGCCATCTCCCCAACTCTTCTAAAGATCAAGAATGGTCCAATGTAGCGAGGGGACAATTTGCCCTTGACTTTGAATCTCCTCATTCCACGAAGTGGTGACACCTTGAGGTACACATAATCTCCTTCTTCAAATTCCAGTGGCCTCCTTCTATTATCAGCATAGCTCTTTTGCCTGGTTTGAGCAACTCTCAAATTCTCTCGAATTATACGAACTTGTTCTTCTGCTTCTTGAATCAGTTCAGGCCCAAAGAACTGTCTCTCTCCAGTCTGATCACAATATAGAGGAGTCCTGCACTTCCTCCCATATAAAGCTTCAAAAGGTGACATCTTCAGACTGGCCTGGTAACTATTATTATACGAGAACTCAGTATAAGGCAGACTCTTATCCCAACTTCCTCCATGCTGAAGGGCACATGCTCTCAACATATCTTCCAAAACTTGATTAGTCCTTTCAGTCTGTCCATCAGTCTGAGGGTGATAGGCTGTACTAAAATTCAACTTTGTACTCATATTCTCATGAAAGCTTCTCCAAAATCTTTAGGTAAACTGTGAACCTCGATCAGACACGATCTTCTTTGGTACTCCATGTAAACACACAATCCGAGCCATATATAATTCTGCTAGCTGAGAACCTTTATAAGTAGTCTTGACAGGAATAAAGTGAGCCACTTTAGTCAATCTATCCACAATCACCCATATAGCATCATATCCTTTCTGGGTGCGAGGCAATCCAGTAATGAAATCCATACCAATCTCTTCCCATTTCCACTCGGGTATCTTCAGTGGATGCAGTAGTCCAACTGGCCTCTGGTGTTCAGCCTTAACTCTTTGACATACATCGCACATAGCCACATGTGCAGCCACATCTCTTTTCAATCCATACCACCAATACTTCTGTTTCAAATCCTGATACATCTTAGTACTACCAGGATGAATAGAATAATCCGAGTCATGGGCCTCCTTTAAAATAGTCTCCCGAAGGCTTTTAATATCAGGGACACACATCCTGTCCTTGAACCATACAGTGCCCTGCTCATCTTCCGTGAATTCCGGAACTCGACCTTCAGTAATCAGATCCTTGATCTCTTTTATTTTAGCATCATCAACCTGTCCTTTGCGGATCTCTTGCTCCAAAGTAGGTTCCACATCAATAGTAACTCCTTCAGTATGAGCAACTATCCCCAGGTTAAGTCTCCTGAAGTCCTCAACAATCTCATCGGGTAGCTGGGCAACAATAGCTGAATGAACATGTTCCTTGCGACTCAAGGCATCTGCAACCAAATTCGCCTTGCCCGGGTGATAGTGAATCTCCAAATCATAATCCTTAATAAGCTCCAACCAACGGCGTTGCCTAAGGTTGAGATCCTTCTGAGTGAATATATACTTCAAACTCTTATGATCCGTATATACTTGACACTTGGTCCCCATGATATAATGTCTCCAAATTTTAAGCGCATGCACAACGGCTGCCAATTCCAAATCATGAGTAGGGTAGTTCAATTCATGCTTGCGTAACTGACGAGAAGCATAAGCGATCACATGTCCTTCTTGCATGAGCACACATCCTAAGCCTTAGCCACATGCATCGCAATAGATATCAAATCCTTTCTGTAGGTCTGGCATAACCAATACTGGTGGCGACATCAATCTTTTCTTCAATTGATCGAAGCTGTCTTGGCACTTCTCGTCCCACTTAAATTCTTTTCCTTTCTCCAAAAGCGAAGTCATAGGCTTAGCAATCTTAGAAAATCCTTCAATAAATCTTCGATAATAGCCTGCTAATCCCAAGAAACTTCGAATCTCAGTAACTGTAGTGGGTACTCTCCACTCCATTATCTCCTTAACCTTAGCAGGATCCACTGCTATTCCTCCATTAGAAATAATATGACCAAGAAATGGCACTTCGCCAATCCAAAACTCGCACTTGCTGAACTTGGCATAGAGTTGATTATCTCGTAGCTTCTGTAGCACCAACCTCAGATGTTCCTCGTGATCACTATCACTCTGAGAATAAATAAGAATATCGTCGATGAATACCACGACGAATCTGTCCAAATACTCCATAAACACCTTGTTCATTAAGTTCATAAAATAAGCTGGTGCATTAGTCAATCCAAACGACATAACTGTGAACTCATATAATCCATATCTAGTCGAGAACGCCGTCTTGGGAATATCCGATGGTCTAATCCTCATCTGATGGTAACCGGATCGGAGATCAATCTTCGAGAATACTCTAGCACCTCTCATCTGATCAAATAAATCCTCAATACGGGGCAACGGATACTTGTTCTTCACCGTAACATCATTAAGAGATCTATAATCCACACACATCCGTTGCGATCCATCCTTCTTCTGTACAAACAAGACCGGTGCTCCCCAAGGTGAGGAACTCGGACGAATGTACCCAGCCTCTTGTAACTCAGTTAACTGCTTCTTAAGTTCCTTCAACTCTTCTACGGACATCCTATATGGCCGTTTAGAAATAGGGGCGGTTCCAGGTAAGAGGTCAATAACAAACTCAACTTCTCTATCAGGGGGCATCCCTGGTAACTCCTCTGGAAAGA
This sequence comes from Zea luxurians, assembly GCA_029449295.1. Classification (NCBI taxonomy): domain Eukaryota; kingdom Viridiplantae; phylum Streptophyta; class Magnoliopsida; order Poales; family Poaceae; genus Zea; species Zea luxurians. The sequence continues at coordinate 111,269,131 of JAOPSE010000010.1, forward strand.
CATCCGGAAAATCTCTAACCACCCGGATGTTGTCACCAACAAACTCCTCAGGTATAAAGAACATTGCACGCATGGGTGAGGAGGTTACTGCAATATTAACTTGAAATCTTTCTCCTTTAGTGGTAGTGAGTTCTACGGTACCTCTACCACATGCTATAACGACCTTTGCCTTTCTTAGCCATGACATACCAAGTATCAAATCTATACTGCTTGACTCCAATATTATAGCAGTAGCTCCAAATTCTCTACCCATAATGGTTAATGTCAATCTACGTGTCATTTGATTCGCCTCAACAGGCCCTTTAGGTGTAATTACTATCATGGGTTTTCTCATATTTAGCAGTGGTATTTCATTTGTGTTGGCATATCTAGCAGACATGAATGAATGTGTAGCACCAGAATCAAATAATATGGTTGCAGGAATTGCATTAACATAGAACATACCAATTACGAGGTCCCCTCCATCCGGAGTAGCATCAACGCTGACTTGATTAACCTTGGCAATAGAATATCCCTTGCCAGATCCTGGAGTTTGCTGCCTGTTCTGAACTGGAGTAGTAGCAATCCTCTGTGGGCAGACATTTGCATAATGACCAATCTTCCCACACTTGAAACATTGAGTGCCCGGACTCTGTCCTGAAAACTTTGTCAGGGTGCCAGTAGGGGTAGCCTGTCGAGGAGGTGGAGTCCTTAGTGGTGATTGCTGAACTGGGCGTGGTCCTCCTGGTCGAGTCGGTGTACCCTGTGGTGAACTGTAGCGAGGACGAACACTGCTGCTTCCTTGTCCTTGAGATATTGCCTTTCTCTTCAAATCACCCAGCTGAACACGCTTGTGTTCAATAGCCAGTGCCTTATCAAGCAGCCTCTGAAATGATGGAAATGTGTGTGCCACAAGAGCATACTGCAGTGGTCCATTAAGTCCTTCAATGAAATGCTCTTGCTTCCTCTCGTCTTCAGCAACTTCTTCAGGGGCATATCTGGATAACTGAATAAACTTGTCGCAGTACTCGCTGACTGACATACTTCCTTGCTTCAGCGACAGAAATTCCTTCTTCTTGATCTTTATCATACCGGCTGGAATATGGTAGTTCCTGAACTGTGTACTGAATTCTGCCCAAGTAATAGTATCCGCAGCATCATGGGCAGCAGTATAAGAATCCCACCAGTCAGCAGCAGGACCAGTCAGACGTCCAGAAGCATATAAAACCTTCTCCCGGTCCGTGCACTGTGCAATATTCAGCATCTTCTCAACGGACTTCAGCCAATCATCCGCGTCCAGTGGATCAGGTGAGCTAGCGAATGTAGGTGTCTTATGACTCATGAACTCCCTATGCTTGTCTCGGGGTGGAACTGGTGGTGGTGGTGGAGGCAGTGGCACTTGTTGCTGCTGTTGCTGCTGTTGTTGTTGCATTTGCTGTTGCAGCTACTGTTGTTGTGCCCTCCTTTCCTGGCGTATCTCATCTCGCTCCTGGCGTAACTCCTGGCGTATATCTTCTCTTTCCTGACGCATCTCCTGGCGTTCTTGCTGCATCTGAGCACGCATATCAGCCATAGTGTCTGCCATTTGCTGCATCACCGCCATCTGAGCAGCAACCAGTGGGTCAACTCCGCCTGGTGGAGGATTAGGAGGATTCATCTCTGCAGGTTGTGGCTGGGGTTGTCTGTATATCCTCCGAGTATGTCGATTAGGAGGCAAATCAATTCCACCACCCCGCCTGGTATTGACCATCTGAGTTAGATACATATGGTAAGAAAATAGTAGACAAGGCAGTAATTACAATCATGTTACTTTGGGGGATTTATTAGCTAAGCAGATTAATATTTCACCTACTATAGCTAATTCAATACCTTATGTTGGTACATGCTAAGATGTCCATCTATAATAATTCAATCAATCAAAGAAGCAAATCAGACATTTAGCATCAGCACAATCAACCAACATTTTTTTTAAGAAAATAGTTTTAACTTTTGTTTTGGGTTCCCTAACTCTTAAGAATGTCATAGGGGTAGGGATTCCAAGGTTTGAAATCCATCTTGTCTCAGAGTAGAAAAGGTAAGAATGATCAGAGTAGAACAGTAGAAGGGGAGACAGGATCAAGATAAGTATAGAAAGAATCAGAGTAAGGTAAGTGTGGAATGAATCAGAATAAGATAAGTAGGTAAGGGTTTTGTCCATTTCTATCTAGGTTTCGTCCTACAGTCAACATTTCCTCTGATACCACTTCTGTAACACCCGGCTTTAAGGAACAAAGCCAGGTGCATCTCATACATGCGCCAAGAAGACAACATATATAATAACAGAGTGTATAGAGATAAATGTCATAAAACATCAGAGTATTTATTACATAGCGGAAGACTTATTACAAAATGAAATAATAAAGATAAAACGAACTAAGGATCGTCGGCGCCAATATCGACTGGGAAACACCACCTAGATCAGATCGAACTCCTCAGTGTTAGGCGGCTCCTCCTAAACCACCTGATCTTCTCCTGTGGGGGGGTGTGAGACAGCAAGGGTGAGCTCACACATGATCATAGCTCAACAAGTTGTGGGGAACCAGTGGACATAAACTCACAAAGGTGTGAGTTCATGTGATGTGTAAGGCTAATCAATGATAGGGGTTAAAGCTGAGCATTGCTTTTAAGTAGTTGGTCAAAATTTTATTAGCAATTACTAAGTGTAAGTGAATACCAAACCATAAGTAAAGTAATAGAACAAAATTAATAATAAACCCATGCAATGCAAATGACAAAATTGAATTTAAGTTCCATAATTTAAACATCAGAGAGTCCTGAGCTGCTCATGACCGCGAGCACGGCTAGTATACCAGTTTTACACTCTGCAGAGGTTGTACCCTTTACCCACAAGTCATGTTACCCATCTGCCAAGGGGTCATGAATCCCATACACCTCTACCTAGGAAGCGCGGCAGGGCAACACTACGAGGCCTTTACAAAGTTCCACTAGCTTCCGAAAACCCGCTACAGTTTATAGGAAGTTCCAATGCAGGGTTCCTGGCTGACCGCCATCGCAGCAAAATCAACCAGGGACCTCCCTACACTGACCACTCCCCTACTGCCCTTGCCCCTTTCGGGTAAGGTAGTCTTCCACTAGCTTTCCTAATTAGTCAGCCAAGGGGTCCCATTCCTCCCTTGTGGTGGCACGTGTTACTCAAGTTAAGCTCTATGTTCCAATTAACATTAATGATCTCAACATGAACATAAACAGAATGACAAGAATAATTGGAACATAGATATAATAAATGATTATCCCAAAACCATGTAAAGCAATAGCAGACTACCCAAGTGATTCAGGGGTAAACAAGGTAATGAGATAAACAATCTAGGGTGACCTATTGGGTCCCATCAAAATTAACCTATGCATGGAAAAGTGATATTTAAAGAACATTATTGGGTAAAAAGTGGTCAAGGGCACAACTTGCCTTCAATGAGCTCCTGCTCAGCTACTTCAACCTGCTGCTCACCAGGATCCTCAGCAACGGGCTCTTCTACTCGCCACATACAAACAAGCACAGGATATAGGGAAAATTAACATTACACCAAGCATGTAAACAAAGTACACAGAGATAATCTACACATTAAAATAAAATCCTAGGAACAGAAATCATAATTTTCTGAGTAATAGATTTCAAGTTATGCATTTTCAAAGGTTTTATGTGTTTAGAATAAGATTAAGTGTGGAATTAAATTTCTTACTGTTGTCATGATAAAACAGAGACACTAAGTGCTAGAGAATAAAATTACAAAATTTTAGGAACTGGAATGGATGAATTTGGAGTTAGTATGAATTTTCTATGAATTTATAAAGTTCTAGCAATTATTTTCCTATTAAAAATCTATTTAATAATCATTTTCTCTGGTTTTATATGGTCCTGGACTGGGCCTCAAAATCAGAGAAACCCAGGGGCCTCAGAGGAACTTTCCCAAGACACAGCGCACAGCACACACTGGACGGCGGGTTGAATTCAATAAAATACGGGGGCTCATATGGAAAACCACCCACGAAGGGGTACCGTGAACTCTCGACCGTCCGGTCAAGCGCCCACGCGCCAGATTAGATCGAAGCCTGCCCAACTTCTCGGCCGCCAGATCGAAATCCAAAGGCCCGAATCAGATCGACGTAATGTTATGAGGTGAGGTTGATCCCAGCCGTTGGCGCATGGATCGACGACCTAGGTTCCTAAGTGACCGAGTACCAATCTCGCCCGTTCTACATCGGATCAACGGCCTGGAGGCCTTCTTCCTCCTTTTGACGCTGGCCGAGCTGACACCCCACCGGCGACGGCGATGCACAGCGACGCGCGGGCCCCAGAGGACCAGCGCCACAGACCCCCCTGCCAGGCTGTGCCCCACCCCAAAATCCATGCCCCACGAATTAGTGAGATCGAGTTCTACAGCTAGCACACGCAAGCACCTCCCTCCCCACGGGTCTCATGCGGCGCGACCCCCATCACACCGGTGTTGAGAAATTTCGGGTGATCCTGTGCCCGGCACCTCGATTTTAGCGCAAATACTCGAAGAGGAAACCAACACGGATTAGGGAAACGAATTTTTACCAGGGATAGGGAGATGGTGATGCCCAGCCACGGCGCGGCGGCGGATTTGGCGGTGAAGATTCACGCCGACAAGGAATTCCGGGCCATTCGCTTGACTAAGCTCCCGGCGTTCCCTTATACACGGTTGATGCCCCCGGGCGAATGTCTTCAACTGCACTAAGGCCCCCAAACGTTGGTAGAGCCGAGGCGCGGCAACGACGGCGAACTCTGTCACTATAGTCCACGGCGGAACACAACTCGCTCACCCTCCCAGACTCAATCGAGCATGCAATTGTGCGCCCAGAACAGTCCATCTTCCTGGTCTTATGCGCGCCCCGCCCCGTGACTCGCCCGTTCAGTTACGCCAGGTTGGATCAAGCCACGACCGCAGGCCCGGCGACGTTCTCGTGCGTTAGCTGCGGCAAAGTTGGTTGGATTCGATGGAGTTGTTGGAGACGCTGCTGACCGAGCCGGCCCACCGGTCAGGGGCAAAGATCCCGAGCGCGTGCTGCGGACGACCGACGAGCGGGCCCAGCAGCAGTGTCACAGAAGAGTGTCCGCAACAGCTGATGTGTGGGTCCGGTTGCCAGAGCGCCGCGCGCGGGATTGAGGAGTGGGCCGCGCAGAAGAGTCACTAGATGGGCCGATAGGGTGATTTTGGCCCAAGCGCAGGAAATCCCCTTTTTTCTATTTTCCTTTCTTGATTTCTTTTATTCATAACTATTTTGACTTTTAAATTTAAATTTTGAATACGAATTTCACCATTGAGTCAAGTATACAAATTCAATCTTCTAGTGGAGGGACAATATATTTTTATTTACTTATTTTTGTCCACAAAAGTCTTATTTCCTTCCCTTTTCTAAATTCTATAATTCCTTTTGGATTTTAAATTCCGCTTTGGACTTTAATGTATTTGTTGTCACATTGTTATTTTTGTTGACACAAAATACACACAACATGTAAATCCCGGCATGATGCATGATTTATTCAAGTGTTCTTTATTTCATTATTTATTTGTGTAAGTGAGATGTTCACATGTGATGATGCATGAAGGTCAAACTCACATAAAGAGAAATTGTTTCTCTATTGGTTTCATTTCTAGCAAATTACAAAGTGGGTGTTACATGGGAGCATCTTTCTATATCTTGATTTTGTTGAGACTATCGCTTTATCTTAAATAATCTCATATAGTCTCTTACATAAGAATAAATTTCTCATGAAGTATGCTACTACAAATCAATCCTTCTTGTTAAAGTAATGTCATCTTTATAAAGGATTGTTGCTTTCATTTCTAAAGTAGCATATGTAATGAATTCTCCTGCTTTAAGCTTATCTCTTGCATATGTTGTTCTTTTGATCTCATCTGTTATTTGTTTAATCATTGAATGACTTCATTTAACAATCATATTTCTTAGTGCCATACATACTATCAATCGATATCTCTCTTGATATGCACTAAGTTAAAAGGAGAATTCATGATTCATTTATACAATTGGTGATCCACTTGTCATATGCTAACCATGAATTAGAAAAGATCACTAGTTGTAGAACTCTCTATTGTGCAAAATATTTCCATATATTGTCATTGAGTATAGGTCTTAAGCATCTAAGACTAAGGACAAGCACAATGAAGGGAGCGTCTCTATGTGAAGGTACAAAAGGGTAAAAGTATCTTCTTTCATTTAAACTTGTACATAAATCTTCCTTCTTTACATATCTTGTATAAAAGGAAGAGAAAGCATGTCCATGCATTATCCCTGCTTCATACCTAGTTTAACCTCTTAAAATTTCACTCCTGCATTAATGCATCTTTGCTTAAACTAGATGAAGTGATTTTATTGTCAAAGAGCTTAAAGCTTAACCTTGTAACGAGGATAAGCTACCTTTGTTCCAAAGGTGGATGGTCCTTAAGCCTCTTTGAAATCCTTAAGGGAAATGCTTAAATTGTTCATAACATGCTTTCACAAGTGCATAAACTGTCATGAGCATCACACTTATACTATGACACAAATGCACTTCACATTTTGTATGATATAGATATGTTCTCATTAACCTAATTATGTGCAATTGGCATTTAAGGCCAAAATATGTGTTTCTCTCCATGCACATACTTAGGGGGAGCAATCTATGTTATATAGAACTATGATCATGCTTAATTTGATATATCCTTTTGATCATGTCTCTTTTATATATGCTATGACTAATGTGTTCTCAAGTGTATTTCAAACCAAGTCATAGGTATATTGAAAGGGAATTGGAGTCTTTGGCGAAAACAAAGGCTTCCACTCCACTCCATGACTCATCCTTCGCCGTCACTCCGGACAATTCTCCGTCTTTTGGTATAATCTTCACTCATTTCTTTACCAAAGGGGGAGAAAGTATTAAAAGGGCTTATTTTTCACTCAAACATCCATTTTTGGCGATTCATGCCAAAGGGGGAGAGTATTAAGCCCAAAGCAAAAGGACCGTACCACCATCCTAATTTTAAAATTAATGATTTTCAATTGGTAATTTTCAAATTGGTATCTTATTGTGTTCAAAAGGGGGGAGAAAGTAGTATTTTCAAAATTAATATCTTAAAACCCTCTTGAACACTAAGAGGAGAATTTATTTGAGGGGGAGTTTTGTTTAGTCAAAGGAAAAGCATTTGAAACAAGGGGAGAAAATTTCAAAACTTGAAAATGCTTCGCAAAATCTTATTCATCTACCTTTGACTATTTGCAAAAGGACTTTGAAAAAGAATTTTACAAAAGAATTTGCAAAAACAAAACATGTGGTGCAAGCATGGTCCAAAATATTAAAAATAAAGAAACAATCCATGCATATCTAGTAAGTAATATTTATTGGCTAAATTCTAAGTAACCTTTGCACATATATTATGTAAACTAGTTCAATTATGCACTTATATATTTGCTTTGGTTTGTGTTGGCATCAATCACCAAAAAGGGGGAGATTGAAAGGGAAATAGGGTCAAAAATTTTCCTATTTAATTTCGGTGGTTGAATTGCCCAACACAAATAATTGGACTAACTAGTTTGTTCAAGATTATATTCTACAGGTGCAAAAGGTTCAACACAAACCAATCAAAAGAACAAGTTAGGTCTCAAGAGAAAGGAGCAAGAAGGAAACCAATGGCTGCCCTGGTCTGGCACACCGGACTGTCTGGTGCACCACCGAACAGTGTCCGATGCACCAGGGTGCTTCAGCTCGAACTCTTCACCTTCGGGTTTCCCAGGCACCGCTCCGCTATAATTCACCGGACATGTCCGGTGCACACCGGACTGTCCGGTGCACACCGGACTGTCCGGTGTACCAGCGGAGCAACGGCTATCTGCGCGCAACGGTCGACTCTGCAAAGTGAACAGTGCAAGTCAGATGTCAGAGCGGACGGTCAGAGGGGCACCGGACTGTCCGGTGTCGCACCGGACCGTCCGGTGCCACATGAGGACAAAGCCTCCAACGGTCGACCAGCTCCAAGACCTAACGGGAGGATGACGTGGCAGCGCACCGGACACTGTCCGGTACGCCCTTCGCCAGCAGACTTCACCAACGGCTAGATTTTGGTTGGTGGCTATAAATACCACCCCAACCGACCACTTCAAGGTGTGGGAGTCCAAGCAACATTCCAAGTCATCTAGTTGACATACTCAAGCCCTCCCAACCACATATATTCATTGATCCATCCTATACACAAGATTTAGACCACTACAACCCACACAAGTGCCACAAAAGAGAGAGCAAGCAATTGAGAGCTACTCAATTGAGTTTAGTCCGAGTGCCTTGTGAGATTCATTGAGAGATAGTGTGTGCTACATCTTTGTGTTCATTTGTGCGTGGAGTTTTGACTCCCATTGAACTTCCTCCAAAGTTTTGGAGGCTTGTAAAAGCTAGCAAGAGACACCAAAGAGTGTGATGGTCCTTGCGGGATCGAGAGTGATCCTTGAGAAGAAGAAGAGCTCGCCGATCCTTGTGTGATCGGTGGAGAGAGGGAAAGGGTTGAAATAGACCTGTCCTTAGTGGACTCCTCAACGGGGACTAGGCCTTCGAGGGCCGAACCTCGGTAAAACAAATCACCCGTGTCATTTGTGTTTATTGCTTGTGATTTGTTTGCTTTCCCTTACTCTAAGTTTTCTTGTGCTATTATTTGGTGTTGCTTCAAGTTAAATTCTCATTTAGTGAAGCAACACTTCGCAAGAAACAACTTGACTTATTGCTCTTCTCATTTAAGCCCTCTTGCTTTGTTATCATAGACTTATTAGTTGTATTGTCTTATCAATTCCGCATTATTTGAAAGCAATACTCTTTTCAAGCAAGGACTTAGTTTTTATACTCCGATAATTGTATATCTTGTTCTAACCACTAATCAAGGGATCTAGTTGGGGGATAAAGTTTTAATATTCAGGTTTCGCCTATTCACCCCCTCTAGGCGACTTTCAATTGGTATCAGAGCTAGGCACTTCATCTTGAGTCTAACAACTCGAAGTGAGTCCCAGGTCGACCACATGCGGTACCCCGGAAGGTTCGGATACGCCTTTACGAAGGCGCTCACCATAGCGGGGTCGCTAGGTGGATCGAAGCTGAACCGAAAAGGTACAGGATGGAAAACGGACGGTACCTCTTGGTCGATGGACGGTGGTGAAGTCGCGTCGGGGGCGGAGCACACCATCATCTCAGGTACAAGGGCAACGTCCAGCAGGTCCTTTGCGAGGGTGCTGGCATCATCAGTTCGCTTGGGGCTGACACGTCGCGGGGAAGTGACACCCGCTGTCATCTCAGGTGCGAGGACAATGCCCGACATGTCCCCCGGGGGAGTGCCGGCGTTGTCAACTCGCTCTGGTGCGACGGCCATCAAGGTGCCGCCTCCTGCGTGGCCATGGTTGCCCCGTCTCCGCCTCCTCCGGCGAGGAGGGTGGCGGGGATGACTGGAGCGCTCCTCTTCTGCCGCGGGGAGATGCTGTCGTAGAGCTCGCCGCCGCCGGGCGAGTCGGAGACCGTCGTTGTCGTCACGCCGCGGGGGGAGTACCATGTTGTAGCTGCCGTCGAGGGACATGAACTCGAGACTCCCGAAGCGGAGCACTGTCCAGGGCTGAAGAGGTTGCTGAAGACTCCCCATCTGGAACTCAACGGGAAGGTGTTCATTAACACGCAGCAGGCCCCTACCTGGCGCGCCAACTGTCGGCGTCTCGGACCGGGGGGGTCCCTGGACCGACGAGTGAAATCGCTGCGTGCCCCTGCCTAGATGGGTTGGCGCGGGATGGAACACAAGATGTGGGGCAAGCCTTGTATTATCCTACACTAGGGGTGCCGCTCGTAGTAGGGGTTACAAGCGCGTCGCGTGGGGGAGAGAGAGACAGAGAGTTCGTCCGTTCCTTCCCCCGCGCGAACCCCCCTCAGGGTGGCCCTGGACCTCCCTTTTATAGATGCAAGGAGAGGGTCCAGACGTACAACGGGGGGCGTAGCTATGCGCTAACGTGTCCGACAGAGGAGTGCCTAAGCCTTGTGTACATGCCAACGTGGCCGTTGGGGGAGAGCTTGAGCCCTGTACACGTGATAGCGTGGCTGTCGGAGGAGCGCCTGAGTCCTGTAGGAGCACAGCTGGCAGTGCGGCAAGGGTCCTACTGACGTCTCCTTGCTGCCGTAAGGGGCTGAGAGCCACCGGCGTCATGGTGCACGCGGGGCACCATCATTACCCGTCGCCGGGGTAAGCCAGATGGGACGTCGGTCTTGTTCCTCCTAGCCTGAGTAGGCTAGGAATAGGGTAATGATGTATCCCCTGTTGGCGCGGTCGGTCCGAGCCCAAGGTCGGGCGAGGCGGAGACTTCTCTTGAGGCCGAGGCCGGGGTCGGGCGAGGACGCGATTCCTCCCGAGACCGGGGTCGAGGCCGAGTCCGGGGGTCGGGCGAGGCGGAGACCTCCTCCCGAGGCTAGAGCCTGAGGTCGAGGCCGAGTCTGGGGGTCGGGCGAGGCGGAGACCTCCTCCCGAGGCCGGAGCCTGAGGTCGGGCGAGGTGGAGCTTCCCGTTGCGCCCGGGGCCGAACTCGGTGGTTGATGGTGACTTGCTGTCAGTCTTCGCCTGGGTGGTTGACACGGCAATCGGAGTGGAGCGAGCAGCGCTGTTTTCCTGTCACATCAGACAGTAAAGAAGAGGGGCGAAGTGACTGTGGTCACTTCGGCCTGGCCGACTGAGGCGCGTGTGTCAGGATACGGCGTCAAGCATCCCCTGCATTGAATGCGCCTACGAAGCGGTCGGTTGGTGAGGCGATCTGGCCAAGGTTGCTTCACAATGAAGCCTGCCCGAGCCGGGCCTCGGGAGAGCCGAGGGGGTGCCCGCTGCCTAAGGAGGCCCTCGGGCGAGGCGTGAACTCGTCTGGGACTACTGCTCCAGCCCGAGGTTGGGCTCGGGTGAGATCGCGTCCCTTGGGTAGACGAAGCCTTGACTTGAACCGCACCCGTCAGTTGGTCTAAGGGTGTTTACTAGCCATGATTAGGAGCATTGGGGGTACCCCTAATTATGGTACCCGACAATATTGGAAGTATGACCGAATAGCTAATTTTTTTATTTTTCAAGATATTCTATGTTTACCGGTTTTATCGATTCGAGTGAGTTGCGTTCCCGTGGCGGTTTTTCGTCACAGGCTGGTTGTGGTAGTAGCAGCCGTAGTCGCCGCTCTGTATCTAGCATGGAGGGCGCTATGAGGGAGCAGCAAGAAAAGTTTCATGAAGAGCTGCGACAACAACAAATGGCATTCCTCAAAGAGCCATCAGAGTACATGGCTGCTTACAATGCACATGCGCAACAAACAATGAACGTGAGTGTCTTATTTCTTCTCAACACGCTCGATATTGGTTCTATAACTAACATATTATATTTGCAACAGTCTTGGTTTCCACAGCAGGCACAACAGCAACCATTTGTTTTCCCTCAATTTCAGCCACCGATGCCTCAGTGGGGATTACATGCTCCGCCACCTCCACCTCAGGTGCTTCAATTTAGTTTAGACTTGTCGTTTGTATCAACCTTTCAAATCTTGACTAAACTTGATTTTGTAGGGACCGGGGTCATGGGCCACAACATGCCACCACCGGTGATACCAGCAGAGGTTAGTTTAACAAACAATTTGTTTGAATAATGGTCATTCATGTAAACACTGCCGTTATTAATGTCTTCTTTTTTCTTTAGAATCCGAACCCGTTACATGACTTCGTCAACGAGTTTTTCGCTTCTGGAGGGAGTGGTCACAACTCCAATAACCTCGATATGTGATGGTGTCAGATTTATGCCGAATTTTGTGTTGTAATGGATTATTTGTGAACTTTATGTTCTATGGACTGTTTGTGCACTCGTATGTTGTAATGAACTCCAACTTTATATTGTGGACTATTTGTGAATTGTGCTATTGTGGTTTTAGTGTTTTTATTATTTTTATTGTGATTATATTATAAATTTGCTGTTATTTTTGCATTTTTCTTAATTTTTTTCTCTGAAATTAGCTATTTTTGGCGGCCTCAGGGGGCCGTCGAAAATAAAAAAACTATTTTCGGCAGACATTATTTTTGGCGGCCTGGTCTGGCGGCCGCCGAAAATAAAAAAACTATTTTCGGCAGACATTATTTTCGGCGGCCTGGTTTGGCGGCCGCCGAAAATAAACTATTTTCGGCGGTTGCTATGGCGGCCGCCGAAAATAAGTTATTTTCGGCGGCTGGTCCCTGGTCGTCAAAAATAAAGGCTTATAATCGGCTGATTTTTTCTAGCGGCCTGGAACCGCCAAAAATAAGCCTAAGGTCGTCGAAAATAGCTTATTTTCGGCGGCAAAGGCCTTATTTTCGGTGATTTCTGACCGCCGAAAATGACTATAGCTCCCATAGTGATGGAGACGAGGCAGCCGATATCCACCGTGAGGATTATGTGGCTGGTGACTAGCGATGGGATGACAACGAAGTGAGGCTTCGGGAGCTGGGTCATCCGGCACAGTTGTTCCGCCTTGCTCTATGTATTCCTCGGATGTGTTTGCTTCTACTAGGACTGGGCATTCCTCGGATATTAAAACGATGTCTTAACATAGAAGCCTATCAAATAAGGCCTAATTTACAAAGTATACACATATATCGATATTCAAATTAACTTTATAATCTTTAATCAATAATTTTTAACTATTGAGAACGAGCCGAGGCTTTATGAACGAACTACGGCTTTAGGAACAAACTGAGGTTTCAAAAATAAACCAGAGCTTTCGCGAACATACCCAAACTTTAGGAAAGGAATCCACCGTGAACGAAGACGGGGCTACATAGCCCAATACAGACAAAGTTTGTAGCAATGAAAGATCTAAGTTGCCTATAGTTGGATCAACTATAGAGAAAAAACCCTAAGCATTTATATATAATTTTTTAAAAATTTCATAACTATGTGTTGTGAGGAAGATATTGTGATTGTTGTTGAAGAGCAAAAAGTTGTGCACAAACAACGAGTCATTGTCGATGAGGGGGCAGTACACCGTGCCATATGAGCCCTACACCCACAAACAACACTAGGTACAAACGTTGTGCTTGTAGCCACGTCCACTTCTACGTGTGCATAGCGCCCTACACGAGCAGCGTGCATGACGACGACACCAACTAAAGTGATAGATGTTGTGTCACCATCTTCAGTGGAGATGGAGCCTTACCATCCTAAGCATTGAAGTGGGGGCTAAGGAGGTGTTGAAGGAGACAGCGTCAGATGGGGACAAACAATGTGGACATTAGGCGATAAGCAACGCTGGATGGTCGATGGGGAAGAGACGCGGCAATTTAGGGATAGCTGAGTGGCACCATCGACCATTATAGTTGGGCGTAGGGAGGTAGTGGCAATCCTAGTCGTTGTTGGAAGGCGTCGTCAAGTGGGAGTCGACAAGTTCGGTGGGAGCTCCAAATAGAAAATAAAATGATTTGATTCTATAAACAATAACAGTGGGTAATATTTTGAAAAATTTTGATAAGTTAGGTGGGGGCTCCAAATAGAAAAGAAAATGATTTGATCTTATAAACAATATCAGGTGGATAATATTTTGAGAATTTTAGATAGTAGAAATTTAGAAAATCTAGGATGTGTGAGATTCTTGATTGAACATGAGAAATCTATAGATTTTTCGAAATCTATTCACCTCATGCACCCTTTGATTGGAATCACAGGTTTTTTGTAGTGATTTTTTTTTCTTCCAGATCCTCTGTATAGGAGCTAATCCATTGTAAGTGGAGAAATTAGACAGGAAAACGTGGAATCGGAGAAACCTCAGGTATCATAGAGAAGACGCTAAGATGACTAAATGTCTAAATCTTAGGCAACGCACATGAGTCATCGATCTTCGATCCAACGGCTCTTTGTTATTCTTCATTTTGTCGCTTCTGTTACCGTTTTTCCTCTACTCCTGTCCTGTCCAGTTGCAATCCTGGACAAAGATTGCCCGGCCTGCAGCGTTCCTGAAACCTACATGTACCACATTTGCTTGCAGTCCTAGTTTATTAACCTTTATTAGGAAGAAATAAACTAAGTTTGGGTGCCAAAACAGACCACCACCACTCCATTTTCAAGCACCAAACTGTATCAGCTTCTCCAGGTTCATATACGACGATCCTCCATGCTCCAGAGCAGTCTTTGATTTGGCCTTCAGTTCCTTAGCTTTCGTCTTCCTTGCCTCCCCATCCGCCCCTCCATCCATGAGCATATCCAAGGCTTGCTTCACCTGTTCCATTCCCACATCTGCGTCCGCCTTACCACCGCCGTCTTTGGCACCGGTCAGCACGCTCTCCGTGGGCTTCGTCACGCCGACAGACACTCCGATGCCAAGCACGTGGACGATCAACTTCTCGTTCAGGAACTGCTCGGCGGAGAACGGCCAGGTGGCCATGGGCACGCCCGCGGCGACGCTCTCCAGCGTCGAGCCCCACCCGCAGTGCGTCAGAAAGCCGCCGACGGCCGAGTGCTCCAGGATGGCGACCTGCGGCGCCCACCCGCGAAGCGCAAGACACTGGCTCTCCGGTAGGCCGCTTCCATCGGTGTTGCGCTGCAACCACTCGTTGACGTCATCGGGCAACGTGTCTGCGCCCTTGATGACCCAAAGGACAGGCCAGGGGCACGACACGAGCGCCAGCCCGAGCTGTATCAGCTGCGCTGGAGGCATGCGCCCGGCGCTGCCGAAGCTGACGTAGAGCACGGAGTCGGCTCTCTTGGCGTCCAGCCACGCCATGCACAGCCTGGCATCGTCCGAGTTGGCCCGCGAGTCGAGGAGGCTAGGAGGTGCGGCGGCGCCGCACAGCGAGACGGGGCCTACGGCGAGCACGGCCTTGCCCGTGGCCGCCGCGAGGCGCGAGACCGAGCCGTGCTCCAGCTCCTCGAAGCTGTTCACGACGATGCCGTCCACGGCCAGCTCGAACTCCCGGAGCTCCCGGTGGCGGTCCTCCGGGATGGAGGAAGACGGCTGGAAGTGGATCGGCAGCTGCCTCCTGGCGAACCTGAACTCGAACGGCGGCAGGGCGGGGAGGTCGAAGAGCTCGTCCGGCGACCCGACCGCCTCGTGCGGCCTGTGCGTGTTGAGGTACTCGCAGCACAGCAGAGCGAACGCGCAGAAGCCGTGGAAGATGAAGCAGGGGGCGCCGAGCTCGCGCGCCACGCCGTGCGCCCACGTGTGGCACATCCCGGCGACGACGCAGCTCGGCCGGCGGTGCGCCGCCGTGGCCGTGGGCAGGCGGCGGCAGTGCCGCGCCACGGCCTCGCCGAACCGCGCGGTGGCGACGAAGAAGTTGGGCACGAGGTCAGGCGAGGGGATGTGGTCGGTCCTCTCGCAGCCGTCCGGCAGGCCGGCCTCCGCGCACGGGAACGGGATCGCGGTGACCGTGACCCCCGCTGAGGCTTGCCCGGCGCGGTCCACGCGGCTCTGGACGAGTTGCGAGCTGGAGGGCGTGGTGATGATCGTGACCGCGGCGCCGTGCGCGGCGAGGAGGCAGCCGATGTCCACGATGGGGATCATGTGGCTGGTGGCTGGCCATGGGATGACCACGAAATGGGGCTTTGGGCACAGGGTGGCCTCCATGTCCTATGTCGTTCCTGTCACCTTGACGAGACTGCAACAAGAACTCTGCACAGGGTTTGTGGTATCTACCTGTAAGGGTTCCCGATGCATGTTTTGCTTCTGCTAGCTGAGCTTATATATATATACCGCAGCACAAGTGCAGTGGACAAAGCCAAGTAAAACAAGATTGGTGGCGACGTGTGCATTGTCGTCTTTGTATAGCCTGAACTAACTGATAAGGACCGGCTGGATTTGTCCAAACTCCACGAGTTATTTATTTTTCTGCGACCGTCCAAATTACACAATGTCCAGGCTTGCTTGCCACACGATGAGCCGACGCTGGGCGTAGCGCTGGTGCTCGACGTACGCCAGCTTCCACAATAGCTTCGCCATGGCATTCGTTGGTTTGCGACTTTGAGTAAACGCTGCTGGTGCTGCTTGCTTGCCAGTGTGACTGTTGCTACACACGTTGCCAGTGTCACAGAAATAGGCTTTGCCCGTTCTTGGGAGAGGTTAAGCAATTCGATTTGAATTTGACGCCACGTTACACTGATCCTGGATGTTGCAATTTGGCCTGTAACCGTTCGCCTGATGGCGACCGCAGATTGCCGCCTTGGAATTTCTCTCGATGGCGACTGCAGATTAATGCATCGGACACAGAGAATACTCGGCAGTTGATGGTTCAGAGATCGAGTTCTTGGGCCATCTGCCTTCCCCCGGGCCCGCATGTGGGCTGCTGCCGCCTGCTAGTATCTAACTTGTCTTGTGGGTGGATGGGCTTATCCGCTTATGTCATAGAAGGTGCATGAATTATGACGGAATTTTAGTTCGAATCATATTTTTTTTCATTTTCGGCGGGTGTATTTGGATCTCTTGATGTCAATTTACCTTTGTCAATGGCTGCCACAAAGTACACAAGATAGTAGTGTTGGCGCCGATCTGGACGTCAATCACTGTATTGAGAAACAGCGGCGGTGCTCTCTGCATAGGCGCGGACGGTCCGCAGTCAGGGGCCAGACGGTCCACGACCTGATATAGGGCTCGAGTTCCCTGCCTGACGAGCCGGACGGTCCACGCCTGATGGTCGGGCGGTCCGCGGGTGCGCAGGGACGGCGAGGTTCGCCGGCGGCGTCTGGATCTCGCTCCCGGGAGGGACCCCGTCGGGGAGGAGAGATCCTAGGTGTTGTCTAGGCTCGGAAGGCCGATCTAGACACCTCTAATCGACTTAGAGCCGAAGAGAAACAGATAATTTGGGGATTGGAAGACTAAACTAGAACTAGACTAGAACTACTCCTAAATGTACAAGATAAAATACGAATTGTATTGATTGTAGGTTCGATTAATTATGATTAATCGGTCGTATTCCTCTATATTTATAGAGGAGGGGGCTGGACCCGTTACAAACCAATCTCCCGGGCTAATTCTGCGAATTTAGCTAACAACCATAGCAAGAAACTCGGAACCCAAATTGGCTCTGTGCGCGTGGACCGTCCGGCCGCCTAATTTGGCGCCCAACATATGCCCCTACCTTTTGGCGGAGCTGAGCGAACCAAAAGTAACTAACACAATGCGATCACATATGTTTCCTTAGGCATCTTGCCACATAATAGGATGATACTACTTGAGAAAACGCCCGTTTAACGCCTTGGGCAAGTCTTTGCCTTGTAATGTTTGTAACAAGTAGGTGTTACCGGACATCACCTGCGTGACTCTGTAAGGGCCTTCCCAGCTTAGCGACCACTTCCCAAACTTCCGCTCTTTGCTCCTTAGAGGCAGGATAGTCTTTCATACCAGGTCCCCTACTTGGAACGATTTAGCCTTGACTTTCTTGTTGTAAGCTTTGACGACCATGATCTTATCCTTTTCTATTTCTCCTAAGGCTGTCACTCTCTTGTCGGTCACTTAATCAATATTGTCCATCATTGAATTATAATAATCATCGACAGTCAGATCATTTTGCTTGGCGAACCTGACAGCATTTAAACTTATCTCTACAGGTAACGCTGCTTCCTGCCCATAGACAAGCTCAAACGGAGATAATTTAGTAGCACGGTGTTTAGATATTCTATGAGCCCCTAAATCTTCGGACAAAATCCTATGTCAATGCTTAGGATAATCAGATATCTTCTTTTTTATCAGGCTAATCAATGTTCTATTACTAGACTCGGCCTGTCCATTGGCCTGAGCATAATACGGAGATGAATTGAGTAACTTAATTCTATATAATTCATCAAACTCACGGACCTCCTTTTGACATAAAAGAAGCCCCTTGGTCTGTAGTCAAAGTCTGGGGAATGCCAAATCTATGAATAATATGCTCAGTTATGAACTCAATTACCTCCATGTGTGTCATGTTCTTCAGAGCAACGACTTCAGTCCATTTAGTAAAGTAGTCAGTGGCAACTAACACGAACCGATGCCCTTTTGATGATGAAGGATGAATCTCACCTATAAAGTCCAATTCCCATCCTCTGAAAGGCTAAGGCTTGATGATATAATGTAATTTAGCTGTAGGGACCAAATGTAAGTCACCAAATTTTTTGAAATACTTGCCATTCTTTGTAGTACTTAAAATAATCAGCTATCATTGTCGGGGACCATAATTAGGGGTACCCTCAAGACGCCTAATTCTCAGCTGGTAACCCCCATCAGCATAAAGCTGCAGAGGCCTGATGGGTTTGATTAAGTCAGGGATCAGTCCATACGAGCGACTTGATCACGCCACGCCCGAGCCTAGCCTCGGGCGAGGGCAGCCGACCCTGAGATGGTTCCGTCTCGCCCGAGGTCTCCTCTTTCACGGCAGACGCATCTCCGGCTCGCCCGAGGCCTTGCCTTCGATAAGAAGTAACCCTGACTAAATCACCGCGCCAACCGACCAAATCACTGGGGCCTTTAACGCAAAAGGTAAGACTGACGGGTAGCCAGGCTTGGCCGAAAGCGCCAGAGGAAGCTCCGCCCGACCCAGGGCTCGGACTCGGGCTAAGGCCCCGGAAGACGGCGAACTCCGCTCCGCCCGACCCAGGGCTCGGACTCGGGCTAAGGCCCCGGAAGACGGCGAACTCCGCTCCGCCCGACCCAGGGCTCGGACTCGGGCTAAGGCCCCGGAAGACGGCGAACTCCGCTCCGCCCGACCCAGGGCTCGGACTCGGGCTAAGGCCCCAGAAGACGACGAACTCCGCTTCACCCGACCTAGGGCTCGGACTCCGCCCTGGCCTCTGCCGAGCGACCTCCGCCTCGCCCGACCCGGGAGCTCAGGTTCGGCCTCGGCCATGCAGGATAGACTCGACCTCGGCCTCGGAGGAGCCACCACGTCGCCCGACCTAGGGCACAAGTCCGCCACGTCAACAGGAAGCGTCATCATCACCCTACCCCGAGCCGACTCGGGCCGTAGAGAACAGGGCCGACGTCCCATCTAGCCAGCTCCGCCAGATAGGCAATGATGGCGCCCCGCTAGACCCATGACGACGGCGGCTCTCAGCTCCCTTACGAAAGCAGGAGGACGTCAGCAAGGGCCCAGCCACTCCGACAGTTGTCCCTCCGTCTGGCTCCATCGCTTCTCCGACAGCCACGACGCCACACTAGCTGGGTGCCAAGATCTCTCTGGCTGCCACCTTGGCATGTACTTAGGGCACTAGCTCTCCCCCGCTAGACACGTAGCACCTTGCTACACCCCCATTTGTACACCTGGATCCTCTCCTTACGCCTATAAAAGGAAGGACCAGGGCCTTCTTAGAGAAGGTTGGCCTCGCGGGAACGAAGGGCAGGGGCAGGCGCTCTCTCGGGGCCGCTCGCTCCCCTCACCCGCGCGGACGCTTGTAACCCCCTACTGCAAGCGCACCCGACCTGGGCGCGGGACGAACACGAAGGCCGCGGGATTTCTCCGACTCCCTCACGACCCGGCTCCGGCCGCCTCGCTCTCGCTCTCCCTCTCTCTCTCCCCCCTTCGCGCTCGCCCACGCGCTCGACCCATCTGGGCTGGGGCACGCGGCACACTCACTCGTCGGCTCGGGGACCCCCCGGTCTCGGAACGCCGACAGTTGGCGCGCCAGGTAGGGGCCTGCTGCGTGTTGACGAGTAGATTCCCGTCAAGCTCCAGATGGGCAGTCTCCAACGACCTCTTCAACCCGGGACGGTGCTCCGTTTCGGGAGTCTCGAGTTCATGTCTTTCGACGGCAGCTACGACATGATACTCCTTCCACCGCCGCGCGACAGCGACAATGGTGGCGGACAGCCCGCCCGCCGGCGGCGGAATCGACAACGCCTTTCCCGCGTGGGGGAAGGACAACTTTCGAGTTCGCTCCGTCCTCTCCCTCGCCATCGGAGGAGGAGCCGGGACAACCAAGGCCGAGCGGGAGGCTGCGCTCAGTCGACTGTCGAGCAAATCGACATCCCCAGCGCCCCAACGGAGGACGTGTCGGGCATCACCCCCGCGTTTGAGGCGAAGGCGAGCGCCGTCCCCCCGCGTCACGCCGATCCCGAGCAAGTGGACGACGCCAGCACGCTCACGGAGGGCCTGCAGGACGTCGCCCTCGCACCCAGGACGACAGCACGATCAGCCCCCGATGCGACTTCGTCGATCCTCGTCGACCAAAAGGTACGGGCTGATTCCCATCCTTCGTCATTTCGACTCGGCCTCAACCCGCCTGGCGACCTCGCTTTGGCGGGCGCTCACGTTGAGGCGAGTGCAACCTCTCTGGGGTTTCGTGTGCGGTCGCCTTGGGACCGATTGACGGGTGTCTCGACCTACGGACCCTCTGGGTCCGAGGAAGATGACGACCCCGGCATCTGCTAGGATTTCTCCGGATTTGGCAACCCCAGTGCCATGCGGGACTTCATGACCGCATGTGACTACTGCCTCTCCGATTGTTCCGACGGCAGCCTCAGCCTTGGCGACAAGGACTGCGGCCCGAACCGCGAATGTTTCCACGTCGAGCTAGGGGATCCCTCCGGAGGCGGCTGTCTCGGCATGCCGGAGGATGGTGATCCCCCTAGGCCAGCGCCTCGCGCCGACATCCCGCGGGAGCTAGCTGTGGTCCCCGTTCCGGCGGGGGGTCACGACCCACAGCTCGAGCAAGTCCGCGGGGCGCGGGCCGGGCTCGATGAGGGAGCAGGAGTGCTCGAGGCAATCCGCCAGAACATCGGGCAGGTATGGGCGAGCCAGCCCCCGGCTGGAGGAATACGTCACCTGCCCCAAGGTCTCCAGCACCGCATCGCCAACGATGCCAGGGACAGACCGCCACCCGCATCCGGCGGAACCGGTCAGGACCTGGCCGCCGCAGCGATGCTCCTCCGCGCGATGCCGGAGTCATCAACCACCGAGGGTCGGCGAATCCAGGGAGAACTCAAGCATCTCCTGGAAGGCGCTGCGGCCCGGCGGGCCGAGAGCTCTGCCTCCCGAAGGCAGGAGTACCCCTCGGAACCTCGTGCCGCGACTTCTCGACTCACACGGGAAGCCTCGGTCTACACCGGGCGCACGCGCAACACCGCGCCTGCGGCCCCGGGCCACCTCGGCGACGAGCGCCCTCATCGCGACCGTCGGGCCCGCCTCGACGAAAGGGTGCGCCGAGGTTATCACCCCAGGCGTGGGGGGCGCTACGACAGCGGGGAGGATCGGAGTCCCTCGCCCGAACCACCCGGTCCGCAGGTCTTCAGCCGAGCCATTCGGCGGGCGCCGTTTCCGCCCCGATTCCGACCCCCGACTACTATCACAAAGTACTCGGGGGAAACGAGACCGGAATTGTGGCTCGCGGACTACCGCCTGGCCTGTCAACTGGGTGGGACGGACGACGACAACCTCATCATCCGCAACCTCCCCCTGTTCCTCTCCGACACCGCTCGCGCTTGGTTGGAGCACCTGCCTCCGGGGCAGATTTCCAACTGGGAAGATCTGGTCCAGGCTTTCGCTGACAACTTCCAGGGCACGTACGTGCGCCCCGGGAATTCCTGGGACCTCCGAAGCTGTCGGCAACAGCTGGGAGAGTCCCTTCGGGACTACATCCGGCGATTCTCGAAGCAGCGCACCGAGCTGCCCAACATCACCGACTCTGATGTCATCGGTGCGTTCCTTGCCAGCACCACCTGCCGTGACCTGGTGAGCAAGTTGGGTCGCAAGACCCCCACCAGGGCGAGCGAGCTGATGGACATCGCCACCAAGTTCGCCTCTGGTCAGGAGGCGATCGAGGCCATCTTCCGAAAGGACAAGCAGCCCCAGGGCCGCCCGTCGGAGGATGCTCCCGAGGCGTCTACTCCGCTCGGCGCCAAGAAGAAAGGCAGGAGGAAGTCGCAAGCGAAACGCGACGCCGCCAGCACGGACCTTGTCGCCGCTGCCGAGTACAAGAACCCTCGGAAGCCCCCCGGAGGCGCCAACCTCTTCGACAAGGCACTAAAGGAGACGTGCCCCTACCATCAGGGGCCCGTCAAGCACACCCTCGAGGAGTGCGTCATGCTTCGGCGCCACTTCCACCGGGCCGGGCCACCCGCAGAGGGTGACAAGGCCCGCGACGACGGCAAGAAGGAAGATCACCAAGCAGGAGAGTTCTCTGAGGTCCGCGACTGCTTCATGATCTACGGAGGGCATGCGGCAAACGCCTCGGCTCGGCATCGTAAGCAGGAGCGTCGGGAGGTCTGCTCGGTGAAGGTGGCGGCGCCAGTCTACCTAGACTGGTCCGACAAGCCCATCACCTTCGACCAGGATGACCACCCCGACCACGTGCCGAGCCCAGGAAAGTACCCGCTCGTCGTCGATCCCGTCATTGGCGACGTCAGGCTCACCAAGGTCTTGATGGATGGGGGCAGCTGCCTCAACATCATCTACGCTGAGACCCTCAGGCTCCTGCGCGTCGATCTGTCATCCGTCCGAGCAGGCGCTGCGCCCTTCCACGGGATCATTCCCGGGAAGCGCGTCCAGCCCCTCGGACAGCTCGACCTTCCTGTCTGCTTCGGAACACCCTCCAACTTCCGAAGGGAGACTTTGACGTTCGAGGTGGTCGGGTTCCGAGGAACCTACCACGCAGTGTTGGGAAGGCCATGCTACGCGAAGTTCATGGCCATCCCCAACTACACCTACCTGAAGCTCAAGATGCCGGGCCCCAACGGGGTCATCACCGTCGGCCCCACGTACAAACACGCATTCGAATGCGATGTGGAGTGCGTGGAGTACGCCGAGGCCCTCGCCGAGTCCGAGGCCCTCATTGCCGACCTGGAAAGCCTCTCCCGAGAGGTGCCGGACGTGAAGCGACATGCCGGCAACTTCGAGCCAGCGGAGACGGTTAAGGCCGTCCCTCTCGACCCCAGTGGCGACACCTCCAAGCAGATTCGGATCGGATCCGGGCTCGACCCCAAATAGGAAGCAGTGCTCGTCGACTTTCTCCGCGCAAACGCCGACGTCTTTGCGTGGAGTCCCTCGGACATGCCCGGCATACCGAGGGATGTCGCCGAGCACTCGCTGGATATTCGGGCCGGAGCCCGACCGGTCAGACAGCCTCTGCGCCGATTCGACGAGGAAGGGCGCAGGGTGATAGGCGAGGAGATCCACAAGCTGATGGCAGCAGGGTTCATCAAAGAGGTATTCCATCCTGAGTGGCTTGCCAACCCTGTGCTTGTGAGGAAGAAAGGGGGAAATGGCGGATGTGTGTAGACTACACTGGTCTCAACAAAGCATGTCCGAAAGTCCCCTACCCTCTACCTCGCATCGACCAAATTGTGGACTCCACTGCAGGGTGCGAAACCCTGTCTTTCCTCGATGCCTACTCAGGGTATCATCAAATCAAGATGAAAGAGTCCGACCAGCTCGCGACTTCTTTCATCACGCCCTTCGGCATGTACTGTTATGTCACCATGCCGTTCGGTTTGAGGAATGCGGGTGCAACGTACCAGCGATGCATGAACCATGTGTTCGGCGAACACATCGGTCGCACGGTCGAGGCCTACGTCGATGACATCGTAGTCAAGACGAGGAAAGCCTCCGACCTTCTCTCCGACCTTGAACTGACATTCCGATGTCTCAAGGCGAAGGGCGTCAAGCTCAATCCCGAGAAGTGCGTCTTCGGGGTGCCCCGAGGCATGCTCTTGGGATTCATCGTCTCCGAGCGGGGCATCGAAGCCAACCCGGAGAAGATCGCAGCCATCACGAACATGGGGCCCATCAAGGACTTAAAAGGCGTACAGAGGGTCATGGGATGCCTCGCGGCCTTGAGCCGTTTCATCTCGCGCCTCGGCGAAAGAGGCCTGCCCCTGTACCGTCTCTTAAGGAAGGCCGAGTGCTTCACTTGGACTCCCGAGGCCGAGGAAGCCCTCGGGAACCTGAAGGCGCTCCTCACCCAGGCGCCCGTCTTGGTACCCCCAGCTGATGGAGAAGCCCTCTTAGTCTACGTCGCCGCTACCACTCAGGTGGTCAGCGCCGCGATCGTGGTCCAAAGGCAGGAAGAGGGGCATGCTTTGCCCGTTCAGAGGCCAGTTTACTTCGTTAGCGAAGTGCTGTCCGAGACTAAGATCCGCTACCCACAAGTCCAGAAGCTGCTGTATGCAGTGATCCTGATGAGGCGAAAACTGCGACATTACTTCGAGTCTCATCCGGTGACTGTGGTGTCATCCTTCCCCCTGGGGGAGATCATCCAGTGCCGGGAAGCCTCGGGTCGGATCACGAAGTGGGCGGTGGAAATCATGGGCGAGGCAATCTCGTTCGCCCCTCGGAAGGCCATCAAGTCCCAGGTACTGGCGGACTTCGTAGCCGAATGGGTCGACACCCAGTTGCCGACGGCTCCGATCCAACCGGAGCTTTGGACCATGTTTTTCGACGGGTCGCTGATGAAGACGGGAGCCGGCGCGGGCCTGCTCTTTGTCTCGCCCCTCGGGAAACACCTGCGCTACGTGCTCCGCCTCCATTTCCCGGCGTCCAACAATGTGGCTGAGTACGAGGCTCTGATCAACGGACTGCGAATCGCCATCGAGCTAGGGGTCCGACGCCTCGATGCACGCGGCGACTCGCAGCTCGTCATCGACCAAGTCATGAAGAACTCCCACTGCCGCGACCCGAAGATGGAGGCCTACTGTGACGAGGTTCGACGCCTGGAAGACAAGTTCTATGGGCTCGAGCTTAACCACATCGCCCGGCGCTACAACGAAACTGCGGACGAGCTGGCGAAGATAGTCTCGGGGCGAACGACGGTTCCCCCGGACGTCTTCTCCCGGGATCTGCACCAACCCTCCGTCAAGATAGGCGACACGCCCGAGCCCGAAGTGCCCTCGGCCCCGTCCGAGGCGACCTCGGCCCAGCCCGAGCCATCCTCGGCTCAACTCGAGGAGCCCTCGACCCCCGAGGGCGAAGCACTGCACATCGAGGAGGAGCAGAGCGGGGTCGTGCCAGATCAGGATTGGCAGACCCCGTACCTGCAATATCTCCGCCAAGGAGAACTGCCCCTCGACCGAGGCGAGGCGAGGCGGGTAGCGCGACGCGCCAAGTCGTTCGTATTGCTGGGCGATGAGAAGGAGCTCTACCACCGTAGCCCCTCGGGCATCCTCCAGCGATGCATCTCCATCGCCGAGGGTCAGGAACTCCTGCAGGAAATACACTCGGGGGCTTGCGGCCATCATGCAGCACCTCGAACCCTCATTGGGAACGCTTTCCGCCAAGGCTTCTACTGGCCGACGGCGGTGGCTGACGCCACTAGAATTGTCCGCGCCTGCGAAGGGTGCCAATTCTATGCAAAGCAGACCCGCCTGCCCGCTCAGGCTCTGCGGACGATACCCATCACCTGGCCCTTCGCTGTGTGGGGTCTGGACCTCGTCGGCCCTCTGCAGAAGGCGCCTGGGGGCTACACGCACCTGCTGGTCGCCATCGACAAATTCTCCAAGTGGATCGAGGTCCGACCCCTGAACAGCATCAGATCCGAGCAGGCGGTGGCGTTCTTCACCAACATCATCCATCGCTTCGGGGTCCCGAACTCCATCATCACCGACAACGGCACCCATTTTACCGGCAAAAAATTCTTGGATTTTTGCGAGGATCACAACATCCGGGTAGACTGGGCCGCCGTAGCTCACCCCATGTCGAATGGGCAGGTGGAACGTGCCAACGACATGATTCTACAAGGGCTCAAGCCTCGGATTTACAATGATCTCAACAAGTTCGGCAAGCGATGGATGAAGGAACTCCCCTCGGTGGTCTGGAGCCTGAGGACGACGCCAAGCCGAGCCACGGGTTTCACACCGTTCTTCCTGGTCTACGGGGCCGAGGCCGTCCTGCCCACTGACCTGGAATACGGCTCCCCGAGGACGAGGGCCTACAACGAAGAAAGCAACCAAGCTAGCCGAGAAGACTCGCTGGACCAGCTGGATGAGGCTCGGGACAGGGCCTTACTACACTCGGCGCGGTATCAGCAGTCCCTGCGACGCTACCACGCCCGAGGGGTCCGACCCCGAGACCTCCAGGTGGGCGATCTGGTGCTTCGGCTGCGGCAAGACACCCGAGGGAGGCACAAGCTCACGCCCCCCTGGGAGGGGCCGTTCGTCATCGCCAAAGTTCTGAAGCCCGGAACGTACAAGCTGGCCAACAGTCAAGGCGAGGTCTACGGCAACGCTTGGAACATCCAACAGCTACGTCGCTTCTACCCTTGAGATGTTTCCAAATTGTTTATATACCTCGCACCCACGCAAAGTTTAGTCAACAAGGAAGGGTCGGCCTCGCCTCGGCAAAGCCCGACCCTCCCTCGGGGGCTAAAAGGGGGGAAACCCCCTCTGCGTCAAAATTTTCCTCGAACAAAAAATCTCTTTTATCAGAATATCTTTCGTGCTTTTTGACTACTTCGAAAAGTGGGTCATGGAAACGACAGAGTACACGTAAGCAGCCAAGGCTGACCGAGCCGAGGGACTCCTACGCCTCCGGGATACGGATACCTCACTCATCACCTTCTGCGATAAGTAACTCGCGCTCGGATAAAGTGACTCCACGGATCGAACAAGTCTCTACGTTCGGAAGCTCTTCTGTCGAAGCGATTCTTCGAGTTTTCTCGACTAAGTCGGTGATAGGGCCTCATGGATGAGTAAAAGTGCGCGTAAGCGGCAAGGCCGACCGAGCCGAGGGACTCCCACGCCTCCGGGATACGGATACCTCACTCCTCACCTTCTGCGAGAAGCAACTTTCGCTCGCACAAATATCCCTGTTACCGACAAAAAGTCCAGATGCTTGGAACAAGAGGAAAGGGGACGCAGCTTTACAGCACAGCAAGGATGTGTGTTCTGGCCTCGACGGCCGCACAAAGCGCACGCTACAAGACAAGCTGATCCTGCAGGCTCAGGTCTTGGCGCTGGAAGGGGGCGGCGACACCCTCGGCATCGACAGCAACTTCGGCAGGGCCCGAACTAGCCTCGGACGGCGACGCGATCCGAGGCCCTCCGCTCCAAAGGACGGCGTCATCACCACGCCCGGGCGATCGTTGTCAGGGACTTCTCCGGGAATCCGGCCCGAGCAGGCGGCTCGGCCAGCCACCTCCGGGGCCTCGGCCAACCACCTTCCGAGGGCACGAGCCCGGTCCGAAGCCTCGGCTGACCGACTCCGGCGTCGATCCTGCCAACGGACAACTCGGCTAGGCTCCGGCCAACCAGGTTTCATTTCCGAGCCAACTCCGCCTCTGCTCATGCTGATATCGCTACCCCCGGCCTCGGCTCATCGAAGAGCGGCCGAGGGGTCTCTTTAACTGAGCTAGAGGAGCCTCGGACAACAGGGCCGACCGAGCCGAGGAACTCCTACGCCTCCGGGATACGGATACCTCACTCGTCACCTTGACACGGGGCGACTCATGCTTAGTGAAGCGGTTCAAACAATCAGCAGACGAGTCTTAGCGCTCAGAAATAAGGAAAAAACACGGCTCTGTGCCGTAATTACATACATGTTCAGGCCCCGAAAGCCGAAATGAACAAAAAACCCGGCACTCGAAGTGCCATTACAAACGGAACTCCGGTTCCCCCCCCCCCCCCCCCCGCAGGTACGAACAACCCCACTCGATAGGGGCGGGCCTGCGGGGCGGCGGAAAAACTCTCACCCCCCGGGGACGAGAGCCAGCCATTCAGGCCAGGAGACGGAGACCCAGGGCTACTGACGGAGTTGGCAATCTCATCGGTAGAGAAGCCACTTCCGTCCGCCGACGCCTCGGGACCCGCCACTTCCGACATGGCTGGAGGAAGTCTCCGTGAAGCTGGAGGATGCCGTTCTCCCCCAGACACACGGGGAAGAAGAGGGCAACCGACCCACACGGAGACAGCCCCCTGACTCGCCTCGTCCTCCCTCTCGGCCTGGTGATGAAAATCCTTGAGGCTGAGGGAGGGGCAGAGGCCGCAGCCCGGCTCGCTTTCCCCCACCATCAAGCCGGAGGTCGCCCTCTTGGGTGACCCCCGGTGGAGGGGTGCAGCCGGGCTGCATGATGAAAATCCTTGAAGCCGAACGATGGCCGAAAGGTACCCGCTCCCACGGAGTGGTATCCCCCGACGACGAGGCACGGAGACGGCGGTTTCCCCCATCCGGGGGCTTGAAAGGTAGAAAGACACAATGCATAAGGGAGGAAGAAGACATGGTCGCCCTACGAAAGGGGTCGCCCTCCTTTTAAAGGCAACTCTCCGTGCTCGCGCCCCCAACCGTCACGGGCTGAGTCTTCTCCAACACACCTCCAAAGCCCTCCCCTGCGGCGCGGGGGCTAGGACCCACCTGTCATGCGGACCGGCTCCGAGCAAAAGAAGCCGAACTGCCGCGCGCGGCGTGCGCGCAACCACCCAGCGGTTACAAATGACCCTCCACTTTTGCCCAGACCAACGGGCGAAGGGGGCGGGCAGCCATGCGGGCGGCATGCAACCGCGCCAAGTGGACGCGCCTCTCCGACTCCTGACAGGCCAGCATGAAAGCTCAAGCCCACGCGTCGCGCAACCGGCGCGCTGGATGCTGCACGTAAGCCACTATGCCACTTGCGCCACCACCGCACCTCCTCGGTTGCGGAACCAATACCGCGACCCAAGGCGGCCCAGCGCGCGGCCCAGCTGCGCCAGCCTGACGCGGCGGTCAAACACGGTCAAAAGTGGGCCGGCAGTAATGACAGTGGCAGGCGCGCAAGAGCAGCGATCACGCCATCAGCCAGGCTCACGTCCCATCCGGAGGCCGCAAGAGAACCCCCTCTCTCTCACGGTGTGAAGACGACACGCCCGTGACCCGTTCCTCGAACGGCTCGCGCACGCGCAGCGGCAGCCTCGCCAACTACTCGCCCCGGCGCATTAACTCCGCGGCTCGACGGACTGGCAGGAGCAGCTGGCGACGTTTCGCCTTCGCCAAAGCAACCACACCGAAAAAGGTACGCCACGACGTTCAATTTCGAATCCTTTTTCCCTTTTCCTTCTTTCTCTATCTCTTGCGACAGGGACCGGGAAAGGGGATACCCCCAAAGGGATCCTTCCCCGTGAAGGAACTAGGCTCCGAGCCTCCTTACTAATCAGGGGTTCGAAGGCTGGCCCCCCGAAGGGTTCAACAGCCGCCTCAGATCGCGTGGGCCCGACACCCACTACTGGTCAGGGGTTCGAAGGTCGGCCTCCCGAAAGGTTCCACGACCGCCTCAGGCTACTCGGGCTCCGCGCCCATTACTGATCAGGGGTTCGAAGGCTGGCCCCCCGAAGGGTTCACAGTTGCCTCAGACACCGAGCGAGGGATGACCAGGGGTACGTTCGATACATAACCAAGGCTCGGGCTGCGCTCCCGAGGTACCCTAGGACATTTCCGAGACCAGCGGGAACGACTCTGTAACGGAATCCCATCGGAGGGAGGCAACGAGCCCTCGGACCCCGTCGCCAGGGGACCGGGTCCGGCAGATCACCCGCAGGTACTTTTGGGTGTGCCTCCGGGCCCCTAGCCGACCCCCAACGAACGGGGCACGGACGTCCACTCGGATTACCCGATTGCAGCTCACCGGAGACACCATGTTCGGTGCCCATCGAGGGTAACATGGCGCTCTCCCCCCCTCCTCCTTGCGGAAAGGCGACGTAGGGGCGTATGTAAAAAAGCCGAGTCTGTCCCTGATCGTCCTCTCGCTCTGTGCGGAGGCTCGGGGGCTGCTCTCGCAAACCCGGCTCCGGCCAGACCGTTGACAGCGTCAACATACCAGCCCGAGAACTTGGGCCCCGACAGTGCACCTGGGCTACGGCCTGTTCGCATGAGGGAACCGCCAGACCAGCCGAAGCATTACGCAAGGCATTAAGACCTCGAAGGAGTGAAACCACTCCTCCGAGGCCTCGGGGGCTACACCCGGCGGGTGCGCTCGCGCGCACCCACCGGAACAAAGTGCAACCGAGAAAGGCTGGTCCCCTTGCAAAAAAGTGCGACGAAAGCCTCCAAGCGAGTGTTAACACTCCCTTCGAGGCTCGGGGGCTACTGTCGGGGACCATAATTAGGGGTACCCTCAAGACGCCTAATTCTCAGCTGGTAACCCCCATCAGCATAAAGCTGCAGAGGCCTGATGGGTTTGATTAAGTCAGGGATCAGTCCATACGAGCGACTTGATCACGCCACGCCCGAGCCTAGCCTCAGGCGAGGGCAGCCGACCCTGAGATGGTTCCGTCTCGCCCGAGGTCTCCTCTTTCACGGCAGACGCATCTCCGGCTCGCCCGAGGCCTTGCCTTCTGATAGTCGCCTAGAGGGGGGGTGAATAGGGCGAAACTGAAATTTACAAAAATAATCACAACTACAAGCCGGGTTAGCGTTAGAAATATAAACGAGTCCGCGAGAGAGGGCGCAAAACAAATCGCAAGCAAATGAAGAGTGTGACACGCGGATTTGTTTTTCCGAGGTTCGGTTCTTGCAAACCTACTCCCCGTTGAGGAGGCCACAAAGGCCGGGTCTCTTTCAACCCTTCCCTCTCTCAAACGATCCCACGGATCGAGTGAGCTTTCTCTTCTTCTCAATCAACCGGGAACAAAACTTCCCTGCAAGGGCCACCACACAATTGGTGCCTCTTGCCTTGGTTACAATTGAGTGATGATCACAAGAACAAGTGAGAAAGAAAAGAATGCGATCCAAGCGCAAGAGCTCGAAAGAACACAAGCAAATCACTCTCTCTAATCACTATGGTGTTGTGTGGAATTTGGAGAGGACTTGATCTATTTGGTGTGTCTAGAATTGAAAGCTAGAGCTCTTGTAGTAGTTGAGAAGTGGAAAACTTGGATGGCAATGAATGTGGGGTGGTTGGGGTATTTATAGCCCCAACCACCAAAAGTGACCGTTGCTGGAACCTGTCTGTTCGATGGCGCACCGGACAGTCCGGTGCACACCGGACAGTCCGGTGCCCCTGCCACGTCACCATTGCCGTTGGATTCTGACCGTTGGAGCTTCTGACTTCTGGGCCCGCCTGGGTGTCCGGTGCACACCGGACATGTACTGTTTGATGTCCGGTGCATCGGTATGGGCGTGCCTGCCGTCTGCGCGCGCATTAAATGCACCGCAGGGAGCCGTTGGCGCCGCAGAGAGCCGTTGCTCCGCTGGCACACCGGACAGTCCGGTGCACACCGGACAGTCCGGTGAATTTTAGCGGAGCGGCTCCCGCGCGAACCCGAGGCTGGCGAGTTCCTGGAGACCGCGCTTCCTTTGAGCACCGGACATGTCCGGTGCACACCGGACAGTCCGGTGAATTATAGCGCGCCGGCTTCCGAGAATTCCCGAGAGCGAAGAATTGGAGTTGGATTCCTCTGGCCGCACCGGACACTGTCCGGTGCACACCGGACAGTCCGGTGCCTCTAGCCAGAGGTGCCCTCGATTGCCTCGTTGCTCCTTTGTTGAATCCAACACTTGGTCTTTTTATTGGCTAAATGTGAACCTTTTGCACCTTTGTAGCTTATGCACTAGAGTAAACTAGTTAGTCCAATGTTTGTGTTGGACAATTTCAATCACCAAAATTATTTAGGAACTAGGTGTAAGCCTAATTCCCTTTCAATCTCCCCCTTTTTGGTGATTGATGCCAACACAAACCAAAGCAAATATAGAAGTGCATAATTGAACTAGTTCACATAATGTAAGTGCAAAGGTTGCTTGGAATTGAGCCAATATAAATATTTATATGATGCGCATGGATTGTTTCTTTGTTTTTGACATATTGGACCACATTTGCACCATAAGTTTTGTTTTTGTAAACTCATTTGTAAAATCTTTTCAAAGTCATTTTGCAAGATAGTCAAAGGTAAATGAATAAGATTTTGCAAAGCATTTTCAAGATTTGAAATTTTCTTCCTTTGTTCAAATGCTTTTCCTTTGACTAAACAAAACTCCCCCTCAAATAGGGTCTCCTCTTAGTGTTCAAGAGGGTTTTCCATCAATTTTGAAAATACTACTTGCTCCCCCTTTAGAACACAAAGAGATACCAATTTTGAAATTTACCATTGAAAATCATCAAATTTAAAAAAAAATTAGGTGGTGGTGCGGTCCTTTTGCTTTGGGCTCATATTTTCTCCCCTTTTGGCATGAATAGCCAAAACGGAATCATTAGAGCCCAATGAAGTACTTTCTCCCCCTTTGGTCATGAAATGAATGAGTGAAGATTATACCAAAGTTGGAGAGATGATGCGGAGCGACGGCGAAGGATGAGTAGTAGAGTGGAGTGGAAGCCTTTGTCTTCGCCGAAGACTCCAATTCCCTTTCAATATACCTATGACTTGGTTGGAAATACACTTGAAAACACATTAGTCATAGCATATATAAAAGAGACATGATCAAAGGTATATTCATGTGCTATGTGTGCAAGTTTAGCAAAAGAAATTCCTAGAATCAAGAATATTGAGCTCATGCCTAAGTCGGGTAAAAGATTGTTCATCAAGTGGCTTGGTAAAGATATCGGCTAATTGATCTTTAGTGTTAATGTAAGAAATCTCGATATCCCCCTTTTGTTGGTGATCCCGAAGAAAATGATACCGAATGGCTATGTGTTTAGTGCGACTATGCTCGACGGGATTGTCGGCCATTTTGATTGCACTCTCATTGTCACATAGCAAAGGGACTTTAGTTAATTTGTAACCGTAGTCCCGCAGGGTTTGCCTCATCCAAAGCAATTGCGCGCAACAATGGCCTGCGGCAATATACTCGGCTTCGGCGGTAGAAAGAGCGACCGAATTTTGCTTCTTTGAAGCCCAAGACACCAAGGATCTTCCCAAGAACTGGCAAGTCCCCGATGTGCTCTTCCTGTTAATCCTACACCCTGCCCAATCGGCATCCGAATACCCAATCAAATCAAAAGTGGATCCCCGAGGGTACCAAAGCCCAAACTTAGGAGTAAAAGCCAAATATCTCAAGATTCGTTTTATGGCCGTAAGGTGTGATTCCTTAGGGTCGGCTTGGAATCTTGCACACATGCAAACGGAAAGCATAATGTCCGGTCGAGATGCACATAAATAAAGTAATGAACCAATCATCGACCGGTATACCTTTTGATCCACGGACTTACCTCCCGTGTCGAGGTCGAGATGCCCATTTGTTCCCATGGGTGTCTTGATGGGCTTGGCGTCCTTCATTCCAAACTTGCTTAGGATATCTTGAGTATACTTCGTTTGGCTAATGAAGGTGCCCTCATGGAGTTGCTTGACTTGGAATCCTAGAAAATACTTCAACTCCCCCATCATCGACATCTCGAATTTTTGTGTCATGATCCTACTAAATTCTTCGCATGTAGATTTGTTAGTAGACCCAAATATGATATCATCAACATAAATTTGGCATACAAACAAATCATTATTAAGAGTCTTAGTGAATAAAGTAGGATCGGCTTTGCCGACTTTGAAGCCATTTGCAATAAGGAAATCTCTAAGGCATTCATACCATGCTCTTGGGGCTTGCTTAAGCCCATAAAGCGCCTTAGAGAGCCTATAAACATGGTTAGGATACTCACTGTCTTCAAAGCCGGGAGGTTGCTCAACATAGACCTCCTCCTTGATTGGTCCATTGAGGAAGGCACTCTTCACGTCCATTTGATAAAGCTTGAAGCCATGGTAAGTAGCATAGGCCAATAATATACGAATTGACTCAAGCCTAGCTACGGGTGCATAGGTTTCACCAAAATCCAAACCTTCGACTTGTGAATACCCCTTGGCCACGAGTCGAGCTTTGTTCCTAGTCACCACACCGTGCTCGTCTTGCTTGTTGCGGAAGACCCACTTGGTTCCTACAACATTTTGATTAGGACGTGGAACTAAGTGCCATACCTCATTCCTTGTGAAATTGTTGAGCTCCTCTTGCATCGCCATCACCCAATCCGAATCTTGAAGTGCTTCCTCTACCCTGTGTGGCTCAATAGAGGAAACAAACGAGTAATGTTCACAAAAATGAGCAACACGAGATCGAGTAGTTACCCCCTTATGAATATCGCCGAGGATGGTGTCAACGGGGTGATCTCGTTGTATTGCTTGGTGGACTCTTGGGTGTGGCGGCCTTGGTTGTTCATCCTCCTTGTCTTCATCATTTGAATCTCCCCCTTGATCGTTGCCGTCATTTTGAGGTAGCTCATCTTCTTGATCTTCTTGTTCAACATCTTGAGCCTCATCCTCAATTTGAGTTGGTGGAGATGCTTGCGTTGAGGAGGATGGTTGATCTTGTGCATGTGAAGGCTCTTCGGATTCCTTAGGACACACATCCCCAATGGACATGTTCCTTAGTGCTGTGCATGGAGCCTGTTCTTCACCTATATCATCAAGATCAACTTGCTCTACTTGAGAGCCGTTAGTCTCATCAAACACAACGTCACAAGAAACTTCAACAAGTCCTGAGGACTTGTTAAAGACTCTATATGCCCTTGTGTTTGAGTCATATCCTAGTAAAAAGCCTTCTACAGTTTTAGGAGCAAATTTAGATTTTCTACCTCTTTTAACAAGTATAAAACATTTGCTACCAAAAACTCTAAAATATGAAATATTGGGCCTTTTACCGGTTAGGAGTTCATAAGATGTCTTCTTGAGGATTCGATGAAGATATAACCGGTTGATGGCGTAGCAGGCGGTGTTGACCGCTTCGGCCCAAAACCGATCCGGTGTCTTGTACTCATCAAGCATGGTTCTTGCCATGTCCAATAGAGTTCGATTCTTCCTCTCCACTACACCATTTTGTTGTGGAGTGTAGGGAGAAGAGAACTCATGCTTGATGCCCTCCTCATCAAGAAAGCCTTCAATTTGAGAGTTCTTGAACTCCGTCCCATTGTCGCTTCTAATTTTCTAAGTCATGCTCTCTAATTTTAGCATTAAGTTGTGCTATGTGATCATTTTGTTTTTTAATTAAGGCTAGGTGATCATGGATAGCATCAACATTAATATCTCTACATCTAGTACAAATGGAAATATGCTCAACATTAGATGTAGAGGGTTTGCAAGATTTTAGTTCAACAACCTTAGCATGCAACATATCATTTTTAGCTCTAAGGTCGGAAATGGTAGCATTGCAAACATCAAAATCCTTAGTCTTAGCAATTAATTTCTCATTCTCATTTCTAAGACTAGCAAGAGAAATGTTCAATTCTTCAATCCTAGCAAGCAAATTATCATTATCATTTCTAGAATTTGGAATTGAAACATTGCAAATATGAGAATCAACCTTAGCTAACAAATTAGCATTTTCATTTCTAAGGTTGTCTAAAGTCTCATGGCAAGTGCTTACCTCACTAGACAATTTTTCACATTTTTCTCTTTCTAGAGCATAAGCATTTTTAACCTTAACATGTTTCTTATTTTCCTTGATTAGGAAGTCCTCTTGAGAGTCCAGGAGATCATCCTTTTCATGGATGGCACTAATTAGCTCATTTAATTTTTCCTTTTGATCCATGTTGAGGTTAGCAAAAAGAATACGCAAGTTGTCCTCCTCATTTTTATCATTATCCTCATCACTAGATGTTTCGTATTTAGTGGAGGACCTTGATTTTACCTTCTTTTTGCCGTCCTTGGCCATGAGACACTTGTGGCCGACGTTGGGGAAGAGGAGGCCCTTGATGACGGCGATGTTGGCGGCGTCCTCGTCGTCGGAGGAGTCGCTTGAGCTTTCGTCGGAGTCCCACTCCCGACAGACATGGGCATCGCCGCCCTTCTTCTTGTAGTATCTCTTCTTCTCCTTCCTCTTGCCCTTCTTGTCGTCGCCCCTGTCACTATCACTAGACATAGGACAGTTTGCAATAAAATGACCGGGCTTACCACACTTGTAGCAAACCTTCTTGGAACGGGATTTGTAATCCTTCCCCTTCCGTTGCTTGAGGATTTGCCGAAAGCTTTTGATGATTAAGGCCATCTCCTCGTTGTCGAGCTTGGAGGCGTCAATTGGTTGTCTACTTGGTGTAGACTCCTCCTTCTTCTCCTCTGTTGCCTTGAAGGCCACCGGTTGCGCCTCGGATGTGGAGGGCTCGTCAAGCTCATTGATTTTCTTTGACCCCTTAATCATGCATTCAAAGCTTACAAAATTCCCGATAACTTCCTCGGGGGTCATTAGAGGATATCTAGGATTACCACGAATTAATTGTACTTGAGTAGGGTTAAGGAAAATAAGTGCTCTTAAAATAACCTTAACCACTTCGTGGTCATCCCATTTTGCGCTCCCGAGGTTGCGCACTTGGTTCACCAAGGTCTTGAGCCGGTTGTACATGTCTTGTGGCTCCTCCCCTTGGCGAAGACGGAAGCGACCGAGCTCCCCCTCGATCGTCTCCCGCTTGGTGATCTTGGTGAGTTCATCACCCTCGTGCGCCGTCTTGAGTAGGTCCCAAATCTCTTTTGCATTTTTCAACCCTTGTACTTTGTTGTATTCCTCCTTGCTTAGAGAGGCAAGGAGGATGGTTGTGGCTTGGGAGTTGAAGTGCTCGATTTGGGCTACTTCGTCCGTGTCATAGTCCTCATCCCCTACGGATGGTACCTGTACACCATACTCAACAACATCCCATAATCTTTTGTGGAGAGAGGTTAGATGAAATCGCATCAAATTACTCCACATAGCATAATCTTCACCATTAAAAGTTGGTGGTTTGCCTAATGGGACGGAAAGTAAAGGTGTATGTCTAGGAATGCGAGGGTAGCGTAGGGGAATCTTACTATACTTCTTACGCTCTTGGCGTTTAGAAGTGACGGATGCCGCGTCGGAGCCGGAGGTAGATGTCGATGAAGTGTCGGTCTCGTAGTAGACCACCTTCCTCATCCTCTTGTGCTTGTCCCCACTCCGATGCGGCTTATGAGAAGAGGATTTTTCCTTCTTCTCCTTGTGGTGAGAAGAGGAAGATCTTTTCTCCTTCCGCTTGGAGGAGTTCTTCTTCTTCTCCCTTCTCTTGGTGCGGGACTCTCCCGATGAAGTGCTCCCTTGGCTTGTAGTGGGCTTGTCGCCGGTCTCCATCTCCCTCTTGGTGTGATCTCCCGACATCACTTCGAGCGGTTAAGCTCTAATGAAGCACCGGGCTCTGATACCAATTGATAGTCGCCTAGAGGGGGGGTGAATAGGGCGAAACTGAAATTTACAAAAATAATCACAACTACAAGCCGGGTTAGCGTTAGAAATATAAACGAGTCCGCGAGAGAGGGCGCAAAACAAATCGCAAGCAAATGAAGAGTGTGACACGCGGATTTGTTTTTCCGAGGTTCGGTTCTTGCAAACCTACTCCCCGTTGAGGAGGCCACAAAGGCCGGGTCTCTTTCAACCCTTCCCTCTCTCAAACGATCCCACGGATCGAGTGAGCTTTCTCTTATTCTCAATCAACCGGGAACAAAACTTCCCTGCAAGGGCCACCACACAATTGGTGCCTCTTGCCTTGGTTACAATTGAGTGATGATCACAAGAACAAGTGAGAAAGAAAAGAATGCGATCCAAGCGCAAGAGCTCGAAACAACATAAGCAAATCACTCTCTCTAATCACTATGGTGTTGTGTGGAATTTGGAGAGGACTTGATCTATTTGGTGTGTCTAGAATTGAAAGCTAGAGCTCTTGTAGTAGTTGAGAAGTGGAAAACTTGGATGGCAATGAATGTGGGGTGGTTGGGGTATTTATAGCCCCAACCACCAAAAGTGACCGTTGCTGGAACCTGTCTGTTCGATGGCGCACCGGACAGTCCGGTGCACACCGGACAGTCCGGTGCCCCTGCCACGTCACCATTGCCGTTGGATTCTGACCGTTGGAGCTTCTGACTTCTGGGCCCGCCTGGGTGTCCGGTGCACACCGGACATGTACTGTTTGATGTCCGGTGCATCGGTATGGGCGTGCCTGCCATCTGCGCGCGCATTAAATGCACCGCAGGGAGCCGTTGGCGCCGCAGAGAGCCGTTGCTCCGCTGGCACACCGGACAGTCCGGTGCACACCGGACAGTCCGGTGAATTTTAGCGGAGCGGCTCCCGCGCGAACCCGAGGCTGGCGAGTTCCTGGAGACCGCGCTTCCTTTGAGCACCGGACATGTCCGGTGCACACCGGACAGTCCGGTGAATTATAGCGCGCCGGCTTCCGAGAATTCCCGAGAGCGAAGAATTGGAGTTGGATTCCTCTGGCCGCACCGGACACTGTCCGGTGCACACCGGACAGTCCGGTGCCTCTAGCCAGAGGTGCCCTCGATTGCCTCGTTGCTCCTTTGTTGAATCCAACACTTGGTCTTTTTATTGGCTAAATGTGAACCTTTTGCACCTGTGTAGCTTATGCACTAGAGTAAACTAGTTAGTCCAATGTTTGTGTTGGACAATTTCAATCACCAAAATTATTTAGGAACTAGGTGTAAGCCTAATTCCCTTTCACCTTCGATAAGAAGTAACCCTGACTAAATCACCGCGCCAACCAACCAAATCACTGGGGCCTTTAACGCAAAAGGTAAGACTGACGGGTAGCCAGGCTTGGCCGAAAGCGCCAGAGGAAGCTCCGCCCGACCCAGGGCTCGGACTCGGGCTAAGGCCCCGGAAGACGGCGAACTCCGCTCCGCCCGACCCAGGGCTCGGACTCGGGCTAAGGCCCCGGAAGACGACGAACTCCGCTCCGCCCGACCCAGGGCTCGGACTCGGGCTAAGGCCCCGGAAGACGGTGAACTCCGCTCCGCCCGACCCAGGGCTCGGACTCGGGCTAAGGCCCCAGAAGACGACGAACTCCGCTTCACCCGACCCAGGGCTCGGACTCCGCCCTGGCCTCTGCCGAGCGACCTCCGCCTCGCCCGACCCGGGAGCTCAGGTTCGGCCTCGGCCATGCAGGATAGACTCGACCTCGGCCTCGGAGGAGCCACCACGTCGCCCGACCTAGGGCACAAGTCCGCCACGTCAACAGGAAGCGTCATCATCACCCTACCCCGAGCCGACTCGGGCCGCAGAGAACAGGGCCGACGTCCCATCTGGCCAGCTCCGCCAGATAGGCAATGATGGCGCCCCGCTAGACCCATGACGACGGCGGCTCTCAGCTCCCTTACGAAAGCAGGAGGACGTCAGCAAGGGCCCAGCCACTCCGACAGCTGTCCCTCCGTCCGGCTCCATCGCTTCTCCGACAGCCACGACGCCACACTAGCTGGGTGCCAAGATCTCTCCGGCTGCCACCTTGGCATGTACTTAGGGCACTAGCTCTCCCCCGCTAGACACGTAGCACCTTGCTACACCCCCATTTGTACACCTGGATCCTCTCCTTACGCCTATAAAAGGAAGGACCAGGGCCTTCTTAGAGAAGGTTGGCCTCGCGGGAACGAAGGGCAGGGGCAGGCGCTCTCTCGGGGCCGCTCGCTCCCCTCACCCGCGCGGACGCTTGTAACCCCCTACTGCAAGCGCACCCGACCTGGGCACGGGACGAACACGAAGGCCGCGGGATTTCTCCGACTCCCTCACGACCCGGCTCCGGCCGCCTCGCTCTCGCTCTCCCTCTCTCTCTCCCCCCTTCGCGCTCGCCCACGCGCTCGACCCATCTGGGCTGGGGCACGCGGCACACTCACTCGTCGGCTCGGGGACCCCCCGGTCTCGGAACGCCGACAATCATGTTAGGCCAATAGAAGCCAGACCTTCGCAACAACCACTTCATCTTTGGAGTCGATTGATGGGTACCACAAATCCCTTCATGTACTTTGGCCATGGCTAATATAGCATCACCTGGACCCAAGCATTTCAGCAGGACGTCGTTGACTGTTCGGCGGTAGAGTTCATCACTCATTAAAACATACTTGAAAGCTGTAAGTCGAACGTTCCTATCCGTCCTAACACTGGGATTTCGTAGATAATTAATTATGGGTGTCCTCGAATCACTTGCATCGGTTTCATTACCAGCCGAATCAATCAGGAGAACTTTTTTGGCAACCCCGGACGGTCCGGAGCCCTCACCCGGATGGTCCGTGACCTGGGGAATTAGCCCTATATCGGTTATTAGATTTTCGGTGTTGTGAAAATTCCCTCGCTTTATCCGATAACCAGGTGCATCTTGTGCTAAATTGTTGGCTCTGTGATTCTCAACTCTAGAGATGTGCCGAATACTGAATTCGACAAAAGAATGAATTATGCCCTAACATTTTTCAAGGTAACTGTTTAGAGTACCATCAAAACATTGATATTCTTCTAATACCTGTTGGACAACCAGCTGAGAATCACCAAATGCCTTGACATGTTTTACTCCCATAAAATTTAAAAGTTCCAAGCCGAACAAAAGGGCCTCATATTCGGCTTGATTGTTATTGCAATAAATTTTCAACCGGTTAGAGAAGTCGAAGGAGACATTACTTGGTGAAACAAGCACGATGTCAATTCCTTGTCCTTCATTGCAAACCGATCCATCAAAATATAAAGTCCAGGGAGTAACAGTGAGGTATGATATGTCTAGTTTATGAGTATTATCAATCCGATGTTCTACAATAAAATCTGCTACGATCTAGCCTTTCATAGATTTCAACGGTTCATAGGCCAAGTCATATTCTACGAGTGCATAAGCCCATTTACCAATCCTACCACTCATAATCGGGTTTTGCAACATGTATTTGATCACATTGGTTTGACCGACAACAGTGTAATGACTAGACAGTAAATAACACCTACACTTGGTGCATGCATAAAACAGGTATAAGCATAACTTCTTGATAAAAGTGTACCTCGTTTAAGCATCCACCAACCTTCGACTTAGGTAGGTTACCACATGCTCCTTTCATCTGGTCTCTTGCGTCAGAACAGCTCCAATAACCTTACCTTCAGCTGCAATGTATAATCTGAACGGTACTCCTACCTATGGCGCTTTTAACATAGGAACCGAAGAAAAATACTATCTGATGAGATCAAACGCTTCCCGTTGTTCTCCCCCCAGGTGAATTCGGCATCATTAAGCTGAATGATAGGAGTGAATGCATCAATTTTCCCGGCTAGGTTAGAAATAAACCTTCGTAAATAATTTATCTTGTTGAGGGATTTCTGCACTTCAAGCTTACAGGTCGAAGGTCCCACATTATGAATGGATTTAATTCAGTTAGAGTCTATCTCTATACCATGTTCATGAATGATGAATCCTAAGAACTTACCAGCCGACACTCTAAAAGCGCATTTACGTGGGTTCATTTTCTGACCATACCGACACATTTTATCAAAGGCTTTACGCAAATCAGCTATATGATAACTAAACTTAGCCGATTTCACTACAATATCATCAATGCAGACTTCCATAGTGTTTCCCAACAGCTCATAAAAGATCAAATTTGTAGCCCTCTGATAAGTAGCACTTGCATTTTTTAGACCAAATGTCATGACAACCCACTCAAATAAACTAATGAAGCCTGGACATATAAAGACCATTTTAGACGCATCTTCTTCGGCCATGAAAATCTGATTATATCCGGCATTACCGTCAAGAAAGCTAATAATTCTATTTCCTAACGCATTATTGATTAATGTGCCGGCTATGGGCATGGGATATTCATCTTTAGGAGTTGCTCTATTCAAATTATGAAAATCAATGCATACTCTGAGCTTACCTGATTCTTTTTTCCTTCACAGGCACAATATTGGAAACCAACTCTGCGTATCTGCAAGGTCTAATAAAATTAGCTTCTAGCAGCCGGTGAATTCGTCCTTTATTCGTGGGAGAAGGTCTGGACGAAATGTTCTAGCTTTCTACTTGAAATGTCTAAAACTAGACTTAATGGGCAGCTGATGCTCTACTATCTCATGGCTTAATCCTGGCATCTCAGTGTAGTTCCAAGCAAAGCAATCATAATATTCCTTCAATAGACCGATCATTTCATCTATAGGATCGGTCTCCAGGGTCCTGTTCACAAAAGTTGGCCTTGGAGTTTTACCATCCCCTATATCGATCTCCTCCAAAGGATCGGCCGATGTAAACCTCTGTCCTAATTTGTTAAGATCTCTGAATTCCTCTATTATGTCTCCCACAAGGGAATTAGATGATCTATGTGTGACGGCGGACCATCCGGTATCGAGAGTCGGACCGTCTGCGACACTGGTTTTATGTTGTGTTGGTTGTTCGGCCTTAAAAGCCGAACTGTTCTGTGAAAGACCGAACCGTCCGGTCTCAGAGGCCAGATCGTTCATGACCAGGGAATCATCCATTCTATGTGTACTCATCATTTAAACTTTATTTAGGATTCAGTCGATTCTCCATCCGCTCTAGCATTACAGGAATGAACCCTTTTTTATCTATACTTATGAATTGATAATCAGAAAAATACACTCCTGTGAGACACGTAGCAGTCTCATAGGTCCAAAGTACAGGGGCATCGGCCACGGCAATATAGGCTGATGCATCAACATTGTAACACCCACTTTGTAATCTGCTAGAAAGAATACCAATAGAGAAAACGATTTCTCCTTATGTGGGTTTAACCTGTGTGCATCATCACCTGTGAACACCATGTCCAAGAACAATTAATAAAAAGATATGCTACTAAATCCTTGCATCATGCTGAATATTTTATTTGTGGTGTGCATTTTGCAACAAGAAAATTATTAAAGACCAAAAAGGGAAAATTTAATCCTAAAAGAAATTGTAGAATCTAGAAAAAGAGAAGGAAATAAGAATTTTGGGGATAAAAATAAGTGAATAAAAATATATTGGTCATCCACTCAAAGCTTGAATTTGTACACTTGACACAATGTCGAAATTTGTATTCAAAAATTCAAATTGAATTCAAAATAGTTAAGAACAAAAGAAAACAAGAAATGAATAAAACCCTAGCTGGGCCGACTCTATTCATTTCGGCCCACTAAGCAGTTCCAGCGCGCGCAGCCCATCTTCATCCCGCGCCCAAACTCCTCCTTTCGCTGACGGGCGGGGCCCACCGCTCAGCCACACCACCTCTGCGCCACGCGCTCTTCTGTTACACTGTCACGCGGGCCGGCTTGTCAGCTGCTTCCACGCGCGGTCGCGTTCACCTTCCCTCACTGCTCTGCGGGGTCCACGCGCCAGCAACCGTGGAGGTCGTCTCCTTCCCTGGCGAACAGCCTCGCCGTGATTCTCGCGCGGGGATCTCGGCAGCGACTCCGTTGGCCGGTACAACGACTCCGGGCTCTCCCGGGTATAAAGCATCGTGCCGCCGTGCCTCTCCAAACCCTAGCGCCGCCGTTCCCCATTAGCAACCGAAAGCAGCGCGAGGGAGATCCGGGTGAGCGCCGCCGCTGCCCATCCTCGATCTCATTGCCGCTAAAGCCTAGAAGTCGTGGCGGGGAGCTCCTTCATCGTGCTTGGGGTTCAATCGTGGGAGCGCCGTGCGGATTCAACCACCGGGGCAGCTTGGAATTGCTCACCGTCGTGTGCCATCTCCGCCGCGCCGTGGTCAGGGGCGTTCGGCCTCCAACTGTTGGTATGAACCCCCATCCCATGTTCGCCGGCGTGTCAATTTTGTTCCGCGAGTATCAGAAGTCGGGATGGTGCACCGTAGGGTAGAAATCGGGTTCTCCGGCGAGGGACCGCCGCGTTCGTCGCGGGCGCCGCCGCGCTCCGGCGCGTGGGGTAGAGGAGTAGGTCTGTACCGTGGATGGGTAGATGGGCGGCTGTGATTCGCTAGCGCTCTGACCGTCGGATGCTATCGGACGGCTCAGATTAGAAGGCACATACTGCTTCGGTCGGAATCCGCGTTGGCCATTGATTCCCGATCGGATGGCTACTGGGTGATTTGCCCCCTTTAAAATCGTGACCGTTGGATCCTAATCCAAGGGCCCCGTTTGCGTACCGCTTCGAGATCGCGCCGATCTGATCCAGACCCTAGACCTATGATCGGACGGCTCAGATTCACCGATACCCCTTCGCGGGTCAAAGTTATAAAAGAGACCCTCGGTTTTATTAAAATCAACCCGCCGTCCGTTCTGCACTGTGCGTTGTGTCTCGGGCAACTTGCCCCGAGCCCCCTGGGTTTCTCCAGAATTGAGGCCCAGTCCAGCAGAGTTTTAAATTAATTAAATGATTAGGAAATTGGATTTTTAATACAAAAATAAATTCTAGAACTTGAATAAATCATATAAAATTCATTTTTAGTCCAAATTCATCCATTCCAGTTCCTAAAATTTTGTAATTTTATTCTTTATCACTTAGTGTCTCTGTTTTGGCATAAAAACAGTAAGGAAATTTATTTATCACTTAATCCTATTTAAAACACATAAAACCTTTGAAAATGCATAACTTAAATTCTATAATTCAGAAAATTATGATTTCTGTTCCTAGGATTTTATTTTAATATGTAGAATATCTCTGTG
This sequence comes from Zea luxurians, assembly GCA_029449295.1. Lineage (NCBI taxonomy): Eukaryota > Viridiplantae > Streptophyta > Magnoliopsida > Poales > Poaceae > Zea > Zea luxurians. The sequence goes on from JAOPSE010000010.1 coordinate 111,313,382, forward strand.
CATTTTGTTTATATGTTTGGTGTAATGTTAATTTCTCTATATGCACTGTGCTTGTTTGTATTGTGGCGAGTAGAAGAGCCCGTTGCTGAGGATACTGGTGTGCAGCAGATTGAAGTAGCTGAGCAGGAGCTCATTGAAGGCAAGTTGTGCCCTTGACCACTTTTTACCCAATAATGTTCTTTAATATCACTTATCCATGCATAGGTTAATTTTGATGGGACCCAATAGGATTCCCCAGATTGTTTATCTCATTACCTTGTTTACCCCTGAATCACCTGGGTAGTTTTTGCTATTGCTTTACATGGTTTTGGGATAATTATTTATTACCTCTATGTTCCAATTCTTGTTGTTATTCTGTTTATGTTCATGTTGTTATCATTAATGTTAATTGGAACATAGAGCTTAACTTGAGAACCACGTGCCACCACAAGGGTGGAATGGGACGCCCTTGGCTGACTAATTAGGAAAGCTAGTGGAAGACTACCTTACCCGAAAGGGGCAAGGGCAGTAGGGGAGAGGTCAGTGCGGGGAGGTCCCTGGTTGATTTTGCTGCGATGGCTATCAGCCAGGAACCCTTTACTGGATCTTCCCATAAACTGTAGCGGGTTTTCGGAAGCTAGTGGAACTTTGTAAAGGCCTCGTAGTGTTGCCCTGCCGTGCTTCCTAGGTAGAGGTATATGGGATTCATGACCCCTTGGCAGATGGGTAACATGACTTGTGGGTAAAGGGTACAACCTCTGCAGAGTGTAAAACTGGTATACTAGCCGAGCTCGCGGTCATGAGCAGCTCAGGACTCTCTGATGTTTAACTATGGAACTTAAATTCAATTTGTCATTTGCATTGCATGGGTTTATTATTAATTTTGTTCTGTTACTTTACTTATGGTTTGGTATTTACTTACACTTAGTAATTGCTAATAAAATTTTGACCAGCTACTTAAAAGCAATGCTCAGTTTTAACCCCTGTCATTGATTAAGCCTTACACATCACATGAACTCACACCTTTGTGAGTTTGTGTCCACTGGTTCCCCACAACTTGTTGAGCTATGATCATGTGTGAGCTCACCCTTGCTGTCTCACACCCCCCCCACAGGAGATGATCAGGTGGTTCAGGAGGAGCTGCCTAACACTGAAGAGTTCGATCTGATCTAGGTGGCGTTTCCCAGTCGACATCTGCGCCGACGATCCTTAGTTTGTTTTATCTTTATTACTTTATTTTGTAATAAGTCTTCCGCTATGTAATAAATACTCTGATGTTAATGACATTTATCTCTATACACTCTGTTATTATATATGTTGTCTTCTTGGCGCATGTATGAGATGCACCCGGCTTTGTTCTTTAAAACCGGGTGTTACAGAAGTGGTATCAGAGGAAATGTTGACTGTAGGACGAAACCTAGATAGAATGGATAAACCCTTACCTACTTATCTCACTCTGATTCATTCTACACTTACCTTACTCTGATTCCTTCTACACTTATCTTGATCCTGTCTCACCTTCTACTGTTCTACTCTGATTAATCTTATCCTCTCTACTCTGAAACAAGATGGATTTCACACCTTGGAATCCCTACCCCTATGACATTTTTAAGAGATAGGAAGCCTAAGACAAAAAAAATTAAAACTATTTTCTCTATTAAAAATGTTGGTTGATTGTTATGATGATCAATGCCTGATTTGCTTCTTTGATTGATTGCAACATTATAGCTGGGCATCTTAGCATGTACCATCATAAGGTATTAGCTTTAGTAGGTGACACACTAATCTACTTAGCTAATAAGTACCCCAAAGTAACATGATTGTAATTACTGCCTTGTCTACTGCTCTTTCTTACCTTATGTATCTAACTCAGATGGTCAATACCAGGAAAGGAAAGATTATCACGCAACAGCAAACAGAAATGAATCCTCCAAATCCCCCACCTGTTGAAACCGAGCAAGTGATTGCAACCCAAAGGCTGGTAATACAGCAATTGACAGACATGATGACCGAAATGCAAAGCCAGATAAGACAAGAACGCGAGGAAATACGACAGGCCCGTCTGGAGATACAGCAAGAAATAAGGCAATCACGGTTGGAGAGACAACAACAAGAGCAACCACCATCTCCACCACCACCGGCTCCACCAAGCTACATAAACATATATGTAAATTACTACTATTTGTAGGATCTACATGTTCCTTTAGTTAGTATTCGGTATGATACCATTTTAGGAGGAATAAAAAAAAGAGTCTATTTGTACCCAAGAGTTGCTAATAAAATTATGCGTCATGCTGAGATTTTGGTTTGGGCATATGTGTTGGACAATATGAGAAAACCCATGAGAGTAGTTACACCTAAAGGGACTGAAGAACCAGTGAACGGAATTACAAGAGGCTAGTTACATTCGTCCGAGTTCCTCACCTTGTGAAGCGCCAGTTCAATTCGTACAGAAGAAAGATGGATCGCAAGAGATGTGCGTGGATTATAGATCCCTTAATGATGTTACTGTGAGGAACAAGTGTCCATTACCCTACATTGAGGACTTATTTGATCAGATGAGAGGTGCTAGGGTATTCTCGAAGATTGACTTTCGATCGGGATATCATCAGATGAAGATTGGACCATCAGATATTCCTAAGACAGCTTTCTCGACTCGATATGGATTATATGAGTTAATCGTTATGTCGTTTGGATTAACTAATGCACCAGCTTATTTTATGGATTTGATGAATAAGATGTTTTGGAATATTTGGACAGATTCGTCGTGGTGTTCATCGACGATATTCTTATCTATTCTAAGAATGAGAGTGACCATGAAGAACATCTAAGGTTGGTGCTACAGAAGTTACGAGATAATCAACTCTATGCCAAGTACGGTAAATGCGAGTTTTGGATAGGCGAGGTGCCATTTCTTGGACATATCATTTCCAATGAAGGGATATCAGTGGATCCTGCTAAAGTGAAGGAGATAATGGAGCGGAGAGTGCCCACTACAGTCACTGAGATTCAGAGTTTCTTGGGACTTGCAGGACATTATTGGAGATTGATTGAAGGATTTTCTAAGAGTGCTAAGCTTATGACCTCGCTTTTGGTGAAGGAAAGAGAATTCAAGTGGGACGAGAAGTGCCAAGTATATACGGATCATAAGAGTTTGAAGTATATGTTCACTCAGAAGGATCTCAACCTTAGGCAACGCCGTTGGTTGGAGCTTATTAAGGGTTATGATTTGGAAATTTACTATCACCCGGGCAAGGCGAATTTGGTTACAGATGCCTTGAGTCGAAAAGAGCATGTTCATTTAGCTGTTGTTGCCCAGCTACCCGATGAGATTGTTGAGGATTTCAGAAGACTTAACCTGGGGATAGTCGCTCATACTGAGGGAGTTACTATCGATGTGGAACCTACCTTGGAGCAAGAGATCCGCAAAGGACAAAATGGTGATGCTAAGATACAAGAGATTAAGGATCTGATTACTGAAGATCGAGTTCCGGAATTCACGGAAGATGGGCAAGGCACCGTATGCTTCAAGGACAAGAGATGTGTTCCGGAGATTGAAAGCCTTCGAGAGACTATATCGAAGGAAGCCCATGACTTGGATTATTCTATTCATCCTGGGAGTACCAAGATGTATCAGGATTTGAAGCAGACATACTTGTGATACGGACTGAAGAGAGATGTGGCTATACATGTGGCTATGTGTGATGTGTGTTAAAGAGTTAAGGCTGAACACCAGAGGCCAGCTGGACTATTATACCCATTAAAGATACCCGAGTGGAAGTGAGAAGAGAGTGGTATGGACTTCATTACTGGATTGCCTCGCACCTCGAAAGGATACAATTCTATATGGGTTATTGTGGATAGACTGACCCAAGTGGCTCATTTTATTCCGGTCAAGACCATCTATAAGGGATCACAATTGGCTAAGTTATACATGTCTTGGATTGAGTCTCTACACGGAGTACTGAGAAGATCATTTTGGATAGAGGATCACAGTTTACCTCCAGACTTTGGAAAAGATTTCATGAGAATATGGATACGAAGTTGAATCATAGTTCGGCCTACCTCAGACTAATGTACAGACTGAAAGGACTAAGCAAGTATGGGAATACATGTTGAGAGCTTGTACCCTTCAGCATGGTAGTAGTTGGGACAAGAGTCTACCTTATGCTGAGTTCTCATATAATAATAGTTATCAAGCCAGCCTGAAGATGTCACCTTTTGAAGCTTCATATGGAAGGAAGTGCAGGACTCCTCTATTTTGGGACTAGACTAGAGGGAGCCAATTCTGTGGACCCAAACTTATTCAAGAAGCAGAAGAACAAGTTTGTATAATTCGAGAGAACTTGAGGATAGTTCAGACCAGGCAAAAGAGCTATGCTAATAGAGGGAGACCACTGGAAATTAAAGAAGGAGATTATGTGTACCCCAAGGTTTCACCACTACATGGAATGAGGAGATTTAAAGTCAAGGGCAAATTGTCCCCTCGCTATATTGGACCATTCTTGATCTTTAGAAGAGTTGGGGAGATGGCATACCAACTCGAGCTACCTGCTAGTCTATCAGATGTGCATAATGTGTTTCACGTATCTCAACTGAAGAAGTGTCTCCGTGTTCCCGAGGAACAGTTACCAATGGAAGAGCTCAGTGTTCAAGGTGATTTGACTTACACGGAGTACCCGATCAAGATTTTGGATACTTTGACTCGAGTTACAAGGAATAAGGTGATAAAGATGTGTAAAGTTCAATGGAGTCACCACAGTGAAGATGAAGCAACTTGGGAAAGGGAAGAAGAGCTTCGCATAGATTTTCCCCACCTTTTCTCTAGTTCTTCTTAAATCTCGAGGACGAGATTCTTTTTAAGGGGGGTAGGATTTGTAACACCCACTTTGTAATCTGCTAGAAAGAATACCAATAGAGAAAACGATTTCTCCTTATGTGGGTTTAACCTGTGTGCATCATCACCTGTGAACACCATGTCCAAGAACAATTAATAAAAAGATATGCTACTAAATCCTTGCATCATGCTGAATATTTTATTTGTGGTGTGCATTTTGCAACAAGAAAATTATTAAAGACCAAAAAGGGAAAATTTAATCCTAAAAGAAATTGTAGAATCTAGAAAAAGAGAAGGAAATAAGAATTTTGGGGATAAAAATAAGTGAATAAAAATATATTGGTCATCCACTCAAAGCTTGAATTTGTACACTTGACACAATGTCGAAATTTGTATTCAAAAATTCAAATTGAATTCAAAATAGTTAAGAACAAAAGAAAACAAGAAATGAATAAAACCCTAGCTGGGCCGACTCTATTCATTTCGGCCCACTAAGCAGTTCCAGCGCGCGCAGCCCATCTTCATCCCGCGCCCAAACTCCTCCTTTCGCTGACGGGCGGGGCCCACCGCTCAGCCACACCACCTCTGCGCCACGCGCTCTTCTGTTACACTGTCACGCGGGCCGGCTTGTCAGCTGCTTCCACGCGCGGTCGCGTTCACCTTCCCTCACTGCTCTGCGGGGTCCACGCGCCAGCAACCGTGGAGGTCGTCTCCTTCCCTGGCGAACAGCCTCGCCGTGATTCTCGCGCGGGGATCTCGGCAGCGACTCCGTTGGCCGGTACAACGACTCCGGGCTCTCCCGGGTATAAAGCATCGTGCCGCCGTGCCTCTCCAAACCCTAGCGCCGCCGTTCCCCATTAGCAACCGAAAGCAGCGCGAGGGAGATCCGGGTGAGCGCCGCCGCTGCCCATCCTCGATCTCATTGCCGCTAAAGCCTAGAAGTCGTGGCGGGGAGCTCCTTCATCGTGCTTGGGGTTCAATCGTGGGAGCGCCGTGCGGATTCAACCACCGGGGCAGCTTGGAATTGCTCACCGTCGTGTGCCATCTCCGCCGCGCCGTGGTCAGGGGCGTTCGGCCTCCAACTGTTGGTATGAACCCCCATCCCATGTTCGCCGGCGTGTCAATTTTGTTCCGCGAGTATCAGAAGTCGGGATGGTGCACCGTAGGGTAGAAATCGGGTTCTCCGGCGAGGGACCGCCGCGTTCGTCGCGGGCGCCGCCGCGCTCCGGCGCGTGGGGTAGAGGAGTAGGTCTGTACCGTGGATGGGTAGATGGGCGGCTGTGATTCGCTAGCGCTCTGACCGTCGGATGCTATCGGACGGCTCAGATTAGAAGGCACATACTGCTTCGGTCGGAATCCGCGTTGGCCATTGATTCCCGATCGGATGGCTACTGGGTGATTTGCCCCCTTTAAAATCGTGACCGTTGGATCCTAATCCAAGGGCCCCGTTTGCGTACCGCTTCGAGATCGCGCCGATCTGATCCAGACCCTAGACCTATGATCGGACGGCTCAGATTCACCGATACCCCTTCGCGGGTCAAAGTTATAAAAGAGACCCTCGGTTTTATTAAAATCAACCCGCCGTCCGTTCTGCACTGTGCGTTGTGTCTCGGGCAACTTGCCCCGAGCCCCCTGGGTTTCTCCAGAATTGAGGCCCAGTCCAGCAGAGTTTTAAATTAATTAAATGATTAGGAAATTGGATTTTTAATACAAAAATAAATTCTAGAACTTGAATAAATCATATAAAATTCATTTTTAGTCCAAATTCATCCATTCCAGTTCCTAAAATTTTGTAATTTTATTCTTTATCACTTAGTGTCTCTGTTTTGGCATAAAAACAGTAAGGAAATTTATTTATCACTTAATCCTATTTAAAACACATAAAACCTTTGAAAATGCATAACTTAAATTCTATAATTCAGAAAATTATGATTTCTGTTCCTAGGATTTTATTTTAATATGTAGAATATCTCTGTGCATTTTGTTTATATGTTTGGTGTAATGTTAATTTCTCTATATGCACTGTGCTTGTTTGTATTGTGGCGAGTAGAAGAGCCCGTTGCTGAGGATACTGGTGTGCAGCAGATTGAAGTAGCTGAGCAGGAGCTCATTGAAGGCAAGTTGTGCCCTTGACCACTTTTTACCCAATAATGTTCTTTAATATCACTTATCCATGCATAGGTTAATTTTGATGGGACCCAATAGGATTCCCCAGATTGTTTATCTCATTACCTTGTTTACCCCTGAATCACCTGGGTAGTTTTTGCTATTGCTTTACATGGTTTTGGGATAATTATTTATTACCTCTATGTTCCAATTCTTGTTGTTATTCTGTTTATGTTCATGTTGTTATCATTAATGTTAATTGGAACATAGAGCTTAACTTGAGAACCACGTGCCACCACAAGGGTGGAATGGGACGCCCTTGGCTGACTAATTAGGAAAGCTAGTGGAAGACTACCTTACCCGAAAGGGGCAAGGGCAGTAGGGGAGAGGTCAGTGCGGGGAGGTCCCTGGTTGATTTTGCTGCGATGGCTATCAGCCAGGAACCCTTTACTGGATCTTCCCATAAACTGTAGCGGGTTTTCGGAAGCTAGTGGAACTTTGTAAAGGCCTCGTAGTGTTGCCCTGCCGTGCTTCCTAGGTAGAGGTATATGGGATTCATGACCCCTTGGCAGATGGGTAACATGACTTGTGGGTAAAGGGTACAACCTCTGCAGAGTGTAAAACTGGTATACTAGCCGAGCTCGCGGTCATGAGCAGCTCAGGACTCTCTGATGTTTAACTATGGAACTTAAATTCAATTTGTCATTTGCATTGCATGGGTTTATTATTAATTTTGTTCTGTTACTTTACTTATGGTTTGGTATTTACTTACACTTAGTAATTGCTAATAAAATTTTGACCAGCTACTTAAAAGCAATGCTCAGTTTTAACCCCTGTCATTGATTAAGCCTTACACATCACATGAACTCACACCTTTGTGAGTTTGTGTCCACTGGTTCCCCACAACTTGTTGAGCTATGATCATGTGTGAGCTCACCCTTGCTGTCTCACACCCCCCCCACAGGAGATGATCAGGTGGTTCAGGAGGAGCTGCCTAACACTGAAGAGTTCGATCTGATCTAGGTGGCGTTTCCCAGTCGACATCTGCGCCGACGATCCTTAGTTTGTTTTATCTTTATTACTTTATTTTGTAATAAGTCTTCCGCTATGTAATAAATACTCTGATGTTAATGACATTTATCTCTATACACTCTGTTATTATATATGTTGTCTTCTTGGCGCATGTATGAGATGCACCCGGCTTTGTTCTTTAAAACCGGGTGTTACAAACATGTACTTGTTCTACATCGTTGCCCACCCATTGTAGTAACATTTGATGTAGCATAGAAGGTACACATTGATTATCATGAATACAATCTCTACCTAAGATTGGACTGAAATTTCCTTCTACATTAGCAACGAATAACACATCAGCAAGGGTCTTAGTCCCGATGGTTAACTCAACAGACGTGACTCCCTTGGCTTTGATCAAACTATCAGTTCCAACGCCGCTGAGGGTCATGTTAATCTTGACAAGTTCGTCGTCATGTTTACCTAATTTTCTATACAATGAATAAGGCATTAGATTTACGCCCCCCCCCCCGTCTATCAACATTTTAGCAATCGGTATCCCATCAATGTGACCGTGCACGAAGAACGGCTTTAAATGATTTACCGATTCCTTTGGTTTAGCGAAGGCGGCCTCTTTAGGACCAAAGTCGAACTGAGCAACGATAGGTTCATCGTCACCGATAATAGTACAATCGATGGAGAATGTAATAACATTTATGTTCATACCTGGGCATTCTGGAGAAGCTTCGTAGTCGACCAGGTTTTCCCCCAGTAGGTCCTCTTCCTCCATGGGTGTCGGCACGTCATTGGAGGTGTCCTGGTGTAGTGTGGACGGTCCGGACTCAGGGGTCCGACGATCCGTGCCGTGTGCAGATGGTCCTGCCTTTATAGCCGGACTGTCCGCCATACCTGCAGAGAGCTGCACAATTGTTGTTTTATTTTCTGTTTTTGTGGCCGTTTGCTTTTCCACAACGGCCTTTGGCCTCCATCTCTTTTGTGGTGGCGGGTACTGTGGATGTTGTCATTGAATATTTTTTCCACCTCCTTTTCCTGGTTCTCCTTCGCTCTTAGGCGCTGTAATTTTCGCTTTTGCGATCATGTCAATCCTGATGGGCACCATCGAGCCATGGAGTATTTTGGATCGGCTATATTGTTGATAGTTGTATCTTCTTTTTTGCTTGTGTCGGCCAAATCACCAAAAATCATCGGCCCTTCGTTATTTTCTTGTATGACGACATCTGCTGTTCCTATTTTGATGACGTCTCCTTTTTTCATCATGTTGGAGGTTGTAGCTATATGCCCCCATGCCGGATTGGTCGGCCTTTGCGGCCGAGTGGTCCAGCAATCTCACTAGGCCGTGCCTGATGACTAGATTAAGTGGTGCCCAATCAGTCTTGTACTGGAGGTGCCAGCCTGTTGAATACAGATGTTTGGAGTGTCCCCCAAGTGGGGTACTGGGGCATCCCAAATGGGTATGGTGGCATGCCCCACATTTGATTCGGGACATATGATGGTGGCATGTATGTATATTGATATGGCACAGGTGAATATGGGGGTGGAGGTGTCCATGCAGGTATGTTGGGTCGTAATTGGACATTATGACCCATCATTCTTTCCGATTGGTGAGGTGGTCCAATCGGTCTTACCTGCGGTCGCTCTGAGTGGGTGAGCGAGGTCGCTTTGCTGGTCGATCACTTGGGCTGGCCTTCTTTTTTATATATTTAGATAATAACTGGTTAAAGGTCGGGACGGATCTTACCAGTCGGCCAGCTGCCTTTACCATGTTAGTTTTCCACGTACTTATTTCTAGTCGTCACGGTTTGAAGGTACGTGGTCGTTGTGGTTCCTGGGCGTTGCCGAACCGTCCACTGGAATGGTCTGGACTATCCAACGGTGTCCCAGACCGTCCGTGATGCGCAAAATAGGTGCACATGTCTGGCCCTTGCTTGCGCCCGCCCCCCAACGTTGGAGGTGGTGATGGTAACTTTCAAAGTCTCCCCTCCATTAGGAGTCTTTTCCGCCACCACTTTCCTGCAAGAGATTTTATTATTTTCATCGACCTTCTGTGCATCGCCGATGATGACTTCTTTGCCTTTGCCCTTGCCCTTATCGGTTGTGTTGGGCCGAATCAGGACTTTTTTGCCTTCGAAGTCGATCACATTCATTGGGAAGGGCTCCGTATCCACCTGCATTTCCTAAAATTTCAATCGTCCTTCATTAATGGCTGATTGGATTTGTCGTCAAAATACATTACAATCATTAGTGGCATGAGAAAACGAGTTGTGCCACTTGTAGTATACACGAAACTTTAGTTCGTCGGCGGATGGAACAGTATGGTTTATTTTAATGTTCTCATTTTTGAGTAATTCATTGAATATCTTGTCACATTTGCCAACATTAAATGTAAATTTAACCTCCTCTTATCGTTTCTTTTGAACCGGCTGTAAGGAGGAACAAGCCGAAGATTTGGTCTGCTTTGGCCAAACCATTTCAGCCGCGTATACTTCTTTTGATTCGTCATCCGAACTACTCTGGTCATACTCTACTATATGAACGTTGTGACGAATCGTTTTAGCAGTTTCTTTGCTTCGGCTTTCACAAGCCAAAGCTCTCTGATGTAATTCTGCTAGCGTGAAAAACTGGATGCCTTCTAATCTTTCCTTTAAATAATACCTCATTCCATTAAAAGCTAATCCCACTAGTTGTTTTTCTGCTAGATGAATTTGAAAACATCGGTTTCTTATATCCCGGAATCTCTAGATGTAATCATTAACCGATTCATCTTTCCTTTGTTGCAGGGCCACTAAGTCTACTAAATCTAACTCATAATCATCGGAAAAGAAATGATCATGGAATTTTTGTTCTAAATCCCCCATGACAAAATAGAATTGGGAGGTAATGTGGCATACCATGCGAATGCGGTTCCTATTAAAGAAAATGAAAATGAACGCACACGAAACGCTTCTGTGTCAGCCAATTCTCCTAATTATGCTAGAAACTGGCCTATGTGTTCACGTGTGCTCTTTCCTTGGTCACCCGAAAATTTTGCGAATTCGGGTATCCTAGTTCCCTGTGGGTATGGGTGATGGTCAAATCGGCTGTCATAAGGCCTCTGATATGAGTGTCCCCCAGGGACCATGCTTACTCTGAGCTTATCTCGGAACACCCCGGCTATTTCATCCCTTACTATATCAATAGCAGCCGGTGGGAGACCACCGGATCTTTGTCCCATCATAGGTGAGGTTGTTTGGACACTAGTTTGTTGTCTTCCCCCATTGGTTTGAGTTCTGTGGTACATTACTATTTGCCCTATATAGTTTATAGGATTGACCATTTCTTTCCGGCCTTCTAGGCGGGTCCGGAAAGTACTCGCCCCAATGGCCTTGGGATTCTGTATTAATGGGCTGGTGCATTGTATAGTGTGATGAGAAGTGTTGCTGGGACGGGCAAGGATTTAGGTAACCATCTTCCTCAAACACCCCTGTGCCGGACCGTCCGGTCAGATACGTGGACCGTCCGTGATCATATGCGGACGGTCTGTCTGGGTGGTTTAGGGCTTGTGTAACATGTGGCGGCTCGGACGCATACCTCCGTAACTCAAAAATGGGACCGGCCGTTGCCGGCCCGGACGGTCCGCGCTCACGTGCGGACGGTCCGGACTTATGCATATCAGGTAATTTATTGCCGATATGCGTAGGAGGTTGTGGTTGCTCAGGGTATGTGTCCATCGGCATCCCATAAAGGGGTTGTGACTGGTCGTGACAACCTGTAGCCCATGAATTACGTGTGTTTTCCCCCAATTCAACCTCGTGCAAAGGAAAATTTGCAACAGTGTATTCATCAAACGCACGTAGTAGCCTTTTATAATACTTTTGTATACCCCCTACGATATGTTGTATTTGCTCTCGCTGTTCATCTATATAAGATTTAAGAGATTGGAGCTCGTTGGTGTTACTTATATTGAGGGTATCCGTTGTGGGTCGGAGCGAAGCCAGATCAGTCGCTCGTTGCCGAACAACCTTGTTGTTCCTATCCACCTTGAAGTTGGCTAGGAACTTTGCCTTTGCTTCTTGGATCAGCTGCTCCTTGTGCTCCTCGAACTGGCGCTATTCGTCAGTTGGCAAGGTTTCCCAAATCGGCACTATGATATTGCTAGGGGAGACGTTAGAGTTATCCCTTGAAACGACCATTGAGGGTCGATCTTGATAGGTCTAAATGTGTTGGTCCCCACCGGAGTCGCCAAAAAGTGTGTTGGCGCCGATCCAGGTGCCAATCACTGCATTGATAATCGACGGCGGTGCTCTCTGCATAGGCGCAGACGGTCCGCGGCTAGGGGTCGAACGGTCCGTGACCTGATGCAGGGCTCGAGTTCCCTGCCTGACGAGCCGGACGGTCCGCGCCTGATGGCCGGACGGTACGCGTGTGCGCAGGAGCGGCGAGGTTCGCTAGCGACGCCTGGATCTCGCTCCCGGGAGGGACCCCATCGAGGAGGAGAGATCTTAGGTGTTGTCTAGGCTCGGCAGGCCGACCTAGACAACTCTAATCGATGTAGAGCTGAAGAGAAGCGAAGAATTTAGGGCTTGGAAGACTAAACTAGAACTAGACTAGAACTAATCCTAAATATACAAGATAAAATGTGAATTGTATTGATTGTAGGTTCGATTGATGATGATTAATCGACCGTATTCCTCTATATTTATAGAGGAGGGGCTGGACCCGTTACAAACCAATCTCCCGGGCTAATTCCGTAAATTTAGCTAACAACCATAGTAAGAAACTCGAAACCCTAATTGGCTCTGCGTGCGCGGACAGTCCGAACCAACAGGGTGGATCGTCCGACCGCCTAATTTGACACCCAACAACTAGCACAAGAATAAAGATGTGAACATTGTGACAGTAGACCCACAAAAGACAAGGGAAGTGGAAAGAGTGGGGTTTCCGTGGTATATACCAGTCGAGAGTTTGGATATGCATATCGTTTTGCCACATAAATATGATGGAGCCTCCAATTTATAAAATAGCTTTGCATACTTGTTTTTTATGTAAAAAGATTCAGAGTGCCCAATAGAACTGGTAGACGATCCTCGGTTAAAAAACCTCGATTGTTGGATAAATTTTGACCGAATTTGATCTAGAAAAAAATGAATTGCAGCTATATATATATATATATATATATATATTAGGAGCCCTGGGCTTCCAATAACTAAAGGAAGCCCGGTCCAGACAGTGCAATCCGGTCGAGCCGGACCACATCCGGACGTCTATAAAACAGGACCTGGAGTGCTAGGGTTCAGTTTTTCACGCCCCATCTCGATTCATTAGCGACGACGGTTGCCCGATAGCGCGCGCGGCGGTGGACCCCGGCCAGTGGCTGTGGTGGCCGTGGCTCCCCGACCTCGACATGCGGTGGCGGTGGTTCCTAGGCCGGCGGTGGCGGCCCCCGATCCAGAGGGCGAGCGGCGGCGGATCCCAGACCGGTGGCCGCAACTCCATTACCTCGACGCGCAGTGGAGGAGGTTCCTCGATCCGCAGCGAGACCCTTGTGCAGGCAAGCGGCGGCGTCCCTGAAGCCCCGAGGAGGCGGCACTTCCAAGGCCGGCGAGCAAGCGACGCCCGTCGACGTGCGAGTAGCGACGGGGACGCATGAGGCGCGATGTTCGAGCGAGCGACGTCACGGAAGGGGCGAGATGCGCGCAGCGATGATCGCGCGTGACATCCTCTGATCCGGCGCATTTTTCTTTTCGTTTATTGTGTTTTATGCCTACCACATGTATTATTTACACTAAAAACTGTATGATTTTATGCTTTAACACAGAGTTCGTATATCAGTTTACTGCATGCACATTGGAAAGGCTATTCCTTGATTTATGTTGTTCTTAATTTGCGCGCATGCAATGGAAACTCCCACGATTTTGCAATAATTTTTGGATCTGTATAAAAATAGAAACTGCATGCATGCGGCTGCCATGTTTTTTGGATCTGTCATAAAAATAGGATCGTAATAACAACCTACTAAAGCTATCAACCTCTAATTGACTCGGTATTTACGCTTATAATTGAGGGATTTTATGCTCAAAACTTAAGGTTTTTACGCTCCACCCGGAGATGCGTCCACCAGTGAACAACATGCCAAATTTTTTACGCAGTGTAAGGAATTGCATAAATACCTACACCGTGTAGTATAATTTGTTTCAGTATACATCATAAATTAGTTCTAATGCGTTTAGTTGCATAGCTGTTGGAGGGATCCTATATTTATGAAGGAAATAAAACATTAAATGTGATTTTTTGTTTCTATGCATGCAATTCATTTCCTTTCATTGCATATTCTTTCCATCATAAATTCGTGTGCATGCAGCCTGTAGCAGATTTTTACGCAGTATACCGAATTGCATAATTATCTACACAGTGTAGCATATTTAGTATAAGTATATAGCATAAAATGGTCATTACGAGTTTTAGTTGCATGTCTGTTGCAGCGATCCTAAATTTATGGAGGAAATAAAGCATTTAAAATAGAAACCGCCACACATATCTTTCCTAAATTTACGCGCAAGCAAGGGAACGTGTTTGACTTATGCATGCATTTTGCCATAATTTTAGGATCTATATAACCGCATGCATGCGACTGCCATGTTTTTCGAATCTGCCATAAAAATAGGATCGTAATAACAACCTACTAGAGCTATCAACCTCTCACATTGGCTCGGTATATACGCTTATAATTGAGGGATTTTATGCTCAAAACTTAAGGTTATTACGCTCCAACCCGGAGGTGCGTCCACCAGTGAACAACATGCCAGATTTTTTACGCAGTGTAACGAATTGCATAAATACCTACACCATGTAGTATAATTTGTATCAGTATATATCATAAACTAGATTTAATGTGTTTTAGCTGCATGGCTGTTGGAGGGATCTTATATTTATGAAGGAAATAAAACATTAAATACGATTTTTTGTTTCTATGCGTGTAATTCATTTCCTTTCATTGCACATTATTTTTATCATAAATTCGTGTGCATGCAGCTGGTAACAGATTTTTACGCAGTATATCGAATTGCATAATTATTAACACAGTGTAGCATATTTAGCCTCAGTATATATCATAAAATGGTCCTTACGCGTCTAGCTGCATGGCTGTTGCAGCGATCCTAAATTTATGGAGGAAATAAAGGATTTTAAAAACAGAAACTGCCGCACATATCTTTTCTAAATTTATGCGCATGCATTGGATCGTGTTTGACTCATGCATGCATTCCTTTTTTTGCGCTAACAGACGTGGGGCAGGTGGCGCACCTGACAGCCTGTTTGGGCGCGCTGGTTGAACTAGTTTGCAGGGGTGGTCGGTCTGGGCTTCCTTTAACTATTGGAAGCCCAGGGCTCCCGTTATACCTGCCCTATATATATATATATATATATATATATATATATATATATATATATATATATATATATATATATATATATATATATATATATATATATATATATATATATACTGTATTTATATATTACACCTGGGTGCATTCAATATAGAGAATGCACCCAGGCCGAACCTACGTGCCAGGTCCGAGCCAACCGTTCCACCCAGGTCGTTTTTGTCCCTCCCGCACGCTCCCGACAGAATATTTTCACTTTCCCGCCCCCGCCCCTCTTTCTCCGTGAACGGCTCCTCCGTGAACGGCTCCTCCGTGAACGGCTCCTTCGCGAACGGCTCAACCTCTTCACATAAGTTGCAATCACACCAGACTTGCAGTTGCAATTACACCAAGCAGTAGTTGCAATCATTGTTTAACAGATTTTTGGACATAGTTATATAGGAGTTGCAATCACACCAGACCAGCAGTTGCAATCACACCAGACAGCAGTTGCAATCATTGTTTGTTTAACAGATTTTTGGACATAGTTATATAGAAGTTGCAATCACACCAGACCAGAAGTTGCAATTACACCAGACCAGCAGTTGCAATCTTGTTTGTTTAATAGATTTTTGAACATAGTTATACAGAAGTTGCAATCACACCAGACCCACAGTTGCAATTACACCAGACCAGCAGTTGCAATCTTGTTTGTTTAATAGATTTTTGGACATAGTTATATAGAAGTTGCAATCACACCAGACCCACGGTTGCAATTACACCAGACCAGCAGTTGCAATCTTGTTTGTTTAATAGATTTTTGGACAGTTATATAGAAGTTGCAATCACACCAGACCAGCAGTTGCAATTACATCAGACCAACAGTTGCAATCATATTTTTTAACAAAATTTCTCAGAGTTATTCAAATGCGGGGGACAGAGACACGCTGACAGAGAGGCGCGTGGCGGCGCGAGGACAGGGAGGCGCTCGGCGGCGCGAGGACAGGGAGGCGCTCGGCGGCGGTGGGATTTAGGGGAGGAGCATCGAGGAGACGGCGGCGGCGCGGGGAAAGGGATGCGCGCGGCGGCGGCGGAGGGCTGGGAGGCGCGCGAAAACGCCTGGGTGCATTCAATATAGAGAATGCACCCAGGTGTATTTTAGCAGCGCCGTTATATATATATATATATATATATATATATATATATATATATATATATATATATATATATATATATATATATATATATATATATCGGAGTGTGTAAACGGTCGCAAATGCGTAAGACAAGTGTCCACAAACAACTGTTCACATTTCCAACGGACCACGGATGAAGTCACGAAGACACAGAAAAAGGACGCTGCCTCTCCTCGTAACCCAAATTCACGGATCCTCTCCCCCTCTTCTCTATTTGTGTCGGACTGCTGGATACAGCCTACCAAAGGCGACACTCTAAATTCTTCGAGTTGCGGTAAAACACAGATGCTCATAACGAATACACTCATCCATATTTCTTATGAACGTAGAACCTTTGATGCTACTGAGGTTTTTCAAACCATTGAGCTGTTAAAATATTAGCCCCTTTTAAATATATTTTAATCCCGTAAAGCGATATACATAGGTTGGTGACAATATAAAGAAACGTGTGTGATCTTAGCATATGAACAAAGTAGAAAACAACGTAACTGAATATGACTGAAAAGAGGAACTATACCTAAGGACAGACATGTTATCAATTGGAGTATTATTCATCCTGCTTGATGCAGTGATCAGCAACCGGATGTTGGAGCTCAGTACCAGGAAGGAGATGAAGCGAGTAGTTGTGTCACTGTCACTTCCCAAAACATGATTGGCATCCTTCAACTGAGTAGATGAACACTTGAACATCAGTAGTTTCGAAAGACCTGCTCTTGACAAGTCTCCTGCGTAGGAGTAACTATGAGTTGTCCCTTTGTGTGGTTGAGCAGAAGGGGCGCTCTCTAATATAGGCGCGGGAGAAGCTTAGTTTAATGACCATGGGCGCTAGCAAAACAAACATAAACATTCATCCTTACTAGAGCATATTACTTTCGGGCGCAACTGGACACAGCCCGACGAGGCGAGCGAGCACACGTACAACTTGTACAAGTGGCACATAATTCACTTTTTCAACCTCACAAAAGGTATATACTAAGGTATTGTTTGTTTTAGATTATAATCTATTCAAGTTATATAATCTAACGTATTTTGAACTAAGTGTTAGTTTAAAATAAGTTAGATTATATAAACCGATCAGATTATAATTCCAAACAAAAATGCTCTAAATTCACTTTTTAATTAGCATTAATATGAACCATGAAATATTAATTAAATTAAATAGATTAATCCATTTAGATCCAACATAGGCTACATACCTTTTTTCCGTAAACCTTGATACAGTGTATGGCTGAAGTTCTAGTAGTAGACTCAAGGAATCCTGTATTAGCGGGCAACGATACGATCCTGCGTTGTAATACTGAGTAGGGAAAAGTTATCATAAAGAAAAAGAAGCCAAATTAAAATGTAGCATGTACGTTCTAGTCAAAGTCTTGGCATTAGAGTCCACGGAATCTCAGCGAGGATAAGAGATCCATGATACGCGTCAACAAGCCATAGCCATGTCAGCGTCCACACTCCAATTTTAGCGAGAGGTCAGCATACGTTACGGGTTTCCTCACGCTGCCAGTCCGGTCCAGGCGGCAGGCCGCATGTGCATACTGCACTGCTTCACAGTTCACACCGCCGGGCCGGCCGGGGGACACGAGAAGAACTGTAGGAAACTCAATTAGGATCGGGTATTCGGTTTATTAGGGTAATTTTATCCGAATTTAGTCTGATTAATATCTTTTGTTAAAATATATATAATGAATAATAGATTAAAATTATTATTATCATAACAAGTGACCATAAAAAATAGCATGTTGTCGTTAGATGACATCATAATTTTAGATAATAAGTTCATAATCACATAATAATATTATCATATATTAAGATTTTAGGTGTATGATATAAATTTTTTAGATTTTAACAGTGTTTTGGTAAATGATCTATAATTTTTATCGGGTCAACTGATCTAACAAACCCCTAGATCCGCCCCTGCTTTTCAGCGAAGACGGCTTGAACTCTTGTTCCTGGAATTCCTGCGAGGAGGTATGGACGCGGCCATGCCAAACGCCCAACTAGCTGCTGTACGTGCCGCTATTATTTGCCAACTTTTCAACTGTGTACCCGGACAGCGACGGGAATCGTATGAGCAGATGTAGACGGCTGCAAGTGCCGATTCAAATACTAGTAGGATTTTTATACAGTTCGTTGAAGTCTTCGGTCCTGTTTGGAAGTGTAGTATTTTTACAGTTTTGAAACAATACTATGGTATTTGATGATACTATAGTATTATAACTCAAAAGGTGTTTGGTTTGTGCAGGCAAAACACAGTTTTAAATACCATGGTTTACCCAAAACCGTGGTATTTTTGGAGTTTTCGAAACTTCACTCCGGACCTCAGTTTTCTTCTCTTCTCTCTACATATACTTTGTTTTTCCAATGGAACCAAACATATCTCGGTTTTGAGCATTACTGTGGTTTTACTGTGGTAAAGTAATACCATAGTATTTGTGTCATGTACAATTATGATTTGGAGATTCACTATCACCCGGGCAAGGCAAATTTGGTTGCAGATGCCTTGAGTCGCAAGGAGCATGTTCATTCAGCTATTGTTGCCCAGTTGCCCGATGAGATTGTTGAGGATTTCAGGAGACTTAACCTGGGGATAGTTGCTCAGACTGAAGGAGTCACTATTGATGTGGAACCTACTTTGGAACAAGAGATCCGCAAAGGACAAATTGGTGATGCTAAAATCAAAGAGATCAATGATCTGATTACTGAAGGTCGAGTTCCGGAATTCACGGAAGATGAGCAAGGCACTGTATGGTTCAAGGGCAGAATGTGTGTTCCTGATATTGAAAGCCTTCGAGAGACTATATTGAAAGAGGCCCATGACTCGGAATATTCTATTCATCCTGGTAGTACCAAGATGTATCAGGATTTGAAGCGTAAATATTGGTGGTATGGATTGAAAAGAGATGTGGCTGCACATGTGGCTATGTGCGATGTATGTCAAAGAGTTAAGGCTGAACACCAGAGGCCAGCTGGACTATTGCATCCACTGAAGATACCCGAGTGGAAATGGGAAGAGATTGGTATGGATTTTATTACTGGATTGCCTCGCACCCAGAAAGGATATGATGCTATATGGGTGATTGTGGATAGATTGACTAAAGTGGCTCACTTTATTCCTGTCAAGACTACTTATAAAGGTTCTCAGCTAGCAGAGTTATATATGGCTCGGATTGTGTGTTTACATGGAGTACCAAAGAAGATCGTGTCTGATCGAGGTTCGCAGTTTACCTCAAGATTTTGGAGAAGCTTTCATGAGAACATGAGCACGAAGTTGAATTTCAGTACAGCTTATCACCCTCAGACGGATGGACAGACTGAAAGGACTAATCAAGTATTGGAAGATATGTTGAGAGCATGTGCCCTTCAGCATGGAGGAAGTTGGGATAAGAGTCTGCCTTATGCTGAGTTCTCGTATAACAATAGCTATCAGGCCAGTCTGAAGATGTCACCTTTTGAAGCTTTGTATGGGAGGAAGTGCAGGACTCCTCTATATTGGGATCAGACTGGAGAAAGACAGTTCTTTGGGCCTGAACTGATCCAAGAAGCAGAAGAACAAGTCCGTATAATTCGAGAGAATTTGAGAGTGGCTCAAACCAGGCAAAAGAGCTATGCTGATAATAGAAGGAGACCACTGGAATTTGAAGAAGGAGATTATGTGTACCTCAAGGTGTCACCACTGCGTGGAATGAGGAGATTTAAAGTCAAGGGCAAATTGTCCCCTCGCTATATTGGACCATTCTTGATCTTTAGGAGAGTTGGAGAGATGGCATACCAACTTGAGTTACCTGCTAGTCTATCAGATGTGCATAATGTGTTCCACGTGTCTCAACTTAAGAAGTGTCTCCGTGTTCCCGAGGAACAGTTACCAATGGAAGAGCTCAGTGTTCAAGGTGATTTGACTTACACGGAGTACCCGATCAAGATTTTGGATACTTTGACTCGAGTTACGAGAAATAAGGTGGTAAAGATGTGCAAAGTCCAATGGAGTCACCACGGTGAAGATGAAGCAACTTGGGAAAGAGAAGAAGAGCTTCGTATAGATTTTCCCCACCTTTTCCCTAGATCTTCTTAATCTCGAGGACGAGATTATTTTTAAGGGGGGTAGGATTTGTGACACCCACTTTGTAAATTGCTAGGAATAATGCCAGTAGAGGAACAATTTCTCTTTATGTGAGTTTGATCTTTATGCATCATCATATGTGAACACCATGTCCAAGAACAATTAATAAAAAGATATGCTACTAAATCCTTGCATCATGCCGAATATTTTATTTTTGTGTGCATTTTATAACAAGAAAATAATAAAGACCAAAAGGGGAAAATTAAATCCTAAAAGAAATTCTTGAATCTAGAAAAGAGAAGGAATATGAAAACATGAATAATTGAAAGGGAATTAGGCTTACACCTAGTTCCTAAATAATTTTGGTGGTTGAATTGCCCAACACAAATATTGGACTAACTAGTTTACTCTAGTGCATAAGTTACACAGGTGCAAAAGGTTCACATTTAGCCAATAAAAAGACCAAGTGTTGGATTCAACAAAGGAGCAACGAGGCAATCGAGAGCACCTCTGGCTAGAGGCACCGGACTGTCCGGTGTGCACCGGACAGTGTCCGGTGCGGCCAGAGGAATCCAACTCCAACTCTTCGCCCTCGGGAATTCTCGGAAGCCGGCGCGCTATAATTCACCGGACTGTCCGGTGTGCACCGGACTGTCCGGTGTGCCAGCGGAGCAACGGCTCTCTGCGGCGCCAACGGCTCCCTGCGGTGCATTTAATGCGCGCGCAGCGCGCGCAGACGTCAGGATCACCCATACCGGTGCACCGGACATCAAACAGTACATGTCCGGTGTGCACCGGACACCCAGGAGGGCCCAGATGTCAGAAGCTCCAACGGTCAGAATCCAACGGCAATGGTGACGTGGCAGGGGCACCGGACTGTCCGGTGTGCACCGGACTGTCCGATGCGCCATCGAACAGACAGCTTCCAGCAACGGTCACTTTTGGTGGTTGGGGCTATAAATACCCCAATCACCCCACATTCATTGCCATCCAAGTTTTCCACTTCTCAACTACTACAAGAGCTCTAGCATTCAAGTCTAGACACACCAAATAGATCAAGTCCTCTCCAAATTCCACACAACACCATAGTGACTAGAGAGAGTGATTTGCTTGTGTTCTTTCGAGCTCTTGCGCTTGGATCGCATTCTTTTCTTTCTCATTTGTTCTTGTGATCATCACTCAATTGTAACCAAGGCAAGAGGCACCAATTGTGTGGTGGCCCTTGCGGGGAAGTTTTGTTCCCGGTTGATTGAGAAGAAGAGAAAGCTCACTCGATCCGTGGGATCGTTTGAGAGAGGGAAGGGTTGAAAGAGACCCGGCCTTTGTGGCCTCCTCAACGGGGAGTAGGTTTGCGAGAACCGAACCTCGGTAAAACAAATCCGCGTGTCACACTCTTATTCGCTTGCGATTTGTTTTTGCGCCCTCTCTTGCGGACTCGTTTATATTTCTAACGCTAACCTTGCTTGTAGTTGTGATTATTTTTGTAAATCTCAGTTTCGCCCTATTCACCCCCCCCCTCTAGGCGACTATCAATTGGTATCGGAGCCCGGTGCTTCATTAGAGCCTAACCGCTCGAAGTGATGTCAGGAGATCACGCCAAGAAGGAGATGGAGACCGGCGACAAGCCCACTACAAGCCAAGGGAGCACTTCATCGGAAGAGTCCCGCACCAAGAGAAGGGAGAAGAAGAAGAGCTCATCCAAGCGGAAGGAGAAAAGATCTTCCTCTTCTCACCACAAAGAGAAGAAGGAAAAATCTTCTTCTCACAAGCCGCATCGGAGTGGGGACAAGCACAAGAGGATGAGGAAGGTGGTCTACTACGAGACCGACACTTCATCGACGTCTACCTCCGGCTCCGACGCGGCGTCCGTCACTTCTAAACGCCAAGAGCGTAAGAAGTATAGTAAGATTCCCCTACGCTACCCTCGCATTCCTAGACATACACCTTTACTTTCCGTCCCATTAGGCAAACCACCAACTTTTAATGGTGAAGATTATGCTATGTGGAGTAATTTGATGCGATTTCATCTAACTTCTCTCCACAAAAGATTATGGGATGTTGTTGAGTATGGTGTACAGGTACCATCCGTAGGGGATGAGGACTATGACACGGACGAAGTGGCCCAAATCGAGCACTTCAACTCCCAAGCCGCAACCATCCTCCTTGGCTCTCTAAGCAAGGAGGAATACAACAAAGTACAAGGGTTGAATAACGCCAAGGAGATTTGGGACCTACTCAAGACGGCGCACGAAGGTGATGAACTCACCAAGATCACCAAGCGGGAAACGATCGAGGGGGAGCTCGGTCGTTTTCGTCTTCGCCAAGGGGAGGAGCCACAAGACATGTACAACCGGCTCAAGACCTTGGTGAACCAAGTGCGCAACCTCGGGAGCGCAAAATGGGATGACCACGAGGTGGTTAAGGTTATTTTAAGAGCACTTATTTTCCTTAACCCTACTCAAGTACAATTAATTCGTGGTAATCCTAGATATCCACTAATGACCCCCGAGGAAGTTATCGGGAATTTTGTGAGTTTTGAATGCATGATTAAGGGCTCCAAGAAGATCAACGAGCTTGATGAACCTTCCACATCCGAGGCGCAACCGGTGGCCTTCAAGGCAACGGAGGAGAAGAAGGAGGAGTCTACACCGAGTAGACAACCGATTGACGCCTCCAAGCTCGACAACGAGGAGATGGCCCTAATCATCAAGAGTTTTCGGCAAATCCTCAAGCAACGGAAAGGGAAGGATTACAAATCCCGTTCCAAGAAGGTTTGCTACAAGTGTGGTAAGCCCGGTCATTTTATTGCAAAATGTCCTATGTCTAGTGATAGTGACAGGGGCAACGACAAGAAGGGCAAGAGGAAGGAGAAAAAGAGATACTACAAGAAGAAGGGTGGCGATGCCCATGTTTGTCGGGAGTGGGACTCCGACGAGAGCTCAAGCGACTCCTCCGACGACGAGGACGCCGCCAACATCGCCGTCACCAAGGGCCTCCTTTTCCCCAACGTCGGCCACAAGTGTCTCATGGCCAAGGACGGCAAAAAGAAGGTAAAATCAAGGTCCTCCACTAAATATGAAACATCTAGTGATGAGGATGATAAAAATGAGGAGGAAAACTTGCGTACTCTTTTTGCTAACCTCAACATGCAACAAAAGGAAAAATTAAATGAATTAATTAGTGCTATACATGAGAAGGATGAACTCTTGGATTCTCAAGAGGACTTCCTTATTAAAGAAAATAAGAAGCATGTTAAGGTTAAAAATGCTTATGCTCTAGAAAGAGAAAAATGTGAAAAATTGTCTAGTGAGCTAAGCACTTGCCATGAGACTTTAGACAACCTTAGAAATGAAAATGCTAAGTTGTTAGCTAAGGTTGATTCTCATATTTGCAATGTTTCAATTCCAAATTCTAGAAATGATAATGATAATTTGCTTGCTAGGATTGAAGAATTGAACATTTCTCTTGCTAGTCTTAGAAATGAGAATGAGAAATTAATTGCTAAGACTAAGGATTTTGATGTTTGCAATGATACCATTTCCGACCTTAGAGCTAAAAATGATATGTTGCATGCTAAGGTTGTTGAACTAAAATCTTGCAAACCCTCTACATCTAATGTTGAGCATATTTCCATTTGTACTAGATGTAGAGATATTAATGTTGATGCTATCCATGATCACCTAGCCTTAATTAAAAAACAAAATGATCACATAGCACAACTTAATGCTAAGATTAGAGAGCATGACTTAGAAAATGAAAAATTTAAATTGGCTAGAAGCATGCTCTATAATGGGAGACGCCCTGGCATTAAGGACGGCATTGGCTTCCAAAGGGGAGACAATGTCAAAATTAATGCCCCTCCAAAGAACTTATCTAACTTTGTTAAGGGCAAGGCTCCCATGCCTCAGGATAACGAGGGTTACATTTTGTACCCTGCTGGCTATCCTGAGAGCAAAATTAGGAAAATTCATTCTAGGAAGTCTCACTCTGGCCCCAATCATGCCTTTATGTATAAAGGTGAGACATCTAGATCTAGGCAGCCAACCCATGCCAAGTTGCCTAGAAAGAAAAGTACTAATGCATCAAATGATAATGCCATTTCATTTAAGACTTTTGATGCATCTTATGTTTTAACTAACAAATCCGGCAAGGTAGTTGCCAAAATTGTTGGGGGCAAGCACAAGGGCTCCAAGACTTGTGTTTGGGTACCCAAAGTTCTTGTATCTAATGCTAAAGGACCCAAAACCGTTTGGGTACCTAAAACAAAGAACTAAACTTGTTTTGTAGGTTTATGCATCCGGGGGCACAAGTTGGATACTCGACAGCGGGTGCACAAACCACATGACAGGGGAGAAAAGGATGTTCTCCTCCTATGAGAAAAACCAAGATCCCCAACGAGCTATCACATTCGGGGATGAAAATCAAGGTTTGGTCAAAGGTTTGGGTAAAATTGCTATATCTCCTGACCATTCTATTTCCAATGTTTTTCTTGTAGATTCTTTAGATTACAATTTGCTTTCCGTATCCCAATTATGTAAAATGGGCTACAACTGTCTTTTTACTGATACAGGTGTTACTGTCTTTAGAAGAAGTGATGATTCAGTAGCATTTAAGGGAGTGTTAGAGGGTCAGCTATACTTGGTAGATTTTGATAGAGCTGAACTCAACACTTGCTTAGTTGCTAAGACTAACTTGGGCTGGCTCTGGCACCGCCGACTAGCCCATGTTGGAATGAAGAATCTTCACAAGCTACTAAAGGGAGAACACATTTTAGGACTAACCGATGTTCATTTTGAGAAAGACAGGATTTGTAGCGCATGCCAAGCGGGGAAGCAAGTTGGTGTCCATCATCCACACAAAAACATCATGACTACCGACAGGCCACTGGAGCTCCTACACATGGATTTATTCGGCCCGATCGCTTACATAAGCATCGGCGGTAGTAAGTATTGCCTTGTAATTATGGATGATTATTCTCGCTTCACTTGGGTGTTCTTTTTACAGGACAAATCTTATACCCAAGAGACCTTAAAGGGATTCTTGAGACGGGCTCAAAATGAGTTCGGCTTAAGGATCAAGAAAATTAGAAGCGACAACGGGACGGAGTTCAAGAACTCTCAAATAGAAGGCTTCCTTGAGGAGGAGGGCATCAAGCATGAGTTCTCTTCTCCCTACACTCCTCAACAAAATGGTGTAGTGGAGAGGAAGAATCGAACTCTATTGGACATGGCAAGAACCATGCTTGATGAGTACAAGACACCGGATCGGTTTTGGGCCGAAGCGGTCAACACCGCCTGCTACGCCATCAACCGGTTATATCTTCATCAAATCCTCAAGAAGACATCTTATGAACTCCTAACCGGTAAAAAGCCAAATATTTCATATTTTAGAGTTTTTGGTAGCAAATGCTTTATTCTTGTTAAGAGAGGTAGAAAATCTAAATTTGCTCCTAAAACTGTAGAAGGCTTTTTACTAGGATATGACTCAAACACAAAGGCATATAGAGTCTTTAACAAGTCCTCAGGACTTGTTGAAGTTTCTTGTGACGTTGTGTTTGATGAGACTAACGGCTCTCAAGTAGAGCAAGTTGATCTTGATGATATAGGCGAAGAACAGGCTCCATGCATAGCACTAAGGAACATGTCCATTGGGGATGTGTGTCCTAAGGAATCCGAAGAGCCTCCACATGCACAGGATCAACCATCCTCCTCCATGCAAGCATCTCCACCAACTCAAGTTGAGGATGAGGCTCAAGATATTGAACAAGAAGATCAAGAAGATGAGCCACCTCAAAATGACGGCAACGATCAAGGGGGAGATGCAAATGATGAAGACAAGGAGGATGAACAACCAAGGCCGCCACACCCAAGAGTCCACCAAGCAATACAACGAGATCACCCCGTCGACACCATCCTCGGCGACATTCATAAGGGGGTAACTACTCGATCTCGTGTTGCTCATTTCTGTGAACATTACTCGTTTGTTTCCTCTATTGAGCCACACAGGGTAGAGGAAGCACTTCAAGATTCGGATTGGGTGATGGCGATGCAAGAGGAGCTCAACAATTTCACGAGGAACGAGGTATGGCACTTAGTTCCACGTCCTAATCAAAATGTTGTAGGAACCAAGTGGGTCTTCCGCAACAAGCAAGACGAGCATGGTGTGGTGACTAGGAACAAAGCTCGACTCGTGGCCAAGGGATATTCACAAGTCGAAGGTTTGGATTTTGGTGAAACCTATGCACCCGTAGCTAGGCTTGAGTCAATTCGCATATTATTAGCCTATGCTACTTACCATGGCTTCAAGCTTTATCAAATGGACGTGAAGAGTGCCTTCCTCAATGGACCAATCAAGGAGGAGGTCTATGTTGAGCAACCTCCCGGCTTTGAAGACAGTGAGTATCCTAACCATGTTTATAGGCTCTCTAAGGCGCTTTATGGGCTTAAGCAAGCCCCAAGAGCATGGTATGAATGCCTTAGAGATTTCCTTATTGCAAATGGCTTCAAAGTCGGCAAAGCCGATCCTACTTTGTTCACTAAAACTCTTGACAATGATTTGTTTGTATGCCAAATTTATGTTGATGATATTATATTTGGGTCTACTAACAAATCTACATGTGAAGAATTTAGTAGGATCATGACACAGAAATTCGAGATGTCAATGATGGGGGAGTTGAAATATTTCTTAGGATTTCAAGTCAAGCAACTCCAAGAGGGCACCTTCCTTAGCCAAACGAAGTATACTCAAGATATCCTAACCAAGTTTGGAATGAAGGATGCCAAGCCCATCAAGACACCCATGGGAACAAATGGGCATCTCGACCTTGACACGGGAGGTAAGTCCGTGGATCAAAAGGTATACCGGTCGATGATTGGTTCATTGCTTTATTTATGTGCATCTCGACCGGACATTATGCTTTCCGTATGCATGTGTGCAAGATTCCAAGCCGACCCTAAGGAATCACACCTTACGGCCGTAAAACGAATCTTGAGATATTTAGCTTATACTCCTAAGTTTGGGCTTTGGTACCCTCGGGGATCCACTTTTGATTTGATTGGTTATTCGGATGCCGATTGGGCGGGATGTAAGATTAATAGGAAGAGCACATCGGGGACTTGCCAGTTCTTGGGAAGATCCTTGGTGTCATGGGCTTCAAAGAAGCAAAATTCGGTCGCTCTTTCTACTGCCGAAGCCGAGTATATTGCCGCAGGCCATTGTTGCGCGCAATTACTTTGGATGAGGCAAACCCTGCGGGACTACGGTTACAAATTAACCAAAGTCCCTTTGCTATGTGACAATGAGAGTGCAATCAAAATGGCCGACAATCCCGTCGAGCATAGCCGCACTAAGCACATAGCCATTCGGTATCATTTTCTTCGGGATCACCAACAAAAGGGGGATATCGAGATTTCTTACATTAACACTAAAGATCAATTAGCCGATATCTTTACCAAGCCTCTTGATGAACAATCTTTTACCCGACTTAGGCATGAGCTCAATATTCTTGATTCTAGGAATTTCTTTTGCTAGTCTTGCACACATAGCTCATTAATATACCTTTGATCATGTCTCTTTTATATATGCTATGACTAATGTGTTTTCAAGTATATTTCAAACCAAGTCATAGGTATATTGAAAGGGAATTGGAGTCTTCGGCGAAGACAAGGCTTCCACTCCACTCTACTACTCATCCTTCGCCGTCGCTCCGTATCATCTCTCCAACTTTGGTATAATCTTCACTCATTCATTTCATGACCAAAGGGGGAGAAAGTACTTCATTGGGCTCTAATGATTCCGTTTTTGGCGATTCATGCCAAAGGGGGAGAAAATATGAGCTCAAAGCAAAAGGACCGCACCACCACCTTTTTTAAATTTGATGTTTTTCAATGGTAAATTTCAAAATTGGTATCTCCTTGTGTTCTAAAGGGGGAGCAAGTAGTATTTTCAAAATTGATGGAAAACCCTCTTGAACACTAAGAGGAGACCTTATTTGAGGGGGAGTTTTGTTTAGTCAAAGGAAAAGCATTTGAACAAAGGAAGAAAATTTCAAATCTTGAAAATGCTTTACAAAATCTTATTCATTTACCCTTGACTATCTTGCAAAATGACTTTGAAAAGAATTTACAAAAGAATTTGCAAAAACAAAACCTTTGGTGCAAATGTGGTCCAATATGTCAAAAACAAAGAAAACAATCCATGCGCATCATATAAGTATTTATTGGCTCAATTCCAAGCAACCTTTGCACTTACATTATGTAAACTAGTTCAATTATGCACGTCTATATTTGCTTTGGTTTGTGTTGGCATCAATCACCAAAAAGGGGGAGATTGAAAGGGAATTAGGCTTACACCTAGTTCCTAAATAATTTTGGTGGTTGAATTGCCCAACACAAATATTGGACTAACTAGTTTACTCTAGTGCATAAGTTACACAGGTGCAAAAGGTTCACATTTAGCCAATAAAAAGACCAAGTGTTGGATTCAACAAAGGAGCAACGAGGCAATCGAGGGCACCTCTGGCTAGAGGCACCGGACTGTCCGGTGTGCACCGGACAGTGTCCGGTGCGGCCAGAGGAATCCAACTCCAACTCTTCGCCCTCGGGAATTCTCGGAAGCCGGCGCGCTATAATTCACCGGACTGTCCGGTGTGCACCGGACTGTCCGGTGTGCCAGCGGAGCAACGGCTCTCTGCGGCGCCAACGGCTCCCTGCGGTGCATTTAATGCGCGCGCAGCGCGCGCAGACGTCAGGATCGCCCATACCGGTGCACCGGACATCAAACAGTACATGTCTGGTGTGCACCGGACACCCAGGAGGGCCCAGATGTCAGAAGCTCCAACGGTCAGAATCCAACGGCAATGGTGACGTGGCAGGGGCACCGGACTGTCCGGTGTGCACCGGACTGTCCGGTGCGCCATCGAACAGACAGCTTCCAGCAACGGTCACTTTTGGTGGTTGGGGCTATAAATACCCCAATCACCCCACATTCATTGCCATCCAAGTTTTCCACTTCTCAACTACTACAAGAGCTCTAGCATTCAAGTCTAGACACACCAAATAGATCAAGTCCTCTCCAAATTCCACACAACACCATAGTGACTAGAGAGAGTGATTTGCTTGTGTTCTTTCGAGCTCTTGCGCTTGGATCGCATTCTTTTCTTTCTCATTTGTTCTTGTGATCATCACTCAATTGTAACCAAGGCAAGAGGCACCAATTGTGTGGTGGCCCTTGCGGGGAAGTTTTGTTCCCGGTTGATTGAGAAGAAGAGAAAGCTCACTCGATCCGTGGGATCGTTTGAGAGAGGGAAGGGTTGAAAGAGACCCGGCCTTTGTGGCCTCCTCAACGGGGAGTAGGTTTGCGAGAACCGAACCTCGGTAAAACAAATCCGCGTGTCACACTCTTATTCGCTTGCGATTTGTTTTTGCGCCCTCTCTTGCGGACTCGTTTATATTTCTAACGCTAACCTTGCTTGTAGTTGTGATTATTTTTGTAAATCTCAGTTTCGCGCTATTCACCCCCCCCTCTAGGCGACTATCAATAATATATTTGAATAAATATTCTCAAACCTAATACGTTTAATTGCACCAATATGAATGAACCAGTCACAAGTTTGAATTTGAATTGGTATTTTAAATTGAATTTGTGAAATAATGGAGAAAGAAAAAAATAAAAGAAAAAGAAAAAGGAATACTATACCTGGATGGGCCAACAACCTGAATTCGGCCCAGTAGCCCTTCTCTCCTGCGCAGCCCACCTGCATAACGCGCGCGCCGACTTGTGGACCCCACTGTCCATACTCACGTCGCCCACCCGTGTCACTGCTCTCGCGGACCCACGGGACAGTCTCCGCTTTCCCCGCGCCCCAGCCGCTCGTTCTCGCTTGTCTCTGAACGGTGGGCCTGGGTTGTCATCGCGGCTTCAACAAACCTACAGTTCATGGTGGAAGTCGCCCGCGGGACTCGGAGCTCCGTGGCTAGAATCTGGTGCCCGACCGCATACATAAGAACCGACGCTCCGTTCCTTTCATCCCCCCCCCCTTCGTTTTCCAAGTCATACGGTAGCCACGGCGATCAGTGAAGCGGAGAACTGTGAAGAGAGAGAGAGGGCATCGCGAACTGGGTAGTCGCCGAGATTGCCCTCGCCACGGTTGGCATCCAGGGGCCCGTTGGGTGCTCGGGGATTGCTGGTGAGTAGCTCGGCGCCGTAGAGGAAGAAGCCGACCACTGGGTGACCGGAATCTCGCCGCGGCACAATCGGATCCGCTCCACCCCGTGAACTGCATACCTCGGCACTCCAATTCCCGGTAACGAGTCACCTATAATGTTCACCCCCGTTAGAATTACGTGTATTTCGGTTCGGATCGAAGTTTTAGGCACAGGATCGGGTATCGGTGAATGCCGGCCATGGCGCACCGCCGTGTATTTCTGGGGTTGGCCTCACCGTCGGCGTTGGGGACGGAGAAGTCGTCCCTGCCGTTTGATTTGAACGGACGGTCGAGATTCGATGTACTCACCCGTTCGGCTTGGGCGACCGCTATCCGTCCGATCATGATCGGCTGATGGTCATCGCTTTAGGAGTCATTAAACCGGGGCCGTCAGATCTTGATCCGAGTGACCATGTTACGTACCGGTTCGTAATGGGTGGATCTAATCAGGAGCGCTCACCTCGGATCCGACGGTCGGAATCTATCCGCACTTCCCTCAGCTGCGTAGTTACACTTAGACCCCTCTGTTTTTAGGGAAACAACCCGCGGTCCATTGTAACTGTTGACTGTGTCTCGGGTTTCTTGTCCCGAGGCCCCTGGCATTTACAGAAATTGAGGCCTAGTCCATAGTTCTTTAAATTCAGTTATTTAATTATAGAAATTACTTTTTAATACAAAATAATTGCTAGAACTTTGATAAGTCATAGAAAATACATATGAACTCCAAATTAATCCATTCTAGTTCCTAAAATTTTGTAATTTTATTCTTTATCACCTAGAGTCTCTGTTATGTCATGAAAACAGTAAGAAAAATTATTTCACACTTAATCCTATTTTAAACACATAAAACCTTTGAAAATGCATAACTTAAACTCTATAACTCCAAAAATTATGATTCCTGTTCCTAGAATTTTATTTTAAGGTGTAGATTATTACTGTGTATTTTGTATATATGTTTGGTGTAATGTTAATTTCTCTATATGTACTGTGCTTGTTTGTATTGTGGCGAGTAGAAGAGCCCGTTGCTGAGGATCCTGGTGAGCAGCAAGTTGAAGTAGCTGAGCAGGAGCTCCTTGAAGGCAAGTTGTGCCCTTGACCACTTTTTACCCAATAATGTTCTTTAATATCATTTATCCATGCATAGGTTAATTTTGATGGGACCCGATAGGTCACCCTAGATTTGTTTATCTCATTACCTTGTTTACCCCTGAATCACTGGGTAGTTTGCTATTGCTTACATGGTTTTGGGATAATTATTTATCATATCTATGTTCCAATTATTCTTGTTATTCTATTTATGTTCATGTCAAGTTCATTAATGTTAATTGGAACATAGAGCTTAACTTGAGTAACACGTGCCACCACAAGGGTTTAATGGGACGCCCTTGGCTGACTAATTAGGAAAGCTAGTGGAAGACTACCTTACCCGAAAGGGGCAAGGGCAGTAGGGGAGTGGTCAGTGTAGGGAGGTCCCTGGTTGATTTTGCTGCGATGGCGGTCAGCCAGGAACCCTGCATTGGAACTTCCTATAAACTGTAGCGGGTTTTCGGAAGCTAGTGGAACTTTGTAAAGGCCTCGTAGTGTTGCCCTGCCGCGCTTCCTAGGTACAGGTGTATGGGAAGTCGCGATCCCTTGGCAGATGGGTAACATGACTTGTGGGTAAAGGGTACAACCTCTGCAGAGTGTAAAACTGGTATACTAGCCGAGCTCACGGTCACGAGCAGCTCAGGACTCTCTGATGTTTAAATTATGGAACTTAAATTCAATTTTGTCACTTGCATTGCATGGGTTTATTATAAATTGTGTTCTATTACTTTACTTATGGTTTGGTATTTACTTACACTTAGTAATTGCTAATAAAATTTTGACCAACTACTTAAAAGCAATGCTCAGCTTTAACCCCTATCATTGATTAGCCTTACACATCACATGAACTCACACCTTTGTGAGTTTGTGTCCACTGGTTCCCCACAACTTGTTGAGCTATGATCATGTGTGAGCTCACCCTTGCTGTCTCACACCCCCCCCCCCCCCCCACACAGGAGAAGAGCAGGTGGTTCAGGAGGAGCCACAAGGCGAGGAGTATGATCTGATCTAGGTGGCGTTTCTCAGTTGACATTGGCGCCGACGATCCTTAGTTCGTTTTACTTTTATCTTTTATTTTGTAATAAGTCTTCCGCTATGTAATAAATACTCTGATGTTTTATGACATTTATCTCTATACACTCTGTTATTATATATGTTGTCTTCTTGGCGCATGTATGAGATGCACCTGGCTTTGTTCCTTAAAGCCGGGTGTGACAGAAGTGGTATCAGAGGAATGTTGACTGTAGGACGAGACCTAGATAGAAACGGACAAACCCTCTCCTACTTACCTTACTCTGATTCTCTTTATACTTATCTTGATCCAGTCTCACCTTCTACTGTTCTACTCTGATCATTCTTATCTTTTCTACTCTTAGACAAGATGGATTTCACACCTTGGAATCCTACCACTATGATCTTTTTAAGATATAGGGAACCTAAGACAAAATTTAAAACTATTTTCTTTAAAAATGTTGTTTGATTGTGCTGATGCTAAATGCCTGATTTGCTTCTTTGATTGATTGAATTATTATAGATGGACATCTTAATATGTACCACCATAAGGTAATAAATTAGCTATGGTAGGTAAAATATTAATCTGCTTAGCTAATAAAATTCCCCAAGGTAACCTGATTTGTAAATACCTGCCTTGTCTGCTATTCTCTTACCATATGTATCTAACTCAGATGGTCAATACCAGGCGGGGTGGTGGAATTGATTTGCCTCCTAACCAACACACTCGAAGGATATATAGACAACCTCAGCTACAGCCAGCAGAGATGAATCCTCCTAATCCTCCACCAGGCGGAGTTGACCCACTGGTTGCTGCTCAGATGGCGGTGATGTAGCAAATGGCAGACACTATGGCTGATATGCGTGCCCAGATGCAGCAAGAACGCCAGGAGATGCGTCAGGAAAGAGAAGATATACACCAGGAATTGCGCCAGGAGCGAGATGAGATACGCCAGGAAAGGAGGGCACAACAACAGCAGCTGCAACAACAACTTCAACAACAGCAGCAACAGCAACAAGTGCCACTGCCTCCACCACCACCACCAGTTCCACCCCGAGACAAGCATAGAGAGTTCATGAGTCATAAGCCACCTACATTCGCTAGCTCACCTGATCCACTGGACGCGGATGATTGGCTGAAGTCCGTTGAGAAGATGCTGAATATTGCACAGTGCACGGACCGGGAGAAAGTTCTTTATGCTTCTGGACGTCTGACAGGTCCTGCTGCTGACTGGTGGGATTCTTATACTGCTGCCCATGATGCTGCAGATGCTATTACTTGGGCGGAGTTTAGTACACAGTTCAGGAACTACCATATTCCAGCTGGTATGATAAAGATCAAGAAGAAGGAATTTCTGTCGCTGAAGCAAGGAAGTATGTCAGTCAGCGAGTACCGCGACAAGTTTATTCAGTTATCCAGATATGCCCCTGAAGAAGTTGCTGAAGACGAGAGGAAGCAAGAGCATTTCATTGAAGGACTTAATGGACCACTGCAGTATGCTCTAGTGGCACACACATTTCCGTCATTTCAGAGGCTGCTTGATAAGGCCCTGGCTATTGAACACAAGCGTGTTCAGCTGGGAGATTTGAAGAGAAAGGCAATATCTCAAGGACAAGGAAGCAGCAGTGTTCGTCCTCGCTACAGTTCACCACAGGGTACACCGACTCGACCAGGAGGACCGCGCCCAGTTCAGCAATCACCACTGAGGACTCCACCTCCTCGACAGGCTACCCCCACTGGCACCCCGACGAAGTTTTCAGTATAGAGTCCAGGCACCACATGTTTCAAGTGTGGGAAGACTGGTCATTATGCAAATGTCTGCCCACAGAGGATGGCTACTACTCC
The DNA here is from genome assembly GCA_029449295.1 of Zea luxurians. Taxonomy (NCBI): domain Eukaryota; kingdom Viridiplantae; phylum Streptophyta; class Magnoliopsida; order Poales; family Poaceae; genus Zea; species Zea luxurians. The sequence goes on from JAOPSE010000010.1 coordinate 111,348,079, forward strand.
AGTTCAGAACAGGCAGCAAACTCCAGGATCTGGCAAGGGATACTCTATTGCCAAAGTTAATCAAGTCAGCGTTGATGCTACCCCGGATGGTGGGGACCTCGTAATTGGTATGTTTTATGTTAATGCAATTCCTGCAGCCATATTATTTGATTCTGGTGCTACACATTCATTTATGTCTGCTAGATATGCCAACACAAATGAAATACCACTGCTAAATATGAGAAAACCCATGATAGTAATTACACCTAAAGGGCCTGTTGAGGCGAATCAAATGACACGTAGATTGACATTAACCATTATGGGTAGAGAATTTGGAGCTACTGCTATAATATTGGAGTCAAGCGGTATAGATTTGATCCTTGGTATGTCATGGCTAAGAAAGGCAAAGGCCGTTATAGCATGTGGTAGAGGTACCGTAGAACTCACTACCACTAAAGGAGAAAGATTTCAAGTTAATATTGCAGTAACCTCCTCACCCATGCGTGCAATGTTCTTTATACCTGAGGAATTTGTTGGTGACAACATCCGGGTGGTTAGAGATTTTCCGGATGTCTTTCCAGAGGAGTTACCAGGGATGCCACCTGATAGAGAAGTTGAGTTTGTTATTGATCTCTTACTTGGAACTGCCCCTATTTCTAAACGGCCATATAGGATGTCCGTAGAGGAGTTGAAGGAACTTAAGAAGCAGTTAACTGAGTTACAAGAGGCTGGGTACATTCGTCCGAGTTCCTCACCTTGGGGAGCACCGGTTCTGTTTGTACAGAAGAAGGATGGGTCGCAAAGAATGTGTGTGGATTATAGATCTCTTAATGATGTTACGGTGAAGAACAAGTATCCGTTGCCCCGTATTGAGGATTTATTTGATCAGATGAGAGGTGCAAGAGTATTTTCGAAGATTGATCTCCGATCGGGATACCATCAAATGAGGATTAGACCATCAGATATTCCCAAGACGGCTTTCTCGACTAGATATGGATTATATGAGTTTACTGTTATGTCGTTTGGATTGACCAATGCACCAGCTTATTTTATGAACTTGATGAACAAGGTGTTTATGGAGTATTTGGACAGATTCGTCGTGGTATTCATCGACGATATTCTCATTTATTCTCAGAGTGATAGCGATCATGAGGAACATCTGAGGTTGGTGCTACGGAAGCTACGAGATAACCAGCTATATGCCAAGTTCAGCAAGTGTGAGTTTTGGATTGACAAGGTACCATTCCTTGGACATATTATTTCTAATGGAGGAATAGCAGTGGATCCTGCTAAGGTTAAGGAGATAATGGAGTGGAGAGTACCCACTACAGTTACTGAGATTCGGAGTTTCTTGGGACTTGCTGGATATTATCGGAGATTTATTGAAGGATTTTCTAAGATTGCTAAGCCTATGACTTCACTTTTGGAGAAAGGAAGGGAATTCAAGTGGGATGAGAAGTGTCAAGATAGCTTTGATCAATTGAAGAAGAGATTGATGTCACCACCAGTATTGGTTATGCCAGACCTGCAGAAAGGATTTGATATCTATTGCGATGCATGTGGCCAAGGCTTAGGATGTGTGCTCATGCAAGAAGGACATGTGATTGCCTATGCTTCTCGTCAGTTACGGAAACATGAATTGAACTACCCCACTCATGACTTGGAACTAGCAGCAGTTGTGCATGCTCTTAAGATTTGGAGACATTACATTATGGGAACCAAGTGCCAAGTGTACACGGATCATAAGAGTTTGAAGTACATATTCACTCAGAAGGATCTCAACCTTAGGCAACGCCGTTGGTTGGAGCTTATTAAGGATTATGATTTGGAGATTCACTATCACCCGGGCAAGGCAAATTTGGTTGCAGATGCCTTGAGTCGCAAGGAGCATGTTCATTCAGCTATTGTTGCCCAGTTGCCCGATGAGATTGTTGAGGATTTCAGGAGACTTAACCTGGGGATAGTTGCTCAGACTGAAGGAGTCACTATTGATGTGGAACCTACTTTGGAACAAGAGATCCGCAAAGGACAAATTGGTGATGCTAAAATCAAAGAGATCAATGATCTGATTACTGAAGGTCGAGTTCCGGAATTCACGGAAGATGAGCAAGGCACTGTATGGTTCAAGGACAGAATGTGTGTTCCTGATATTGAAAGCCTTCGAGAGACTATATTGAAAGAGGCCCATGACTCGGAATATTCTATTCATCCTGGTAGTACCAAGATGTATCAGGATTTGAAGCGTAAATATTGGTGGTATGGATTGAAAAGAGATGTGGCTGCACATGTGGCTATGTGCGATGTATGTCAAAGAGTTAAGGCTGAACACCAGAGGCCAGCTGGACTATTGCATCCACTGAAGATACCCGAGTGGAAATGGGAAGAGATTGGTATGGATTTTATTACTGGATTGCCTCGCACCCAGAAAGGATATGATGCTATATGGGTGATTGTGGATAGATTGACTAAAGTGGCTCACTTTATTCCTGTCAAGACTACTTATAAAGGTTCTCAGCTAGCAGAGTTATATATGGCTCGGATTGTGTGTTTACATGGAGTACCAAAGAAGATCGTGTCTGATCGAGGTTCGCAGTTTACCTCAAGATTTTGGAGAAGCTTTCATGAGAACATGAGCACGAAGTTGAATTTCAGTACAGCTTATCACCCTCAGACGGATGGACAGACTGAAAGGACTAATCAAGTATTGGAAGATATGTTGAGAGCATGTGCCCTTCAGCATGGAGGAAGTTGGGATAAGAGTCTGCCTTATGCTGAGTTCTCGTATAACAATAGCTATCAGGCCAGTATGAAGATGTCACCTTTTGAAGCTTTGTATGGGAGGAAGTGCAGGACTCCTCTATATTGGGATCAGACTGGAGAAAGACAGTTCTTTGGGCCTGAACTGATCCAAGAAGCAGAAGAACAAGTCCGTATAATTCGAGAGAATTTGAGAGTGGCTCAAACCAGGCAAAAGAGCTATGCTGATAATAGAAGGAGACCACTGGAATTTGAAGAAGGAGATTATGTGTACCTCAAGGTGTCACCACTGCGTGGAATGAGGAGATTTAAAGTCAAGGGCAAATTGTCCCCTCGCTATATTGGACCATTCTTGATCTTTAGGAGAGTTGGAGAGATGGCATACCAACTTGAGTTACCTGCTAGTCTATCAGATGTGCATAATGTGTTCCACGTGTCTCAACTTAAGAAGTGTCTCCGTGTTCCCGAGGAACAGTTACCAATGGAAGAGCTCAGTGTTCAAGGTGATTTGACTTACACGGAGTACCCGATCAAGATTTTGGATACTTTGACTCGAGTTACGAGAAATAAGGTGGTAAAGATGTGCAAAGTCCAATGGAGTCACCACGGTGAAGATGAAGCAACTTGGGAAAGAGAAGAAGAGCTTCGTATAGATTTTCCCCACCTTTTCCCTAGATCTTCTTAATCTCGAGGACGAGATTATTTTTAAGGGGGGTAGGATTTGTGACACCCACTTTGTAAATTGCTAGGAATAATGCCAGTAGAGGAACAATTTCTCTTTATGTGAGTTTGATCTTTATGCATCATCATATGTGAACACCATGTCCAAGAACAATTAATAAAAAGATATGCTACTAAATCCTTGCATCATGCCGAATATTTTATTTTTGTGTGCATTTTATAACAAGAAAATAATAAAGGCCAAAAGGGGAAAATTAAATCCTAAAAGAAATTTTTGAATCTAGAAAAGAGAAGGAATATGAAAACATGAATAATATATTTGAATAAATATTCTCAAACCTAATACGTTTAATTGCACCAATATGAATGAACCAGTCACAAGTTTGAATTTGAATTGGTATTTTAAATTGAATTTGTGAAATAATGGAGAAAGAAAAAAATAAAAGAAAAAGAAAAAGGAATACTATACCTGGATGGGCCAACAACCTGAATTCGGCCCAGTAGCCCTTCTCTCCTGCGCAGCCCACCTGCATAACGCGCGCGCCGACTTGTGGACCCCACTGTCCATACTCACGTCGCCCACCCGTGTCACTGTGCTCGCGGACCCACGGGACAGTCTCCGCTTTCCCCGCGCCCCAGCCGCTCGTTCTCGCTTGTCTCTGAACGGTGGGCCTGGGTTGTCATCGCGGCTTCAACAAACCTACCGTTCATGGTGGAAGTCGCCCGCGGGACTCGGAGCTCCGTGGCTAGAATCTGGTGCCCGACCGCATACATAAGAACCGACGCTCCGTTCCTTTCATCCCCCCCCCTTCGTTTTCCAAGTCATACGGTAGCCACGGCGATCAGTGAAGCGGAGAACTGTGAAGAGAGAGAGAGGGCATCGCGAACTGGGTAGTCGCCGAGATTGCCCTCGCCACGGTTGGCATCCAGGGGCCCGTTGGGTGCTCGGGGATTGCTGGTGAGTAGCTCGGCGCCGTAGAGGAAGAAGCCGACCACTGGGTGACCGGAATCTCGCCGCGGCACAATCGGATCCGCTCCACCCCGTGAACTGCATACCTCGGCACTCCAATTCCCGGTAACGAGTCACCTATAATGTTCACCCCCGTTAGAATTACGTGTATTTCGGTTCGGATCGAAGTTTTAGGCACAGGATCGGGTATCGGTGAATGCCGGCCATGGCGCACCGCCGTGTATTTCTGGGGTTGGCCTCACCGTCGGCGTTGGGGACGGAGAAGTCGTCCCTGCCGTTTGATTTGAACGGACGGTCGAGATTCGATGTACTCACCCGTTCGGCTTGGGCGACCGCTATCCGTCCGATCATGATCGGCTGATGGTCATCGCTTTAGGAGTCATTAAACCGGGGCCGTCAGATCTTGATCCGAGTGACCATGTTACGTACCGGTTCGTAATGGGTGGATCTAATCAGGAGCGCTCACCTCGGATCCGACGGTCGGAATCTATCCGCACTTCCCTCAGCTGCGTAGTTACACTTAGACCCCTCTGTTTTTAGGGAAACAACCCGCGGTCCATTGTAACTGTTGACTGTGTCTCGGGTTTCTTGTCCCAAGGCCCCTGGCATTTACAGAAATTGAGGCCTAGTCCATAGTTCTTTAAATTCAGTTATTTAATTATAGAAATTACTTTTTAATACAAAATAATTGCTAGAACTTTGATAAGTCATAGAAAATACATATGAACTCCAAATTAATCCATTCCAGTTCCTAAAATTTTGTAATTTTATTCTTTATCACCTAGAGTCTCTGTTATGTCATGAAAACAGTAAAAAAAATTATTTCACACTTAATCCTATTTTAAACACATAAAACCTTTGAAAATGCATAACTTAAACTCTATAACTCCAAAAATTATGATTCCTGTTCCTAGAATTTTATTTTAAGGTGTAGATTATTACTGTGTATTTTGTATATATGTTTGGTGTAATGTTAATTTCTCTATATGTACTGTGCTTGTTTGTATTGTGGCGAGTAGAAGAGCCCGTTGCTGAGGATCCTGGTGAGCAGCAAGTTGAAGTAGCTGAGCAGGAGCTCCTTGAAGGCAAGTTGTGCCCTTGACCACTTTTTACCCAATAATGTTCTTTAATATCATTTATCCATGCATAGGTTAATTTTGATGGGACCCGATAGGTCACCCTAGATTTGTTTATCTCATTACCTTGTTTACCCCTGAATCACTGGGTAGTTTGCTATTGCTTACATGGTTTTGGGATAATTATTTATCATATCTATGTTCCAATTATTCTTGTTATTCTATTTATGTTCATGTCAAGTTCATTAATGTTAATTGGAACATAGAGCTTAACTTGAGTAACACGTGCCACCACAAGGGTTTAATGGGACGCCCTTGGCTGACTAATTAGGAAAGCTAGTGGAAGACTACCTTACCCGAAAGGGGCAAGGGCAGTAGGGGAGTGGTCAGTGTAGGGAGGTCCCTGGTTGATTTTGCTGCGATGGCGGTCAGCCAGGAACCCTGCATTGGAACTTCCTATAAACTGTAGCGGATTTTCGGAAGCTAGTGGAACTTTGTAAAGGCCTCGTAGTGTTGCCCTGCCGCGCTTCCTAGGTAGAGGTGTATGGGAAGTCGCGATCCCTTGGCAGATGGGTAACATGACTTGTGGGTAAAGGGTACAACCTCTGCAGAGTGTAAAACTGGTATACTAGCCGAGCTCACGGTCACGAGCAGCTCAGGACTCTCTGATGTTTAAATTATGGAACTTAAATTCAATTTTGTCACTTGCATTGCATGGGTTTATTATAAATTGTGTTCTATTACTTTACTTATGGTTTGGTATTTACTTACACTTAGTAATTGCTAATAAAATTTTGACCAACTACTTAAAAGCAATGCTCAGCTTTAACCCCTATCATTGATTAGCCTTACACATCACATGAACTCACACCTTTGTGGGTTTGTGTCCACTGGTTCCCCACAACTTGTTGAGCTATGATCATGTGTGAGCTCACCCTTGCTGTCTCACACCCCCCCACACAGGAGAAGAGCAGGTGGTTCAGGAGGAGCCACAAGGCGAGGAGTATGATCTGATCTAGGTGGCATTTCTCAGTTGACATTGGCGCCGACGATCCTTAGTTCGTTTTACTTTTATCTTTTATTTTGTAATAAGTCTTCCGCTATGTAATAAATACTCTGATGTTTTATGACATTTATCTCTATACACTCTGTTATTATATATGTTGTCTTCTTGGCGCATGTATGAGATGCACCTGGCTTTGTTTCTTTAAAGCCGGGTGTGACATTTACTAATATATTTTTAGGTAACGTCTTCGTTTTAAAAACAATAATTTGACTAGTATTTTTCAGGTCATACGTACCTTAATTTTTAAATGTAAAAAAATACACCGTGAAAGTATTTTTTGGAACATAATAATGTCAACAAAAGTTTTTATACTATATGTGAAGTACGTATTTCCTTAAAAAGAAAGAAGATCAGTACATAGTGATGACCATAGAAAAGAGAAACTACATAGTACAAAATAACCTGCAGCGTGAGTGTCAACCAAAAAAAACAGCAAGCCAATTGAATGTTTGTCAGCTGATTAGGGTTTCTGTGGTGTGATCGGTTTTTTTTATATGGAAACAAAAAAAATGTTCCAACCTTTTGTATCTCCTACATACAACCTTACAGATCGAAAACTTACCAAACACGCACCATAAAAATAAACATCCTTAAAAAGAACATATAATCACAGTCAAGCGTCCTCTAATTTAATATCTGACCTTCAACCATATCTTACAAAGATCCCCATAGCCACCACCTCTAAAGATTGATATACTTTAAGAACCTCGTGTTGAGCATTTTGTTTCTGCAACAATCTCCAGAATCTAAACCAAAATGTTTCCCTAAAAAGAACCTGCATGATTGATAGATTTGGTTTAAAAGTAAAGGTCACATTATTGCGACTATCTAAACAACTAACTTTAATCAGAAGCAAACATCCCCAGGTTTACGTGTGTGTCGTGGGTGTCTACATTTTTTATATCGGCAACGTTAAAAAAGCTAAGGTATTCTCTTAGCTACTTTTCAATTTCTCATAATATATTTGTGGTCCTGTCTACCTTTCTCCCTATATCTAATTAATATAATAATTATAATAATCTCTTCTCTATCTAATAAATTATTAAAGAGCGAAACGTTTCTTCCAACTAACTATTTTATCTTATACTTTTCGGTTCCAAAATAGTAGTCGTTTCAGGGATTTAGTTGATTCATACAAGTATTGGTGCATGTGTTTTATATATAGACATAGAAATCAAGGACTAAAATGACTATTATTTTGAAACAGAGGAAGTATATTTCTTTTTTCTTCTAAACCTGCCTTGGTGCTCCCTGGATCCCATATCTATATCGAATTTATGACCCGTGCATATAAAGTTCTTGGGTCCAACAATAATACAGAGTCTAATTCTAACATATATTGAGTTCCATACAAAGCGAAGCATGGACACATTTTTTTACAATAATTATATAATATTAAGCTCTAGATAGTATCTTTGTCCTATTTTTATTGTTTTTTGTGTGTGTTGTTTAATTTTTTTTTTTTGTTTTTCCATCTAGCATTTTCTTGGGATGGGAACCTCGAGAAGGTTGTGTTGCCACTTCAAATAATCATGTTTGATATGATATAGCATGTTAGCGCACAAGCAAGAGCTTAGCCGGACGAAAGATGACGACTCAGGTTCTAGCCCTATGGCTATTAATTGTTAACTATATCGTCTCAACTATATATTTAATCTCTATATCTATTTAATATTAAAGAATAAAGCACTATGTTTTCGACCCACTTTTTTATTTTTTTCATAACACACTCGTGGCCATGTGTCTGTCGCTTTTTCTGACCTCACTAGGATGTACATGGCTAAGGGATGTTTGGTTCTCACCTTATAAACTTTAATGACTAAAATTTAATTATTTTTAGTCTCTAAAATGTCAAATATAACGACTAAAGTTTCGGTCAGGTTTGGCTGCATGTGTTTCCATTTTCAAATCCAAGACTAGAAATTAGCTAGTGATAGGAATTGATAAGCCCTCCTTGCCTATAGCAAGCAAGAGGCCACTGGCCACCAAGCAATGGTGATCGGTGAGGCAGGGCCTAAGCGAATGTGGCATCCCTCCACATGAAAAACACATGACACTGAAGCCGCTATCGTTGCGTGCTGTGAAACGACCATGTAAGTCCATTTAGGGTTTTTAAAAACATTATTTGGACGATACAACATTGCAAGGTATGGTATTTAGGTAAAAGCTAGCCATGCTGTGAAAACATTTATATCAAAGCGGAGTTTTCAATACTCACAAAATACTAGAATATTATGATTTTGAAAACATAGTTTTTAGAAATACAACAAAACACGTTATGACGTAGAATACTCTGGTATTTCTATAAGGGACGGATAAAGGATCCGGTCACGTCCCGAGGTGATGTATTAGATTAGATATAATATTTTTCAATACATCTTAATCTAAAAACAATAAATATTAATGGAGGTATATAGATCACGTCCCGACCCACAGAGCGAGTGGCCCGAATCTGTGTCCGTCCCTGTTTCTATAAACCATGGTATTAACTAAACCACCAGCCCGGTCTTTCTCAGGTCTCAGCGAGTCGAGTCTGTAGAAACTATTCAGAATCAAATCAATGGTGAACAGTTGAACGGGATAGACCGCCAGCGATCAGTAGACGCATTACGCGCGAGACTTGAGATATGATGGACGCCGACCATGTCTCGTCATACCGAGTTCTCCCCCGTGTCTCTCTCTATGCACAGGTTCTTCACAATGGCCAACGTCAGGTAGGCAGACACTGCGAACAAACTGAAGAAGATAACCGGAAGTAGGAGTATACCTCTACGTCTACAATGCCATCTCACCAATCAACAGAGGGAAAAAAATCATTCATCACTGTCACCACCCAACCGTTTTCGAGAGAGAGAGAAAAAAAACACATTATTTTACGCAAATAACCGCGGTCAGCGGGTCAACGCCATGCATGTGAACCAGCCTGTCTCACACTACCCGACGCCATCTCTGTCCTCCGATTCAAAACGAACGGCCCCGGCCCCACTCCCGCACGCACGCGCAGGAACCATCCCAACCTCATCCACGATAAATACTGGCACCACCTCGAAGGCCCGCGCACCAGTCAGTCCACAGCCTACGGCCTGCCCTGCCTGTAGCTGTAGAGGGCTACAGCTACAAGCTACAACTCTGAAAGTCTGAACAGTGCGCCGCCCAACCAGAGATGGCGCCGCATACCACCGCAGCCGGCGGCGGCGGCGGCGAGGAGGCGGTGGAGGAGGCCAGCACTCTCCGGCACCGCCACAGCGCTGCCAAGGACGGCGGCGAGGAGGGCCAGGCCAACAACGGGGTCGCCGCCTCCCATCTCGTCGCCGCCGCCGACGACGACGACGGGGAGGGGAACGCGCTGTCGGTGGAGCGCGCGTTCGCGGACCAGGCGGTGCCGTCGTGGCGGGAGCAGCTGACGGTGCGCGCCTTCGTGGTCAGCTTCTTCCTGGCCATCATGTTCAGCGTCATCGTGATGAAGCTCAACCTCACCACGGGGATCATCCCCTCGCTCAACGTCTCCGCGGGGCTCCTCGGCTTCTTCTTCGTCCGCCTCTGGACCGCCGCCATCGAGAGGGTCGGCCTCCTCAGGCAGCCCTTCACGCGCCAGGAGAACACCGTCATCCAGACCTGCGTCGTCGCCGCCTACGACATCGCCTTCAGCGGTATGCTACCTCTTCTTCTGCTGCTGCTGCTGCTGCTTGTACTCGAGATAATTAACGTCTGGTACACAGATTTGTGATTCCGTATGAGCACCCCTCTTTTCTTTTTGAGGGGATACTCCGATACTGTATGACCACTTTGTCATGGCATGGGTTTGCAGTGAGATTTCTTTATATCCTAACATACGAGTAGAGTAGGAAGCATGGCGTCACGAACATGGCGAACAATTTAGTATTGGGGTCAACTTCGATAGGAAAAATCTCGCAGTCAGTTACCACAAAAAGAAGATGTTTTTAGCATGTTGATGATTATATAACACGTTATCAAGATGGTACACGCAAGCCAAGATCTAACTCGAAGCACGTCTGAATTCAGACAACCTCGAGCTGAAATACACGACCTAGCATCCAGAACGGCGAGACTCCGAGTGATCTTAATTATTTTAATGCCATGGGATGGGATGGGATGGGATGTATCCCACGGATGTGACGTTGCTACATGTATTTCAAGCGCACCTGACTTTTTTTTGTTGATGTTTAAGCAACATGCAGGTTTTGTTATTGTTTGGCTACAGATTTTTAAAAAAAATATATATATATGACTCTTTTGAGTTGTTCTTTTAACTGGACTAGTTCATTGTAAAGCAAGGCTAACTACAATCGACCATCATGTTGCTTTCTGCCTAATTAGCATGTCTGGGGACATATTTAATATATTATGCGGTTGCACAACTAATTTCTTGTTGCGAATGATGTGCTACAACTCCTTCAATTAATTTTGGTGCGGCTCTCCTGACCAAGCTGTGCAGGGTGTTCTGCACTGTTTTTTTTGGCCCGGTTTCTCTTATAAATTGGGTTTCGCTTCATTCTATTAATACCACAGCAAATCTTTTGCCTTCTGTTTGAGAAAAAAAAAACTAAAGCAACATTGTTTGTTACATATTGATGCTATGTTTTTTTTCATTTTCTCCCTTCTATATTTTTATCAAAGGGAGGCAGGAGCAATGTCACTGTCTCCCTCCCATCGTCTCTTTGTGAAAAGAGATGTGCTAAATTGTGTACTAACCCATTCTGATTGACAGGTGGGTTTGGAACATACTTGTTTGGCATGAGCGAAACCATCGCCAAGCAAGCAACAGAGGCTGACAATCCCCAGAATGTCAAGAACCCTCACATCGGATGGATGATAGGGTTTCTCTTCCTTGTCAGTTTCATTGGCCTATTTGCTCTTGTGCCTCTGAGAAAGGTAAACGTTTCGATTCGTCTCTGTGCTGCCTAATATTCTTGTAGCGTCACTGTACAGCATAGACCAACTAATCATCAGCTGACATCGCTGGTCTAGGTTATGATCGTCGACTACAAACTTACATATCCTAGTGGGACGGCGACTGCTTATCTCATCAACGGTTTCCACACGCCAGAGGGTGCCAAGCTTGCAAAGTAAATTATCTTGGTGTTGTTTTTAGCTGTAACCTGTGTGGCACTAGGTGCAAAGCAATGTTACTGATTATATGTTTCAGGAAACAAGTGAAGACTCTGGGGAAATTCTTCTTGATGAGCTTCCTCTGGGGCTTCTTCCAGTGGTTCTACACTGGTGGGGATAATTGTGGATTCCAGAACTTCCCTACATTAGGCCTTCAAGCTTATAAGAACAAGTCAGAGCACTGAACTTGCTTATAGCATTCCGAATGTTTGGACACTGGAATTGGCTTCCATACTGAACCTCTCGTTCCGTCTCCAGGTTTTACTTCGATTTCTCTCCTACCTATGTTGGAGTTGGGATGATCTGCCCCCACATTGTGAACGTTTCTGTTCTACTGGGAGGCATACTTTCCTGGGGAATAATGTGGCCTCTAATTGGCAACCAGAAGGGGAGTTGGTACGACGCCAGTCTCCCAGAAAGCAGTCTCCATGGACTGCAGGGTTACAGGGTAAAGATTCATATAGTCATCTATCTTTTGTTTTATCGCCACTTGCAAACCAAGCAGCTAATCTGGAAATTCCTGACTAGTTCAGGTTTTTATATCCATCGCAATAATTCTTGGAGACGGCCTGTACAACTTCGTGAAGGTGCTCATTCGCACCACCGCGGGGTTCATATCGATGATGAAGAAAAACAGCACGCTTCCGGTTTCCAACAATGGCAGCCCCATCACTGAAGGTGTTTCCTTCGATGACGAACGCCGCAGGGACCTGTTCCTGAAAGACCAGATCCCCAGATCAGTTGCCTACGGAGGGTACGTGGCTGTCGCTGCCATCTCAATCGGCACCCTTCCTCAGGTCTTCCCGCACCTCAAGTGGTACTACATCCTGGTGGCGTACATCTTCGCGCCTGTGCTGGCCTTCTGCAACGCATACGGGACTGGCCTTACCGACTGGTCCCTCGCGTCCACCTACGGCAAGCTCGCCATCTTCATCTTCGGCGCGTGGGCCGGCGCGTCCAACGGCGGCGTCCTCGTCGGGCTCGCTGCCTGCGGCGTGATGATGAGCATCGTGTCGACGGCCGCCGACCTGATGCAGGACCTCAAGACCGGGTACCTGACGCTGGCGTCGCCCAGGTCCATGTTCATCAGCCAGGTGATCGGCACGGCGATGGGCTGCGTCATCGCGCCCTGCGTCTTCTGGCTCTTCTACAAGGCCTTCGCCGACATCGGCCTCAGCGGCAGCGAGTACCCGGCGCCCTACGCCATCGTGTACCGGAACATGGCCATCCTCGGCGTGGACGGCTTCTCCTCGCTCCCCAAGAACTGCCTCACCCTCTGCTACATCTTCTTCGCGGCGGCCATCGTCGTCAACCTGGTCAGGGACCTGGTGCCGAAGAAGGTCGCCAGGTTCATCCCGCTCCCGATGGCCATGGCGATCCCGTTCTACCTCGGGTCCTTCTTCGCCATCGACATGTTCATCGGCACCGTGATCCTCTTCGCGTGGGAGACGATCAACAAGGCCAAAGCCAACGCCTTCGCGCCAGCGGTTGCGTCGGGGCTGATCTGCGGCGACGGCATCTGGACCCTGCCGCAGTCCATTCTTGCGCTTGCCAAGGTGAAGCCGCCCATCTGCATGAAGTTCTTGTCCAGGTCGGTGAATGCCCAGGTGGACGGCTTCCTCGGAAGTTGAACTGTTGAAATCGTGACGTGCATGTATATTGTGTTGATGCACCATGCGTGCTGTAAAACGTACCGGGTAATGTTGTGTCGACACGTTCTGGTTTTGATGTACATGAGTAAGTACACTAGTCGTAGGGATTGCTAAATTAATGTTTGGCGTATACGCGTCAGCATTAGTAATGTACATGAGTAAGTACCAACATCTGTATGTTACCTGGGTTCAAATTTCATAACTACTTTCCCGTAAAATCATCGATATATCTGCAAGGGTAAGCCAAAATGTTTTGACTAGAATTTCCCTTCTCCAAGCGGAAGAACATCTGGGCCGTGCAATTCCGATCGGACCGCTGCTACCAACTCCAGAGTCCAGCCCAGTGCCCACCAGAATCCCGGAGGCCGGAGCCCGATCGTATCGTTCTGGGATTCCAATCACCTTCCAATAAATACAACGATCATCAACCGAGCCACGAACAAATTGACAACCACCATGGCGACTGGCACCGCCGCCGCCAGCGCTTCCGGCGTGGGAGCCGACTCCTTGGAGTCAGGTGCTATGCTGCTGCGGCGACGCCACGCCGGCGGCCTCGCGGGCGCGGGCGACGACGACGGGGTTGGCAATGCCGAGGAGGTGGCGGCCTCAGTGGAGCAGGCGTTCGCGGACGAGCCCGTGCCGTCGTGGCGGGAGCAGCTCACGGTGCGCGCCTTCGTGGTGGGGTTCATCCTCGCCGTCTTGTTCAGCGTCATCGTGATGAAGCTGAATCTCACCACCGGCGTCATCCCCTCGCTCAACGTCTCCGCCAGCCTTCTCGGCTACTTCCTCGTCCGCCTCTGGACGAAGGCGATCGAGAGCGTGGGTTTGCTGAAGCACCCCTTCACGCGACAGGAGAACACCGTCATCCAGACCTGCGTCGTCTCCGCCTATGGCCTCGCCTTTAGTGGTAAAACCCTCGAACCCAGAGTGCTTTCGTCATTACTAATTAAGTGTTTCTCTGCGTTCTCTTCCTCGTCGATTTTGTAAGACCAACAAGTTTCTGTTCATCGCCACTGTCCTGTACTGAGATTGAATCTACAGATTAGATCTATGCAGAACAGTATCCACAACTCGCTTTTATAGGATTACACTGTCTTGTTACGAAACAGATTTCAAATATCCAAATATGAAATAATTGGAAATTTGCCACGTTGCCTCCTTATGATTATAATTGCCTATGAGTCTATGAATTATGGGTCCGTCAAAAGTCTATGAATTGTTGTCTGATCGCAATTCTGCAAAGGGGAGCGATAAACATGGCGATCTGAAATGTACATGGTGGATCTTTCAGAGGTTAATTCCGACGGTGGGCAAGATTGCGAATACTTTTTTTAGCAATTACATTGCAAGATAATTGCTGCAAAATTTTCTTGTTTCTTTTTGAATTGTGAAATATCAAACAGACCAATATAAAATTTTATTAGCATCAATTCATCACAAATTCCAATTGAACAGGTGGGTTTGGCAGTTACCTGTTTGGTATGAGTCGAACCATTGCTATACAAGCAACAGAGGCCAATGATGCCCAGAATATCAAGGATCCGCAACTCGGATGGATGATAGGGTTTATGTTCCTCGTCAGTTTTGTTGGACTTTTCGTTCTGGTTCCTCTGAGAAAGGTAGATGCTTCTTTTTTACACTAATTCTTGAAGGATAATAGTATGTTAAAACAACCTTTCTATGGTTATGTCAACTGAAGTAAATGCTTTCAGGTTATGATTGTCGACTACAAACTGACCTATCCTAGTGGAACTGCAACCGCTTATCTCATCAATGGATTCCACACACCCCAGGGTGCCGAACGTGCAAAGTAGGCAAAATGAACTCTGCTAGCCTATAAAATCAACGTGTGTTTTTTTAATAATAATGTAATCTATTTCAGGAAGCAAGTTCGAACTTTGGGCAAGTACTTCTCACTCAGTTTCCTTTGGGCCTTCTTCCAGTGGTTCTACACAGCTGGTGAAGACTGTGGATTTGCCTCCTTCCCAACACTCGGTCTTGAAGCTTACAAAAACAAGTCAGTACCACTAAATCCCTGTCTCAGATTCGAACAATGTTAAATTTCGAGAGAGAGTAGCTCCGCACTCTTTTGTCCACCTGTCGGTCATCTTCCTGTTTTTATATATGCGGTGTGAAAGGGGAAAACAATAACCAGTAGATAACAATAGCTCGTGAGATGCAATCTTTCTCTATGTTGTCAGTGAAGGGAGGTTCGCAGAGTTCTTAGGAGAAAAATTGCTGTAATTCCTTTCCATAAACAGTCATGATCAAAGGAATGGACAAGCAATTACAGCCAATCCAATTCTCTCCTCCTTTCTCTGTTATCTCATCTCTGCTGCTGTCCTTCGGCACAGCGACCAGGGAAGGAAACCGGCGGCCGTGATAAATTGTCTACTAGTTATTGTTATTTTTACGGTATTATGATCTCGTATATGATTTGTTATAATTCTATTGTCTTCGATTACTTATTAAAAAACATTCGCTGTTTTTACAGGTTCTATTTTGATTTCTCAGCTACTTATGTTGGTGTTGGAATGATATGCCCATATATCGTAAATGTCTCTCTTCTTCTTGGAGGCATCATTTCGTGGGGAGTAATGTGGCCACTTATCAGCACAAAGAAAGGAAGTTGGTACCCCGAATCTCTTCCTGATAGCAGTCTACATGGACTAAATGGTTACAAGGTGAGTCACAATGACGCCCCATTTAGATCCTTAGAATTGAATTCCATTTAATAATAGTAATTTAGGTAAAGATCAATTAAGCTAATATGGTTTTATACGAAATATATTTGTATACTAGTATTAGTAATATGCGGAAGATATTATTAGCAATATGCCCCTGAATAGATCCAAACGGTCCGTCGGTGATTTCGTTCAAACAATAATTAAATTACATTGGGTCATATTAGAATTCGGAATTTTTCATTGTCACAACTACTATGAACTGACGACGTATAATTGCAGGTGTTTATAACCATAGCCGTAATTCTTGGGGACGGCCTGTACAACTTCTTGAAAGTATTCGGTCACACAATAGGCGCATTAATATCAATGTATTGGAAGAAACATGCAAACAGACTTCCTGTGTCTGACAATAGGACCCCTCCTGCCACAGTTGAAACCGGGTCATTTGACGACAAGCGTCGCATTGAGCTGTTCGTTAAGGATCAGATTCCCAAGACAGTTGCATTGGGTGGCTATGTCGTTCTGGCAGCTACATCGATCGGCTGCCTCCCTCTCATCATCCCTCAGATCAAGTGGTACCAGATTTTTGTGGCATACGTCTTCGCACCTATACTAGCCTTCTGCAATGCCTATGGGTCTGGCCTAACAGATTGGTCCCTCGCCAGCACCTATGGCAAGCTTGCAATCTTTGTCATCGGTGCATGGGCAGGGGCTTCACATGGCGGAGTGCTTGTTGGGTTAGCTGCATGCGGTGTCATGATGAGCATTGTGGGAACAGCTTCTGATCTGATGCAAGACTTCAAGACCGGGTACCTGACTCTTGCCTCGCCAAGGTCCATGTTCATCAGCCAGGTGATAGGCACTGCCATTGGATGTGTTACTGCACCATGTGTCTTCTGGTTGTTTTACAAGTCCTTCGACATTGGTGCGAGTGGTGGCGCTTATCCAGCACCTTACGCCATCATGTACCGTAATATGTCAATCCTGGGCGTGGATGGCCTGTCCTTGCTTCCAAAGAACTGCCTCACGCTATGCTACATCTTCTTTGCTGTTTCCTTCACCATCAATTTGATCAAGGATCTTGTGCCAAAGAAGGTTGCCAAGTTCATCCCCATCCCCATGGCAGCAGCAATTCCTTTCTACCTTGGACCATACTTTGCTATTGATATGTTCTTGGGCAGTGTGATACTCTTCTTTTGGGAATGGAAGAACAAAGCTGAAGCAGACTCGTTCGGACCAGCTGTTGCGTCAGGCTTGATGTGTGGCGATGGGCTCTGGGCACTGCCCCAGGCTGTTCTTTCTCTAGCCAATGTGAAACCTCCTATTTGCATGAAGTTTTTGTCGAGGTCTTTGAATGCCAAAGTGGACACCTTCCTTGGGAACTAGATGAGTGATAGTTTGATCGGAGTATAATTCTCCTTTGTATGCTAAGATGAAAGTGGTTAAATAATTCTAGTCTTGTAAATTTATATTGGTCTATTGTGTAGTGGTCTATTTAGTTTAGGCTGGTGCCAATGGGGCGACAGCGTTGAATGTACTTTCTTTCAATGGATGCTCCTCCATTAAATCATAATATACTTTGGAGACTAAATCTTCCTCAAAAAATCAAAAAAAATATATAGTATTTAGGTAGGGGAGTTATTCTCACTAAAAACAACTTAGCTAAACGTGGTTGGAATGGGAGTTCGAAATGCAGTTTTTTAATTAAAATGAGACTATTCATCATCTATTTTTTATTGTTATGTCGCTAGAAATATTTAGAGAATTATTTTCTTTACCTTAAATATTAAGAGACACAACAATATTAATCATTTAATAGGGTCTTGGATTGCTAAAGGGAACGACATATAGAGAAAAGCTCCTAATTAGAGTGGCGGCAATATTTTGTTCTATTTGGCTTTGTCGTAATGATGATGTCTTTGATTTTAAACCAAAACCACCAATTATACATATTCTTTTCATGGGAATATACTGACTTAGATTCTGAAAATTGATGCATAAAGGCCAAACTCAACAAGAGATTCTTACGGTATGTCGAGTTTTAGAGGTGGTGGCTATGAAGATCATTGCAAGACATAAGTGGAAGTCCAATATTAAATTAAAGGGAGCTTGAGTCGTTAATTTTTTTTTCCTGGAAAATGTTTATGGTAAACATTTGTTAATTTTTGATTTTTAAGGTTGTATGCAAGAAATTGCAAAAGTTTGGAATATTTTTGTTTCTATAATCAAAAAAATATGTGAAAGAGAGTCTAACTACGTTTGTTAGTTAGTCTGAGTAATATTTCTTATGTTTGAGTTTGACTTCCCGTAAGATCGAATTTTAATTTGAGGTTAAACGTAAGCTACGGTACGGCTGTGTGTATAGGAGAGATTGTCCAGAAGGTCGAGTTAAATCTGGATCTATATATTATGAAATGACCGTGCCAATGTTTTTTTTTCATGCACTGCACATAGGGCTGGAAACGAGCCGAGCCGAGCTCGCCTCGGCTCGGCTCGACGTGGCTCGGTGCAGTTGCGAGCCGAGCCAGGCTCGGCTCGGTCATTTTGCGAGCCCGACCTAGAGGCTCGGCTCGGCTCGGTAACGGCTCGCGAGCCGGCTCGAGCCAGCTCGCGAGCCTCACACTAAATCACGTTTAGAGTATAAATTATATATTTTTTATTATATATAAGATAAAAAAATTATGTATAATATATTTTTAGACTACAATATAAGTGTATCACATATCAAGTTCAAGAAATTCAATAAAATAGTTCAAAACATAACAATAATATGGTATAATAGTATACTTGACGTTGTTAGCTCGGCTCGCGAGCCGGCTCGCGAGCTGGACCGAGCCGGCTCGGCTCGGCTCGCAGTTCTGGCGAGCTACAAAATCAGGCTCGGCTCGGGCTCGTTTTGGCTCGCGAGCCGGCTCGAGCCGAGCCTCACCGAGCCCGAGCCGGCTCGTCGAGCCCGAGCCAAATTTCCACCCCTAACTGCACAGTAGCACATGCATGTAATAAGCATGTTGATGTTGCGTCGCGTGGCTAGGAGCGGTAACGAGCTTTATATTTACAATATAAAATCTAAAGATTAAATCGAATTGAAATCGAACTCTATTACTGTTTATTTCTAAACTAAAACTTATTAAAAACCTTAACTTATTGTAAAAAAAACATTTAGATCTATTAACGATGCTAAGAATTTGAGGAGCAACACTACTATCGTTGAGCAACAGTGTAAAATCGTATAATCGTCTGTAAACAAAACGGGTTTCGCTCTGCCTTGTTTAGCTCATCCATGGCTGCTGCTGTCGCCAAATTGAGCTTGAGAATGCAGGCATGTAATATCGCTCTCTTGTACATGTTCTTAAGACGGGTATGAAATGACCAAACGTAGGCGTGGTCCCCGTGTGGGAGCCCTTTGTAGCCGGCCTGTGGCTTTGCATCTGTGTGCTTCACTTCACCCGACAGGCACGAGGCTGGGCTTTGTTTGGTCCGATGGACAGTTGAGCCCCGCGCGGCGAAGTCTGCAGCAGCAAATGAGCTCAGGGATTGTTACGAGCTCGCCGTAATTAGAGATGGCAATGGGTAAATACCCATCGGGTATTAGTATATCATACTCATACCCGCAACACAAAAATAATCTCACCGAGTTACCCATATACACTGGCGGGTATGGATTTACCCCATACCCATGTGGGTATGGGTCACCCATTGGATCACCCGTACCCACAAAAATTAAACAACTATCAAAATATTATACTATACAAATGTCAAGTATATCCATATAAATACTGTTACAAAATTTTCTAGCATCATTTAACCATCCATTCAACATACCAAAGATAATTGGATAAAGTAGTAACACTATGATAGTACTACATAGCACATTACATGTTCCATTATATGGTCATTAAATTGTTGTTAAATAGTAAAAAAGTTGGATGACTAAAGTCCAAGTTCATGATTCGGATAAGTTTATATTGGGTATTTTATACCCACGGGTTAGCGGGTATGAGTGAAGGCAGAACGTTCTAATACCCGTTTACCCATTGGGTGAAGATTTTTGCCCAATAACAGACCCACGGGTAGAATATTTAGCCCACATACATACCCTAATAGAGTAAATAACCATCGGATATCGGGTCGCGGGTACCCATTGCCATCTCTAGCCGTAATCCTCGCCCTGTCGTCTCGGTTCCTCAGCTGCCTGTCGCCTGTCCCGACGTCAAGTGTCGCAGGATTATTCGTCATCTTCACGTAGTCATGGTTCACGATACATGGCTCGCCGAAACTATTGGATGTCTGCGGAAGATTCAGGCTTCAGCTGTCAAAGATTCCAAGGCGTCAGCGACAGCAGCAGCGATGCCGGGCATGAAAGGACAACAAGAACGTCTTTTCTTGCTGTAACCAGGCTTCCAAGGCTCCAGATTTGTTTGGGCGAGTGGTGTGGTGTCTAGGGGTGGGCACTTTTTAACCATAAACCAAAAACCGAACCGAACCGTACCGAACCGAAATTTCAGTTTTTTCGGTAGTTCGGTTCGGTTTCGGTTTTTGTATCTCAAAAGTTCGGTTTTCGGTATCGTAACCGGTTTTCACCGTATACCAAACCGAAATACCAAAAAACCGAATTACCAAACTTTATCAATTCTAAAATTTGACTATTTGATTATGTGAACTATATGTGTGAAGCAATTAAATTGTTATTCACTTATTTATATATGATGTATGATGTATCTCTAAATATTTGTACCTATATAATTTTTACTTTTTAAAATTATGTGTAATTTATCATATAAACTTGTTGTATGTGTTGTCATGCGTATAAGTTGGTATTCGGTTTTTACCGAAAAACCGAAGTAAAAAACCGAAACCGAACTTCTCGGTTTTTCATTTTCAAGAAAACCGATCGGTTTCTAATGTCTAGAAAACCGAAGTTTTTAAAAACCGAAAAACCGAACCGAAGTTTCAAAAAAAACCGAATGCCCAGCCCTAGTGGTGTCTGCCTATGTACTGCTTAAATACTTAATACCCATCGGTTTCGTTCCCATCAGAGTGAAAGATCGTTAGATGATGGCGTCCGCCCACGAGCAGGCGAGAGGTGACGCCGCCGGCGGTGCCACCAGCAGCGTCGTCGTGGACGCGAGCGAGCTCAGGCAGAGGGGCAGCAAGGGTCACAAGAAGCCCGGCACGGACGCGGAGGACGACGACAAGGAGTCGGGGAGGGGCGCGGGCGCGGCGGGGGGCTGCGAGGTCACGGTCACGGACTCGATCGAGCGGGTGTTCGAGGCGGAGCCGGTGCCGCCGTGGCCGCAGCAGGTGACGCCCCGGGCGCTGGTGACGAGCCTGTTCCTGGCCGTCCTGTTCAGCGTCATCGTCATGAAGCTCAGCCTCACCACGGGCATCATCCCCTCGCTCAACGTCTCCGCGGGCCTGCTCGGCTTCTTCCTCCTCCGCGTCTGGACGGCGGCCGTCAAGGACCCCCGCCGGCCCTTCACCCGCCAGGAGAACACCGTCGTCCAGACCTGCGTCGTCGCCGCCTACGGCATCGCCTTCAGCGGTACGATACGATACGATACGATACGGCGCGGCTGACAGCTGCTCAGCTCTGCTCCCCGTTCCAAGCTTATACCACTGTCTCTGTCTGTCTGTCTGCTGGGCACGGGGTCAGGTGGCTTTGGGAGCTACCTGTTTGGCATGAGCGAGACGATCGCCAGCCAGGCGGCCGAAGAAAACAATGCGGGGAACGTGAAGGAGCCCAGGCTGGCGTGGATGATCGGCTTCCTGTTCCTCGTTAGCTTCGTGGGCCTCTTCGCTCTCGTCCCCCTCAGAAAGGTTTCCTGCCTCTGAACTGTGATCGCTCCCGGCTCCTCCTTTGCATCACAGACTGAAAAGTCCGAAAAATCTGAAATTGACAGGAAGGCACTGCTGCCCTTTGCTTTCCAGGTCATGATCATAGATTACAGGCTCACGTATCCGAGCGGCACCGCTACTGCTCACCTCATCAACGGCTTCCACACCCCGGATGGCTCTGAACGGGCCAAGTAAACGCATACTAAAGCTAGTTCAGAGATATATCATATATGCTTGTGCACTGATCGATTGCAGTCATCACCAGCTAGGCAGCTAACATCCGTGATCCATACGTATATTGCAGGAGCCAAGTGCTGACGCTGATCAAGAGCTCCGTGGCCAGCTTCCTCTGGGGCTTCTTCCAGTGGTTCTACACGGCCGGGGACGGCTGCGGGTTCGGCCAGTTCCCTGCGCTGGGCCTGGCTGCCTATCAGAACAGGTATCCCTGCTCTTTCTTTTTTTTCCTGTGCTTCTTTCTGAAACCACTAGCAACCAGCCCTGGCCTGTCTGCAGTTCCTGACTTCCTGTGCTTGCTTCATGAGAACTTTTCACGCACTGTCTTTGCTGCTGCCAGGTTCTACTTCGATTTCTCGACGACTTACGTCGGCGCAGGAATGATCTGCCCGCACATCGTCAACGTCTCTGTCCTGCTTGGAGGGATCCTCTCGTGGGGACTTCTATGGCCCCTGATAGCCCAGAAGAGAGGGAGCTGGTTCGATGCGAAACTCCCGGACAGCTCACTTGAAGGAATGCAAGGCTATCGGGTACTACTACTTCGCTATCCTTCTGTTCAACATTTTCCTGATCCATGTGTCCAGATCTTGGGTGAGGTCTGGATCTGATTGAAGCCACGCAATCTGAACTGCGTTGCAGGTGTTCATCGCCATTGCCATCATTCTCGGAGACGGCCTGTACAAGTTCGCCACGGTGCTCCTTCGCACCGTGGCCTCGATAGCGGCGTCAACCGAGAAGAGGAAATTCTTCGGCGCGCTCCCCGTGATGAACGGTGACAGCAGCAACGGCGGCGCCGCCACTCCAGCGCCACCCTCCTCGTTCGACGACGCTCGCAGGACCGAGTTCTTCACCAAGGACCAGATCCCGGTGCCGGTCGCGATCGGCGGGTACGTGGTGATCGCCGCCGTCTCCGTGGCCGCCGTGCCCCGCCTCATCTTCCCGCAGCTGGAGTGGTACCACGTCCTGGCGGTGTACCTGATGGCGCCCGTGCTGGCCTTCTGCAACGCCTACGGGATGGGGCTCACGGACTGGTCGCTCGCGTCCACGTACGGCAAGCTCGCCATCTTCGCCTTCGGCGCGTGGGCCGGCAAGCCCCACAGCGGCGTCCTGGTGGGACTCGCCACCTGCGGCATCATGATGAACATCGTGTCCACCGCCGCGGACCTCATGCAGGACTTGAAGACGGGGTACATGACGCTGGCCTCGCCGCGCTCCATGTTCGTCAGCCAGGTGGTCGGCACCGCCATGGGCTGCGTCGTCGGGCCCAGCGTCTTCTGGCTCTTCTACCGCGCGTTCCCCGGCGTGGGCACGCACAGGAGCGCGTACCCGGCGCCCTACGCGCTCATCTACCGCAACATGGCCATCCTCGGCGTCGACGGCTTCTCCAAGCTCCCCGACAACTGCCTCACGCTCTGCTGCGTCTTCTTCGTCGGCGCGATCGCCGTCGACATGGCCAGGGACATGGCCCCGGAGAAGGTGGCCAAGTTCGTGCCGCTGCCCATGGCGATGGCCATCCCGTTTTACATTGGCCCGTACTTCGCCATCGACATGTTCCTGGGGAGCGTGGTACTCTTTGCGTGGGAATGGGTGGACAAGGATCAGGCAAACGCCTTCGCGTATGCCGTCGCGTCCGGCTTGATCTGCGGCGACGGAGTATGGTCTCTACCGCAGGCGCTGCTCTCTCTTTTCAACGTCAAGCCGCCGATATGCATGAAGTTCCTATCGAGGCATATGAACGACAAAGTGGATGATTTCATTGCTACTTTGTCCTAGAGAACTGAGGAAAAAAACAAACATATACACTTAGCTTGAATAATTAGGACGGTGAACCTTCTAGCTGTGTGGAAAGAAAATTGAATGCATGATAAGTGCCTTTGTGCCAACAAGAAATGTTTTATACTTCTCTAAAAAGAATAGATGATGCTTTATACAAACAATTAGAGTTTATTTAGAAGCAATGATAATGGAGGAGATTCAGGGGCTAGAATCTCTCACTGTTCAATTTTAAATAGTGAGAGATTTTAGCCCCTCTATTTCATTTACTCTCAAACAAGCCCCTTATGGCAGGTTTGATAATAAGGGATTACGAGAGTATCCAAGTAAGAGAAATTCTCTTGCTATTCAAAATTAAATAGCAATGGATTCCTTTTCTATGGATCCCCGTGATCTCTGGTCACCAAATCAGCCCTTAGAGAGTATCTTTAGCTCTCAACGTCGAAGGTAGAGATATGTTTGGAAGTTTCTACGGTTTCTACAGACTAGTTTAGAAGAAAAAAAATTGAGTGTGTGTTTAAAACTCAGTTTCTAGCTTTTTCGATACATAAAGATAAGTCTACCATTACCCTATTTTTAAAATAATTGATTTAATTATTCCATTCAATTTTTGCTAATTTTAAATATATATTAAATCCATACATTTTAATTCAAAATTTCAAATATTAATTAAACATTAAAATCAGACAGAGCTGGCATCGAGGGGTTCGTACGCATAGTCCTAAAAGCGGTGGTAATCATCATAATTTCTATCAAACCAACTAAGAGTAATATGTAATTTACTGACAAAAGTAATTTTAGCTGGGCAAGATCGGCGTCATGAGAATCCAGCTTATAAAGTGAAGAATAAACTGATCTGTTTAAAAGCATCTCAGTTTCTACAAATCGGCTTTTTAAAAATGGGTGCTTTGAAACAGGCCCCTACTTAGACGTGAACGTTTCACATTCTTTCTAAGGGCTTGTTCGCTTTGGAGTGGATTGAGGGGGATTGGAGGGGATTAAATCCCCTCCTATACAAAATTTGTATAGGAGGGGATTTAATCCCCTCCAATCCCCCTCAATCCACTCCAAAGCGAACAAGCCCTAAAGCGGTTCACGTTTCACATCCTTTCTAAAGCGGGATAACCTAAAATAGGAAACGTAGAATTGTAAGTGATACTATTTAATACTATTTAATGAGTGAAGTTTGAAATATTTTTGCTCAAGCGTTCGGTGACTGCTAAACAGCACCACGGATAGCATCCTTTCATTCCTGCGCAAGTGTGCTAACAATCAAATATTTTACCAAACATCTCAAGTGTTTTTCAAAATATTTTTGCTTGCTACACTACTCACTAGGTGTAATTCTGTTCTGCCTTTTTTGCCCTCATCCCTGTTATGGCTCAAAAAATAAAATCTAGAAGAATTGTAAATCGAACTCAAGACCTTCTGCTAGATTAGAGACAACATATCCACCACATTACATCTTATTTTGATATCATAATAGAAGATATGAGAGTTATTAAAAGTAAGGTATGACTGATGCCACACTAAGCTATAATGGCTCCTCCGCCGCTACTGTCCGGCAAACCATCACATTCTGTGATGCGGGACGCCGAGCAACTCCTGACTTGGGGCACTCCGGTCCCATGTGACAAAATCCCTCATTCCCATTCAGTCATTCCTATCGTGCAAGCCATCACACATTCCGGACATTGGGCCCACATTGCAGACTACGGGCGCCCACGTGACAGCCACCATTAGTTTTGCACACACCGGACCCACGTCTGCTCGCGCAAAAAAGTTGCCTTAATTTGACACTGGCGGGAGCATTTGACCACGATTGCTTTCTTTGAAGAAGGAAGGCTTATAAGTCAGTAGAAGCTATGTTGGCTGGCCGGTATGGTCATAAAAATGTGCAAGCCGTGACGACGACATAGGTCGCGTGGGCTGTGTTTCTTTGGTGCGGCCCAAATAGCTGCCAGGAGGCCGCACGCTTCTTACCCTGATCCAGCTTGGCTTTAGGGTCAGTTTCCCTTGCTTTCTCTGTCCAGCAAGCCCTCGCCCTCTAGCTCTTCCTACTAGCGTCGTCTCCGTCCCATGCTCTCCTGTTCATCGTCGATCTCAGCCATCTCAGGAGCACGCGCTCACTCCCAGACGCCCGCGCAAAGGAATCCCCCACGATCTCCCTCCAAACTGCCCACTCCCTCCACGATCTCCCCCTCTAGCTCATGATCCCTCCGCCAGCCCCCACCCCCGGCCTGCCACGCCCACGGACGCAACAAGCCAACAACCCACACTCGGCCCCGCTACCCCGATCCGTCGCCATAAATCCGCTACCTCCTCCTCGAGTCCTGCTTGATCGCCCCATGCTCGACCGGTCGACCGGAAGGAAGGGCAGCCCCGATCGTGACCACAGCGCGATGTGCGACGAGTGAGGGCGGTGGCGGGGGTTGCGACCAACGACGGAGAGCCACACAAAGAAGCCCGTCGGGGATGTTTTCCTCAAGGTTCGCTCGCTCATTCCTTCCTTCCTTGTGCTATTGGCGTGTGATCCTAGCTAGCGCTCTCTTGATTTCATCCTTATCCACGTGAATCCTGGATCACACTGCATACAGATCGGATTACTGGAAGGCCAGACCAGCTGCTCGCATTCACTGGTGTACGGTGTGGGAGCTGAGAGCTCCGTTCCTATGGCCAGGCCCCACCTCTCTTGGGCCCTTGTGTAGATACGCAGAGATAGTGTCCCCTAATTTGTTTGTCATGTCCCCTAATTTGTTTGTCAGAGCTACTTGAGGATGTCAATGAGGTATGGCTCCGCTGGTTCATCAGTATTCAGTGATTACAAGGCATTATGAGTCAGCATGCTCCCTCCTGCTAAGCTAGCTAAATGTGGTTATCAGGTCTCAATAAGTATCCATTTTTAAAAGTATAAATTGTTATAGCCATACATGCAAGTCTTTATTTTGGAAATAACCAAAGTTTCTTAACCTGCATTGTGCTAACTCGTCAATCATTCCTGAAATGCGGTTCCTTTTTTCATTCAGAGTTCGGTTGGACAAATTAAGATGAATTGAGATATTAGTTGTTAAGGTAGAAGCAAAAGCACCACCAATGAATCCTGTACTTTAAACGGTGATAGCAGCAGTTGCGGTCTTCGATATCTTCGTGTGTTACTTGGTGATAGCAGCAGCTGCGATCTCCAATATTTTAGGGCATGTTTGCCTCCCTCTTCTAAACTTAGAGATCTAAAAGCTTTAGAATGTTTTAGCTTTCTTTTGATGTCCAAATCTCTAATGTAAGGTGGGCTAAAGGTTAAAGCTAACTTTAGACCACCTGATGCATATAAGGAAGAAGGGTCCACATGCACCATTCACTGTGGCATAGCAAAATCGAGCTCGATGTCCTTGAAGATTGATCGAGATAATATTAGTTAGTACTGAATTTAATTTTAATGACAAGTTTGTAATGGGTAGGATAATAAGGGATATGTTACAGGTTGTTGGTTTCTTGGATGAATATGTTGCTGCATAGGGTTAGGCCTGAAAGGAGAAACAGAATAGGATTGGTTTTTGTAGCTCTCCTCCCCTCATCTCTCCATGGGATTGGAATATATATAACTTTGTGAGTTTATATGAAAAGCAATAGATATTATTTATTTCCTCTCTTCTCTTCTCTCCTCTCCGCTCCTCTCTATGCCATATTACTGCTTTTAAACTAAGGCGACACTGCTAGAGGCACTATTATATGTCAAGTTCATATATTAAGAATTTGAACTCTAGCCTATTGATGATGATAATTGTTCATTATCTGAAATTCCTCTATTTGACCTCTATATATGTCTGAAATTTCTAAACAACATTATGTCCATGTTTGTGTGTTAATATTTTTTGGTCATTATGTCATGAGTTTGTGTTAATAATCTGAATACTAAAGCATGTGGTAGGCACCATTATGTCTAAAATTCCTATACACATTGCTTATGATTGTTTGAGGATTACACCTGTCTTGAGTTTTTATATTAATAATCTGAATAGTAAGGTTCGTTGTACCTTG
Organism: Zea luxurians; assembly: GCA_029449295.1. NCBI lineage: Eukaryota > Viridiplantae > Streptophyta > Magnoliopsida > Poales > Poaceae > Zea > Zea luxurians. The sequence continues at coordinate 111,375,954 of JAOPSE010000010.1, forward strand.
TAACACCTGAGTTTAGTTGTTGGCTCTGAACTCTGAAAAAATATTTTTTACCAAATACAACATCAGATGTAATTTTACTACTGTGATTAAGTTGTATCACATATTCACATTAGTATTATTGTGTTCTTCAAGCAAGTCAATTACAGTGAGCTTTTAGTCATGAATTTACAGTAGTCTATGAAAGATTATTATTGAATCTTTGCCTTTAAATTGTCTTGTTAAATCTTGTATACTACACTACTAGATGAGTGCTCGTGCGTCACAGGCCCGAGTTTCTCTTTAACGTCATCCCGGACGGCTCGTGGATGCCGTCCTTCATCTCATAACAGTATAACACATATTTGTATATATAAGTTATCGAGCTATTATATGATCCCGTTGCAACGCACGGGCACTGAGCTAGTAACTGTAATATATACGCATGTAAATCAACATGTAGTGACGACTTGCATAACAAAATTATTTCTATTTTAAACTTTTGCATTTACACCATATGGTTTTCTCTCTTTTTTTTCCCATTTGTGAGCTTGTTCGAGTTGAATTATCATCCTTCGTCATCTCCAACCCTTGCTCACTATTTTGATGTGAATCTAATCTAGCTTAATTACACACACTTAGTAAAAGATTAGTCTATTAGTTGTCTTAATTACTAAAACCAAACGTAAGGGTTTCACTAAGCTCTAGCGCTTTCCCCACAAAGGAGCATCAGTGAAATCTGGCCAGTGTGTTCTTCTCTTTTTCATGTTAAGCATATGGATCTTGTGGTAAGCAGCATTAATTTATATAATATTCTAGCATTTTATCAACTTCGTCTTATGTACCTTGGCTCAGTCATCTCATAAAAAATATTAGTCCATCAGTCATCAGTGTCACTTAATTACTAAAATTAAATTAGAACTTTTAATAAACTATAGCAAAAACAGGATTTCTGCAGCGGCTTGTAAAGGTAAAGCTATTTTTAAGCTAGAGCCGAGCCCTGTCAAATATGAGCAGACCTTTAAAAACATATATACACGGAACTATTCCCCTGACGGCCCAATCTTCTAATTCTCTCTTTCCCTGACGGACCAATCTTCTGATCTTCGACTTCGAGGAAGAACTTAACCCCAGCCCATACAGAAAACCGATAACAACCACACTTATCTCTCCCACTCCCCTAGGGCCCTACCGGATAGATACTGTTACAAAATATTGTCATGTGATCAACCCTCTCCCCTGATAGTTTTTCTCCCAAGGGACACACCCCTTGGGAGACACTGTATCCACATGTATATAAACCAGATTCTCTGCAATAAAGATCTACAACTGTCATTTGCATTGTTCCTCTGTTCACTTGTTTGCCACTAAGATACAACACGTTATCAGCACTGCTCGTGAGAGAACAGATAATTTTTTTTTTCTGTTGGAGGGAGACAGAGAAAAGATCGCTCACAGTTGGTGAAACAAGAAAGGAAGTTTGTCCCTAGAACAACAGGAAGGTACGATGCCTACCGTTCCTGTTCCTCTCCGCACTCGCTGTCTGCGTAAAATTTTAATGCTATCGGTGCCTACACCTATACCACGCCGGAGGACGCCGTGAAGGCAAGTCTCGTCGCGGATCAGCCCGCACGACAATTTGTCGCCACGGCGCGGGCAGTCGGATGTGGCGCTGCGAGCCCCGACGCGAGCGGGTGAGACCAAGCCGCGCACGGACAGGCATGCTCCTGCGCCAGCGGCGTCGGCCATGACGCGCCGAACACCGGCCACCATAGGCGTGGTCAGCACTGACCTGCCGTGGCCATGGCGCTGCGTGCGGCCATGCCCCGGCGCAGACACCGACCAGTGGCGCGGCGCTCAGCTCGACCGGTCCCTGGCCTAGGCCCTGCTCGGTGCGAGCGGCTGGCACCTGGCGCGGCTCCATGGTTGGTGGCGCCGCTCACTGGATGGCGGCGTGGCTCCCTTGGCGTCACGGCCATTGCGCGCAGGCGTGACTCGGCCACGGCCCAGCCGTCGCGCAGGCATGAGGCGCGGCCCCCGACGTGGCTGCCCCGGCGCTTGCACTTCCGCCCCGGGGCATGGCGCAGGTAGGCACGGACGCCGCCCTCGACGAGGCGCGGACGCTCGGCCGCCTCAGGCGCGGTTGCCAAGGCGCCGACGCCACCCATGGGCGCGGCGCGGCCGAACCGCCAAGGCGAGGGCGCGGTCGCCCCGGCTTGGACACCGTCGTCCCGAGCGGACTCGGTCGGTCGGCCCCAGGCATGGCTGGTCCCCTTCGCGCCCAACGTCGCGTCGCCGGCAAAGGGAGGAAGAGGCACGAACATCCCTGGTGGCGTCCTCGGCGCTATTGGTGACGGCGGCCGGCGTGGTCCTGACGGCGGCGGCGGTTGTGGACAAGACGGTTAGGGTTACAAACCCTAAACCGCCCCACCACTGCATATGGCCGCGTGGGCTGCCTGGTTCGCTGGGCTAGCCACCCTCGTGGCTAGTGGGTCGGTCGGCTTGGCTGGCTCGTGGGCCGCTGGCTTGGCCAACGCTTGGGGCATCAGCTCTGGTGGCGCGCCTAGGCCGCCTCGGCCTGGAGGCCGGCCACGTGGACCGCCTCGGCCTGGTGGCGCCTGGGCCGCTCCAGCCTGATGGCACTAGGGCCGCTCCATGGTCCTAAAATGGCCTCTTTACCATTTTAAATTCTGATTGTATAAGACTTTGTTTATATGTAATTGTGATACTTGTCTGTTTTTAGTATAAAAAAATATACAGACTAGTTAGTGAATTATATTTGTTTTACATTTATAATTCATATACCTCTATGTGCTTTTATTTTGCATTCTTTTACGTTTGCATGGAAAATATAGCACATAATTAAGTCGAAACTGAATGGTCTATATGCAAAACAAGGTTGCATTTTTTGGGAAATAGCATAAGGTGATGGAGTTCTAAGCACTGGCTGCGCTAAATTCTTTATAGAGTTTAGTAGCCCAGAGACCGTGCTTTAGGCCGCATTTGAAATGCCCATCACTATGAGGTCTACATCTTTCGAGATGATTACCTATACGTGCTACCCAAAAAGATCACGGACCATACAGGCGTCGCGGGCTATGGAGTCAGGCTGGACGCTGCAGTCATGCTGACTGCTAAAAGAATTCTTTTAATTAAGTACTACTTAATTAAACGAAGAATTCTTGCAAAATATGATGCATATGTTTAACTTGGGATTATTTAACACACGATGGAGATCTAAGCTTTGGCTGCAATAAGTTCTTGGAATTTATTTGCCCTGAGACCAAGCTTTTAGACAGCAAAATATTATTTGTCCATCAGTAAGAGGTCTACATCATATGGTTATGATGATTACCTATGTGTTCTTCCAAGTAGATATGTTGGAGATGTGATATTGGTTACGCACCTTTATGGTGATTTCCATTTTATTTTTGAAATTTTGGTCAAGCACAGGGTAGTGGAGTCCTAAGCATTGGCTGCGGTATGTTCTTTGAATATATCAGCCCAGAGACCATGCTTTCAGGCAGCAAAAGTTTTGCCCATTACTGAGAGATCTACTCCATTGTTTCATGACATGGAGATTATCTACGTTGTGTCCACCAATTTTTTAAAAATATGTTGGTACACTTTATGTGATACCTGGAATTCTCCAACATATAAAGATACGATATATTTTGCGGCAAAGTTGCAACAGCAAACGAAAATGGTTAAGCCATTTGAAGGATAATTATTTAATAGAGTTTGATGAACTCGCCTAATGGGCTTAATTATCCTTAAATGTTCATTGGATATGTTCATTTCATTTTTGCATAATATGGGAATTCACCTCTTCATTTTGGAGGAAATGAGATGCTCTCTTTCTCTTACGGTTCTTATGAAAAGAACTTATGTGTTTTTGCGGCTTGATATGCAAGCGCAAAATGAATAGCAAAGAAAATCATAAGACTTGTGGACTTATGAGTATGTGTCTACATTATGTTGTAGACTAACACTTTGTATTCATATATTTTGCTTGAAAGCAAATATATAAGCACATTAAAAAGGGAAGGGCAATGAGTATAACAAATTCTTTTGTTATTACACTATACGTGATATAGTGTTGTATGCCCAGGCATCTAATCTTGTATATGAAATCCCAATAGATGCATACTACTCATGAAAGCTAAGATATGAAGTGTACTTCAATCTTCCATCTGACATGATGACAGTGGTTAGTTATGTAAATCATGATTTGGACTAATCATGTAACAACACTTCTTTTTCTAAGAGAAGACCACTTAGTTAGATGATTTGCTTTTGAGTATTATTTAAATGATCTATGAGATTTGGTATAATCTCATTATTATTGATATCACATTTATTGATATTGTGATATGTTCAAACTCATGTGATTTGAGTTGAACAAACTCATCGATTAGAGTTGAACCAACTCATCAAAGGGAGTTGAAGACTCATTGATTTGAGTTGTGCAAACTTGTACAGGGATTCTTCCAATTGAGGAAGAAACATGCAATGTGGAGAATTGAGCCACAAACTCTATAAGTGGGGAAACAAAATATTCTCGTATTCCTTTGGAAAGAGGAAAGAATATTTTAACAATCGCTTCGCGCGATATCATGATATGTTATTATCATATCCCCTTTGGTATTGGAAGTATCAAGGATGTGTTGATATATCCTAATTGTTATCTTACCATATTATAGAGATATCCATATAATTTCTATCATGTGGAAACACAAGGTGATAGTGATGGATATTGCATATGTTTCTCAGAAACATTTCTTATGGACTGTATTCTACATACATCCTCCCATACAAAGTGTTGCATATGTTATAACTTTTCAAGTGATGATACTTACCATACTGGGTAAGATTGAATTGGTCTTCCCATTGCTGGGATGAAATGAAAAGTTATGAACAATTCTATTGGTCATGTTTTTCCCATAAGATGGATACTTGATGAGTATCATCGGAAATGAGATTTTAAGTCCCTCTTATCTTAAAATCTGATCTGAATTGGTTAAGTTCTTTGAATTGTTTCAAAGGAACGAGTGTGGTCCATTACAGAGATTGTATGGACATTGAAGGCTTTATATGTTTTTTTGGTGCATCTATATGATAACCTCAAGTGTGTCCTTCGGACAACACATGACCATTAAGCAATAATGTCTCAAGCTTGAGCACATTAGCCTCCACACTACTGAATTTACCAAATGTGCTTACAATGGTGATTGTTTGTCCTGGTATTCAGAATGATATCCATAAAGGATATGATGAATCTGTGATAGATTCGAAAATTTCAGATCATTAATGACCATCAGTAATGAATTGTCATTTCCAACTGGTTATGGTTGGAGTCAGGAAGTTTTGCACGCTCCTGACTTGTGATTAACTGCATATACTGCATGTACAAGTTCCCCTATGATTTTTAGTACGTGGGAATCCGTGAAAGATTTCCCATGCGTACATTGGGTAATGTTCCCAATCTCACCACCGCAGCGTACGTATATGGGCACACAGAAAGCTGGGGATCTATGTGAGAATTCATTCTCCGTCGATCATTAAGTTTTAGAATCTCTTCATGAGAATCTATTTATGGCCCGTACGCTTGCTTGAATCATGAGCTTTTCCAGGCATTAGGGGGAGATTTCGAGTACCAAAATGAATGCCAGGAAATTATAATGAATGCAGTAAGCATTCAGGCTCAGGATCACGTACTAAAACTGAACCTTTGAGTTCGAATGATTTGTAAGAAGTTGCAAATTGACTGCCATGTGCATTTACTATGAGGTGTCACTCATATTAATCCTATGAGGAAGTGCCAGAAAGAGTGGTTACATGGAAAACCACTTAACTCCCTATTGCAACGTTGTTGTAAATAAGAGGGGGAGAAGTATGGTCACAAATTGGGATTAAGATGCTTGCAAGCAGCTGAAGGCTAGACCTTCTGAGATAGTAAATGTAGACCATCTATTCGTTGGTAACCAGCCTAGTGTTGGTGGACACCTAGAGGATATGAATTATCCTATGAATGGAAGACATTCACAACCTAGCTCAGTGCGCACTGATGAGGCTAGGTTATCGGAAGCCCTTGATTCTCGTTTTGGGATTTCACAAAGAGTCATAAGGGTACATAAAAAATGACTTTATGTCAACTGGAGAATTGTGTTATTTAGAAGCTACAAGTGTCGACACATACATCTCAGCAATTGTATATGCGCTCCAAGTGATCCAAAAGACTATGGCCATAGCAGAGCATGAGTATGCTCAAACTGGATCTTGTTGAGTGATACAATGTCGCAGAGATAGCCTTGCTCACCGGAAAGAAGTGTTAACTTATTTTCACTTCAAGGTATCTTACTGTGGATACACGTTTGTTTTCATAGACTTGGAAACAATGAGGTGGTGAGAAAGCATGGCTAGTAGCAACTGGGTTTATACGCAAACCCAAGCATTATTGTAATGCTAAAAATTCTCCTCTACTGTGAGTAGTTAAAATTCCGATACAATAATATGGGCAGTAAATCATCTATCTGTGCAGTTGATAGATGTAGTGACAACATGTGCATATGTGGTCACTGGATTATGGTATTTATGGAGTCTTGAAGGATTCCAAATACATAATCACCAATCACAAATTTGTAATGCTTGGAAAGTCTTTGTGACTTAGAGCATCTTGGTCAAATATGGTACATTCGACCTAGTGAATCCTTCTTTTCTGAAAGGATACACAAAGTATGGTATGTTCAGTGTAAATATGTGCAGCATATTTTAAACATACATTACTTATCGACGGAGTTCGAGATAGAGGATATGAATTGAAAGAGATTTTCAATTCAAAGTAAACTAACTTGAGTATCTTGGATACAAAATTGTCTATATCCAACATATATTGAAGAAATTCAGTGTGAGAGAATCATTGTTATTTGATTCTTTCGGATCATGAGATGTGCTATTGTATCTTGCAAGAGCATCCGGCCGGATATTGCTTTGCAATGATTTGCTAGCTAACAGCACATGAGATCGAGTTATGATCTCCAGGTATACTCATGCTCTCCTTATGTTTGGTATACTGATCTTGGATATCTATAGAAGATCCCCAGGTACAAGATCAATGACATACTTTTGGTAAGTTGGACCTACTGTTTGATAAATGTCTATCAACAGAGATTAGTGGTCACTTACACTAATCATTCTATAGCACACTTCATGGGATTGTACAGAATGATATACTACATACTGAGGGTATGTGGTGGTCATGATTTTATATCATTGACCTTATTATCTATGGAGATAATATTACTTTGTGTTGTTTAGATGAAAAACAAGTTACGAACTAAGTCTCTACCTTACTCCACATTTTAAGTATGTTTGAGAGTAGGTATGGGATGACTTAGTGTTTTGCAAATATCAGGGGGGAGTTTTCTCTTGATCGAAAGAACTTGTTTCTACATCATGTTGTGCTCTTTTCTTTGCATGAGTTTTTCCCTGTTTGGGTTTCTCATTCAAAGTTTTTAACGAGGCAACATCAACACAAGACCTATGTCATATCATCTATTTTCCCTATAGAGGTTTTCGAGGATGATATATTATGACATAGCTATTGTTGCATTTGAACTAGGTTATGAGTTTATCTCCATAAAAGTTCAAATGGATCAACAATAGAGTATGACTACTCTCCTTATTTTTCCCACTGGGTTTTTAAGGAGACTCAGCTGATATGTTGATTTCTCAGATTTTCTGGCCAGATTATCTTGGAGAAATATTAGCCTGAGTTATATGTCTCATCATTTATTTTCCCCACTGGGGTTTTTGAGATGATGACTATAGACATATTATTGTTCTTTGGGCTAGAGGTCCATTGGAGAACAATGTCGTATTGTGGTTCAATTGAACCACAGACCATTATCCATAAGGATAATTGAGCTTGTGTTGTTCAGATGGAAACAGGAAAATGGAAACATTAACATCTTGCAAAGTCTTGTGATAATCTTGTTGATCTATTCACAAAATCTCTACCATACTCAACGTTTTCAGAAATGTGTTGAGGTGATTGGTATGAGAAGACTCAAGTGTTTGCAAGATCAGGGGGAGTAATTCTCCGTGATATTCGACCTGTTTTATACCATCATATTACACTCTTTTCTTTGTATGAGTTTTGCCTTGTTAAGGTTTTCTCATCCAAAGTTTTTAACGAGGTAATATCAACTAAGCTATATGCTTCATCATTGACTTTTCCCCACAGGGGTTTTTATGCATGATGATTACAAGCATATTCTTTTGGAGTTCAATATGAGTTTTACTCATAATCCAAAAGACATTGTGTACTCCTTATTTTTCCCACAGGGTTTTTGAGAAGATGATATATTGGAAGACAACTTGCAGATGATCTAGTAGACTTGGATTGATCAAGGGGGAGTGTTACAAAATATTGTCATGTGATCAACCCTCTTCCCTGATAGTTTTTCTCCCAAGGGACACACCCCTTGGAAGACACTGTATCCACATGTATATAAACCAGATTCTCTGCAATAAAGATCTACAACTGTCATTTGCATTGTTCCTCTGTTCACTTGTTTGCCACTGAGATACAACAGATACCACAAGCGCAATTTGTTCCTCCTCCGCTGCCGTCTCACCTACAAGCCTCCCCCACACCCACGGCGGCACGGCGCCACCAATGGACTCCAATGAAAGTTGAAACCCACCTGGCCACCTCCCTGCCCCACCATGCGGCCCCCTGGTCCCACTTGTCTGACACTACCCCCTACCTCCCCGTCCCAACCTCGTCTAATCGCTGCGGCGCCAGTGCCCAAATCTAACCCCCTAAACCCTAGCGCCGCCACCGCCATGCTGCGCCGCATCGCCGCCGTCGCCCCGCGGGCCTTCTTCTCCTCGTCACCCCCGCACGCCCCGTCGCTTCCAGCGTCGGGCTACATCCCGCGCCGCGAGTACGGCCTGGTGCCCATGGTGATCGAGCACACCTCCCGCGGGGAGCGCGCCTACGACATCTTCTCGCGCCTTCTCAAGGAGCGCATCGTCTGCATCCATGGCCCCATCACCGACGACACGGCCTCCCTCGTCGTCGCCCAGCTGCTCTTCCTCGAGTCCGAGAACCCCGCCAAGCCCGTTCACCTCTACATTAACTCCCCGGGGGGCGTCGTCACGGCGGGCCTCGCCATCTACGACACCATGCAGTACATCCGCTCCCCCGTCACCACGCTCTGCATCGGCCAGGCCGCCTCCATGGCGTCGCTACTCCTCGCCGCGGGGGCGAGCGGAGAGAGGCGGGCGCTGCCGAACGCGCGGGTCATGATCCACCAGCCCTCCGGTGGCGCGTCGGGGCAGGCCTCGGACATCGCCATCCACGCCAAGGAGATCCTCAAGGTGCGCGACCGGCTCAATAAGATCTATGCCAAGCACACGGGCCAGGCCATCGACCGCATCGAGCAGTGTATGGAGAGGGACATGTTCATGGACCCGGAGGAGGCACATGAATGGGGGCTCATCGACGAGGTCATCGAGCACCGCCCTGTCTCTCTTGTGTCTGACGCTGTTGGCAGTGATCCGCCAAACCTCGGTGGAGGCGGAACTGAGGTGAATAAAGGGACGGACGAGCCATCTTCAGCGTGATGGCATTGGACAGTCACAAGGTGCAGTCCTTTTTTTGTGTTCCTGTAGCTGTCTCATTGGATTTAAGGTTTAATTCGTACATGAGGTGAATAACTTAATTTTCTATCTGCTGGGCTAATCCACTAGCAACACTGTTGCTATTGATCTGTTGCTGATAACGAGTGCTCTCTGGTATGAGTTCTCATCAGTGGTGATATGTGCATTTTTATAGATTTGTCTGTCAGAAATCAAACATCCTGTTTAAAGGCCTTGAAACATTATGTTGTATTTTGTCTCAGGCTAATTCAGAGTGCCATTTCTGTATTCAACAAAATTCGAATTGTCTAATTATCACTGCATGTCGTCTTGGTATTTTTAGCGGTGTTATGACATTTAGCGTTATAAGATGTTAATATTTTTAGTTGAACAGTTCATCGGTATTATGAAATCTCTGAATAAGAGGTTTTCTCCCACTTGTTTTTTCATAACACATGGTAGCTTTCTCTAATGTGAAGCTGAGTTCATATAGAGTTTTCTACTGAGAACTCAGTGCAGCTTGCATTTTGTTTCTGCTGTTGGAGGAACTGGATACTGAATTTTCGGTGTCAGAAACTAGAAGGGACCCTGGCATTATTTACTTTGAAGATAGATTATAAATCATATGTACCATTACCTAATAATAACCATCTTTTTAACTGCTTCTCGTATTTTATTTATGCATTGTCCTTGCTCCTGTACCACACATGAAATTGAACATATACCCATATCTGCTGTGTAGACCAAATGGCTAAAATCATCCAATATTTTTTTGAACTGACTGTGGAGAGAGGGCTACATTGTATCTATACAGGCTTAATAGGAGCTTCTAAGCACTAATAATGTGTAGAATAATTGCATGATTGAACGAACAATCCAGGGAGTGAGGACTGATGAGTGATGACAATATTTGCTTCGCTAATAAGGCTGAGATTGGATACAATAATTTGTTGCCATTTGATTTGTCCAGTCCTATGTTGTACCTGAAGATCATCCTTTGGCTCATTTTATGGCTTCTTAGCTCACGGTTTGCATGTTAAGCCACCTTCCTTTTACCACCTCAATGTATTATCAATTGTCTTTTTAAGAACCACAAAGGAATTGATTGCGAGTAAAATGCATGGCGGTCCTTCAACTTATCTCAGAGTGTCATTTAGGCCGTCAAGTCTTAAAATGCATTTTTAGGCCCTAAACTTCTGAAATTGTCACACCCAGGTTTTAGGGACCCGGGCGCGAACATAATTACCAGGTGTGCTGGGACCAAATCTCATACATATGATGAATCATGGTATAGAAACGAATGTTACAACTTTACTATATAATAGAAGTTCTATATAAAATAAATAAATAATTACATCGTAAGGAGACAACGATACAGCAACCCAAAGTTGACTGGGAGACGACGATCTAAACCTCTCACGAACATATCGCAGTATCCTCCATTCGCCTCATCCTGTGGTACCTAGTTTTAACTTATGGGGGTGTGAGACAGCAAGAGTGAGCTCATATATGTTCATCACTCAATAAGTTGTGGGGAATAATGTGTATGAACTCACTAAAGGTGGGAGTTTATGTGAAGTGTAAGACTGATCAATAATAGGGGTTAAAGTTGAGCATTGCTTTTAATGAATTGGTCAAATTTTATTAGCAGTTACTAAATGTAAGTAAATACCAAACCATAATAATAATAGAAAAAATTAATAATAAATCACATGCAATGTAAATGTCAAATTGAATTTAGTTCTATAATTTAATCATGCGAGAGCTCTGAGCTGCTCATGACCACGAGCACGGCTAGTATACCAGTTTTACACTCTGCAGAGGTTGTATCATGTACCCACAAGTTGTATATCCCATGTCGCCAGGGTTAGCCAGACCCTTAGACACTACCGAGGTGAATGGCTAGGGATCTACTACGAGGCCTTTACAAAGTTCCACTAGCTTTAGAAAATCCGCTACAGTTTCTAGGAAGAGCAATGTAGGAATCCCCGTATGACCGCCATCACAGCAAAATCAACCCGAGAACCTCCCTACACGCCTACTCCCCTACTGCCCTTGCCCATATCGGGTAAGATAGTCATCCACTAGCTTTCCTAGTTAGTCAGCGAAGGGTGTCCTATTCCACCCTTGTGGTGGCACGTGTTTCTCAAGTTAAGCTCCATATTCCAGTTGATATAATGATCTTGTCATGAACAATAAATAAAATAACAGTATAATTGGAACATGAACATAATGTAATATTAAACCCAAAACTATATAGAGAAATAGCAAAACTACCCAAATAGTTCAGGGGTAAACAAGGTAACAAGATAATTAGTCTAGGGTGACCTATTGGGTCCCATCAAAATTAAGCCTATGCATGAATAAGTGATAATAAAGAACATTATTGGGCAATAAAAGTGGTCAAGGGCACAACTTGTCTGAGACTTGAGATTCTAGGTATCAGGATGATCTTCAGATGACTCGTAACCTCACGCTAGTTGTAGCAATACAAACATGGTATAGGCAAAGTTAACATCACACCAATCATAAGAACAAACTACGTAATAATAATCTACGTGTCGCTATGAGAGCGTGGGATCGACAACCACCAAGATCGGAGTTATTGTTACAGTGTTATGATTTATGGAAGATCTATGTGGTTTAAATATTAAACTATATTATAAATTGATTAGTGTATATCATATGAGAGACTATTTTATAAATAATTAACTCAACTTTAATTTTAATTATAACTTAACTAGAGATAATATTTTAATCAAATTATAATTATGGACAGGTTAGCTTTAGAAGAGTTAATCTAGTAGACATAGGAGAAATAAATATCTAACTATAAAAGTGAAAGTCGCCTAGAAGGGGGTGGATAGGCGAAACCTGAAAATTAAAACTTTATCCCCCAACTAGATCCTTTGATTAGTGGTTAGAACAAGATACACAATTATTGGAGTATAAAAACTAAGTCCTTGCTTATAAAGAGTATTGCTTTCAAATGATGCGGAATTGATGAATCAATACTACCAACAAGTCTATGAGAATAAAGCAAGTGGGCTTAGATAAAAAGAGCAATAATAGAAGTTCTTTCTTGCAATGTGTTGCTTCACTATATAAGAATTTTACTTAAAGCAACACCAAATTGTATGAGCAAAGAATAGTGCAAGAAAAAAACTTGGAAAGAAAAACTTGGAAAGGCAAAGAACAAACAAATCACAAGCAATAAGCACACGAGACACGAGTGATTTGTTTTACCGAGGTTCGGCTCTCGAAGGCCTAGTCCCCGTTGAGGAGTCTACTAAGGACGGGTCTCTTTCAACCCTTTCCCTCTCTCCACCGATCACTCAAGGCTGGCGAACTCTTCTTCTTCTCAAGGATCACTTAAGACCCCACAAGGATCACCACATTCTTTGGTGTCTCTTGCTAGCTTTACAAGCCTCCAACACTTTGGAGGAAGTTCAATGGGAGTCAAAACTCCACGCGCAAATGAACACAAAGACGTAGCACACACTATCTCTCAATGAATCTCACAAGGCACTAGTGCTAAACTCAAATGAGTAGCTCTCTCTTGCTTGCTCTCTCTTTTGTGGCACTTGTGTTGGTTGTAGTGGTCTAAATCTTGTGTATATGATGAATCAATGAATAGAGGTGGTTGGGAGGGCTTGAGTATGTCAACTAGATGACTTGGAATGTTGCTTGGGCTCCCACACCTTGAAGTGGCCGGTTGGGGTGGTATTTATAGCCACCAACCAAAATTGTAGCCGTTGGAGAAGTCTGCTGGCGATGGGCGCACCGGACAGTCCGGTGCGCCACCGGACAGTGTCCGGTGTGCCGCCACATCATCCTCCCGTTAGGGCTTGGAGCTGGTCGACCGTTGGAGGCTTTGTCCTCATGTGGCACCGGACAGTCCGGTCCGACACCAGACAGTCCGGTGCCCCTCTGTCCGTCTGCTCTGACATGTGAATTGCACTGTTCACTTGCAGAGTCGATCGTTGCGCGCAGATGACCGTTGCTCCGCTGGCGCACCGGACAGTCCGGTGAATTATAGCGGAGGTGCGCCTGGAAAACCCGAAGGTGAAGAGTTTGAAGTCGATCTTCCCTGGTGCATCGGACACTGTCCGGTGCGCCAAACCAGGGAGCACTTCGGCTTCCTTTGCTCCTTTCTTCTTGAACCCTTTTTAATCTTTGTATTGGCTTTGAGTTGAACCTTTGGCACCTGTGGAACATAAACTTTAGAGCAAACTAGTTAGTCTAATTATTTGTATTGAGCATTTCAACCACCAAAATTATTTAGGAAAAGGTTTAAAGCCTATTTTCCTTTCAATCTCCCCCTTTTTGGTGATTGATGCCAACACAAATCAAAGCAAATATATAAATGCAGAATTGAACTAGTTTGCATAAAGTAAGTGCAAAGGTTGCTTGGAGTTAAGCCAATATACTTATTTCAATAGATATGCATGGATGGTTTTTCTTCTTAAAAATTTTGGACATGATTGCACCACATGTTTTGTTTTGCAAAATGTTTTGGAAATTCTTTTCAAAGTTCTTTTGCAAATAGTCAAAGGTAAATGAATAAGATTTTGAGAAGCATTTTCAAGTTTTGAAATTTTCTCCCCCAGGTTCAAATGCTTTTCCTTTGACTAAACAAAACTCCCCCTTAATGAAATTCTCCTCTTGGTATTCAAAAGGGTTTTAGATATTAATTTTGAAGAGGGCATACCAATTTGAAATTATATCAAAATAAGATACCAGTTGAAAAACTTCTTTTAACACCAAATAAAAGACTATATTTTTGAAATTGGTGGTGGTACGGTCCTTTTGCTTTGGGCTAATACTCTCTCCCCCTTTGGCATGAATCGCCAAAAACGGATGATCGAGTGAAATATAGGCCCTTTACTTTCTTTCCCCCTTTGGCAAACAATTAAAATATGAGTGAAGATTATACCAAAGTGAAGAACTATGCGGAATACCGGCAAAGAGTAGATAATACCGATGGAGTTGAGTGGAAGCGTCGTCTTTACCGAATATTCCATTTCCCTTTCAAACTATGACTTAGCATGAAGTACACTTGCAAAACCCATTAGTCATAGCAAATGAAAGAGATATGATCATAGGATATATCAATTAAGCATGATCATAGTTCTATGTAATATAGTTTGCTCCCCCTAAATATGTGCATGGAGAGAAACACATATTTTGGCCTTAAATGCCAATTGCACATAATTAGGTTAATGAGAACATACTTAAATCATACAGAACGTGAAGTGCATTGTGTCATAGTATAAGTGTGATGTTCATGACAGTTTATGCACTTATGAAAGCATGTTATGAACAATTTAGGCATTTTCCTTTAAGGATTTCAAAGAGACTTAAGGACTATCCACCTTTGGAACAAAGGCAGCTTATCCTCGTCACAAGGTTAAGCTTTAAGCTCTTTGACAATAAAAGCACTTCATCTAGTTTCAACAAAGATGCATTAAAGCAGGAATGAATTTTTGAGAAGTTAAACTAGATATGAAGCAGGGATAATGCATGGACATGCTTTCTCTTCCTTTTATTACAAGATATGCAAAGAGTGTATAGAAAAGGAAGATTTAGGTACATGAGTAAATGAGTGGAAGTAGTTTTACCATTATGTACCTTTTCATAGAGACGCTCTCTTCATTGTGCTTTGTCCTTAGTCTTAATTGCTTAAGACCTATATTCAAGATAATGTATGGAAATATTTTGCACAATAGAGAGTTCTACAACTAGTGATCCTTTTCCAAGTTATTGTTAGCATATATCAAATGGATCACAAATTGCATAAATGTATCATGAATTCTCCTTTTAACTTAGTGCATATCAAGAGAGATATCGATTGATAGTATATACGGCACTAAGAAACATGATTGTTAAATGAAGTCATTCAATGATCAAACAAATAACAGATGTGATAAAAAATAACATACGCATCAGATTATTAATTAAGCTTAGAGTAGGAGAATCCAGCAAATATGCTACTTTAGAGTGAAAGATAAGAATTGAAAAATAGTAGCATACATCATGAGAAACTCATTCTCATGCAAGAGACTATATGAAATTACCAACATAAAGTGATAGTCTCATCATAATCAAGATATAGAAAGAGACTCCCCCTAAAGATATGCATCAAGAATTTGAATGAATTTGATGCATTTTCTTTAAAAGCAAATAGGGAGAAGCATTATACATCTTGATCAAGGCTCATAAAATTTGCAATAAACAACTTATGCCTGGTATTCTCACAATGAAAAAGGTTTAGAATGCTTACAACTACACCATTGATTGTTTTGAAGAAGTAGGTGGTGTTATTCTTGATGTCCTCCTCTTTCATTTGAGAGTCCTCCCTTTGCAGTGGCTTCTTTTTCCTTCCAAACTCATTGAAAATACTCAAGAAAGATGTTAATAACACAAGGGAGTATATGATGAAGGATGACATCTTTTAGATAATAAATATAAACAATTCATCATCCACAAGACATACAGACATGAAGTAAAATTCTTAATAAAAGTGCGCATCGTTAGAAAAGAGGAATATTCACCTTTTAAACATTTTGATCAATCATAGGAAGTTTACTTCTTCATATTGAATTTTGACATCATAACTTAGAAGCATATCAATATGAAAACAAATATAGCAAAGGCATGAATTAGATTCTAATGGACAAATGCATTTTTTGAGAATGTGATTGAATGCACGTCTAGCTGATTTAAGTCCAATAAAGAATTTATTCCTCACATGGGTAGAATATGATAATTTAGATTAAATAGCCATTGTGATGGGAACTAAATTTGATTAAGAAGATGAGTTCACATACCTTTGCTTCTACCTTTCTTCTTTTGGATGAAGAGTAATCCATGAGGCTTGTGCACTTTCTCTTTTGTAGATATTCATAAGTAGGCTCAAGAGATACTTTGTTAGTAACACAAGCACTAGTTTCTATTTTTGTAATCATTTTTGATAAGGAATGAAAAGCTAGATTACTAAAACATAGAAACTTCATAGCATGAACTAGATTATCCATAGATGATGTTATGCTTAATTTTAACTCATAAAATAAGCATAAATAATCCATTAAGATTACGGGTATAAATCTAATTCATGATATGGAAAGCTATAAATGTGAAAGAATCATATCCAATTTACGCAAGTAGAAATACATCATAAATCATTGGATTGATTTTTCTTTTCATGTTCGATTACGCATCTCCAAAGAGAAACTTATTCTCTACAAGTGAGACTACTTGGGTTACTTAAACAAAATTATTAGTCTCACTATTCTAGTTATAGAGAAAGTTTTCCTTTTATAAGTGTCCTAAGGAGTTGAATTCCTTACAGGACACTTTATTCTTTTAAGAACTTGGAATATCTCTCTACATCTAGAATCATGGCAATAATAGAATGACCAGCGAAAAACATGCCATGAGATACTTGCAACAATTTAAAGCATGTAGATTACCATAGGATGGAAATGATGAGTATGCAATCTACCATATGAGAGGAAATTCTTCAAAGAATGGTAATATAAATTTAGAGACATTTGAAGTGCGTCTTTTTCTATGCGACTATAAAAGACACATGAGAAATCATAATTTAAGATACTTGCACTTAAAAACACAAGTGTTACCATCCTTCGGCTTTCCTCCATGTTGTAGGCCTTGATTTTTCCGCACAAGATAATTCTTTATTTCTGTTGGTGCCATGCTTCGTTGCGCCGAAGGTCTTACGGGAAGAAGCAGCTTCGGCTGAAGTTGTCCCTAGGAGATGACCGAAGGTTCCTTTTCATGAAGCTTCGGCATTACAAACCGACATAGAGATAGAATGACCTTTTAATCCATAAAGGTCTGAGTCAATGTTGTAAACTTTTATGAGGGGCATAATTGTAATTCGTCACAGGCTGTGTCCTGTATCTATAAATAGATGAACAGTACCCCCGTACTGTTCACGCTGACTTGTACTCGCTCGTGCACCACGCTCGTGCCTTTTGTCAAGCCGAAGGTACAAATGTAATTCAATATTGTTTTTATTCTTCCATGATCATTTAATAAGAACATATAATGATGCTATGTGATTGTTCATGTTATTCTCTCATGTTTCATAAGTTTCTCCTTTTTATCAATATAGACTGCAATCATGAAGGTATGTCCTTCATGACCTTCGTCTGAAGATCGTTATATCCTAAAGGAAATAACGCTTCGAAGGACGATGGGTAGTAATCATTAACTTCTTTCTGTGTTGCCTTGTTCTTAATTCATAGCATTTGAGAACAAGTCCCCAACATTGGCGCCCACCTCCGGTGAACTCACTTCCACTTTTCTGAGCTGATGGCTTCGTTCAACAATCAAGCTGAAGCTGCTTCGGCTTCGAAGCTGGTGCTCCCGATAACAGGCGGTTCTTGCTCAGAGCCGGCTAACAAGAAGCATAAGAAGGAGGCTCAGAGAAGGGTGCAGCATGTTGGAGTGCAGGGACCCTTCATCAAGTCAAAATGGTCCCACATTCCAATTACTTTCTCTCAGGAAGACCTTCAGCTTAAGGATTATCCTCACAATGATGCCATGGTTATCTCTTGTGTGATCAAAGGATTTCTGGTCCACAATGTCTTAGTTGATACAGGCAGTGCAGCTGATATCATATTTGCTAAGGCCTTCAGACAAATGCAAGAGCCCGAAGACAAGATCCATGATGCTACGCACCCTCTTTGTGGCTTCGGAGGGCGGCAGATTGTAGCACTTGGGAAGATTAACATGCCAGTAACCTTCGGATTTGTTAACAACACAAGGACTGAGCAAATTGTGTTTGATATTGTTGACATGGAGTATCCTTACAATGCTATCATTGGTCGCGGTACTCTCAATGCCTTCGAAGCAATTCTTCATCCAGCTTACCTCTGCATGAAGATACCTTCGGACCAAGGGCCTATTGCTATTCATGGAAGCCAGGAAGCTGCTAGAAGGGCCGAAGGAAGTTGGACTGACTCCAAAGCAATCCATAACATAGATGGAGCTGAAGCTTGTGAACAGTACAAATTCAGAAGAGAGAAGGCAGCTTCAGCAGATCAGCCGAAGCCCATGCTCTTATGTGAAGACATAACAGAGCAGAAGGTGCTGTTGGGCTCCCAATTATCCGAAGAGCAGGAAAAAACCTTGATAAGGTTTTTGTTCAACAACAAAGATGTTTTTGCATGGTCAGCTAATGACCTCTGCGGAGTCAATCGGGATGTTATTGAACACTCGCTCAATGTTGACCCATCCTTCAGACCCCGAAAGCAGAGGCTTCGGAAAATGTCTGATGATAAAGCCGAAGGGGCTCGCAATGAAGTAAAAAGACTCCTCAGTGCAGGAGTTATCAGAGAAGTAAAGTACCCAGAGTGGCTAGCTAACACTGTTATGGTGAAGAAGGCCAATGGCAAGTGGAGAATGTGTATCGATTTCACAGATCTCAACAAGGCTTGTCCGAAGGACGAATTCCCATTGCCAAGGATAGACTCTTTAGTTGATGCAGCAGCTTCTTCAGAGCTCATGAGTCTGCTAGATTGTTACTCAGGCTATCATCAAATCTGGATGAAGAAGGAAGATGAGCCGAAGACTAGCTTCATAACCCCAAGTGGCACATATTGCTATCTTCGGATGCCTGAGGGGCTCAAAAACGCTGGAGGAAGTTTCAGCAGAATGACTGCGAAGGTCCTCCAGTCTCAGATAGGCAGAAATGTGCTAACTTATGTTGATGACATCATTGTAAAAAGCACGAAGCAGGAAAATCATATTGCTGATTTGCAGGAGACCTTCGCCAGTTTCAGACAAGCTGGTTTGAAGCTGAATCCAGAAAAATGTGTCTTCGGAGTAAAGAAGGGGAAATTTCTTGGATGCTTGGTTTCAACAAAGGGAATTGAAGCTAATCCAAATAAAATTGAAGCTATACTTCGAATGGAGCCACCAACTACAAGAAATGGGGCCCAAAGATTGACAGGAAGGCTGGCATCTCTCAATAGATTCATATCCAGATCAGCAGAAAGAAATTTACCATTCTTCGAGGTGCTAAAGTCAGCTGAAGTCTTTCAATGGGGACCAAGCCAACAAAAAGCCTTCGAAGAGCTGAAGCAATATTTGATAGATCTAACAACATTAACTCCACCAACGCCAGGGGCTCCATTGTTGTTATATGTGGCAGCTTCGCACTCGGCAGTAAGTGCAGCACTTGTCCAGGAGAAGCTTGTTGGTCAAGTCAAGAAGCAGGTCCCAGTGTATTTTGTATCTGAAGTCCTTAGTGTATCAAAGAAAAACTATACAGAACTGGAGAAGGTATTATATGCCGTTTTGATGGCATCCAGGAAGCTTCGGCATTATTTTCAAGCATACAATATTGTTGTTCCTTCTTCGCAGCCGTTGAAGGATATTATGAGAAATAGAGAAGCTACTGGACGGATTGGAAAATGGGCTGCAGAGCTCAATGAATTTTGCATTGATTACGTGCATAGATCCTCGATCCAGTCTCAAGCGTTGGCAGATTTCATTGCCGACTGGACGCCAGGGGCTCAGGATGAAGAAGCAAATAAAGATGCCGAAGTGTGGACAGTGTTTTGTGATGGCTCTTGGGGAACCTTCGGAGCAGGTGCAGCTGCTGTGTTGGTCTCACCATCCAAGGTTAAAACTTGTTATGCAGCAAGACTTGATTTCAGCTGTACAAACAATATTACTGAGTACGAAGCCCTGCTTCTGGGCCTTCGGAAATTAAAGGCAATGGGAATCAGAAGGGCGATTCTCAAAACTGATTCCCAGGTTGTTTCGGGTCATATCGACAAAAGTTGCAAGGCTAAAGATCCGAAGCTTGAAAAATATCTAGACACGGTCCGAAGAATCGAAGCTTCCTTCGAAGGATTTTCTGTTAAAAATATCCCCCGAGGACAAAATGAGCATGCTGATTTGCTAGCTAAGTCAGCAGCACAGGGGCTGCCGTTACCTTCGGATGTGTTCTTCGAAACAATAAAGGCACCTTCAGTGGAGCTCCTTGAAAGAGCAGTTCTCAACATATCTCCTGTTTATAGTGAAGATTGGAGAACTGAGATCATCTCTTACCTTCAGGGTAAGTTCCTTTCAGATGACGAAGCTTATAACAGGAGAATGGAGGCAAGAGCTCGTCCATATGTTATGATAGAAGGGGAGTTGTATAAGCATGGAGTTTGTGCTCCGCTACTCAAGTGTTTATCTAGAACCGAAGGTATAGAGTTGATGAAAGAAATACATGCAGGCCTGTGTGGATCTCACATTGGATCTAGGCCGTTACTTGGAAAAGTCTTCCGCCAAGGGTTTTATTGGCCGAAGGCAGCTTCGGATGCAGCGGAGTTAGTTCAAAAGTGCGAAGGCTATCAGAAGTGTGCAAGAGATCAAAAACAGCCTTCGTCTTTAACACAGCTCATTCAACCTATCTGGCCATTGCAAAGGTGGGGCCTTGACTTGTTAGGTCCATTACCACCGGCTCAAGGGAATTTAAGATATGTTATAGTAGCTGTGGAGTATTTTTCTAAATGGATTGAGGCAAAGCCATTAGCCACAATAACTTCGGCCACTGTCCAAAAGTTTTTCTGGCAGAATATTGTCTGTCGCTTCGGGGTACCGAAGGCTATCACTGTAGATAATGGAACGCAGTTTGACTCCGAAGCTTTCAGAAATTTCTGTGATCAAATTGGTACGAAGATCCATTTTGCATCAGTCAGGCATCCGGAGTCAAACGGGCTCGTTGAAAGAGCCAACAGCATTATAATGACAGGAATAATGAAGTTAATCTTCAATCAACCCAGGGGAAAGTGGCCAGACCAGTTAACCAAAGTGGTGTGGAGCCACAATACAACAACATCAAGGTCTACAGGCTTTACTCCATTCAAGTTATTATTCGGTGACGAAGCAATAACTCCGGAAGAAGCTAAAGCTGGATCAATAAGAGTAGTAGCTTCGGCAGAATCAGGTCCTGAAGATGCTTGTCTTGTGGAAAAAGATGCTTTAGAAGGGATCAGGCTTCAAGCTGTGGAGAATATCAATAAATACCAAGCTGAAACAGTCAAATGGCGAGATAGAAAGGTCCGGCTAAAAAATATTGAGCCGGGACACTTGGTGCTTCGGAGAGTGGCCAACCCAGACACAGTGGGCAAGTTACAGTTGAAATGGGAGGGACCTTTCTTGGTAGTATCTTCGTCAAGGCCTGGTTCATACAGATTGAAGGACATGGACGGCAACGACATTCCAAGATCTTGGAATGCGGATGAGCTTCGGCGATATTATGTGTAACTTGATGTAACTCTTTTATGTTTTTTTTTCTTTTTCATGGCACCCTTTTCCTTTCTAAAGGGGGAGAAAGGTTTTTAATGGGGCCATCACATGTAATTTTCCTTTCTAGTTCTATAAGAGCAAAATCCCCCAAGAAATGTAAATGTAAAAGCTGAGAACGCGCCATCGAGTGCCGAAACTGAAAAAGCGAAGAAGCTCCAAAGACGTTCCTAAGGGAATGCAGAGCTTACAGCGAAAAGTCAACGCTGATTCCGCCGAAAGTAAAAGGCGAAGAAGCTCCAAAGACGTTCCTAAGGGAATGCAGAGCTTACAGCGAAAAGTCAACGCTGATTCCGCCGAAAGTAAAAGGCGAAGAAGCTCCAAAGTCGTTCCTAAGGGAATGCAGAGCTAATGTGTGATTGTTTCTAAGGAAATAATGGTTGAGGGTATGGCTTCGGATATGTGTTTGGACATTCATTCGCACATCACATTACATCATAGCATTTGCATTCATAAACATTCATTCATTGCATAAGTGGCTGTTTCGGCAAAAAGAAGAAGCGGTCTTTTATGCTTCGTTGTGTACGAAAAGAAGGGAAGGTGTTTTTTCGCCTTTGGCTCAAAATACTAATTTCGTCCACATCAAAGCGCCTCAATGGAAGGGTAAGAATATATTACAAGGTATGTACAGAGTTCATTAAGAACAGTTTAATTGTATTTACAAAAGTTGTTACAAAAGTCTTGAGTTTTTTCTATAGTGTATTCCTACTGATCTTCACTGAGCTTCAGCTTCGGCGGCATATTTTTTAAGCATCATCTTCAGCTTCGTCATCCTACATGAATCAAGGTATTGCGAGTAAAAATCAAGTGTGAAGGAGAAGGTAAGCACAAGGTATCATTTCTTACTGGTTCAAGATGACTTCGAGCTTCGTCTCCAGCCTTCTCTCGCCCGCCTTTTGTCCATATCATTTTTATAAATCTGTTTGAAATGCTTCGGGCAAGGTCAGGAATGTCGTCTAGGATTGATGGAGACAGAGTGAAATTGGGCCTGTTGACGATTTTTCCATGTTCACAGCCGGCCTTCAGGAACGCTGCAGCAGTCCCCCGAGAAGCTACCCAGGCACAGAAGTCACCGTGCCCGGCTATAACTTCGTCAAGCTCATCAATTTCAGCTTCAATATGTTCGAAGGTTCTTGGCAAATTTTCAGCTGAAGGGGTGCACTTTCCATTGCTGGCTCCAACTGAATAAAAGATCTTTTTTAATTGTTGAATACAGTTGTTACTAAATTTCAAACATTTGTCTTGAAGGCTTGTTAATGATTTCTTCAAGTCTGAGCTGTTTTGGACTTCGGCCTCAAGTTTTGAATCAAGCTCTAGCTTCTCTTGTTCAAATTGTTTTGATTGACACAGAAGCTTCGAATTCAATTCTGCTAATTTAGCTTCAGTTTCTGCCAATAAGCCTTCAGTTGTTTGGAGTTCGAAGTCTTTCTTTTCAATAATAGCTGATTGCTCTTTTATCTTGCTTTCTAGATTTTCAATTATAGCTTCGTTTTTCTTATCCTCTAGATCTTGTTGCATCTTCAAAGCTTTGCTCAGTAGCATGCTCTGCACATAAACAACCTTCGTCAGGAGCATTTTCATTATTAAAAACAACAAGTCAGGGAAAAGTTGTTTACCTTGAAGTTGGAATAAAATAAGCTACCAACGAGATGTTGTCGTCGGTAGCGGCTGATATCCGTTTCTAGCTTCGAAAAACCGATACTCTTTGATAGAGTACCGATGACCTTAGCACCAGTTTGATCCCGGATGCAGCCTAACTTTTCATCGTCAATACCTCCGAAAAGAAGAGCTCCTGGCTTATATCCGCAAGATTCGGCATATTCTTTAAGCTCTTCTATTTCGGCCTTCGACAGTTCTTGCCCAACTAAATTTTGAAATATGTAGGCTTCGTCTTCCGGAGCATCTTCGGCTATTCCCTTTCCCTTTCCAGGCACTGTGGCCATGGTTTCTTCAGCAGCAGTGGTAGCTTCTTCTTCGGCCATGTCTAACAAAATTTTGTCGATGTCTTCAATTGTAGTTTCCAAGTTCAAATCTTCGGCTGAAGCGGCTTCGGTAGCCGCGACCTCCGAAGGTGCGACTTCGACATTTGTTGTGCCCTCAACCGCTGGCGTTTTCCGAGTTGAAGCCCTCGGTGGCGTCTTGTCAATAACTTCAGTCACTGCAATAATTCTTTGCCTCTTTGTTTTGGTTATCTTCGTTTTTTCCGGCTTCTCCACCTTTCGAAAAAGCTTCGTCAGTTGAGGCCCTAATGGACTTAGCTTCGCGGGCAGGGTTTCAGTCATTACCTTTAAGATTTCCTCCACATCGGTGGTAGAGGGCGATGCAGGAGTCCTCTCTTCATCGGATAATTTTCGCTTCGGAGATGATATTCTTCTCTTCTTTGCAATATTCTTCTTTTTTTATGGTTCTTCCTCATCTTTGTTCAAAGTTTCGGCCACCCTTTTCCTTTTTTGGCCCTCAGCACCCTTGTTTAGTTGTTCATAATCAGGGTACTTAAAACCCAGGGCATCAAACACTCGGTTCAGCCTTCGCTTCGGACGGGTGCCGAAGGCCGCGGTCATCAATTGATCCTCTTTTTTCGAATAATTCCCAAGAATTTCATTGCACATTACTTCAACTGTGTCCAGCCACTCTTGGCAAGGTTTTTTAAAGTATTTCTTGAACTTGAAGTGGTAAGGAAGTCGGACAAGTTCCCCTTCTTTCTTCTCCCCTTCCAGCTTCGGCATTTCCCATTCTTTTAAGGTAGGGAAAACCCTGAAGGCCAAGAACTCTTGAACCAGGTCCCTGGTACTGATGTGCTCCGAAATAATTTTAAACTCACCCAATGCAGCCCAGGTGGGACCTTCTAATGTCATGTGGCACCGCGGCCTTGTTTCTCCGAAGATCAATTCAAGTGGGCTTTGTACCAACTTCTCTTCGTCTTCGTCAACCTTCACATAAAACCACTCCGACTTCCAGCCTGCCGGCCATTTGCTTCGGTAGCTAATAACGGGAAACTTTGTGGTTTTCCGGTAGGCAAAATTGTAGCAACCAAAGTTTTCATGTAATCCATCTTTTCTGGCTTTCGTCTGGTAATGCAGCTCATGGACTCGACAAAAGCTGTCGACAAACGGCTCCACCGCCTGGCTTCGGAGGGCCCAGATATAGACACTAAGCCTAACGATAGCGTTAGGAGTCAACTGGTGAAAATAGATACCAAACTTCTTCAATACATCTGCAATAATCCCATGGAGGGGGAATCTCAACCCAGCCTTTAGAAAGCTCTTGAAAATAACTATCTCATCCTTCTCTGGCTTCGGGGTAGTTTCTTCACCCCCGAAGCGAAGTAGCTTCTTCTGATTTTCACTGAAATAACCTGACTTTACCATCTTGGAGAGATCAACCTTCGAAACGGTCGATTTTCCGAAGTCCAAGTGGCTGGGTTTACTTGGCACGGCAATGCGATAATCATCTTCGGGATCAGTATCTTCAATGTTCTCATCTGCTGCTTCGGTAGCTGCTTGTTCTGCTTCAACGGTGGGGATTTCTTCCGCAGTTACCAGTCCGGATTGTTGCATTGCTTCGGAGATGGGAACAGTTTCCAAACCTTCAGCTTCGCCTCCTTCACGCTCAACCCTGGCAGTAGATCGCACTCTGGCCATTTGATTCTAAGTTTGGCGAAATTGATTACTTTTTTCTTTTCCTCCCGAAGCCTTTCTTTCTGACGAAGCAGACTTCGAGATGGATCTTCGTTCGATTCTGAGAATCAGGCTTCGGCTATAGATAAAAATTTTGGCAGCAAAACAGTGCAAATAGCAATGAATGCTGTGGTAACTTCACACCTGTACTCGTCTGTTTATATAGTGCTGCAGGTAAGAAGGCGAAGCGCCAGGATTTTTACACCAGGCGGGCAGTCACTTGCACTCGCTGCACGGTGGACCGCAAAGCCCAAACAGTAACTCTGCAAGGTGGGCCCGACACGCGCTCGAAAACTGAATCGTTTCTCGACAACGAGCTCAGGGAAGGTGTTTTTTGGACCTTCGGCTTCCCGAAGCTTAAGAGGCTTTTTTCACGGATCAAGCTCGTTACGAAAAACGATCTAGCGCCGCGAAAGGGGCTACTGTTGGTGCCATGCTTCGTTGCGCCGAAGGTCTTACGGGAAGAAGCAGCTTCGGCTGAAGTTGTCCCTAGGAGATGACCGAAGGTTCCTTTTCATGAAGCTTCGGCATTACAAACCGACATAGAGATAGAATGACCTTTTAATCCATAAAGGTCTGAGTCAATGTTGTAAACTTTTATGAGGGGCATAATTGTAATTCGTCACAGGCTGTGTCCTGTATCTATAAATAGATGAACAGTACCCCCGTACTGTTCACGCTGACTTGTACTCGCTCGTGCACCACGCTCGTGCCTTTTGTCAAGCCGAAGGTACAAATGTAATTCAATATTGTTTTTATTCTTCCATGATCATTTAATAAGAACATATAATGATGCTATGTGATTGTTCATGTTATTCTCTCATGTTTCATAAGCTTCTCCTTTTTATCAATATAGACTGCAATCATGAAGGTATGTCCTTCATGACCTTCGTCTGAAGATCGTTATATCCTAAAGGAAATAACGCTTCAAAGGACGATGGGTAGTAATCATTAACTTCTTTCTGTGTTGCCTTGTTCTTAATTCATAGCATTTGAGAACAAGTCCCCAACAATTTCCTACAACATCAATATCTTCCTCGAGATGATATGAGTTTTAGACATAACAATTTGAAATAACTTTGGGTCAATCTTGGATATATGGATCATTGAAGATTGATAACTTGAGTTAAATTGAATTAACTTTCTCAAACACCCCAAGGCTTCATATCATCTCCTTCTCCTGCAAAGCTTGTCAAGCATATTTTGGTACCCATCGCTTGATGGGTCTATTATGGTTAGTCAACAAAGATCTAGGAACGCAAAGGTCCTTTGTGTTAGCACTAGGTAAACTCATTACCTTTCTAGCACAAGTTGCAATTTTGGGTTGCCTAGTTACATAAGAATTAATTGACAAGCTAGGAGTGGGGTTGTTACTGTTGGGGACTTGTTCTCAAATGCTATGAGTTAAGAACAAGGCAACACAAAAAATGTTAAACGTCAAAGTCCTTCATCCTTCGAAGCATTATTTCCCTTGGGATATAATGATTTTCGGACGAAGGTTATGAAGGGCAAACCTTCATCAACACAACATATCATAATGAAGAAGGAATCATATGTAATACAAGAGATATCATAAACAATTTTGTATAATTATCAACTCATTTCTATCCTATTATTATAGGAAAATGGAAATGACATCGAATTACAAGCGTACCTTCGACTCGAAAGAAGGTAAAAGTACAAGCGTGATGTAAAAGTAAATGCCAAGTCAGCGTGAACAGTACGGGAGCACTGTTCACCTATTTATAGGCACGGGACGCAGCCCATGTAAAATTACATCCATGTCCTTTTCATTTGGTAGTAATTCTATAGTAATTCACCGAGGTCTGAATAGCCTTTTCATCTTTAAGTCGGTTTCATTTTCTGCTATCACGCCGAAGCTTTCCTGCTCACAGCTTCGGCGCTGTATCAACCTTCGTATTCTTTGGGCTTCCCCCACTGTGATATCGATTCGAGTCCGAAGATACCTGTTCACACATTATACTCCCGAAACATTGTTTAAATCATATTTTTGAGGACCTTCGGAAGCCGAAGGCCCCCAACAGTAGCCCCTCGCAATATTAATTTGTTAGAATGATAAATTTAGATTGCGACATGGACGAAGGCCTTAAGCCGAAGGTCCGAAAAAACACCTTCCCTTTGCTAGAATAGCAACATTCGCTGACAAGTGGGGTCCTCCAATTTTTAATACACTGGGCGTATAAATAAGAGCATACCGCAAGCTCATTTGGTACGCTTTCTTGCCATCTGCTCTTGCTTACTCAATTTTTAGCTCTTGCGCACCAACACTTGCTTGGCTTTTTAAGTTTTTAAGCTTCAGCTTTGAAAGCAGTTTTTTAGCATTTCCGAAGATGTCTGAAGATAAAAGAGCTGCTGCCGAGATGAAGCTGAGTCTCTCTGAAGAGAAAAACCTGGGGTTTCTTGAAGCAATGTCGAAGACAAATACAGAAAAGATCACCAAAGAGATTTTAGAAGGTTTATCTGAAGATACTGATGACAGCGACAGTTATGATGCAGATAGCGGTGGTGAAGACACCGAAGATCGCCCTTGGCGGCCAAGCCATGCGGTTTTCGGCAAATCAAGTGTCAAAGAAAATCATATTGTCAACATGAGGGGAAGATATTTCCGGGACTTGTCCATTGTGAGGGCCGACGAAGGAGAGAAGACTTGTCCGACTCCTGAGGAAAATGAAGTCGTAGTGTTCCGAAGCTTTTTGAAAGCTGGACTACGATTTCCCCTGAGCAGCTTTGTCGTAGAAGTACTGAAAATATTTGAAATCTATCTTCACCAACTTACCCCCGAAGCAATCATAAGGATGAATATCTTCGTGTGGGCCGTGAGAAGCCAAGGTCTGGAACCTGATGCGAAAAGTTTCTGCAACATACACGAATTGTTATACGAGACAAAACCCTGGGGTAAGGAGCAATATCACAATAATTTCGGCTGCTACAGTTTCGTCTCTCGGTCCGGGTCAAGCTGTCCCGTGCCAACCTTTCGGAAGAGATGGCCCGGCGACTGGATGACAGAATGGTTTTATGTGAAGAATGACCTGAAAACACGGGAAGATATTAAAGGTATAATTATGCGCCCTATTTGGCAACGCTTCGGCCTGCGGAAGCCGAAGGTTGAAATGAACGAAGCTGCCGAAGAATGCCAGAGAGCCTTCGGAGTTATTTGCTCTTTTATTGGAACGAGAGATTTGGTTCAAGAACATATTGCCTTCAGGGTGTGGCCGCTCGCGGAAAAATGGGAAATGCCGCGAGAGACCATAAAGAAGGCTGACGAAGGTGGACTCATCAGGCTGAAGTATACTTTCAAGTTTGGAGATAAATTTGTTGAGCCAGACGATGACTGGCTAAAAAGCATTGAAAATTTAAGTGATGAACTACTCGGGGTTTATTCAAAGGCCGAAGATACTGCATTGTCAGCAGCCTTCGGAGGCCGGAAAAAGAAAAGACTGAACCGAGTGTTTGACGCAATTGGGTTCGTGTACCCCGACTACCACTATCCAGCGCGGGGTCAAAAAAGAAAAAACGCAGCTTCTGCACAAGAAACTTCTTCAACTGCTCCTAGTGAGCCAGCTTCGAAGAGACAAAGGGTAAAGGTTCTCACACACCGACCACGCTACATTGAACCAGCTACAGTACCCGAATTCGTCGGCGAAACCTCTTCGGCCACCGAAATTAAAGAACCAACTTCAGTGCCGAAGATTGAAGAAAAAACTGAAGAACCTTCAGCAAAGAAAGCAGAAAAACCGAGAACTGAAGGAACGAAAATATTGGAAATTTTAAGTCCTTCAGCCAGTGTTGAGACAATAAAAAACCAAAAGGGCCCAGCGGTGACCCCGAAAAGAAAAAGAATGGTCAACGTGCTAGATGTTCTGGAGACAATTAAGTCCTCAAGCACGACTCCGAAGAAGACTGTTGAAACTTCCGAAGCGGAAACTGAAATCTTTGATACTAAAGCTCCAAAACAACAAACTGAAACTGAAGCTGGGCCTTCAGAGCCCACGAAGGTGAAACCCTTGGAAACCGAGGAAGAAAAAATTACGGAGCCAATTCTTGTTGAGGAAATTAGTGCTATTGCCCCCGAAGCATCCCCCAAAGACCTTGATTATATTGTTCGACATGCTTCGGGGAAAAAGTTATCAGAAGAAGAAGTTTTTGAAGCTAATCACTATGCCAAAGAATTGAAATATCCGAATGGGGCACTAGTGTTCAATGGTAGAAATGAAGAAGATTTCCTATACTGCCTCTCGGATAACAAAGAATTACTCGTCTGCCGGGAAATGGCCCGAAGCATGGGATTTCCGAAACTGGAGGCTGGCCTCTGCGCGATGACAAAGGACGATCTTGCGGACAGCCTTGCGTATAATAGTCTGAAGGTACGAGATTTGCGCATTTGGAAACTTTATGATTTGAAATTTATTCTTTTATTCTTATACTAACTCTTTTACATATAGGGTTTAATTCTAAGCAACACGTTGAGAGCGCAAAAGAATGCCGAAGACGAAAGCTATGAAATTGCTTTTAACAACCTTCGAACAGAGGTGATCAAACTAAGAAACGAAGCCTTGGAAAAGGACAAAATTCTAGTTACATTGGTGGATAAAATAAAGGAGAACGAAGCTGCCTCTAGGGCACAAGCTGCGGCCCAAAAGCACGAGATTGACGATCTTCGGAAGCAATTAGCCCGAGCTAAAGAAGAACGCATACTTGAAGAAACGAAGCGAGAACTTAGCGACCAATGGGAAAATCATTTAGAAGGAACTGTTGAAGAGCTTCGTTCATCCAAGAAAAGATGTTATGACAAATATATAGAATGTGTTAAGAAAATGAAAGCTAGCTTTGCCAGCGTTGGCGCATTCTCGAGCGAAGAAAACTTTACAAGAGGCAACCCCGAAGATCCCATTGAATGGATTAATCACGAAGCTGAGGCCTTTGAAGAAATTTTAAATAGTCGCGGAGACATATGCGCTTTTTCGGGTGACAGGGGGATTGCCAGTATTTTGGAAAGGAAAGGCTGTGAACATGTAAAAATTTTAGCACAATCCGAAACTGCCTTGTCTTTCGAAGATGCTAAAGACCCTTCAGCTGAAGCTAGCATGGTTGGTGGGAATTTTTTTACCGATATCTGGGATAATGGTGGCCGAGAAATGGCCCGAGAAATTATCCAAAAAAGCGAAAAAGGCATCCATGATGCTAGAAAAGTGGCCGAGGCTGCTGAAAAAAGCGCAGAGCCCGAAGGGCAAATAGGTATTAACTAATGGTTTTTATTGTGTTGTAATTTTTTATTTCAACCTTCGTTCGCCAATTGTAATAGCAATGTAGCCGTATCCTGTCCTCCCTCAGATCCTGCTAAAACGTCTCCGGGCCCTCACCCGAAGGAAGACGATGAAATCAAAAAGATGGCCGAAGCTATCATGGATCAAGTTGTCAATCAACTCCTGAACGAAGCTGCGGAAGTAGTACTTAGGGAAGACTAGGTGCTATTGTAAAAACATCTGAAATGTAATATGTGAAATATCTTGTAACACTGAATGTAATATACTTGTTTTTTTTATGGTTCAATTCTTTACGATGCATGAAATTTTACATGCGTACCGTTTTTGAGTCTTCGACGAAAAAACACCTTCCCTTCTTTTCATGCTTCGTGAAGAAGAATTTTCATTTATCAGAACAATATCCATAGTGCTCTGATGAAGAATGTCCAAGCTTCGGGAAAATATTTTCCGAAGCTACACTCCGAAGATCAATATTGTATCTCCTTGTGACTCAGCATGATTTTCCCTTTTTCAAAGCATTTTTCCGAAGATCGATATTGCGCCCCCTTCTTGTGCCATATGCAACATGATGTATGATGCTTATGCTATGCGAAATGATGTGATGATGTTATGTTATGTAAAATGGTATTTATTTCGAAGATACACGGACATCCCTGCAATAAAACACATAATCTTTTTAAATCAGCGTTGACTTTTCGCTGTAAGCCTCCCTTAGGAGCTTCTTCACCTTTTACTTCAGCGGAATCAGCGTTTATTTTTCGCTGTAAGCCTCCCTTAGGAGCTTCTTCGCCTTTTACTTTCGGCGGTATTCGCGTTGACTTTTCGCGCTTCGCCTTTTACTTAGGCGGTATCAGCGTTTATTTTTCGCTGTAAGCTCTGCATTCCCTTTGGAACGACTTCTGAGCAGAAAACTTACACTGCGCTCCCTTTGGAACGGCTTTTTGTAACTTCAGCAAACTTACTCTGCGTTCCTTAGAACGACTTTTTGTTGCTTCGAAAAATTCATACCGTGCCTTTTAAAATAAATTTTCGATAATTCGAAGGTCCTCCTTGCTATCGCAAATCTTTAAGCTTCAACAATTTAAGCCTGTGGAGAAGATATATTTTCCTTGTGGCAGAGAACGAAACTATTACATGAGATTTAAAAAGTATCCTTTATTACACAGGAAATAAAACTGAATGGGAAAGACTACTATTAAGGTAGGATATTTGTCAATAAATGTGCTTCGACTCTGGCACAGTGCTATTGACTGTGTGAGCTTCGGACTGTTCTCTGAAGTCTCTTTGATGTTGAGCATATTGGCCCCCTTCTGGCTGCTGGCCTTGTTGCAGCGGTGGTGGAGGCGGAGGTTGTTGCCAGGAAGCTTGAGGTTGACTCGCCGAAGCAACAGAAACTGCAGGGTGATTGCCTACATATTCTGGGATGTAAGGCGAATGATACGAAGCAGTGTGCATAATCTGCTTCGGCTGACCCTGTTGTGCTGCAGCTTCAGCTATCTCCTTTTGCTTCTGGATGGTAACATGGCACATCCTGGTGGTATGGCCCTTGTTTTCACCACAAAACAAGCAAAATGTTCTTCTTGGTTGATCTCCAAATCTTCCGCCGAAGCCCCTGGCGCCTCTGCCTCTTGGAGCTAGCGGCCGGAAGGAGCTTTGCTGTTGCCCCGAAGCCTGTGAGGAGCACTGTGGCCTTTGCTGCTGACTCCCCTTATCATCATTTTGAGTAGAGTTGTGAATTGACCTGACGTGCCTTGGATAAAATCTTCCTCCGAAGCCCCTGGTCATTTCGGAAAACCTGAAAGCTTCCTCCCTTCTTTGACGAAAATCATTGTCAGCCCGAATATACTCGTCCATCTTCTGGAGCAGCTTCTCCAAAGTTTGAGGAGGCTTCCTAGCAAAGTACTGAGCTGAAGGTCCTGGCCGAAGTCCCTTGATCATGGCCTCAATTACAATTCCGTTGGGCACTGTTGGCGCCTGTGCCCTCAAACGTAAGAACCTCCGGACATACGCCTAAAGGTATTCTTCGTGATCCTGGGTGCACTGGAATAGAGCTTGAGCAGTGACCGGCTTCGTCTGAAAACCTTGGAAGCTGGTTAACAACATGTCCTTCAGCTTTTGCCATGAAGTGATTGTTCCTGGTCGAACGGAGGAATACCAGGTTTGAGCAACACTCCTGACAGCCATAACAAAAGATTTTGCCATGACTGCAGTATTGCCACCATACGAAGATACTGTTGCTTCGTAGCTCATCAAAAACTGCTTTGGGTCTGAATGGCCGTCAAACATGGGAAGCTGGGGCGGCTTGTAGGACGAAGGCCAAGGTGTAGCCTACAGCTCAGCGGACAGAGGAGAAGCATCATCAAAAGCAAAATTTCCATTATGGAAATTCTCATACCAGTCATCTTCGTTGAAAAGACCCTCCTGATGAAGGTCCTTGTGCTGAGGCCTTCGGTTCTGCTCATCCTGAGTAAGATGACGAACTTCTTCAGAGGCTTCGTCTATCTGCCTTTGCAGTTCTGCTAGCCTGGCCATCTTTTCCTTCTTCCTCTGCACCTGTTGATGAAGCATCTCCATATCTCTGATTTCTTGGTCTAGCTCATCCTCTTGCGGTGTCGGGCTGACAGCCTTCCTCTTCTGGCTTCGGGCCTCCCGAAGAGAGAGAGTCTCCTGATTAGGGTCCAGCGGTTGCAGAACTGCAGCCCCAGTTGCTGAAGCCTTCTTCGGCGCCATAGCGAAGATTTATGATTGCCGAAGATGTTCCAAACTCAAAGAGTGGAAGTGAGTTCACCGGAGGTGGGCGCCAATGTTGGGGACTTGTTCTCAAATGCTATGAGTTAAGAACAAGGCAACACAAAAAATGTTAAACGTCAAAGTCCTTCGTCATTCGAAGCATTATTTCCCTTGGGATATAATGATTTTCGGACGAAGGTTATGAAGGGCAAACCTTCATCAACACAACATATCATAATGAAGAAGGAATCATATGTAATACAAGAGATATCATAAACAATTTTGTATAATTATCAACTCATTTCTATCCTATTATTATAGGAAAATGGAAATGACATCGAATTACAAGCGTACCTTCGACTCGAAAGAAGGTAAAAGTACAAGCGTGATGTAAAAGTAAATGCCAAGTCAGCGTGAACATTACGGGAGCACTGTTCACCTATTTATAGGCACGGGACGCAGCCCATGTAAAATTACATCCATGTCCTTTTCATTTGGTAGTAATTCTATAGTAATTCACCGAGGTCTGAATAGCCTTTTCATCTTTAAGTCGGTTTCATTTTCTGCTATCACGCCGAAGCTTTCCTGCTCACAGCTTCGGCGCTGTATCAACCTTCGTATTCTTTGGGCTTCCCCCACTGTGATATCGATTCGAGTCCGAAGATACCTGTTCACACATTATACTCCCGAAACATTGTTTAAATCATATTTTTGAGGACCTTCGGAAGCCGAAGGCCCCCAACAGTTACCAATGGGACAATCTTTACATTGATGTCCCTTCTTTCGGCATATGTAGCATAGGCGATCTTCAAGCTTTGAAGATTTCTTCCTTCATTGCTTCTTGCTTGCTACATGGGTAGTGAATGTTTTATTTTCTAACATTATGCCTTTTGTTTTAAATGGGGACAAGATCTAAATAAGTGTCCCTTCTTGGAGCATTTAAAACACAATTTATCATCCTTGCTAATAATCAAGTCATTTTGTATATAGGGACATGATCTAATCGAGTGTCCCTTTTCAAAGCATTCACTACACTTCTTACTTCTCTTAGTGTGAAGTGTGGCTTGATTATTACCTTGGATGTTACCTTTTGTGGAGGCATGGTTGAGGCTTTTCGAAGAGGTATTGATTTTCTTCTTTTGTTCCTTCCTCTTGGCAATCCTCAAGTCCTTGACACTTTCTTCAAGGGATTTAGTGCATGCCACGGTTGTTCCCGTCTCAAGCTTCTTCACCATGTGATCACGGTTATCTTGAGAAGGTTGAACAAAGCACTTCCCTTTTAGTCGTGCCAAGCTCATTTTTAGCCTCCCATTTTCTTCTTCGAGCTTTTGATACGCATCATCGTTTGTTCTTGCAAATTCTAGCTCAAAGGAAGATTTGCTTGTCGACGGACAACAAGCATTAGCACATGGTAATGTAGTTTCAATTTGAATGCATGTGCATGAGTGAGATTGTTGGAATTTTAAGTTTTCTATCACAACCTCATGAGAAATATTTAATATGATATGATCATCCATAAGATTTTCACAAGAACATAGAAGCATATCATATTTTTCTTGATAAGCTAGATTTTCATCTTTTAGCTTATCTACTTGGTCCTTAAGAAAGGCATTCTTATTTACTAATTGAGCGATACAATGTGAAGCATTATCTTGCTCAATTGAAATAGTTTCATACCTTTGGACCAAATCAACATGAGAGCACTTTAGCTCCTCATGATCTTTAGTCAACTCGTCAAAGCTTAGCATTTTTATGGAGAGAATATCTTCTAGCCTTTGACGAGCTTCGCTTTGCTCTCTCGCTCTTTTTAGAAGTTTGAGCATGCCCGCCTTATCTTCTTGGCTTAGGCGAGCGTAGAGTTGCAAGAAGCTTCTTTCTTCCTCCTCATCCTCATTTGTGCTTCCGCTATCATTTTCATTAGCCACACAACATATGTGGGAATCGAAATGGGAAGACAAACCTTTTGGAGAGGTGGATTCATCGATTGGTCTCCATCGTTCATTTTCTTCTTCTTTCAAAGGGTTAGTTTCACAAATACCAAAGGAAGTAGAAGCACAAAATGAACTATCATGTTTGGACTCATCAAATTTACTTTTAATTCTAGTCCAAATATCATGTGCATCAGGAATGTTTTCATAATAATTAATTATGAAGGCATGATAATCTTCTTTGCAAAGAGAATTACCTAAGATGTCAAGAGCAAGACAATTTAGGCTTAAACATCTTTGATCTTCCTCGGAAATATTTTTTCTATCATAATTGGAGGGCATGATACTCTTGTCTATAATTTGTTCTAATCGGGAGTCTACGATTCTAAAAACATTTATCACACTAGTAGACCATGAAGCATAATTAGAACAATCATCAAGTAGAATCTCAAGAGTTACCTCCTTCCGAGTTGACTTCTTGTTCTTTTGGGATCTTCTTCGAGTCATCACTTTGAGTTGTTAGACTCAAGATGAAGTGCCTAGCTCTGATACCAATTGAAAGTCGCCTAGAGGGGGGGGTGGATAGGCGAAACCTGAAAATTAAAACTTTATCCCCCAACTAGATCCTTTGATTAGTGGTTAGAACAAGATACACAATTATTGGAGTATAAAAACTAAGTCCTTGCTTATAAAGAGTATTGCTTTCAAATGATGCAGAATTGATGAATCAATACTACCAACAAGTCTATGAGAATAAAGCAAGTGGGCTTAGATAAGAAGAGCAATAATAGAAGTTCTTTCTTGCAATGTGTTGCTTCACTATATGAGAATTTTATTTAAAGCAACACCAAATTGTATGAGCAAAGAATAGTGCAAGAAAAAAACTTGGAAAGAAAAACTTGGAAAGGCAAAGAACAAACAAATCGCAAGCAATAAGTACACGAGACACGGGTGATTTGTTTTACCGAGGTTCGGCCCTCGAAGGCCTAGTCCCCGTTGAGGAGTCCACTAAGGACGGGTCTCTTTCAACCATTTCTCTCTCTCCACCGATCACTCAAGACCGGCGAGATCTTCTTCTTCTCAAGGATCACTTAAGACCCCACAAGGATCACCACATTCTTTGGTGTCTCTTGCTAGCTTTACAAGCCTCCAACACTTTGGAGGAAGTTCAATGGAAGTCAAAACTCCACGCGCAAATGAACACAAAGACGTAGCACACACTATCTCTCAATGAATCTCACAAGGCACTAGTGCTAAACTCAAATGAGTAGCTCTCTCTTGCTTGCTCTCTCTTTTGTGGCACTTGTGTTGGTTGTAGTGGTCTAAATCTTGTGTATAGGATAGATCAATGAATAGAGGTGGTTGGGAGGGCTTGAGTATGTCAACTAGATGACTTGGAATGTTTCTTAGGATCCCACACCTTGAAGTGGCCGGTTGGGGTGGTATTTATAGCCACCAACCAAAATTGTAGCCGTTGGAGAAGTCTGCTGGCGATGGGCGCACCGGACAGTCCGGTGCGCCAACGGACAGTGTCCGGTGTGCCGCCACGTCATCCTCCCATTAGGGCTTGGAGCTGGTCGACTATTGGAGGCTTTGTCCTCATGTGGCACCAGACAGTCCGGTCCGACATCGGACAGTCCGATGCCCCTCTGTCCGTCTGCTCTGACATCTGAATTGCACTGTTCACTTGTAGAGTCGACCGTTGCGCGCAGATGGCCGTTGCTCCGCTGGCGCACCGGACAGTCCGCTGGCACACCGGACAGTCCGGTGAATTATAGCGGAGGTGCGTCTGGGAAACCCGAAGGTGAAGAGTTTGAAGTCGATCTTCCCTGGTGCACCGGACACTGTCCCGTACTGTCCGGTGGTGCACCGGACACTGTCCGGTGGTACACCGGACAGTCCGGTGCGCCAGACCAGGGAGCACTTCGGTTTCCTTTGCTCCTTTCTTCTTGAACCCTTTTTAATCTTTGTATTGGCTTTGAGTTGAACCTTTGGCACCTGTGGAACATAAACTCTAGAGCAAACTAGTTAATCCAATTATTTGTGTTGAGCATTTCAACCACCAAAATCATTTAGGAAAAGGTTTAAAGCCTATTTCCCTTTCAAAAAGTATGCGACATGGTATAATTAATGTTGTTACTGCGTAGTAAATATTTATACAAAGCTAACTGAAGCGTCCTCAATCCTCTGCGACTCAAATGTGATACAATTACTAGTCCCAGGAGGCTAGTAAACACATTTATACATCAGATGATACCAAATCTGCTTAAACGAGACAAACCTACAAAGGTGGCGAACAACTTTAAGAGTTGGTCCACAACTCGTGACATATCATCAGAGTGGGGCTGAAGCAGCCCGATATACGCAGCGAAGCAAATCAGTGGTCCAACAGCCACAGACAAGGTTGGGAACAGTCGTAACTCTTAACCGATCTCCTTTTGCTGAAAAACAACAAATAAGCAAGGGTGAGTACAAACGTACTCAGCAGTCCACCTTCACCCGCGGAATGGGGAAATCAGATATAATGCATGGAATATGTGGAGCTCAGGAAATTTTGCAGAAACAACAATATTTTATGCAGGGTTGTTTTGAAAAACATTTTGTATTTTTGCAAAGCGCATCCTCTCCAAAAGGAGCAGGAAGTTTTTTGATATTAGAACAAAATCCCCTGGACTAAACCATCCAGGTATCTCAGCAGTTTCCCACTGGTTTTCCTTTACAAAAACAGCTACTGGACTTCCCGTCCACCATAGCTCACGGCTCAACCGCCGGTCCTTTTAAAAACCACTTTTCTCAAACGCACCTTTTTTTTGGAAAACAAAACATTAATTGTCATACCACACCAGACTCGTCCATTCCTGTGGACAGAGACTATTCGAATAGGTTTTCAAACTCTACGCAGAGGTGTACACTTTACCCACTAGTCCGGCTCTGCGATCTCATGGCCGATGAGATCCGAATCCGAATCTCTTTCTTTCCTCGCACGTCCTAACCTTAACGGTTATACCGGAAGGAGTCAGGCCACCGCCATGTCCAAACCGGACAAAACATTCCCCCTCCTTATCCTCCCAGTGCTCCCCAGCCTTCATAACCCTGGGGTTGGACCGTACGAGTTCAGATTGAGTGACTGCCCACACAGTCTCGAGTGGTTGTACTTATCATGAATACAGGTAGTGAAAGATGACAAATCGGTCCTTATAAGAGGGGACAATCCTTCTGCTCACGCCTTAACCAGCTGAGCCATCACCTTAGGCCCTCCCCTAAACCAGGGAGTCCTTGTTCATTCCTACTCAAAGGTGATAAGGGTGAAAACCCTTCATCAAACACATTTTGAAAAGCATTTTCTTTTGAAAACTCACACCTTTTCTCAAATCATTTGTAACAATTATATCAGGGATTGATTGCGGCAAGCGGCTGGGTGGCCATAATAACTTGTCTCAAAATCATATTATGCATAAAATAACAGGCTGAGGGTTGTGGTTGTAAAACATAGGTAATTTATGCATCAAAGGGATCCAGTGAGCTTGCCGTGCTTATTCGGCGAAGGGGGAAGGGGAGCTCGCGGAACTGGCTTCTGGCTCCACCACCTGGCGTAGACTTGCAGATCTGGCCTCCACGAGACGACACGAACGTTCCGATAACTATGCAACATGAACAAGCAAATATACAAACCAGCAAGTATACCAATGTAACACCCGGATTCTAGGGGTCCAAAACCCGGGGTTAACATAAACACCAGGTATGCTGGGACCAAGTCTCATACATATGATGTATAGTGGCACAGGATCGAATGTCACAACTTTATATATAACAGGAGTTCTATACAAAATAAATAATTACATTATGAGGAGACAACGGTCCAGCAACCCAAAGTTGACTGGGAGACGACGACCTAGACCTCTCACGAACTCATCGCAGCATCCTCCACGGGCATCATCCTGCAGTACCTGGTCTTGACCTGTGGTGTATGTGAGACAGCAAGAGTGAGCTCACATACGTTCATCGCTCAACAAGTTGTGGGGAATAATGTGCATGAACTCGCCAAAGGTGGGAGCTCACGTGAAGTGTAAGGCTTACCAAAGAAGATGGTTAGAGCTGAGCATTGCTTTTAAAGTTGGTCAAAATTTTATTAGCAGTTACTAAGTATAAGTAAATACCAAACCCAATTAAATAGTAGAACAAAAGTAACAACTTCACCTGCGATGCAATGCATATGACAAATTGAGTTTAAGTTCCATAATTTAATCATGTGAGTGTCCGAGCTGCTCTTGACCGTGAGCACGGCTAGTATACCAGTTTTACACTCTGCAGAGGTTGCGCATCTTTACCCACAAGTCGTGTATCCCATGTCGCCAGGGTTTGCAAGGCCCTTAGACACTTCCGAGGTGAATGGCTAGGGATCCACTACGAGGCCTTTACAAAGTTCCACTAGCTTCCGAAAACCCGCTACAGTTTATAGGAAGATCCAGTGCAGGAATCCCTTGCAGGACCGCCATCGCAGCAAAATCCTCCCGAGGGCCTCCCTACACTGACCTCTCCCCTACTGCCCTTGCCCCTTTCGGGTAAGGTAGTCTTCCACTAGCTTTCCTAATTAATCAGCCAAGGGCGTCCCATTCCACCCTCGTGGTAGCACTGTTTTCCCGGGTGGTTCTCCATGTTCCAATTAACATAATGATCTTAACATGAACCATAAATAACAACTGATAACAAAAGTATAATCATGAATGGTGTATCTCCATACCCAAAACCACATATAGCACTAGCAAGTACTACCCAGAAAGTTCAGTGGTAAACAAGGTATAAAGATAGACAAACTAGGGTAACCTATTGGGTCCCATCAAAATTAACCTATGCAGATCATTATGATTAATTAGAACATGAGTAGGTGAAAAGAAGTGATCAAGGGCACAACTTGCCTGGGCCTTGAGAATCCAGGTACCAGGATGATCTTCAGGTGACACGTGACCTCGCACTAGTCGTAGCAATACAAACAAACAGTGTATAGGCAAGATTAACATTACACCAAACATGTATGCAAAATACATATTAATAATCTACATATTAAAATAAGATCACAGGAAAAAGAATTATTAATTTTGGAGTTGTAGATTTTAAGTTATGAATTTCCTAAGGTTTAATGTGATTAAAATATGATTAAATGATAAATAAATTTTCTGACAGAGTTCATGTCAAAGCAGAGATACTAAATGATGAAGAATATTATTACAAAATTTTAGAAACTGGAATGGTTCAATTTGGAGCTAAAATGAATTTTCTATGAATTCTAGCATTTATTTTTGCATAAAAATCATTTTCTAATTCATTTTTATCTGATTTCTTAAGTCCTTGGACTGGGCACACTAATATAGAGAAAGCCAGGGGCCTCGGGGCAAAACTTCCCAAGACACAGAACGGCGGGCGCCAGGACTGCGGGTTGATTCCGCAGAAACGGAGGGGCTCTTTAGCTAAACGTAACCGCGAAGAGGTATCGCGATACCAGGGCCGATCGATCAGTTTTGGACGGTCCGGATTAGGGAAAGTCACAGCGCGAACCGGTAAGAGCACGATCTAATCTCCACCATTGAAATCCAATCGGACGGCCCAAATTTTAAGTACTGGAGAACGACTTGGATCCGACCGATGATGGATCAACGGTCACGGTTCCATCTGGCGAAACGGTACACATGATCCAATCGTAGCCATAAACCCAAGATCCAACGGTCGCGACATTCCCTTCCTCACCGAGCCAGACCGAGCGGCGGCGCTGGCGCACCCACGGCGGAGCATCACCGGCGAACGCGCAATCCGACGCCCGGACGTCCCTAACCTGAAATTGGCCGGTGCTAAACCTAGCCGGGGTGATGGCGAACACGGAAGGGAGATTCTTACCCGTGATTGAAGGAGTAGCGAGCACGTCCACGGTTCGGGGCGGATCTGCGACATGAACAGAGCGCCGGTGAGGGATTCCTAGTTCCCAGTCATGAATCCTGTTCAACGAGGCTAGGGAAACCATCCATGTGTCACGACGAAGCTTCTGCGCCCAGTGCGGTCGCCAGATTGTTGACATGGGCCACACTCCATTGCGGCGGACGAATTCCTCCCCGGCTCCCCTCACATTCGCACGACGGCTTTTCACCGATTCTCCTGGCCCGGCAGCGCTGTCACGGGTTTGGAGCTTGATGGAGTTGGCCACGGGCGGGCATAAATTTATAGTGACAGGGCAGCTACCCCATGGTGGCCACGACCGGGTGAGCCCGAGCTCCCCGCGCAACTCGCGCATTT
Organism: Zea luxurians; assembly: GCA_029449295.1. NCBI lineage: Eukaryota > Viridiplantae > Streptophyta > Magnoliopsida > Poales > Poaceae > Zea > Zea luxurians. The sequence goes on from JAOPSE010000010.1 coordinate 111,417,810, forward strand.
GGTTGAGCTCGGATCCGCGAAGAAGACGCAACAGAAAGGAGGGTCCCACGAGTCAGGGAGAACACCGCAAGCAAGCGCGGGCAGCAGGCAACAGAGTCCAGGCGCGTTTTGCCCAACGGAGTCCGATTCAGCTGCGCGAGCGCGAGGATTTCGCCAGAGTCCGAGCGGGGTCTGTTGCGCGCAGGCGAGAGATAGATATGACAGGGCGGTCCCACACGTCATAGACTCAGACCCGCGCCCACAAGCCAGTGAAGGCCGAAGCGCGCGCTGAAGACCGACAAGCGGGCCCGGCTGGTAGCGGGTGTGAGGCGAGCGCGCGGCGCCGAAAAGTATCGCTGAGCGGTGGGTCCCGCGTGTCAGTGGGTCGCGCGCAGGGGAAGCCGATTGGGCCGCGCGGGTGGTTCAGCCAGTGGGCCGAAAAAGGTGAAGTCGGCCCAGGTAAGGCTTTTTCTTTTTCCCTTTTTTTATTTTCTGTTTTCTTTTCTTTTCTTTTACTTTTGAATCTAGGTTTTGAATTTCAAACTTGTGATGAACTTGTACTCAAATTTTTCTAAGTATATGATTTGGATAAAGCATTGTGGAACAAATCTATCCATATATAAGTTTTTATTTCTTTGTATTACATAGCATTTTTCTTTCTTTCTTTCCCCATTTTAGCATTTCTTTTAGGATTTAATTTCTCATTTGGATATTTTAATATTTTTCTTGTCACAAAATGCACACAAAAATAAGATATCCAGCATGATGCAACAATTTAGTAGCATATCTTTTCATTATTTGTTCTTGGACATGGTGTTCTCATATGATGATGAATAAAGATCAAACTCACATAAAGAGAAAATGTTTCTCTATTGATATTATTCCTAGCAATTACAAAGTGGGTGTTACAAATCCTACCCCCCTTAAAAATAATCTCGTCCTCGAGATTTATAAGGAACATTATACGACAAATTTAGCTTGTAGTCTAGATTTCAGTTTCTAGTTAGTTCAAAAATCAAGAGTCCCTTTTTCTTTTTTTTTTGTTAGTTATTAGGAGAGCATAGGTATATTTGGTTATAGACACTTTATTATGCAGGATAAAGGATATCTTTTAAAGCCTATATAGGTTTGGGTAAGAAAGAATGGGGTAAAGGAAGACTCCATCCAAGATTGTGGACCTTGACTTATCTTGGTGACCTCACTTGATCCTTGAAGACTTGAGTTGGTGCTCATCCTTCCTTGATGAAGTCGATCATCTTCTTCGGTCTTGTCTCATTGATTAGGAGTTAGTGTATATTATTGGACTGGGGAATATGGTTAATATAGGTATGGATGAGATAGACTACATGATGTAGGTCAAAAGTTTGTTTGATGTTAGGTGGTGGTTGATAGATTATGCAACTCATCGTGACTTTATTAGTTAGGTTAGATCTTATGCCCATGGTTGAGTTGGTTTACGTTAATACCTCGCTAGTAGTGTCTAATCTCTTATACCAGTATCACTAATTTTTTTTATAGACCACATTAGATTAGACCATATTAGGTAGGATAAGATCTAGATTAAATTGGATATGACTAGATTAGACTAGTTTAGGTTAGATAGGTCCAACAGGGTAGAATATGTTAGGATGTTTTGAGATTAGTTAGATATGTTATGATAATATAGAATCTCTTGCTAGTTTAAAATTGAGGGGTTATGCAACTATCAGATGGTTAAGGTAGTTGCATATGTATATGGTCAAGTTAATCTAGGGCATCAATTTAGCTTAAATCATTTTTATAGGAGTGAGGTCTAATCCATTTCACTAGTACTAACTAATTTATTAAATAACTCACTTTAGATTGGATCATATTAGATTAGATAGAATCTGGATTAGGTTGGATATAACTGGGTTAGACTAGATAATATCTAATTACTTTGGATTAGATCTTGGTTGTTACTAGGGTGGGGTAAATATGCTTATTAGGGCAAGATGAATCCATAAGGATAAGGTAGAATCTTTTGAGGTCAGTTAGATTTATTAGGATAGGATAGAATCTTTTCAAGACAAGATGAATCTATTAATGGAGTATCTTTTAAGATAAGATGAATCTATAAACATTAGGATAAGTTAAGACCTTTTGAGATAAGATAGATCTATGGGTGTAGAATAGAATCTCTGGAGATGAGATGAATCTATTAAGATAAGGGAGAATTTTTAAGATAAGATGGGTATTGTTAGGCTAGTTACTGTATTGAAGGATAATTTAGTTTGTCTAGTTATTTTATATATATATTCTTATACCTATGTGTATATGCAGATGCAATTGTGGACATTATTCCACAACCCATCACACTCAATCAAAGATCCAAATCAGACAGATATCATAAGAACAAACATTCAAATACATAGACACTTATAAAAATAGTTTTGTTTTTGTTCCTAGGATTAGGTCTCCTATTCCTAAAGTTACTTTTAGGCACAGGATTTCAAAGTGTGAAATCCACATTTGTCTTTAGAAGCAGGAAGGTAAGAGTAATCAGAGTAAAGCGGAAATAGATGAGAAAAGATTAAGAAAAGTTTAGAAAAGAATCAGAGTAGCAAAGGTAAGTATGACAATGGTTGTCCAGTTCTATCTAGGTTTCGTCCTACAGTCAACATTCCTCTGATACCACTTCTGTAACACCCGGATTCTAGGGGTCCAAAACCCGGGGTTAACATAAACACCAGGTATGCTGGGACCAAGTCTCATACATATGATGTATAGTGGCACAGGATCGAATGTCACAACTTTATATATAACAGGAGTTCTATACAAAATAAATAATTACATTATGAGGAGACAACGGTCCAGCAACCCAAAGTTGACTGGGAGACGACGACCTAGACCTCTCACGAACTCATCGCAGCATCCTCCACGGGCATCATCCTGCAGTACCTGGTCTTGACCTGTGGTGTATGTGAGACAGCAAGAGTGAGCTCACATACGTTCATCGCTCAACAAGTTGTGGGGAATAATGTGCATGAACTCGCCAAAGGTGGGAGCTCACGTGAAGTGTAAGGCTTACCAAAGAAGATGGTTAGAGCTGAGCATTGCTTTTAAAGTTGGTCAAAATTTTATTAGCAGTTACTAAGTATAAGTAAATACCAAACCCAATTAAATAGTAGAACAAAAGTAACAACTTCACCTGCGATGCAATGCATATGACAAATTGAGTTTAAGTTCCATAATTTAATCATGTGAGTGTCCGAGCTGCTCTTGACCGTGAGCACGGCTAGTATACCAGTTTTACACTCTGCAGAGGTTGCGCATCTTTACCCACAAGTCGTGTATCCCATGTCGCCAGGGTTTGCAAGGCCCTTAGACACTTCCGAGGTGAATGGCTAGGGATCCACTACGAGGCCTTTACAAAGTTCCACTAGCTTCCGAAAACCCGCTACAGTTTATAGGAAGATCCAGTGCAGGAATCCCTTGCAGGACCGCCATCGCAGCAAAATCCTTCCGAGGGCCTCCCTACACTGACCTCTCCCCTACTGCCCTTGCCCCTTTCGGGTAAGGTAGTCTTCCACTAGCTTTCCTAATTAATCAGCCAAGGGCGTCCCATTCCACCCTCGTGGTAGCACTGTTTTCCCGGGTGGTTCTCCATGTTCCAATTAACATAATGATCTTAACATGAACCATAAATAACAACTGATAACAAAAGTATAATCATGAATGGTGTATCTCCATACCCAAAACCACATATAGCACTAGCAAGTACTACCCAGAAAGTTCAGTGGTAAACAAGGTATAAAGATAGACAAACTAGGGTAACCTATTGGGTCCCATCAAAATTAACCTATGCAGATCATTATGATTAATTAGAACATGAGTAGGTGAAAAGAAGTGATCAAGGGCACAACTTGCCTGGGCCTTGAGAATCCAGGTACCAGGATGATCTTCAGGTGACACGTGACCTCGCACTAGTCGTAGCAATACAAACAAACAGTGTATAGGCAAGATTAACATTACACCAAACATGTATGCAAAATACATATTAATAATCTACATATTAAAATAAGATCACAGGAAAAAGAATTATTAATTTTGGAGTTGTAGATTTTAAGTTATGAATTTCCTAAGGTTTAATGTGATTAAAATATGATTAAATGATAAATAAATTTTCTGACAGAGTTCATGTCAAAGCAGAGATACTAAATGATGAAGAATATTATTACAAAATTTTAGAAACTGGAATGGTTCAATTTGGAGCTAAAATGAATTTTCTATGAATTCTAGCATTTATTTTTGCATAAAAATCATTTTCTAATTCATTTTTATCTGATTTCTTAAGTCCTTGGACTGGGCACACTAATATAGAGAAAGCCAGGGGCCTCGGGGCAAAACTTCCCAAGACACAGAACGGCGGGCGCCAGGACTGCGGGTTGATTCCGCAGAAACGGAGGGGCTCTTTAGCTAAACGTAACCGCGAAGAGGTATCGCGATACCAGGGCCGATCGATCAGTTTTGGACGGTCCGGATTAGGGAAAGTCACAGCGCGAACCGGTAAGAGCACGATCTAATCTCCACCATTGAAATCCAATCGGACGGCCCAAATTTTAAGTACTGGAGAACGACTTGGATCCGACCGATGATGGATCAACGGTCACGGTTCCATCTGGCGAAACGGTACACATGATCCAATCGTAGCCATAAACCCAAGATCCAACGGTCGCGGCATTCCCTTCCTCACCGAGCCAGACCGAGCGGCGGCGCTGGCGCACCCACGGCGGAGCATCACCGGCGAACGCGCAATCCGACGCCCGGACGTCCCTAACCTGAAATTGGCCGGTGCTAAACCTAGCCGGGGTGATGGCGAACACGGAAGGGAGATTCTTACCCGTGATTGAAGGAGTAGCGAGCACGTCCACGGTTCGGGGCGGATCTGCGACATGAACAGAGCGCCGGTGAGGGATTCCTAGTTCCCAGTCATGAATCCTGTTCAACGAGGCTAGGGAAACCATCCATGTGTCACGACGAAGCTTCTGCGCCCAGTGCGGTCGCCAGATTGTTGACATGGGCCACACTCCATTGCGGCGGACGAATTCCTCCCCGGCTCCCCTCACATTCGCACGACGGCTTTTCACCGATTCTCCTGGCCCGGCAGCGCTGTCACGGGTTTGGAGCTTGATGGAGTTGGCCACGGGCGGGCATAAATTTATAGTGACAGGGCAGCTACCCCATGGTGGCCACGACCGGGTGAGCCCGAGCTCCCCGCGCAACTCGCGCATTTGGTTGAGCTCGGATCCGCGAAGAAGACGCAACAGAAAGGAGGGTCCCACGAGTCAGGGAGAACACCGCAAGCAAGCGCGGGCAGCAGGCAACAGAGTCCAGGCGCGTTTTGCCCAACGGAGTCCGATTCAGCTGCGCGAGCGCGAGGATTTCGCCAGAGTCCGAGCGGGGTCTGTTGCGCGCAGGCGAGAGATAGATATGACAGGGCGGTCCCACACGTCATAGACTCAGACCCGCGCCCACAAGCCAGTGAAGGCCGAAGCGCGCGCTGAAGACCGACAAGCGGGCCCGGCTGGTAGCGGGTGTGAGGCGAGCGCGCGGCGCCGAAAAGTATCGCTGAGCGGTGGGTCCCGCGTGTCAGTGGGTCGCGCGCAGGGGAAGCCGATTGGGCCGCGCGGGTGGTTCAGCCAGTGGGCCGAAAAAGGTGAAGTCGGCCCAGGTAAGGCTTTTTCTTTTTCCCTTTTTTTATTTTCTGTTTTCTTTTCTTTTCTTTTACTTTTGAATCTAGGTTTTGAATTTCAAACTTGTGATGAACTTGTACTCAAATTTTTCTAAGTATATGATTTGGATAAAGCATTGTGGAACAAATCTATCCATATATAAGTTTTTATTTCTTTGTATTACATAGCATTTTTCTTTCTTTCTTTCCCCATTTTAGCATTTCTTTTAGGATTTAATTTCTCATTTGGATATTTTAATATTTTTCTTGTCACAAAATGCACACAAAAATAAGATATCCAGCATGATGCAACAATTTAGTAGCATATCTTTTCATTATTTGTTCTTGGACATGGTGTTCTCATATGATGATGAATAAAGATCAAACTCACATAAAGAGAAAATGTTTCTCTATTGATATTATTCCTAGCAATTACAAAGTGGGTGTTACAACCAACAAATATTTAGTATAGTGGTCAGAATAGCGGTATATGGATGGGTAGAGTCTTGAGTAGAATCTGTGTCATGTGGTGTTGAGATACTACTAGTGGTGGAGCGGAGGTGCTTACCAGGAGGGTGGTCTGGAGGCGAAGCGACACTACGCGTGTAGCCGGCAGAGCGGAGTAACTGAGTGGGTGGGAGTTTTCCTTGGCTGACGGTGTGGAGTGTGTGTGGAGAGGGAGAGGGTAGCTGGGTGTATGTGGTGTAGCACAGTGAAGTTCACTATAGGTGAGAATAGTGACGAATGAATCGTCTGACTTAGTATGAACAGGAGAGTTATAGTCAGAATATGGGACGAGAGTATTTTGGGAGTCTTCTGGAACATGAACCATGCTTAAGGGATGACATGATTGGATAGGGAATAATTTGATAATAATTTAGAAACAAGAATTATTGGAATCTGAGTTTGGAAGCCTGGTTCAAAGAAATCTCAAAGTTAAGCATGCTCAACTTGGAGAAACCTAGGATGGGTGACCAGATGGGAAGTTCCCTACTAGAAGGAAAATCACAGTCACCGGAGTCCGTATGACTGGAATATGGGTCTGGCTGGTCTTAAGTGGACTGGACAACATGATGGATGAGTAGTTGAAATTTGGGGCGATCAGATGATCGATGATTAGTAACGATGATTAGTAACGATGAATAGTGGTGACGGAAAAGTAATTATAGATATCATCGATGTATACTAACGATGATGAATAGTAACGATGATGAATAGTATATGTGAACAGTAATGATGAATAGTAATGGTGAATAGTAACGGTGAATAGTGATGGTGAATAGTTTGTATGAACGAACGATGAACGATGAACGAACGAACGATTGAATGATCGGACGAACGAACGATCGAAATTTCGGCAGCATAACGGCAGGAAAAGATTATTTGGACGAACGAACGGACGAACGATCGAATTATCGGACGAACGAACGATCGGAATTTCGGCAGCATAACGGCAGGACAAAGATTATCTGGAAGAACGATGAATAGGGACTATGAACGAACGATGAACGATGAATAGGGACTATGAACGAACGATGGACGATGAATAGGGAACTATGAACGAACGATGAACGATCGAATGATCGAACGAACGAACGGTCAGAATTTCGGCAGCATAACAGCAGGACAAAGATTATCTGGAAGAACGATGAATAGGGACTATGAACGAACGATGAACGATGAATAGGGACTATGAACGAACGATGAACGATCGAATGATCGAACAAACGAACGATCGGAATTTCGGCAGCATAACGGCAAGAAAAGGATTATTTGGACGAACGAACGGACGAACGATCGAACGATCGGACGAACGGACGAACGAACCATGAACGATCGGACGAACGATCGAACGATCGAATGAACGAACGAACAAACTAAGAACAGGGGGATGAACGATCGAAGAATGATCGAACGATCCTTGTGCTAGTGTGTGCTTGTGTGGAACATGGAGTGGGTGTGTGTGGGGGGGGGGGGAGAGAGTTGCCATGAAATGGCTTGGGGTGGGATGAGAGGAGGCCCTTGCCCCTCTATTTATAGCCATGGTGGGGGATTAGGGGGAGGGATGAGAGGATTAGTGGGAGGATGAGAGGATTAGTGGGAGATTAGCATGTATTTGTCTTGTATAAGTGAGGTTAGCTTGTAGAGCTCACCGTATGACACTGGAGGCATACGTATACGTATGGGCATGAGGAAAGTTATGAAGAAAATATTTGTAGGGTCTTGAAAAATGATTCTGAAGGTATTTCTCAAGAGGAAAATATCTGAAGATATATCGGTGGAATAGTTGAGCAGTATTTCTGGAAAGAACTTGAAGGGGATCACTAGGAAATATTTGGGCAGTATTTCTGGAAAGAATTTGAGGGGGATCACTCGGGAAATATTTGTAGATATTTTGAGGAGGATTTTGGAGATAATATAGACCACTATATTTTATTTGTTGATATCAACTCGCAAACAAACATTTTGAAATGGAACTTGAAATTCATTTTGAATTTAGGGCGAGTTTGAGAAAATTTCAGGATTTGAATTTTTGGGATGCTACAAATCTACCCCACTTAAAAGGAATCTCGTCCTCGAGATTCGGCTTAGAAGGGTTATGGGTATAGCTTTACTTCAGCTACATATCTTCACTTTGCAACTCTTCGAGGAGATGGAACTTCAACAAAATCTGGTCTTTGAGGAGCGTCCGGTTGCAAACGCTGATTCTGGCTACTCAAAGATCATCTTCAGCCTTCTAGGTTTCGCTTGGCAGCTAGCTTATTGAAGAAGCATCGATGCCAACACGCAAACCTTCCTCTTGCGAACTTCCACATGGATTCCTTCCTTGATTGGTCTTCTGGTGCTTCATCAATGGAACTTGGGTGACCACTTCTCATCCAGAAACTTATATGCTTGGATGATCTGGTACTCCACAAGCTTGCTACATGCCTTCTTCTTTTTCTCCATAGCAGGAACTTGGCTAGAACACTACCCCACTTAAAATGAATGAGGGTAGATCTCTTGAATCTTGGGGATTTGAACTCCTTGAAGTACCTCATAACAAGGGTGTTACGGGGCCTTCTTCTGCTGTTGCTGCTTGAGCAGGCTGCGGAGAAATGACTGACACAAGGTTGATTCTGGGAGAACCTTCTTCTCATCTTCTCTTCACTATCTTCTTTTCTCTTCTCACTGGAGGATTTTATCAAAGAGTATTACCATCATACAGATGAGGAAACCAAAGATGATGAACCATGTGCAACAGTCTTCAACCCAAGAATCACCAAGCATTGTGATCTTAGGGGCGAGGGAGTGGGAAAATGAAGTTGCTTGCGATTTGGCAGAGGGGATTTTATCTGGTGTGTGCTTTGCTTTCAGCGAGATGGGAGTTGAGGGAGCTGGTGGGGGTTTTATAGGCGAGTGGGGGTGCTTGGGTGTGGAGTGGCGATGATGGAGCAGGTGACACGAGGCAGCAGGCGTGACATGGGGAGGGGAACTTGGTGTTGCCGACGATGATGGTGGCGGTGGGTGCGCTGCAAAGGGGGTGTGTGGGCCGGTGGTAGTGCGCATGGAGGCGGGCACGCGTGCGTGGGGCATGGGTGAGTGGTGGGGTTGATGACCTTGATGTTTGTGGTCTCTGGTTCCAAGAATCTTTGCCTCTCTATATGGTAATAACTCCTTCTGTCCTCTTTTCCTGTTTACTTTGACTCAGGGACAGCGCTTTGATTCTCACGGTCGGTCCTTTTGACTGAGCGACTGGATAGGTTTCTTCTGTAGCTTAATCTAGGCTTCAAGGGTAAGCTTCCCGGTATCTTCTTGGGTAAGGCACTTTTCTCTTGAGATGGGTTAAGATGAGAATGGAAGCATAAGGTGAGGATTGGATCTAATTTGTGATCTATGTTTTTAGAGAAAACCTTTCTTAAAAATAAAGAGAACACACAAGCTCAGCAATGATAAGCACAAACAAATCAAATGTTTTGAATAAGGGAAGAATAGAGTTTTTCCAAAGCATGGACTACTCAGATTCGGGGGCTAAGCATAACTACTATTGTTTGGCTCCTGAATTGAGAACTATGCTAAATTTAACTTATGAGCACTAACGTTAAAGCATCACATATGCACTCAAAAGGGAAGAAAACATCAAGCGAAATTCATTTTGAAATGCCCTAAGGGGCCACACAATTAGAGTTTTGCAAAACACGAGTCTACACGATTACCTCTCATACATGCAGGGCTCTAACCAAAGTGAAGAAAAACTCCACTACCCAATGCATGCAGAGGACTGGGCATAACTAACTTCAAACCTGGTAGCTTCTCTTCTGGCAAGGCTGGCGCACAACTTCAATCTGAGACATCTCCTGGATGGGTTAAGAGGGAGCTGATGTTGATGACTTCTTCTGGCAGCAACTGAGATGGCAACACGGGGTTGAACTCTTCTTCAAGCTGGACTGGCTCTTGTAGCTCCTCAGAGGGCGGCGGTGCTAGCGGGGTGCTTGCAGCTTCTTCCTTAACTTCAAGGGTTTGTGCTGGAATCTTCTTCATGGTGAGGGGCTCAAACAACTCCGGCGGGGGATCTTGGGAGAATTTAGGGTGCTCTTGCTTATCCATAGCCTAAGGGAAGTCTGGAATTCCTTCCAAGACTATGGCTCCTTCTGGGAGTTCCCAAGCCTTCTTTTCTCCTCTGGCAGAGACCAGGTGACCTTCAAGAATCTGGGGGTCTTCAGCTCTGATGGGTTGAACAGGGTTGGATGAAGCGGGCTCTTGGATTCGCAGGGTTGTACGTTGGTTATGGGTTACCAAGTAGGCATCCATCAACTCCTGGACATGCTCATCCTTGGCTTGCTTCAGGGCTTCAACAACAATGACTTCACGACTTTCCAATGCAGTTGCACGGGCTTGAGCTGTGGTGAGATCCACATGGAGCTTACGGTTGAGCTTCTCTGCATCTTCTGCTTGGGCAATCATCTGACGGTGGTGCCGAGCCAAGAAATCATACTGTGCATCTAGGGTGAGCAGGTATGCAGTGAGGTACACGACTATGGGGTCGTCCTCAAGCAGCTACTGCTCTTCCAATGCACGCATCCTGATCATCCAAATGGGACGGTTTCTCTGAAACGGTGGAAAGAATCTGAGCGGGGTGTCGGCCACTTCTTCTTCATAGATCTGACACAGGGCCCTCAATGCCTTGCGGGCGATGACTTGGCAGGTGTCTTTGAATCTGTGCCCAGTAGCAGTGACACTCCATTCCACATGGTGCGGACTGGATCCAATGTATACAGTCACGACACACTTCTCCGTGCCATGCTCGACGAATTCACGACCATCATACTCTGGTTGGCTCCTGATTTCGAGGCGGACTGTGCATGCTCTCAACAACTTGGGGGGATCCATCTTCATTCTGGCAAAAGCTGGTTTGGCAACAGACCTCCATCTGACTTCTGAGAGAAGGAAAGGGGGAAACATTTTTGAAATGAAGGGATGAGAGCAAGAATTTTTTTAAGAAAATAGTTTTGACTCAAAAACTTTTGGATCAGGCTAAGGGTTACGTCCTGCGGCCAACCTAACAGCTCCGATACCACCTGAAGCGTCCCCAATCCTCTGGGACTCAAATGTGATACAATTACTAGTCCTAGGAGGCTAGTAAACACATTTATACATCAGATGATACCAAATCTGCTTAAACGAGACAAACGTACAAAGGTGGCGAACAACTTTAAGAGTTGGTCCACAACTCGGGACATATCATCAGAGTGGGGCTGAAGCAGCCCGATATACGCAACGAAGCAAATCAGCGGTCCAACAGCCACAGACAAGGTTGGGAACAGGCGTAACTCTTACCCGATCTCCATTTTCTGAAAAACAACAAATAAGCAAGGTTGAGTACAAACGTACTCAGCAGCCCACCTTCACCCGCGGAATGGGGAAATCAGATATAATGCATGGAATATGTGGAGTTCAGGGTATTTTGCAGAAACAACAATATTTTATGCAGGGTTGTTTTGAAAAACATTTTGTATTTTTGCAAAGCGCATCCTCTCCTAAAGGAGCAGGAAGTTTTTCAGTATAGAACAAAATCCCCTGGACTAAACCATCCAGATATCTCAGCAGTTTCCCACTGGTTTTCATTTTCAACGACAGCCACTGGACTTCCCGTCCACCATAGCTCACGGCTCAACCGCCAAACCTTTTAAAAACATCTTTTCTCAAACGCACCCCCTTTTTTGAAAACAAGACATTAATTGCCATACCATACCAGACTCGTCCATTCCTGTGGACACGGACTATTCGAATAGGTTTTCAAACTCTGCGCAGAGGTGTACACTTTACCCACTAGTCCGGCAAGGTTGGGAATAGTCGTAACTCTTACCCGATCTCCTTTTTCTGAAAAACAACAAATAAGCAAGGGTGAGTACAAACGTACTCAGCAGCCCACCTTCACCCGCGGAATGGGGAAATCAGATATAATGCATGGAATATGTGGAGCTCAGGAAATTTTGCAGAAACAACAATATTTTATGCAGGGTTGTTTTGAAAAACATTTTGTATTTTTGCAAAGCGCATCCTCTCCAAAAGGAGCAGGAAGTTTTTCGATATTAGAACAAAATCCCTTGGACTAAACCATCCAGGTATCTCAGCAGTTTCCCACTGGTTTTCCTTTACAAAAGCAGCTACTGGACTTCCCGTCCACCATAGCTCACGGCTCAACCGCCGGTCCTTTTAAAAACCACTTTTCTCAAACGCACCCTTTGTTTTTGGAAAACAAAACATTAATTGTCATACCACACCAGACTCGTCCATTCCTGTGGACACAGACTATTCGAATAGGTTTTCAAACTCTACGCAGAGGTGTACACTTTACCCACTAGTCCGGCTCTACGATCTCATGGCCGATGAGATCCGAATCCGAATCTCTTTCTTTCCTCGCACGTCCTAACCTTAACGGTTATACCGGAAGGAGTCAGGCCACCGCCATGTCCAAACCGGACAAAACATTCCCCCTCCTTATCCTCCCAGTGCTCCCCAGCCTTCATAACCCTGGGGTTGGACCGTACGAGTTCAGGTTGAGTGACTGCCCACACAGTCTCGAGTGGTTGTACTTATCATGAGTACATGTAGTGAAAGATGACAAACTGGTCCTTATAAGAGGGGACAATCCTTCTGCTCACGCCTAAACTAGCTAAGCCATCACCTTAGGCCCTCCCCTAAACCAGGGAGTCCTTGATCATCCCTACTCAAAGGTGATAAGGGTGAAAACCCTTCATCAAACATATTTTGAAAAGCATTTTCTTTTGAAAACTCACACCTTTCCTCAAATCATTTGTAACAATTATATCAGGGATTGATTGCGGCAAGCGGCTGGGTGGCCATAATAACTTGTCTCAAAATCATATTATGCATAAAATAACAGGTTGAGGGTTGTGGTTGTAAAACATAGGTAATTTATGCATCAAAGGGATCCAGTGAGCTTGCCGTGCTTATTCGGCGAAGGGGGAAGGGGAGCTCGCGGAACTGGCTTCTGGCTCCACCGCCTGGCGTAGACTTGCAGATCTGGCCTCCACGAGACGACACGAACGCTCCAATAACTATGCAACATGAACAAGCAAACATACAAACCAGCAAGTATACCAACAAATATTTAGTATAGTGGTCAGAATAGCGGTATATGGATGGGTAGAGTCTTGAGTAGAATCTGTGTCATGTGGTGTTGAGATACTACCAGTGGTGGAGCGGAGGTGCTTACCAGGAGGGTGGACTGGAGGCGAAGCGACACTACGCGTGTAGCCGGCAGAGCGGAGTAACTGAGTGGGTGGGAGTTTTCCTTGGCTGACTGTGTGGAGTGTGTGTGGAGAGGGAGAGGGTAGCTGGGTGTATGTGGTGTAGCACAGTGAAGTTCACTGTAGGTGAGAATAGTGACGAATGAATCGTCTGACTTAGTATGAACAGGAGAGTTATAGGCAGAATATGGGACGAGAGTATTTTGGGAGTCTTCTGGAACATGAACCATGCTTAAGGGATGACATGGTTGGATAGGGAATAATTTGATAATAATTTAGAAACAAGAATTATTGGAATCTGAGTTTAGAAGTCTGGTTCAAAGAAATCTCAAAGTTAAGCATGCTCAACTTGGAGAAACCTAGGATGGGTGACCAGATGGGAAGTTCCCTACTGGAAGGAAAATCACAGTCACCGGAGTCCGTATGACTGGAATATGGGTCTGGCTGGTCTTAAGTGGACTGGACAACATGATAGATGAGTAGTTGAAATTTGGGGCGATCGGATGATCGATGAATAGTAACGATGATTAGTAACGATGAATAGTGGTGACGGAAAAGTAATTATAGATATCATCGATGTATACTAACGATGATGAATAGTAACAATGATGAATAGTATATGTGAATAGTAATGATGAATAGTAACAGTGAATAGTAACGGTGAATAGTAATGGTGAATAGTGATGGTGAATAGTTCGTATGAACGAACGATGAACGATGAAAAGGAACTATGAACGAACGGACGAACGATCGAATGATCGGACAAACGAACGATCGGAATTTCGGCAGCATAACGGCAGGAAAAGATTATTTGGACGAACGAACGGACGAACGATCGAATTATCGGACGAACGAACGATCGGAATTTTGGCAGCATAACGGCAGGACAAAGATTATCTGGAAGAACGATGAATAGGGACTATGAACGAACGATGAACGATGAATAGGGACTATGAACGAATGCTGAACGATGAATAGGGAACTATGAACGAACGATGAACGATCGAATGATCAAACGAACGATCGGAATTTCGGCAGCATAACAGCAGGACAAAGATTATCTGGAAGAACGATGAATAGGGACTATGAACGAACGATGAACGATCGAATGATCGAACAAACGAATGATCGGAATTTCGGCAGCATAACAGCAAGAAAAGGATTATTTGGACGAACGAACGGACGAACGATCGAACGATCAGACGAACGGACGAACGAACCATGAACGATCGGACGAACGATCGAACGATCGGACGAACGAACGAACAAACTAAGAACAGGGGGACGAACGATCGAAGAACGATCGAACGATCCTTGTGCTAGTGTGTGCTTGTGTGGAACATGGAGTGGGTGTGTGTGGGGGGGAGAGAGTTGCCATGAAATGGCTTGGGGTGGGATGAGAGGAGGCCCTTGCCCCTCTATTTATAGCCATGGTGGGGGGATTAGGGGGAGGGATGAGAGGATTAGTGGGAGGATGAGAGGATTAGTGGGAGATTACCATGTATTTGTCTTGTATAAGTGAGGTTAGCTTGTAGAGCTCACCGTATGACACTGGAGGCATACGTATACGTATGGGCATGAGGAAAGTTATGAAGAAAATATTTGTATGGTCTTGAAAAATGATTCTGAAGGTATTTCTCAAGAGGAAAATATCCGAAGATATATCGGTGGAATAGTTGAGCAATATTTCTGGAAAGAACTTGAAGGGGATGACTAGGAAATATCTGGGCAGTATTTCTGGAAAGAATTTGAGGGGGATCACTCGGGAAATATTTGTAGGTATTTTGAGGAGGATTTTGGAGATAATATAGACCACTATATTTTATTTGTTGATATCAACTCGCAAACAAACATTTTGAAATGAAACTTGAAATTCATTTTGAATTTAGGGCGAGTTTGAGAAAATTTCAGGATTTGAATTTTTGGGATGCTACACTAACGCAACTAGAACGACTCGAATCGGAGTTAAAATGAATTAATTATGATTTTCCGAAGTTTTAAGTGGTAGACACAAAACAAATCAAGCGCATAAATTTAACCATATGTTTCATACTAAAATAAGGTTACTAGATAATAAACAATATTATCATAAATTTATTGCAGCTGAAATGGATCAAAAAAGAATTAAAATGCAAGAGCTATGGATTTCTAAAGTTTCTAGAATTATTTTTATGCCTAAAAATCATTTTCAGATTGGTTTTATATAAATTATAATCCTTAGTGGGCGGCAGGCATGATTCTCTATAAGCGCAGCGCATGGGTCTGATTACAAATTTTAGGACTTGTTTGCGAGGTTCTTTTGAATAGGATGGAGCGCGAGTTGAATACCTCTAAAGCTGAGAAGTTCACATCTGAGAGTGATAAAATAGCAAATTTACCCTAAAGATGAGGCTCTTTTGCAAATGGGTCTCGGCTGAAGGGGGAAATGCATAACGGTCGTACGACAAGACCCGACGGCCAGGATTAGACTTTATTAAAAACGAATCGGTATACGCTGGTGGCCGCCCGATCTCCATCTAACGGACCGGATCACATGAGCGAAGGGAGGTACGCCAAGCCCTAATCTCTACCATCCATCGGGAATCGACGATCACCAGGCCCTCTCCCTCCTCTGGCCCGAGTCACAGGACGACAGCGTCGCCCACTACACGTCGTCGAGCTCGCCGAAGCAAGCCAATAGGACGTCACCTCTCTCCACGCCGCTCACCAAAATCCGAAAATGACGAGGAGTGGATGAGGGAATTGTTGGATGGGTACTCACTAGCGTTCAACCGCGAGAAGGCACACGCCCGTGGGGGATGGCGGCACCACCCCAGCCTTTGGATCTCCGATGAGCAATTTAGCCTCGCCCCGCCCTCCATCCAGTCCCGGGAGACATCAATCGCAAGCGGCAAGTCCATGCGACTCCTACTGCCCCCGCAACGGCGGTCCGCCGGCGTCAACCGTAGGTCCTCGGCACAGCAGCGCTCCGACCCTGCCTTGCTTGGTGCTTGGTCACGACTTTGGGCGCCCAGGTCCCCGAGAAGAGAAGGAAACACGGTATATATACTTGTGGCAGGCACGGACTCAACAGGGGGGTGTGAGATCGAGGAGCGAGGCAGGCTTCACTGGCGGTAGTTGACCGCGTCGGGTTTGTTACGCCCAGAGATTCACCCGTTGTGGACGACAGTCGACAGCCCTGGTGACCAGGGCCCACCTGGCAGTGAAACCGGCATTCGGGTCCGCGAGTCAGCCACACGAGACCGTGCATGCGTGAGTTGGTGGGGTGAGGTCTGACACTCCTGGCCCACGCGTCAGTGATTCAATAGCCGCGGTGAACGGAAGTAGAATTGGGCCGGTTGATGAGGAAGTGGGCCAGCAGACGGCGAGCCGGATGGGCCGGCGAGGTGGTTGCGGCCCAGGTGGTATGGTTTTCTCTTTTCTTTTATTTTCTATTTTCTATTTTCCTTTTTGAAGCATTTAACCCCAAATTTAAATCCCTATTTTGAATTTCAGATTCCAAGTGTCAAAATTAGTACTACTGTGAATATAAACCTTACTCTTTATGATAATATTTTTTTATTCTTTTCCTTATTATTTATTTATGGGAGGAATAAATGTCTTAATTAAAATTTTCTTTCTCATTTTCTGTTTTATAATTCGAGGTTAAATTTAAGTTATGACTCCTTAATTTTCGATAAAATGCATTGCAACAAAATCATCGACACGTGATGCACGCTTCTTTATTTATCTATGGGTTTCTTGGCTAATTTGATAGTATTAATTGAATATGCACAAAGAAAGGAAAACCAAATAATCTCTAAAGGTTTCCATAATTCTAAAACCCTACACAATAATATTTATTCATTTATATTATTATTATTTATTTTTTTCTGATACAAACTTTGGGCTTTACATAAATGCTATTTTTACCTCCTGAAACTTGTCTCAGTGTGCCGTCATTTAGGTCCAAAACTTTCAAAATGTTATTTTTAGGTCCACAAACTTGTCTCTGCGCGTCATCTAGGTAGGTCCTTCAACTCGTCATAGTGTCTCTCTGCATCATAATGTCACATGCCACACCCCATTCTTGATCAGGGCAGGAATTTAATGGCAAAGCAAATCGTTCGACTACCTCTTCCGTTCAGGTGTACTAGTCTTGGCATTGCTGCCACCACTATTGTTTACGTCGTGGTCTTTGATGTGGAGGATGGTGAAGGTATGGATTGAGGATGGTGAGTTGGCAACCATGATGCGAATATCCACTAGATTGGAAAAGCAGAGGGAAGGGAAGATATGGAGATGGTGCTAGAAGAGACAGGAGTATGTAGATGGAGTGCTAGAGACCAACTTTTGGGTTTGTTGGAGCTTGATTGGACCTAATGATACATCGTGACAAGTTTGGGTGTCTTAAATCATCCTCTTTTTTTTGAGAGTTTAGGACTTAGATGACACCCTAAATTAAGTTTAT
Source organism: Zea luxurians (assembly GCA_029449295.1). Taxonomy (NCBI): domain Eukaryota; kingdom Viridiplantae; phylum Streptophyta; class Magnoliopsida; order Poales; family Poaceae; genus Zea; species Zea luxurians. The sequence goes on from JAOPSE010000010.1 coordinate 111,435,685, forward strand.
CTGAAAATGCATTTTGAAAACAAGTTTGTGTATTTTACTCATTAATTATGGGAAGCAGTTTCTCTTGCCTAACTTGGTTTACTACAGTTATTATCTTGACATTCTTTAAGAAAAGGAAACTATTATCTGCTAGTGGTTGTCCATATATCATGAGTATGACCCGTCATCTTTGCTTTTAGCTTTGGAAGGAACCGACTACAACATCATGTTTGTCAGGTAGAAAAGTTGGACAGGAGCGTTCGTATGTCATCAACCCCATGATGTTTGTTATTGCAGGATTACATCTGAGCACCCAACTATATGTTCAGCTCGACCAAATATATATGCCAAAATGATGCGCGGGCTTGACTCTGGTCCCGGCACCGGAGATTTATGCCAAATGGTGTCAGACAATTTTCACGACTCAACGTAGGATAACCAATGAGCAGTGAACACTGATAGGAGGGGTATCTTGCACCAAACCATGCTTGTTGCTTGGTTGTTATAACAGTTTGGAGCACAAAATTTCACTGTTCGGGCTTATGTTTTATCTAGTTAGGCTGATCTCTTATTTCATCATTTATTTTAAACTTCTTTATATATACAATAAGTGTCATCTATAATATTATCAATGATTTGTTTAAGAAATAAATCATAGATAATGCTATTTAGGAAATAAATTATATATTAGAAAATAAATAGTTGGATGTTAAGAGGAAACAAATATATTTAGGATCTGAGAGACCAAATTTTATAATCGTTTGATGTTTTTTCCATATAAAAAAATAGGACCGTAGTTGCAGGGCGGTTTATGGTCCAGAGCCTATATTTTAAAATATAACCACGTTGCGGGCTCGCGGCCGGCAGCAGAGCAACGTGAAACTACTGTTCGACGTAGATTCCATATAGATTCTTTTCACACCTTCCTCCAAATAAAGAAGAGTACAGTGCAGGTGCAGCTACGTGCAATGCCATGTTTGTTTGTACGCGGGCAGTGCACGCACATGGAATGATGGAAGCAGCACAAGTCGCGCACGCTCCATGGACTCCAGTTTATATTGTCATGATCCCTTGTCTTCGCCCTAGTACGCGCGTCAGCCCTTTTTGTTTGTTTGTTTGTTTTTTTTGCGAGCACGACATGGTGCGTCGTCCGAGTGCGCGGCAGCGGCTTGCATGCGAACCTCACGTGCTGACGTCCAAGTGTGCAACGACTCTGTCGGCGTGTTATCTAGGCCGTCGTCTAGGCTAGTTTAGAAGAAGGGAAATAGAGAGGATTGAAGGCATGTTTGGGAGAGGATTGCATGAACTAAAAATTTATAGCTATTTAAAATTGAATATCAAGAGGATTTTAACATCTTCAATCATCTGGCTCCCCAAACAAGTCACGAGAGGATTTTATTTGATCTATCTCATTCTGAAGCCTTGATCACTTGATCACTTCCCAGCTTATCATTCTTGACTATTAGAGCAGATGCAAATTTACGCGAATACATACTAAATTTCTTAATAACATTTTGTGTATATATATCCTTTGCGACATCCCCTTTTCCTTCTTTATGTGTGCTTAGGATGAGTGATTAGGGTTAGGGGAATTAAGGGAAACCAGTGAGGGTTTCATCTCCCCTTCTTTCTGCTTACTTCCAAATGGATGAATCTAAGTATTTAGACCGGGGTTCATCTCCAAACTAGATGTTTTTTAGACAAATAGGATTAAGATCTGGACACCAACCATGGCTTTGATACCACTATTAGGTATAATAGAAACTTCCACGTGAACACTAGCCAATAGATGCTTAAGAATCAGGGCTTGTGCCTGTAGAGTTGGACGACAATACCAGAAGAATGATGTAGTTTGACTCAGAGACGACAAAGTAGAATGACGTTGGCTTTCCCTGGATGACAGTGTAGAGAGATAGATCGGATCTCACGATTACTATGAGAGAGGCAATTTCAATGAACGTTGATTTATGTGCGAGCTATCTCTTTGTTAATATACATGATGTAAAAGGGGACCACACCCTAATCGGGATGGATTCTCTGACCAGACCAAATGAAATCAACATAACACAATCATTCAAGCAATAAAATTTAGCTTGGACCGAAAGAAATATCTGTTTGTATTTTACGAAGGTTTTTGGCTGATTACCGGCCTTCCAAACAAGTCTTTATTGGGAAGTTATACACATTGACAAGTCCGTAACAGAACGGAGAAAACTAGGGCATCCCTAACTAACGCTCCTTGATCGAGGGGCCATCGTAACCATATGGTTGCAGCCATCGGTTCACCTTGCGCCACATAGTAAAAGGGATTCAGGGCCAACATGTTAAACCAATGCTTTTAGTAGTGTCCAAAACCCTAATCCTGCACCACTAGATGCCCCTGTCAGCTAGGCGCTTGTCGTGATTGGACTAGCTGCTAGTTGTGACGGCAACAGAGACCAATGGCGCCTCAATGGGACCTGGATCCAAACCAACTCCTCTGCAGGGGACTCTAGGTGGCGGTTCCGACGACAACGCTCCTCCACCACCATGCCAGGATCCACCACCACCTCTACAAGGAGGCGATACCGACACCAGCAACTACTCCAGCCTGGCCCTCGATCAAGGGCAAGATGATGGTCATGTAATCCTAGCATGAGTGGAGCCGAATATGTAGATGATTGTCATGTATCTGATCTGATCCCTCTAATGATTTAATTCTTATGATGAAGTGATCTCGTAGACAATTTTCAAGAGAACTAGTCTCTGGATGCACAGCATGACAATGGTGCCCCCCGAACACCTTTTGCGAAACCCTCCGCAGTTGAAGCGCTAGACGACGCAGCGGCCCCGGGCTCCACGTCGCACAACCCTCTGCATGCATAACAGGAGACAACGAGCAGCTCTTGGCGTACCATGTTTGTTGCTCCTATAGATGGCCAAATGGATCGTGCTAAATGGGCCGGCACTAAGCACGACACGTGTACGATTCATATAGTGTCAGTGTCGGCATGACACGGGTCCAGTGACGTGCTTGGGCCTCCACCCCGACACGATGGGCTGGCATGAGCACGACACGATTAGATGGTCGGCACAATTAGACACGACTTAGACTAACTGGTAGTCTGTATATGTGATTGTGACATGTACACGTGATTGTAAATTGTGATTTGCTTTGGTTTTAAGCTTAATGAATTCACTTTATAATGGTATACATGTTCAAGTTCTAAAATTGTATATGTAATCTTAAAAATCTTCTATGTTTTTTAAGCTCTCAAAGTAAAATAGTGTCTGAGTTGTCACTATTAGGTGTTAGTGTTGTATAATGCCGACACGACACGATTAGACACTATAGTGTATTACCTGGGCCAATAAATAGACACTAGTGACAGCATAGAACGGTACAATTACTAATAATACTTAATATTAGTGTGTCTAATAATACTAATGTTACCGTGTCGGATGGCCCGTTTGGCCATCTACACCGTTGAGTCGAAGGCGATAGAGCGCACCAGTCTCGCGCGAACGGGCACAACGGATGCGCGCGTGGAAGACATCGACAGTACGCGCCGAACCACGACCACGGTCCACGAATGCGCCTGCGGAAGGTGTGGACATGTGTCGTCAACAGGGGGCCAGTGCGCCTGCGTCCAGGAGGATGCGAAACTGGACCCTCCTCGTCCTCGACCACATACTCGACTTCGAAGCGGTATTGGAGAGGAGAAAGTGTGTATAGCGATGGCACTGTTAAATATATGGTTGCTTCATTGCTTCGTCACGAGAACCACATTTTTTAAAAAACGTTTTATATGATAAAGATTGGTCTAGAGAACCACAAAATTAAGATTGGAAAAGATATAGATGCAGAGTACATGCCTTTTATAAAAAAATATATGACATTTACTTCCACCTCAGAAAAGAAAAAACATTATAAATTATAAATAAGTCTATAAAATAAAAAAAAATTAGATGACAATTTTAACACATATAAGACCGAATGGTAAGTCTTTAAACAAATATATGAATTAGAATATAAAGATAAAGTTAGTTCGGTTGTCAAGTCAATCACCATTAAAATGTTGCTGTCTATTCCTATCTCTAGAGGATGTATATTGCACCGACTAGACGTTAAAATGCTTTCTTGTATGATATTAGCGTCCGGGGAAGGTCATACCCTCAGATATGGTCAAGACACATTTAAGAATCCCGATAGAAGAGGTTATTGTGGGACTCAACTACTGGGACCACCACACTGACACCCTCAATGCCCTTGGAGGCTAGGACTTCCCCTGGCCTCGACCCAGATAGGGATTTTACCCTCTGAATAACTTGATAGTGATGCACCCAAAGGAATAACTACACCATCAAATCCTATTAAGAAGCTCTATAGGCCATACAATACAACACTCTAAGGTCCAGGGCGCTCCCACATTTACGGTGCCAATCCACAAGGATATACTAAGGTACGAGCCCCTTAGTGTCTTGAGACAACCCAACTAGAATAATACAAGTCTTTAGGGGTCCCTCTTGTCCTTGAATGCTCATGAACAATCTAAGCCTCTAAAGCCCCTTGTGCTTTCGAGTGCTCATGAATCCAAGTTCTGAGAGTCCTTTATGCCCCAAGGCGCTAATTAAGGATTTAGGTGCCTAGGGACCTCCACCATGCATTTAGGACACTCTGTATTACTTAGTCTCTAAGGACCCTCTATTGACCCCAAATTCTTTAGGTCCCTGATCTCACATAAGATAGGTAACCACGACCACGAGTCCCTAAGGACCCAAAAACTCCTGTGGGAATAAGGGACTTCAAATGACTAAGTGTAATTCTATTGTAAAACAGAGTGATGTGTCTAGGCTAAGAAAGGCATTATAACTTCGAGAAAGGGATGCCACATCTAAAGGCCTACTATCAGGTCTATTGTCATAGCATATCAGATGTCTCATGTACAACATATTAAATATGTGATGTGTGATATTACAGGCCTAACAGATGCACTATTGCTACAACGTGAGCTACAAGATATTGACCACTTCAATACATGCATCATCCTTATAGCCACGCATGTTGATGACAATGTACCATGAAGTTATTAGTACTATTAAGTATAGAAGGCTATAGCAACAACCAGATGTGAGTAGTATTATTAGCCAAATGACGGAGAGTAAACTCCAGCCGAGTGGCGGAACACACCCGCTGACCCGCCTTATTCTAAAAACAGGGGCTGCTAGGGTTTGCCTGATGAGATGGATGAACACAAGAACACACAAGGATTTAGAGTGTTCGGGCTGCCAGATCGTAATACCCTACTCCACTGTGAGTTGTATTACTGAGAGCTTGAGAAAGCTTAGGTCTAGATGGAGATGTCTCCGAGGGAGTTCAAGTGAGGATGTCCCTAGGGGTTCAAGTTTATCCGTCCCCTTGCAACGCATGTGCCCTCCATTTTTATATCCTAAGGGGAGCACGTACAAAGGGAGCTAGGCCCCGACAAATGGGCCTAGAAATACAATAATGTGGAGCGTTGTGTGGAACAACAAATAGAGCTAGTGAGTCGAGGTCTTCTCCTACTGTGGGAAGATATCTTCTCTTGGTCACCGTGTGGATTCTCTGACCAGACTCACCTTCGCCCTATCTCGTTGACGTGTGGGCGAAGGCTCTGATGTAGGCCGTGGCATAGACTTTCATGTTGATAGGCATAGAGGGAGGTATATGGACGGTGTCGACCTATTTCCTCCGTCTGTCTCCGTAGCGAGGATAGTAGAAGTTATGATGAGAGTTGTCCATGCACGATGCAAAGGCAATGGTCTTGCCTTGGTAACATATGGGCTACAGGCGCGGCCCAGGCCTTACGAACTTTCATGCTACCGGTGACTAGTGCGAACAGACACGCCTCTTGCCCGTATTTAATGCGGGCGACCCATGCTAGAGGCCCGCGTAAGGCAACACCTGGTGGCTTCCTTCATGCGCCATAGGCCACGTGGTAGCACCGTATCCCGCTCGAACGAAGAGTGGGAGCTGGAAGCACATGCATATGTGGCAGCTCCGAACCTCTCATGACCGAGGTCCGAATGGCACTTGTGGAGGTCCGGGTCACAACCGTGATGGTCCGGACACGTAGCAGCATTAGACCTCCCCTGGCTGGAGGTCTGGACGGCACACGTAGGGTCCGAGACCGCCCCACGAGGTTTGGGCCCAGGGTGTAATTGCCGAGCAATCCTATCGATGGGACCCGTGGGGACACGGGCCCCATGGCTGGTGGCTCCGTCGGATGGGCCTAGACTCTGAGTCGGGGTAGACTGTCCGTCACCATGTGGCTATGGATAGCCACATGGGTCCTGCCTTGACTCAACAGAAGTGGGTACCATAGTCTCAGGGCATCGATGGTACCATCATCATTGAGTGCACGCCTGAAGCGCCCCAATCCTCTGGGACTCAAATGTGATACAATTACTAGTCCCAGGAGGCTAGTAAACACATTTATACAACAGATGATTCCAGATCTGCTTAAACGAGACAAACCTATAAAGGTGGCGATCAACTTTAAGAGTTGGTCCACAACTCGGGACATATCATCAGAGTGGGGCTGAAGCAGCCCGATATACGCAGCGAAGCAAATCAGCGGTCCAACAGCCACATGCAAGGTTGGGAACAGGCGTAACTCTTACCCGATCTCCATTTTCTGAAAAACAACAAATAAGCAAGGGTGAGTACAAACGTACTCAACAACCCACCTTCACCCACGGAATGGGGAAATCAGATATAATGCATGGAATATGTGGAGTTCAGGGTATTTTGCAGAAACAACCCACCTTCACCCAAAGGAGCAGGAAGTTTTTCAGTATAGAACAAAATCCCCTAGACTAAACCATCCAGATATCTCAGCAGTTTCCCACTGGTTTTCATTTTCAACGACAGCCACTGGACTTCCTGTCCACCATAGCTCACGGCTCAACCGCTGAACCTTTTAAAAACATCTTTTCTCAAACGCACCCCCTTTTTTTGAAAACAAGACATTAATTGCCATACCATACCAGACTCGTCCATTCCTGTGGACACGGACTATTCGAATAGGTTTTCAAACTCTGCGCAGAGGTGTACACTTTACCCACTAGTCCGGCTCTGTGATCCCATAGCTAGTGAGACCCGAATCCGAATCTCTTTCTTTCCTCGCACGTCCTAACCTTAACGGTTATACCGGAAGGAGTCAGGCCACCGCCATGCCCAAACCGGACAAAACATTCCCCCTCCTTATCCTCCCGGTGCTCCCCAGCCTTCATAACCCTGGGGTTGGACCGTACGAGTTCAGATTGAGTGACTGCCCACACAGTCTCGAGTGGTTATACTTATCATGAGTACAGGTAGTGAAAGATGACAAACCGGTCCTTATACGAGGGGACAATCCTTCTGCTCACGCCTAAACCAGCTGAGCCATCACCTTAGGCCCTCCCCTAAACCAGGGAATCCCTGATCATCCCTACTCAAAGGTGATAAGGGTGGAAACCCTTCATCAAACACATTTTGAAAATCATTTTCTTTTGAAAACTCACACCTTTCCTCAAATCAATTGTAACAAATATATCAAGGATTGATTGCGGCAAGCGGCTAGGTGGCCATAATAACTTGTCTCAAAATCATATCATGCATAAAATAACAGGCTGAGGGTTGTGGTTGTAAAAGCATAGGTAATTTATGCATCAAAGGGATCCAGTGAGCTTGCCGTGCTTATTCGGCGAAGGGGGAAGAGGAGTTCGTGGAACTGGCTTCTAGCTCCACTTCCTGGCATAGACTTGCAGATCTAGCCTCCACGAGACGGTACGAACGCTCCGATAACTATGCAACATGAACAAGCAAACATACAAACAAGCAAGTATACCAACAAATATTTAGTATAGTGGTCAGAATAGCGATATATGGATGGGTAGAGTCTTGAGTAGAATCTGTGTCATGTGGTGTTGAGATACTACTAGTGGTGGAGCGGAGGTGCTTACTAGGAGGGTGGACTGGAGGCGAAGCGACACTATGCGTGTAGCCGGTAGAGCGGAGTAACTGAGTGGGTGGGCGTTTGCCTTGGCTGAGGGTGTTGAGTGTGTGTGGAGAGGGATAGGGTAGCTGGGTGTATTTATAGCTGGGTGTATGTGGTGTAGCACAGTGAAGTTCACTGTTGGTGAGAATAGTGACGAATGAATCATCTGACTTAGTATGAATAGGAGAGTTATAGACAGAATATGGGGCAAGAGTATTTTGGGATTTTTCTGGAACATGAACCATGCTTAAGGGATGACATGGTTGGATAGGGAATAATTCGATAAGAATTTAGAAACAAGAATTATTGGAATCGGAGTTTGGAAGCCTGGTTCGAAGGAATCTCAAAGTTAAGCGTGCTCAACTTGGAGAAACCTGGGATGGGTGACCAGATGGGAAGTTCCCCACTGGAATGAAAATCATAGTCACCGGAGTTCGTATGACTGGAATATGGGTCTGGCTGGTCTTAGGTGGACTGGACAACATGACGGATGAGTAGTTGAAATTTGGGGTGATCGAATGATCAATGAATAGTAACGGTGAATAGTAACAGTAAATAGTAACGGTAAATAGTGATGGTAAATAGTGACGACAAATAGTAACGGTAAATAGTAACGGTAAATAGTGATGGTAAATAGTAACAGTAAATAGTAACTGTAAATAGTGATGGTAAATAGTTCGTATGAACGAACGATGAACGATGGATAGGAACTATGAACGAACGATGAACGATCGAATGATCGAACGAACGAACGATCGGAATTTCGGCAGCATAACGGTAGGAAAAAGATTATTGGGACGAACGAACGGACGAACTATCGAACGATCGGACGAACGGATGAACGAACCATGAACGATCGGACGAACGAACGATTGGAATTTTGGCAGCATAACGGCAGGAAAAAGATTATTTGGACGAACGAACGGACGAACAATCGGACAAACGGATGAACGAACCATGAACGATCGGACGAACGATCGAACGAACCATGAACGATCGGACGAACGATCGAACGATCGGACGAACGAACAAACAAACTAAGAACAGGGAGACGAACGATTGAAGAACGACCGAACGATCCTTGTGCTAGTGTGTGCTTGTGTGGAACATGGAGTGGGTGTGTGTGGGGGGAAGAGAGTTGCCATGAAATGGCTTGGGGTGGGATGAGAGGAGGTCCTTGCCCCTCTATTTATAGCCATGGTGGGGGATTAGGGGGAGGGATGAGGGGATTAGTGGGAGGATGAGAGGATTAGTGGGAGATTAGCAAGGATTTGTCTTATATGAGTGCAATTAGCTTGTAGAGCTCACCGTATGACACCGGAGGCATACGTATACGTATGAGCATGAGGAAAGTTATAGAGAAAATATTTGTAGGGACTTGAAAAATGATTCTGAAGGTATTTCTCAGGAAGAAAATACTTGGACATATATCGGTGGAATATTTGGGCAGTATTTCTGAAAGAACTTGAAGGGGATCACTAGGGAAACATCTGTAGGATATTTGAGGAGGATTTTGGAGTGAATATAGACCACTATATTTTACTTGTTGATATCAACTCACAAACAAACATTTTGAAATGAAATTTGAAATTCATTTTGAATTTAGAGCGAGTTTGAGAAAATTTCAAGATTTGAATTTTTGGGATGCTACAAATCTACCCCACTTAAAAGGAATCTCGTCCTTGAGATTCGGCTTAGAAGGGTTATGGGTACAGCTTTACTTCAGCTACATATCTTCACTTTGCAGACTCTTCGAGGAGATGGAACTTCAACAAAATCTAGCCTTTGAGGAGCATCTGGTTGCCGATTGCAAACGCTGATTCTGGCTACTCAAAGATCATCTTCAGGCTTCTGGCTTTCACTTGGCAGCTAGCTTATTGAGGGAGCATCGATGCCAACACACAAACCTTTCTCTTGCGAACTTCCACATGGATTCCTTCCTTGATTGGTCTTCTGGTGCTTCATCAACAGAACTTGGGTGACCACTTCTCATCCAAAAACTTATAAGCTTTGACGATCTGGTCCTCGACAAACTTGCTACATTCACAGGCCTTCTTCTTTTTCTCCATAGGAACCTTACTGGAACACTACCCCACTTAAAAAGAATGAGGGTAGAACTCTTGAATCTTGGGGATTTGAACTCCTTGAAGTACCTCATAACACGGGTGTTAGGGGCCTTCTTCTACTGTTGATGCTTGAGCAGGCAGCAGAGAGATGACTGGCACGGGGTTGATTCTGGGAGAACCTTCTTCTTAGCTTCTCTTCACTATCTTCTTTTCACTGACCCTTTCCTTTGCTCTTCCCACTGGAGGATTCTATCAAAGAGTATTACCATCATACATTGGAGGAAACCAAAGACTATGAACCATGTGCAACAGTCTTGAACCCAAGAATCACCAAGCATTATGATCTTAGGGGCGAGGGAGTGGAAAATGGAGTTTCTTGCGATTTGGCAGAGGGTATTTTATCTGGTGTGTGCTTTGCTTGGAATGGGAGTTGAGGGAGCTGGTGGGGGGTTTTATAGGCGAGAGGGGGTGCTCGGTTGTGGAGTGGTGGTGATGGAGCAGGTGACACAAGGCAATAAGTGCGATGGAGGGGGGATGGTGTTGTTGGTGGTAATGGTGGTGGGTGCGCTGCAAAAGGAGGGCGTGGGGCGGTGGTGGTGCGCATGGAGGCGAGCACGCGTGCGGGGGGCATGGGTGAGTGGTGGGGTCAATGACCCTGATGTTTGTGGTCTCTGGTTCTAAGAATCTTTGCCTCTCTGTATGGTAATAAATCCTTCTGTCCTCTTTTCCTGTTTACTTTGACTCAGGGGCAGTGCTTTGATTCTCACGGTCGGTCCTTTTGACTGAGCGACTGGATAGGTTCCTCTGTAGCTTATTCCATGCTTCAAGGGTAAGCTTCCCGATATCTTCTTGGGTAAGGCACTTTTCTCTTGAGATGGGTTAAGATGAGAATGGAAGCATAAGGTGAGGATTAGATCTAATTTGTGATCTATGTTTTTAGAGAAAGCCTTTCTTAAAAAAAGAAAACACACAAGCTCAGCAATGATAAGCACAAACAAATTGAATGTTTTGAATAAGGGAAGGATAGAGTTTTTTTCCAAAGCACGGACTACTCAGACTCGGGGGCTAAGCATAACTACTATTACTCAGCTCCTGAATTGAGAACTATGCTAAATGCGACTTATGAGCACTAGCGTTAAAGCATCACATATGCACTCAAAAGGGAAGAAAACATCAAGCGAAATTCATTTTGAAATGCCCTAGGGGGCCACACAATTAGAGTTTTGCAAAACACGAGCCTACACAATTACCTCTCAAACATGCAAGGCTCTAGCCAAAGTGAAGAAAAACTTCACTACCCAATGCATGCAGAGGACTGGGCATAACTAACTTAGATCTGGCAGCTTCTCTTCTGGCAAGGCTTGCACGCAACTTCAATCTGAGACATCTCCTGGATGGGTCAAGAGGGAGCTGATGTTGATGACTTCTTCTGGCGGCGACTGAGATGGCAACACGGGGTCGAACTCTTCTTCAAGCGGGACTGGCTCTTGTAGCTCCTCAGAGGGCGGCGGTGCTGGCGGGGTGCTTGCAGCTTCTTCCTTGACTTCAAGGGATGGTGCTGGAATCTTCTTCAAGGTGAGGGGCTCAAACAACTCTGGCGGGGGATCTTGGGAGGACTCAGGGTGCTCTTGCTTATCCATAGCCTGAGGGAAGACTGGAATTCCTTCCAAGACTATGGCTCCTTTCGGTAGTTCCCAAGCCTTCTTCTCTCCTCTGATAGAGACCGGGTGACCTTCAAGAATCTGGGGATCTTGAGCTCTGATGGGTTGAACAGGGTTGGATGAAGCGGGCTCTTGGATCCATAGGGCTCTACGTTGGTTATGGGTTACCAAGTAGGCCTCCATCAACTTCTGGACATGCTCATCCTTGGCTTGCTTCAGGGCTTCAACAGCAATGGCTTCACGACTTTCCAAGGCAGCTACACGGGCTTGAGCTGAGGTGAGATCCACATGGAGCTTACGGTTGAGCTTCTCTGCATCTTCAGCTCGGGCAATCATCTGACGGTGGTGCCGAGCCAAGAAATCACATTGTGCATCCAGGGTGAGCAGGTATGCAGTGAGGTACACGACTGTGGGGTCGTCCTCAAGCAGCAACTGCTCTTCCAATGCACGCATCCTGGCCATCCAAACTAGACGGTCTCTCTGAAAGGGTGGAAAGAATCTAAGCGGGGTGTCGGCCACTTCTTCTTCATAAATCTGACACAAGGTCCTCAATGCCTTGCGGGCGATGACTTGGCAGGTGTCTTTGAATCTGTGCCCAGCAGTAGTGACACTCCATTCCACATGGTGCGGACTGGATCCAATGTATACAGTCACGACACACTTCTCCATGCCATGCTCGACGAATTCATGACCATCATACTCTGGCTGGCTCCTGATTCCGAGGCGGACTATGCATGCTCTCAACAACTTGGGGAAACCATCTTCATTCTGGCAAAAGCTGGTTTGGCAGCGAACCTCCATCTGACTTCTGAGAGAAGGAAAGGAGGAAACCATTTTTGAAATGAAGGAATAAGAGCAAGAATTTTTTTAAGAAAATAGTTTTGACTCAAAAACTTTTGGATCAGGCTAAGGGTTACGTCCTGCGGCCAACCTAACAGCTCCGATACCACCTGAAGCACCCCAATCCTCTGGGACTCAAATGTGATACAATTACTAGTCCCAGGAGGCTAGTAAACACATTTATACAATAGATGATTCCAGATCTGCTTAAACGAGACAAACCTATAAAGGTGGCGATCAACTTTAAGAGTTGGTCCACAACTCGGGACATATCATCAGAGTGGGGCTGAAGCAGCCCGATATACGCAGCGAAGCAAATCAGCGGTCCAACAGCCACAGGCAAGGTTGGGAACAGGCGTAACTCTTACCCGATCTCCATTTTCTGAAAAACAACAAATAAGCAAGGTTGAGTACAAACGTACTCAGCAGCCCACCTTCACCCGCGGAATGGGGAAATCAGATATAATGCATGGAATATGTGGAGTTCAGGGTATTTTGCAGAAACAACAATATTTTATGCAGGGTTGTTTTGAAAAACATTTTGTATTTTTGCAAAGCGCATCCTCTCCTAAAGGAGCAGGAAGTTTTTCAGTATAGAACAAAATCCCCTGGACTAAACCATCCAGATATCTCAGCAGTTTCCCACTGGTTTTCATTTTCAACGACAGCCACTGGACTTCCCGTCCACCATAGCTCACGGCTCAACCGCCGAACCTTTTAAAAACATCTTTTCTCAAACGCACCCCATTTTTTGAAAACAAGACATTAATTGCCATACCATACCAGACTCGTCCATTCCTGTGGACACGGACTATTCGAATAGGTTTTCAAACTCTGCGCAGAGGTGTACACTTTACCCACTAGTCCGGCTCTGCGATCCCATAGCTAGTGAGACCCGAATCCGAATCTCTTTCTTTCCTCGCACGTCCTAACCTTAACGGTTATACCGGAAGGAGTCAGGCCACCGCCATGCCCAAACCGGACAAAACATTCCCCCTCCTTATCCTCCCGGTGCTCCCCAGCCTTCATAACCCTGGGGTTGGACCGTACGAGTTCATATTGAGTGACTGCCCACACAGTCTCGAGTGGTTGTACTTATCATGAGTACAGGTAGTGAAAGATGACAAACTGGTCCTTATACGAGGGGACAATCCTTCTGCTCACGCCTAAACCAGCTGAGCCATCACCTTAGGCCCTCCCCTAAACCAGGGAGTCCCTGATCATCCCTACTCAAAGGTGATAAGGGTGGAAACCCTTCATCAAACACATTTTGAAAATCATTTTCTTTTGAAAACTCACACCTTTCCTCAAATCATTTGTAACAAATATATCAAGGATTGATTGCGGCAAGCGGCTGGGTGGCCATAATAACTTGTCTCAAAATCATATCATGCATAAAATAACAGGCTGAGGGTTGTGGTTGTAAAAGCATAGGTAATTTATGCATCAAAGGGATCCAGTGAGCTTGCCGTGCTTATTCGGCGAAGGGGGAAGAGGAGTTCGTGGAACTGGCTTCTAGCTCCACTTCCTGGCATAGACTTGCAGATCTAGCCTCCACGAGACGGTACGAACGCTCCGATAACTATGCAACATGAACAAGCAAACATACAAACAAGCAAGTATACCAACAAATATTTAGTATAGTGGTCAGAATAGCGATATATGGATGGGTAGAGTCTTGAGTAGAATCTGTGTCATGTGGTGTTGAGATACTACTAGTGGTGGAGCGGAGGTGCTTACCAGGAGGGTGGACTGGAGGCGAAGCGACACTATGCGTGTAGCCGGTAGAGCGGAGTAACTGAGTGGGTGGGCGTTTGCCTTGGCTGAGGGTGTTGAGTGTGTGTGGAGAGGGAGAGGGTAGCTGAGTGTATTTATAGCTGGGTGTATGTGGTGTAGCACAGTGAAGTTCACTGTTGGTGAGAATAGTGACGAATGAATCGTCTGACTTAGTATGAACAGGAGAGTTATAGGCAGAATATGGGACAAGAGTATTTTGGAATTTTTCTGGAACATGAACCATGCTTAAGGGATGACATGGTTGGATAGGGAATAATTCGATAAGAATTTAGAAACAAGAATTATTGGAATCGGAGTTTGGAAGCCTGGTTCGAAGGAATCTCAAAGTTAAGCGTGCTCAACTTGGAGAAACCTGGGATGGGTGACCAGATGGGAAGTTCCCTACTGGAATGAAAATCACAGTCACCGGAGTTCGTATGACTGGAATATGGGTCTGGCTGGTCTTAGGTGGACTGGACAACATGACGGATGAGTAGTTAAAATTTGGGGTGATCGGATGATCAATGAATAGTAACAGTGAATAGTAACGGTAAATAGTAACGGTAAATAGTGACGGTAAATAGTAATGGTAAATAGTAACGGTAAATAGTGATGGTAAATAGTGACGGTAAATAGTAACGGTAAATAGTGATGGTAAATAGTGACGATAAATAGTAACGGTAAATAATGATGGTAAATAGTGACAGTAAATAGTAACGATAAATAGTAACGGTAAATAGTGATGGTAAATAGTTCGTATGAACGAACGATGAACGATGGATAGGAACTATGAATGAACGATGAACGATCGAATGATCGAACGAATTGAGAGCACCTAGAGGGGGGTGAATAGGTGATCCTGTGAAACTTGAAAACTTTAAGCCACAAAACTTGGTTAATCGTTAGCACAATAATTGCCAAGTGGCTAGATAGGAATCCTCAACAAAACACAATAACCAACAAGGATCAATCACAGAGATGGCACGGTGGTTATCCCGTGGTTCGACCAAGACCAACGCTTGCCTACTCCACGTTGTGGCGTCCCAACGGACGAGGGTTGCAATCAACCCCTCTCAAGCGGTCCAAAGACCCACTTGAATACCACGGTGTTTTGCTTGCTTTTTCTCAATCCCGTTTGCGAGGAATCTCCACAACTTGGAGCCTCTCGCCCTTACACTTGAAATTCACAAAGAACACGGAGCAAGGGAGGGATTAGCAACGCACACAAGACACAAGAATCAGAGTGTCAACACGCACACAAGTCGCAACAAGAGCTCGCAACACAACTCAATGAGTTCACAACTCCACTAGAGCTCTATATGCTATCACAATGAAAAGAATGCGCGAAATCGATGTCTTGGTGCTTAGGAATGTTGTAGGAATGCTTGGTGTTCTCCTCTATGCGCCTAGGGGGTCCCTTTTATAGCCCCAAGGCAGCTATGAGCCGTTGAGAGCAATCAAGGAAGGCTGATCTTGCCTTCTGTCGATTGGCGCACCGGACAGTCCGGTGCACACCGGACACTGTCCGGTGCACACCGGACACTGTCCGGTGCCCGATTTCCTTCCATAAATGGCACAGTCGACCGTTGGCAGCCTGAGAGCCGTTGGCGCACAGGACATGTCCGGTGCACACCGGACAGACCGGTGCCCCCTTCTAGCCGTTGGCCCGGCCACGTGTTCCGCGTAGATCGTGCGGCCGACCGTTGGCCCTGCCGACAGTTGGCTCACCGGACAGTCCGGTGCACACCGGACAGTCCGGTGAATTATAGTCGTACGTCGACGATGACTTCCCGAGAACACAGCCCACCGGACAGTCCGGTGCACCACCGAACAGTCCGGTGAATTATAGCCGTACACCGCCGTCGAAGTCCCGAGAGCAGCCTTTTCCCTCGAGCCAGCCTGGCGCACCGGACACTGTCCGGTGCACCACCGGACAGTCCGGTGCACCCAGACTGAGCAGACTTTGGCTGCTCGAGCTATCTCTTCTCCAACTCGATTTTTTCTGTTTCCAGCACTTAGACACAATACATTAGTCCATAAAACAATGTACTAAGTCTGAGAAACGTACCTTTATCCTTGATTTGTACTTTGTCCACCTTTTTACAATTGGGCACTTGTGTTGGACACTAAATCACCAAAATACTTAGAAATGGCCCAAGGGCACATTTCCCTTTCAATCTCCCCCTTTTTGGTGATTTATGCCAACACAACATAAAGCAAGTAGAACAAGTACAAAATCACTTCAAATAAGAACTCAAATTATTTTGAGTCAAATTTGACATATATGGATCACTCTATGCCACCACTTGGTTTGTTTTTGCAAATCAAACTCAAATTCCTATCTCTAAGTCAAAACCACTTGTAGAGACATAAAGAGAGGTTTTCCAAAGAAATTGATTCAAGATTTCAAAAACTCCCCTTTTTCCCATAATTAACACTTCTCCCCACAAGAAGCCAACTTTTGACAAGAGAGACAACAAAAGAGTTTTGTCAAACCAAAAAGCTCTATTCTACTATTTTCAAAATCTCTCAAGTGGTAGCTGATCCATTTATCGCTTTGGCCTTTATTTTCTCCCCCTTTGGCATCAAGCACCAAAATGGGATCAATCTTGGCCCTTTAACCCCATTGCCTCACCAAAATCTTCAAATAAGAGTACAAAGACAATAAGAGTATAAAGATGAACTTGGAAAAGTTACTCTTTTCATCGGAGTGCAGTGGAAGTCTTGCATGGTCCAAGTCCACCTTTTCCCTTTCAATCCTCTTTTAAGACTAAAACAACCAAACTCAAGTACATGGTTAGTCTCAAAGGGTCAAGTTGTAGCACAGCTCCCCCTAAATATGTGCATCACTTGCAAAAAGGACTTGTGAGGTCCAGGGAGTGTTTGTACAACTTGAGCACCACAATAAGCAACAAAATGCAGAATGAACATGATCAAAGGCATAAACACATGTATGCTATAATTCAATCCAAGTTCCACGAATCTAAGATATTGAGCTCACTACGCAGCCTGCAAAAGGTCTTCTCATCTAGAGGCTTAGTGAAGATATCGGCTAGCTGGTTCTCGGTGCTAACATGAAACACTTCGATATCCCCCTTTTGCTGGTGGTCTCTCAAAAAGTGATGCCGGATGTCAATGTGCTTTGTGCGGCTGTGCTCAACAGGATTTTCCGCTATGCGGATAGCACTCTCATTGTCACATAGGAGTGGGACTTTGCTCAGATTGTAGCCAAAGTCCCGGAGGGTTTGCCTCATCCAAAGTAGTTGCGCACAACACTGTCCTGCGGCAACGTACTCAGCCTCAGCGGTGGATAGTGCAACGGAAGTTTGTTTCTTAGAGTTCCATGACACCAGGGACCTTCCTAAGAATTGGCACGTCCCTGATGTACTCTTCCTATCGACCTTACATCCAGCATAGTCGGAATCTGAGTACCCAATCAAGTCAAAGTTAGACCGCTTTGGATACCAGATCCCGAAGCAAGGCGTAGCGACTAAATATCTAAGAATTCGCTTCACAGCCACTAAGTGACACTCCTTAGGATCGGATTGAAATCTAGCACACATGCATACGCTAAGCATAATATCCGGTCTACTAGCACACAAATAAAGCAAAGAACCTATCATGGACCGGTATGCTTTTTGATCAACGGACTTACCTCCTTTGTTGAGGTCGGTGTGTCCGTCAGTTCCCATCGGCGTCTTTGCGGGCTTGGCGTCCTTCATCCCAAACCGCTTTAACAAGTCTTGCGTGTACTTCGTTTGGGAGATGAAGGTGCCGTCCTTGAGTTGCTTCACTTGGAACCCAAGGAAGTAGTTCAACTCGCCCATCATCGACATCTCGAATTTCTGCGTCATCACCCTTCTAAACTCTTCACAAGACTTTTGATTAGTAGAACCAAATATTATGTCATCGACATAAATTTGGCACACAAAAAGATCACCATCGCAAGTCTTAGTAAAAAGAGTTGGATCGGCTTTCCCAACCTTGAAAGCATTAGCAATTAAAAAGTCTCTAAGGCATTCATACCATGCTCTTGGGGCTTGCTTAAGTCCATAGAGCGCCTTAGATAGCTTACACACGTGGTCGGGGTACCGTTCATCCTCAAAGCCAGGGGGTTGCTCCACGTACACCTCCTCCTTGATCGGCCCGTTGAGGAAAGCGCTCTTCACATCCATTTGGTATAACCTGAAAGAATGGTGAGCGGCATATGCTAGCAAGATACGAATTGATTCTAGCCTAGCCACAGGAGCAAAAGTCTCCTCAAAGTCCAAACCTGCGACTTGGGCATAACCTTTTGCCATAAGTCGAGCCTTGTTCCTTGTCACCACCCCATGCTCGTCCTGTTTGTTGCGGAACACCCATTTGGTTCCCACAACATTTTGCTTGGGACGAGGCACCAGCGTCCAAACTTCATTGCGCTTGAAGTTGTTGAGTTCCTCCTGCATGGCCAACACCCAGTCCGGATCTAGCAAGGCCTCTTCTACCCTGAAAGGCTCAATAGAAGAGACAAAAGAGTAATGCTCACAAAAATTAACTAATCTTGAACGAGTAGTTACTCCCTTGCTAATATCACCCAATATTTGGTCGACGGGATGATCCCTTTGGATCGTCGCTCGAACTTGGGTTGGAGGTGCCTGAGGTGCTTCTTCCTCTTCAACTTGATCATCCTGTGCTCCCCCTTGATCATGCGCCTCCACTTGAGGTATCTGTTCGTCATCTTGAGTTGGGGGATGCACCATAGTTGAGGAAGACGGTTGATCTTGCTCCAATTGTTCCTTAGGCCGTACATCTCCAATCGCCATGGTGCGTATCGCGGCCGTTGGAACGTCTTCTTCATCTACATCATCAAGATCAACAACTTGCTCTCTTGGAGAGCCATTAGTCTCATCAAATACAACGTCGCTAGAGACTTCAACCAAACCCGATGATTTGTTGAAGACCCTATACGCCTTTGTATTTGAATCATAACCTAATAAAAACCCTTCTATAGCTTTGGGAGCAAATTTGGAATTCCTACCCTTCTTCACTAGAGTGTAGCATTTACTCCCAAATACACGAAAGTACGATACATTGGGTTTGTTACCAGTTAGCAGCTCGTATGAGGTCTTTTTGAGGAGGTGGTGAAGGTAGACCCTGTTGATGGCGTGGCAAGCCGTGTTCACGGCTTCCGACCAAAAGCGCTCAGGGGTCTTGAACTCTCCAAGCATAGTCCTCGCCATATCCATGAGCGTCCTGTTCTTCCTCTCTACCACACCATTTTGCTGAGGTGTGTAGGGAGCGGAGAACTCGTGCTTGATCCCCTCCTCCTCAAGGAATTCCTCCACTTGAAGATTCTTGAATTCGGACGCGTTGTCGCTTCTTATCTTCTTCACTTTGAGCTCAAACTCATTTTGAGCTCTCTTGAGGAAGCGCTTGAGGGTCCCTTGGGTTTCAGACTTATCCTGCAAAAAGAACACCCAGGTGAAGCGGGAAAAGTCATCAACAATAACTAGACCATACTTACTTCCTCCTATGCTCAGATAGGCGACGGGTCCGAAGAGGTCCATATGTAGCAGCTCCAGGGGTCTTGATGTTGTCATCACATTTTTGGTGTGATGAGAGCCTCCCACCTGTTTCCCTGCTTGACAAGCTGCACAAGGTCTATCTTTTTCGAAATGTACATTGGTTAGACCTATCACGTGTTCTCCCTTTAGAAGCTTGTGGAGGTTCTTCATCCCCACATGTGCTAAGCGGCGATGCCACAACCAGCCCATGCAAGTCTTAGCCATTAAGCATGCATTTAGACCGGTCTCTTCTTTTGCAAAATCAACCAAATAAAGTTTGCCGTCTAGTACACCCTTAAAAGCTAGTGAACCATCACATCTTCTAAAGACAGATACATCTATATTTGTAAATAGACAATTATATCCCATATTACATAATTGGCTGACAGATAGTAAATTATATCCAAGAGACTCAACTAAAAACACATTAGAGATAGAGTGCTCATTGGATATTGCAATCTTGCCTAAACCTTTCACCTTGCCTTGGTTCCCATCACCGAATATGATTGAATCTTGGGAATCCTTATTCTTGACGTAGGAGGTGAACATCTTCTTCTCCCCCGTCATATGGTTTGTGCATCCGCTGTCGATAATCCAGCTTGAACCCCCGGATGCATAAACCTGCAAGGCAAATTTAGGCTTGGGTCTTAGGTACCCAACTCTTGTTGGGTCCTACAAGGTTAGTCACAATTTCCTTAGGGACCCAAATGCAAGTTTTATCACCCTTGCATTTTCCCCCTAATTTCCTAGCAACTATCTTCCTATCCTTTCTACAAATAGCAAAGGAAGCATTCAAAGCATGATAAATTGTAGAGGGACCATTCATAACTTTCCTAGAAGCATGAACAAAATTTTTTCTAGGCACATGATGAACATTTTTCCTAGGCATATCTCTACCATGCATATAGGAAGAACTAGGAGCAAACATAGCATACGAGTCATGTGAATCAAAAGCATTGCAACTCCTATGAGACTGTCTTCTATCGTTGTACATAAAAGCATGGTTCTTTTTAGTGCTACTTGCCATAGGGGCCTTCCCTTTCTCCTTGGTGGAGATGGGAGCCTTATGGCTTGTTAAGTCCTTGGCTTCCCTCTTGAAGCCAAGTCCATCCTTAATTGAGGGGTGTCTACCAATCGTGTAGGCATCCCTTGTAAATTTTAGCTTATCGAAATCACTTTTGCTAGTCTTAAGTTGGGCATTAAGACTAGCTACTTCATCATTCAATCTCGAAATTGAAACTAGGTGTCCACTACAGGCATCAATATCAAAATCCTTACACCTAGTGCAAATCATAACATGTTCTACACAAGAATTAGATTTATTTGCTACTTCTAATTTAGCATTTAAATCATTGTTAACACCTTGTAAAGTAGAAATGGTTTCATGACAAGTAGATAGTTCATAAGAAAGCATTTCATTTCTTTTAACTTCTAAGGCATAGGATTTTTGTGCCTCTACAAATTTATCATGTTCATCATACAACAAATCCTCTTGCTTTTCTAAAAGCCTATCCTTTTCATTCAAGGCATCAATCAATTCATTGATTTTATCAATTTTATTTCTATCTAGGCCTTTAAATAGACATGAATAATCTATTTCATCCTCATCACTAGATTCGTCCTCACTTGAAGAAGCATAAGTAGAGTCTCGAGTACATACCTTCTTCTCCCTTGCCATAAGGCATGTGTGACGCTCGTTGGGGAAGAGGGATGACTTGTTGAAGGCGGTGGCGGCGAGTCCTTCATTGTCGGAGTCGGACGAGGAGCAGTCCGAATCCCACTCCTTGCCAAGATGATCCTCGCCCTTTGCCTTCTTATAATTCTTCTTCTTCTCCCTCTTGTTCCCTTGGTCCTGATCACTATCATTATCGGGACAGTTAGCAATAAAATGACCAAGCTTACCGCATTTGAAGCATGAGCGCTTCCCCTTGGCTTTGGTCTTGCTTGGCTGTCCCTTGCAACCTTTAAGCGTCGTCTTGAATCTTTTGATGATGAGGGCCATCTCTTCATCATTAAGTCCGACTGCCTCAATTTGTGCCACCTTACTAGGTAGCGCCTCCTTGCTTCTTGTTGCCTTGAGAGCAAGGGGTTGCGGCTCGTTGATCGGACCATTCAAGGCGTCGTCCACGTACCTTGCCTCCTTGATCATCATCCGCCCGCTAACGAATTTTCCAAGGACTTCTTCGGGCGACATTTCGGTGTACCTGGGATTCTCACGAATATTATTTACCAAATGAGGATCAAGAACGGTAAAGGACCTTAGCATCAGTCGGACGACGTCGTGGTCCGTCCATCGCGTGCTTCCTTAGCTCCTTATTTTGTTGATAAGGGTCTTGAGCCGGTTGTATGTTTGTGTCGGCTCCTCGCCCCTTATCATCGCGAACCGTCCAAGCTCGCCCTCCACCAACTCCATCTTGGTGAGCAAGGTGACGTCGTTCCCCTCATGAGAAATCTTGAGGGTGTCCTAGATCTGCTTGGCGTTATCCAAGCCGCTCACTTTGTGGTATTCATCCCTGCACAATGAAGCTAGAAGAACAGTAGTAGCTTGTGCATTCTTATGAATTTGTTCATTAATGAACATGGGACTATCCGAACTATCAAAGTGCATTCCACTCTCTACAATCTCCCATATACTAGGATGGAGAGAGAATAGGTGACTGTAGGAAACGGGTGACGCCTAAGAGGGGGGGGGGGTGAATTAGGACTTCTAAAACTTTTACTAAACTAGGCCACAATTAAATCCTTAGAGCAAAACCTATGCAAATAATCAAAACTAGAATGTGCAAACTAGGTTTTGTCTAAGTGTTGCTATCTCTACCGCAAAGACTAAGTTTCAATCTACACTAAATAAGTATGACAACAAGATTGAAACTTAAATGCTTAATATAGATGCGGAATGTAAAGAGCTAAGTAGAGAAGCAAACTCTCGTGGATGACGCCGGTATTTTTACCGAGGTATCCGGAACCACGCAAGGTCCCGACTAATCCTCGTTGGTGCCCCTACGCAAAGGGAAGCCCACGCGAGGGCCAAGCACCACGGTCGAGTAACTCCGTAGAGAGCCGCGGGCCTTCTCCACGCGCAAGTGGTGCTCCGCTTCCGGCTCCTCTCGGACGCTCCCCGCCGTCTCCACTATCGAGCTTCCGGCCGAAACGCCGCGGGCCTCGTTCCCTCCGGTACACGGTGGCGGCCGTGACACAAACGCGGTTGTCACGGTCTCGCAAGACTCTCGCCCCACTCGGTACAATTACAACGACTCACGCAAGAGCCGAGGGGTTGTGTGGTTTTACAAAACTCACTCAACTAACTAGGATTCACCTAGAGCAAGCGCTAAAGCGGTCTAACTAACCTAAGCAC
The DNA here is from genome assembly GCA_029449295.1 of Zea luxurians. Classification (NCBI taxonomy): domain Eukaryota; kingdom Viridiplantae; phylum Streptophyta; class Magnoliopsida; order Poales; family Poaceae; genus Zea; species Zea luxurians. The sequence continues at coordinate 111,458,905 of JAOPSE010000010.1, forward strand.
TTCGCAAAGCACCTACGCTAATCACCGAGTGATTCTATTAAGCACTTGGGTGTTTGAGCTCTTAGAAATGTGCACTATATGCCTTGGTATGTTGCTTGGGCTCTCACACTTGAGAATGGCCGGTTGGGGTGGTATTTATAGCCTCCACACCCCAAACTAGCCGTTGGACAGAAAGCAGCAGCTTTCTGTCGTCGGGTGCACCGGACAGTCCGGTGCACACCGGACACTGCACTGTAGTATGTCCGGTGCCGCCATGTCAGCCGACCGTTGGCGCCTGTAGCAGTCGACCGTTGGATCCGACCGTTGGATTCGACCGTTGCCGTCTGCCCGTTGGCACACCGGACAGTCCGGTGCTACAGCCAGAGAGCGCATGTCTGCGGCCTCTCTGCGCAGACTGTCCGGGACTTCACCGGACAGTCCGGTGCACACCGGACAGTGCACTGTAGCATGTCCGGTGCGCCACCAGGCGCTGGCTGACAGCCCTTTTCCTTGGAATTCTTCGCTGATTTCTTTGGGCTTCTTTGTTCTTGAGTATTGGACTCCTACGCATCTTTTTATGTCTTCTTTTGAGGTGTTGCATCCTCATTGCCTTGGTCCAATTCTCTTCGCATCCTGTGAACTACAAACACAAACACTAGAAAACTTATTAGTTCACGGATTGTGTTGTTCATCAAACACCAAAACTCAATTAGCCAAAAGGCCCGGGGTCCATTTTCCTTACAGTGACTACGCATTTTGTGGCTCCAAAATTCGTAGTCCTCCCCATCAAAGTGTGGAGGCTTGCCGAGAGGAATGGAGAGCAAATGTGAATTTGAACTTTGCGGAATACGAGAGTAGTCAAAAGAAAAGTTCGAATTAACCGGTTTCCTTCTCTCGTAGTCGTTGTGGTCGTCGTCCTTTTGGGAAGAAGTAGACTCATCGCTGTCGTCGTAGTAAACGATCTCCTTGATGCGCCTCGTCTTCTTCTTCTTCCCTTCCTTCCGTCTATGGCCCGAGCCGGAGTCGGTAGGCTTGTCGTCCTTTGGCTCGTTGACGAAGGATTCCTTCTCTTTATCGTTGATCATGATACCCTTCCCCTTAGGATCCATCTCTTCGGGCGGTTAGTCCCTTTGTGAAGAGAACGGCTCCGATACCAATTGAGAGCACCTAGAGGGGGGGGGGTGAATAGGTGATCCTGTGAAACTTGAAAACTTTAAGCCACAAAACTTGGTTAATCGTTAGCACAATAATTGCCAAGTGGCTAGATAGGAATCCTCAACAAAACACAATAACCAACAAGGATCAATCACAGAGATGGCACGGTGGTTATCCCGTGGTTCGACCAAGACCAACGCTTGCCTACTCCACGTTGTGGCGTCCCAACGGACGAGGGTTGCAATCAACCCCTCTCAAGCGGTCCAAAGACCCACTTGAATACCACGGTGTTTTGCTTGCTTTTTCTCAATCCCGTTTGCGAGGAATCTCCACAACTTGGAGCCTCTCGCCCTTACACTTGAAATTCACAAAGAACACGGAGCAAGGGAGGGATTAGCAACGCACACAAGACACAAGAATCAGAGTGTCAACACGCACACAAGTCGCAACAAGAGCTCGCAACACAACTCAATGAGTTCACAACTCCACTAGAGCTCTATATGCTATCACAATGAAAAGAATGCGCGAAATCGATGTCTTGGTGCTTAGGAATGTTGTAGGAATGCTTGGTGTTCTCCTCTATGCGCCTAGGGGTCCCTTTTATAGCCCCAAGGCAGCTATGAGCCGTTGAGAGCAATCAAGGAAGGCTGATCTTGCCTTCTGTCGACTGGCGCACCGGACAGTCCGGTGCACACCGGACACTGTCCGGTGCCCGATTTCCTTCCATAAATGGCACAGTCGACCGTTGGCAGCCTGAGAGCCGTTGGCGCACCGGACATGTCCGGTGCACACCGGACAGACCGGTGCCCCCTTCTAGCCGTTGGCCCGACCACGTGTTCCGCGCAGATCGCGCGGCCGACCGTTGGCCCTGCCGGCAGTTGGCTCACCGGACAGTCCGGTGCACACCGGACAGTCCGGTGAATTATAGCCGTACGTCGACGATGACTTCCCGAGAACGACGAGTTCGCCTGTGAGCAGCCCACCGGACAGTCCGGTGCACCACCAGACAGTCCGGTGAATTATAGCCGTACACCGCCGTCGAAGTCCCGAGAGCAGCCTTTTCCCTCGAGCCAGCCTGGCGCACCGGACACTGTCCGGTGCACCACCGGACAGTCCGGTGCACCCAGACTGAGCAGACTTTGGTTGCTCGAGCTATCTCTTCTCCAACTCGATTTTTTCTGTTTCCAGCACTTAGACACAATACATTAGTCCATAAAACAATGTACTAAGTCTGAGAAACGTACCTTTATCCTTGATTTGTACTTTGTCCACCTTTTTACAATTGGGCACTTGTGTTGGACACTAAATCACCAAAATACTTAGAAATGGCCCAATGGCACATTTCCCTTTCACGAACGAACGATCGGAATTTCGGCAGCATAACGGCAGGAAAAAGATTATTGGGACGAACGAATGGACGAACGATCGAACGATCGGACGAACGGACGAACGAACCATGAACGATCGGACGAACGATCGGACGAACGAACGATTGGAATTTCGGCAGCATAACGGCTGGAAAAAGATTATTTGGACGAACGAATGGACGAACGATCCGACGAACGGACGAACGAACCATGAACGATCGGACGAACGATCGAACGATCGGACGAACGAACGAACAAACTAAGAACAGGGGGACGAACGATCGAAGAACGACCGAACGATCCTTGTGCTAGTGTGTGCTTGTGTGGAACATGGAGTGGGTGTGTGGGGGGAGAGAGTTGCCATGAAATGGCTTGGGGTGGGATGAGAGGAGGTCCTTGCCCCTCTATTTATAGCCATGGTGGGGGATTAGGGGGAGGGATGAGGGGATTAGTGGGAGGATGAGAGGATTAGTGGGAGATTAACATGGATTTGTCTTATATGAGTGTAATTAGCTTGTAGAGCTCACCGTATGACACCGGAGGCATACGTATACGTATGAGCATGAGGAAAGTTATGGAGAAAATATTTGTAGGGACTTGAAAAATGATTCTGAAGGTATTTCTCAGGAAGAAAATACTTGGACATATATCGGTGGAATATTTGGGCAGTATTTCTGAAAGAACTTGAAGGGGATCACTGAGGAAACATCTGTAGGATATTTGAGGAGGATTTTGGAGTGAATATAGACCACTATATTTTACTTGTTGATATCAACTCGCAAACAAACATTTTGAAATAAAATTTGAAATTCATTTTGAATTTAGAGCGAGTTTGAGAAAATTTCAAGATTTGAATTTTTGGGATGCTACAACGCCTAGACAAGAGTGTATGCCGAGCAGTCAGAGGATTGTAAATATGTTAGCGTTTTTTAGGGATGGCAATGGGTCGGGTTCGGATCGGGTATGGTAAATATCCGCCCGCGACAATACCCGCAGGTATTACTCATACCCGCCCGCGACTATACCCGCGAGTAGGATTTTGTACCCGTGCCCGTACCCATCGAGTATCGGGCGGGTATCGGATACCCGCGGGTATAATTACACTCCACACAAATAAAACACATGGTTGACAAATGACAAGGTAAAACAAAAAAAACAAGACATAATAAATCTGATTACTGTTACATAAGCAAGCAATATATGAGTACATAGCGTTTACACTTGAACCAAACTTCAAAGTATTCAAATTATTCAATTCAACAAAACAGCAAAGGTCTCTTAGAGTCTTAGACATGAACTTGGACTGTTGGGCAGCAAAGAACAAAAACAACAAGGATATTTTAGTGTACACATGAACTTGAACCGTAAAATATACCTCGGAGTGCTACCTCGGAGACGCTACCTTGGAGACGCTGAGTCGCTGACGCAGGGGCACTGCCGCACTGGGTAGGGAGCCAGGGACGCTGGGCGGCACCACGGCAGCCGGCAGGGACCAGGGCAACCAGAGCGGCCCGCGTCTGCGTCTCGACACCGGCACAGCCGTGCGATGGACGACCGGAGCAGATCTAGGCTGTCCCACGAGCCAAAAGGTGGAATCGCTCGGTTCAGTGAGTTATGGTGGTGGCTGACCGACGACCGGCGCTCCGCGCTCGGTTTCTGGCGGTGGCGGCTGAGAGACAGAGAGACGTGAGAGAGTGTGACTACGTGTGAGACTAGGGTTTCTGGTGATTGGTGAATAGAGATGGACATTGGGCCGATCCGCGGTTTCTGGTGGGCTGAAATTGAAAAGTGAAAACTCAAATAATTTCGGATATCCGCCAAGACTCGCGGGTGCAAGATAAAACCCGTACCCGACCCTATTTTATCACGGGTCGGATATGGGTGAGACCCGCGGATTAAATTTCGTACCTAAACCCGAATCCGACGGGTCGGACATCCGTGGATACCCGAACCCGCGGGTAAAATTGCCATCCCTAGTGTTTTTGCAGATGATCATGGTACCTCCGGTTTGCGGTGTTGTAGAGTCTTATCAAGACTGTAACCATGCTGACCTAATCTAGAGCGAATGTGGTTAGGCCTGACCTGGTTAGGGTGACTAGGCAGGGACTGCTTAAGGTGATCGAGGTCGAAGCTGACCCGATCGAAGGCTGGATCACTCTAGGTGTCCGAGACCAGGGTCGACTTGGTTGATGGAGTTTTGGTCGAAGGACCGACCCGGTCGAGGTGACCAAGCCAGGATCGCTATGATCAAGTCCAACCTGGTCAGGGTGCCAAGCATACAGGAGCACTTGTTGGAGTCGACTTGGTTGGGGTAACCAATTGGAGGCTACTTTGGTTGGGGTTGCTTTGGTTAGTAGAGTGCTCTTTTTTAAAATTGTGCCAATTGAACTGCCTTAGGTATCACCGGTATAGATGCACGATATATAGAGAAAAATAAGAAATAAGATAAGATTTCTAATACAGATCTATAATGTAAAAATATAAGAATGTCAGTGGTGATTTTAAAATAATTTAGAATTTTCCAATGGGCAAGATTTCAATTTTTAAGATAATAATAAATATGTTCTCAATAAAATTTTATTAATCTACGAAGTGGTGTTTTTAAAAACTGCGCAATAAAAGAATTGCCTTGTCCGAAGCCGTGCACGGAACTGTTTAATTAATCTCCTATCCAAGCGGAGCAGCACCACCCACCTTCCGTTCCAGCTCATACTCCACTCGTCCATCCCAATCCACCTGTTCCCAACTTCCCATATATAATCCCATCTCTCGGCACCCGGCCCGACGTTCGGAGCCTCCTGCCGCAATTTTTTTTTTCAAGGTTGGTCTGTTTCGTGACGTCCCGCGAGAAGAGAACCCCCGTGGCCCCTGGCCGCGACGGAGCGGTCAGAAGCAGCGGCGGCCGGCGCGGTTTCGGTTTCCTGGTTGGCCCGAGAATTCCGATTCCTCTGATTTGTGGTGCGCGCGTATATCCCGTATTCCTTTCGGTGTCAGTTATTTGTTACGTACAATCCTGATTCAGTTGATCTAGTACATATAGTTGCCTGGAGGCCCCGTCGCTGTCCCCGCGCTCTCTGTCTCCTCACGCTTGGCTGTTCGCCGCGGCGCCACCGTCGGAGGCAGCTGCTAATCGCGCGTCCGGTGGCCGCGTTGCAGCGGCGGAGCGTCTCTTGTTGTGCAGTGCTGCAGCGGATTGTCGCGGCCTGCCCGCGGTGAGGCCGGCATCCCTCTTCGGAAGGCGTGCTCGGGCGGGGCCAGCCCAACCGCCGTTCGTGCGCTAGAGTTCCTCGCTCAGGTGAATCTGGCGGCTGGTCTTCATGTTCCAACTTGATTCGTTCCTTCAGGATTGCTGTCTGGATCGTTCTTGATTTGCTCTGTAACGATTCCGCAAAATTTGGAGCTCGGGTTTCCCGATTTGGTATACTTCTTGTTACGTGCTGCTGGTTGTAGTTGTAGGTGCTGATACTGTTTCGTCTTCCTCGATCTGTAGCAAGTTTCAATCTTTGAGACGCACTCGTAACAGTACTCCCATCATCCTGGAGCTGGCGTTACCTTTAGCTCGTCGTGCAAGAATTTTCCCATCTCGGGCTTACAAATATATATATTTAATCTGCCCATGAAACTTGTAGCCGATCGATGGAGCTGTGGTGATACTGGTCAATTTGATACGGATTACGGATTTCTAGTTCTTCTCGGGAAACTTTAAGTGCTCTTTTATTGGTATTTATTTTGAACTAATTATTAATTGCAGAGTAGTAGGACTGTAGGAGTATGTACTAGTAGCTGCATTTCTTTTCACTGAGCACCCTTTCCATGTCATTTTCTTGATTACCTTTTATGATGTCATGCTCCCACCCACATTTATTTAACTTGTTTGCTTACTTTTGCCGTTCCCTTGTTTATGCCACATGATTGATGCTTGTTTCGTCACATGGCCGGTAATATGCGACTCTTAGGATGTGTACCCTGTATCATTATTTAATGGTTCTTTGGTCTGCTGCATTTGTAAGCTCATAACTTCTTTATGATGTCTGCCTAGAAAGTGGAGAAGTAAGATACATAGTGGAAGATGAGATCAGTTGTTCGGTCACTTCGCCAGCTCCGCCGATTTATCCAGCACTATGCAGAGAGGAACTCACAAGCAACCAGATTGTTCGGGCAGCAGAATGATTTAATCATGTGCGGATCGACACCCCGTTCACTGAGCATGTTACGTCGTAATGGTGAAATTAGCAGATTTGCAAGCCCTGGCATGGAGTTGATGAGGTCTATGTTCTCTAATGTAGCGGCTGGTTCTATCAAAGGTTATCTTCGCATTTCTCTTTTACCTGTGGTGATTTCTATCTTTTATTTTTGGGGTCATTGGAATCGACCTTTTTGCTTTCTTCAACTTTGCTGTAGATATTGGAAGAGGTGGCCCGATGGTGGAATATGAGAGGAGAATAGCATCAGGAGACCTAGTAGATGGCGATAGCTTTCAGGTGTTGTTCTGGTGTTTGACCAAAAGTTCTTGTCTTGGATACTTTCCTATCAATGCTGTGGTAAAAAGTTTTCCCACCTTTTTACTGGTTCATACAGGTTGATACAATTCAACAATTACAAGGGCTCTATGAGGAGTTGATTGAGAATGGAGAAGACTGCCAGCTGGATAGATATAAGTCATCTGAGAAATCAGGACGGTAAGAGCAGTTTCCGTGCACTAAGATGACATATTTTGTATTATCTTAAGCATAGTCTTTTCTTTGGAAAAAAAATAACTTTAGTCTTTGATATTGAAGGAGTCGATGGCTATGGTCCCGCCTCATTACTCAGCCTTCTAGCTTTGCTCCAGTTAAGGGCCTTTACCTCTATGGTGGTGTTGGTACAGGGAAGACGATGCTTATGGACTTGTTCTATGAACAGCTGTAAGTCTGTCAATTCTAGCCTTCCAGTATAAGATCTCCATCACACCACTTTGTGATAACAATGTTATGACTCGTCAATTTGTAACCTTCCTCATCATCCCTAGACCATCACAAAGTAGTTGTGAATATATTAATGCTCTTCTGGTGCATCAATCTATATAAGTGATTTTGTATCACAACTGTTATGGCAACTATATGCATTCTAATGGTCAATATTCTTTCTTTGTCATTCTTCTTAGATCATGCACAATTTTGAATTATCAGAACACATTATAAAGATAACGAATGCATTAGTATTAATATGAGCTCCCGTTGTTTTAAAAAATTTGGAAAACCAGTGGCATGAATCAGAAGACAGTTGACTCTTACTCCGAAAACTTAGCACATTGATATTTTTTATCTATGAGGAAATTTAGGAATTTAGCAGTATGACAATTGTAGTCATGCCACATTATAGTAGTAGAGAATTGTAGGGTTTAGGGTTTTAGGAATTTAGCAGTATGACAATTGTAGTCATGCGTGCGTGGGGAGGGGGGTGACGTACGAAGGGAGAAACTACCACATTATAGTAGTAGAGAATAGAGAATTGGCTTGAAGTCATTAAATGTGATTATAGTACTATAAATCTTAGTCACTAAGGTAATGACTGAATCATTAGTGGAAAATTTTGATGCTTTCTGACTTTGGGGTTCATCAGCAGTTTGTAAATCTTCCCTGATTGCATCCCAGCACTGTCTTTAGGACTTCCAGGGTAAGTGGCTTGGATGAAAGATAAGCAAATAACCAAAATTTGTGCTTGATGCCTTCGCAGTTCTCCAATTTGTTGTTGGAACCTGCAGTGCCTGTGACCAACAAAAATCATTTCATATTTCTCTTGTTGATGGCAAAACTAGATGGAAAGAATGAAATGCTGGCATGTCTTTCTTGTCATTTTATACATTCAGAAAGATATTTTTGTTCCAAATAATCTTGAAATAGCAGAGTTCCATAAAAATCTCACGGCTTTACAAAATGTTGGTACTTACGTGCATTCTTCACTTTAGATAACTGATATTATTGTCTTGGCAGACCATCTAATTGGAGAAAAAAACGTATTCACTTTCATGATTTCATGTTGAACGTACATAGTCGTCTTCAGGTAATTTGTTTATGTGTGCAAACTGCCTTCGGAAGTACCCTGTTGCAAGCTTCAGGAAGATATATGATAATTGTTGTCATGACACTTGTCTATATGCAGATGCATAAAGGTGTTTCAGATCCCCTTGATGTTGTAGCAGCTGAGATTTCAGATGAGGCCATCATATTATGTCTTGATGAGTTTATGGTATACTTTTCTGAGGTTAAATATTGTTCCAGTGTCCTAATATATATATGTTTGTAACAAGCCCAACTATACTGCACAGGTAACTGATGTTGCTGATGCTATGATTCTGAACCGGCTGTTCAGACAACTGTTCAGCAAAGGCATTGTATGTGGCTTCTATTTTGTTCCATTTTCTTATGCGACTAAAATACCCAGGTTATCTGTACAATGCATAAACTTTTGACATGGATTTATATGCATGTTTTGTGCGCAGATTCTTGTTTCAACTTCTAACCGTGCTCCAGATAAGCTTTATGAAGGTGGCTTACAACGGGACCTTTTCTTGCCATTTATTGGCACCTTGAAAGTACGAGTTGTTTTACATTTATGAATTTCTCTGCATGGCCCTTTAAGCTAGTATGTTGGTTTTTACTTTTGTGGACCGTTGCAGGAAAGGTGCATCGTGCACCCCATTGGATCTGCGGTGGACTATCGTCAACTGGGTTCTGTATGTTACCATCTGCTGCGAGCTAGTAGTCCTTGGTTTCTTGCCCCTTCCCTTCTTTGACATTTTTGAACTGATGTCTGAGCAGGCTGAACAAGGTTTCTATTTTGTCGGAAAGCATTACAGTACGCTTCTGAAACAGAAGCTCCAGTCTTTAATTGGAGATGAGGAACCCAGCCCACAAACTGTTGAAGTAATTATGGGAAGGAAATTACAGGTATGGTAGAAGTACTAAAAAACAGCCCACTAGAACACATTTTTTTTATCACTTAGCAATGATTTTGCAGGTTTCTCTGGGAGCAAATGGCTGTGCATATTTTCCTTTTGAAGATCTCTGTGATAGACCTTTAGGCGCAGCAGATTACTTTGGACTCTTCAGTAAGTAATATTGCTGCCTGATTATTTTGAATTTGAGATAACCTGTTAACTAATAACCAATTGTTGCCTTACAGAAAAATTTCACACCCTGGCACTTGATGGTGTTCCAAAGTTTGGGTCTAGTAACAGAACAGCAGCTTATCGGTTCGTCACACTGATTGATGTATGGTTCTTGTTTTCTCTCGCATTTTTTTTTGTTTAAGTTTGTCACAGCCTCAATATGTGCAGACAACCATTTGTTGTGCGTTTGAACTTTAAGACACCTTAAAATTTAACATTCAGTGTGGTTGTCTTAAGGAGGTTCTATCATAGATTAGATGTGATTACATGCAGTAGTCCCTCATACTTAAAAATTAGATAATTGAATGTAAACAACAGAAATGTATTTTCCCTTAATCTGAATTCTAAAACTCTCCACCAATAGATGTTGCATACTACAACCTATATTTTGTTATCTTGAAATATTGAATGGTTTTTAGGTTATGTACGAGAACAAAGCAAGGCTGTTATGTACAGCGGAGGCTGGACCAGTAGAACTGTTTGAGAATATCATGACTCTTGCTGAAGCACAGAAGGTTTCACCAAGATCTTCGCGCTCACAGAAAAGTGACGACCCTGACCTATGTGTGGACAATGAGCTTGGATTTGCCAAGGATCGTACGATTAGCAGGTAACTGGAAATGTGTGCATGCTGACGTAGAATCACAAATCGCAATCAACCCTTGAGGCTCGTATTTTACTGGTGCCTTCTGTTTTGGCTTGTGCTTTTACAGGTTGACAGAGATCAACAGCAGAGAATATTTGGAGGACTTCGAAATGAGATTAGGGCAACAGCAGCTGCTGCCCTTGCAAGCTCTAGATAATGGTGGTGATGTTGTACTAGCATAATAAGCAGAAGGCTTCTGGGCCTCATTTGAAATTCTTGTATTCGCACCCACCTGGCTTACATAGGCAACTGAGAAGCTATGCTTTTCCAACCGTGGTGCATGTAAATGTGCAATAAAGCTATGAAAGAGTATTTTTTTGCTAATAGGTGGGTGATCTATAAAATGGCTCAATCTATAGGGAGACGTGTCAATATTGATTTTTTAATTGTGTTACATATTTCCAAACCTTTAGAGAGACATAAAACTCAAAAACAGCAATTATCATAACTGCGGTTTTAATCCAGTTGCGGCTTGCTATGGCTTTAATCCGGTTGCGGCTTGTGCAGCTTAAATCCGGTTGCGGCTGCGGTTTCTACAGTATTGTCTCTACGGATACTGTAGCAGTACGAACAGCCGTAGCTGCAGGAGCCAGCCGAGCAGGTTGTTAAGCACTTGATATCTTTGTCAAGCTAATTGGATTTGTGTTCATTACTCTTAGGGCTTGGTCCCTGGCCCCAACTATATGTCGCCCGAGAGTAACTGGTCTATCTGACTCAGGCTCCTTTAAGTGCGGCCTCATATTTATTCCTGTAATCTTTCCTCTTGCTTGCTACAAGCTTTAGGGCTGATTTGGTGATTAGGGATCCCGAGGGGATCCCTAGGGGAGGAATCTCCTTTCAATTCAATTTTGAATAGCAAGAGATTTTCGTTCCTTAGGGATCTCCAATCATCAAATCAACCCCAAGTAACTTGTCCTGACTAGCTAAAGCAGTAGTCATCTCACCTACCTCAACGGCGAGTTCATTGACGAAAAGTTATACCTTTAGAGGTAGAGTCTTTGTTGACATCCTTCTCGTTGTTGTTCACTACATCCTCACCAAGTGCCATGATGCAGATGCATTTGATAGTATTGGTGAGAAAGCATTGATAGTATTCAACAGTATCATCTTAGACTTGTGGTTGCCAGAGGTGTACTTGTGCCGACGGGATTGGGAATGACACTTGTCTGCCTCCGACTTGCCCTTCATCTTGGAATAGTTGGCGATGAAATAGTCAAGGTCTCTATAATGGAAGCAGGCGTCCTTGTTCGTGCCACACCGCTGATTCATATCATTGTTGTGAAGCTGCAAAAACGACTGACAACAAGTGCCAAGCTAAAGAGATATCACCTCCTAAGACAAGGGCTATGGTGGATGCACTAGGGTTTCCAAGTCTAGTGATTAATTTCTATGAATTTGAACTAGCTTAAAAAGCTCATCTATAGTGAGGATCTCATACTTTGATGATTCGATGACTGTCTTAGATGCCTGTAACCTTAGGAAAAAAGACAATGACGGCTAAGATAATTCTCTATAACAGGTTAGCCCCTTCATATACATAAACACCTACAAATGGACTTTTACTCTAGGCTTGTTCGGTTAGGAGTGTATCGAGGAGATTAGAGGAGATTAAATCCCCTTCTATACAAATTTATATAGGAGGAGATTTAGGGGGTGTTTGGTTAGAGGGACTAAAGATTAGTCTCTAGTTTTTAGTCCCATTTAGTCCCTTTTTTACCAAACACTAGGACTAAAATATGGACTAAAATGATTTAGTCTTTAGTCCTTCACATAGGTGCTAAAAGAGACTAAAAGCTCATAATTATCATGTTGCCCTTACCTTTTTTATAGATAACTAATATTATGAGTATATTCTAAGGGTATTTAAGTCTTTGGACAATGTATTTAATGACTTTAGAATCTATTTAGTCTCTAGAACCAAACATGTAGGGACTAAAGTTTAGTTCTAGGATTAAAGTTTAGTCCTAGGACTAATTGAAACCAAACATGGCCTTAATCTCCTTCAATCTCTTTTAATCCACATCAAACTGAACAAGCTCTAAAGGTCCACTAACATTCTCCTAAATCATGATTGCTTTCTGGATATATTCAACAGTATTTCATAACTCAACAAGAGTTTACTTCTTTATTTCCATTCAACTTCAGGTTTTTTTTTTCAACAAAGAAATAACGCTACGGAGAAAAACTTATCCCGCAGTCCCCAGCTGTGTTTTAATGGAATCCCAACGATGTACACCCAGCCTCGATGAATAGGAACAAGTCTGTCATTTGTAAATACTAGTTCGCCAAGATATAATCGATGTCCAAATTATCTAATTCAACTACTAGATAGGGTTGCGCCAATAGCAAGATGCATGTACCCTGATGCTACTTGAAACGACCATGCTTCAATTCCAGAGTTTGCTGTGCTCATGCAATAAACACCTGGATCCTATCTCCCATGGCGTCCTCAAAATCAAGCAGTATTTGACCATTCTGGGGGTTGTCTGTATCAACAGGCGCATTCCGAAGCCTTTCCATAATATTAGCTCCAGCCAAGCCTGCATAATGTCCAAAAGGAGATTGTCACATGAAACATAAAACAAGTGCATCTGCAGATTCCATTTTTGTCTTTTGAAAATGGTCACGTTTACAGAATCATGGTTTGGTTGAGGATATACAAGTACAAACCTGGAATAATTCTTGTCATCCCTTCTAAGAACCCAGCCTGTGGTAGAAAAGGGAAGTTAAAGATAGAAACCATTATATTGATATTCGAGACGGTAAATCACAGAATATTTGCATAAACTAGGAGTGAGAAACAATATAGCGACTGAGCACATATATATATGTCACAGGTCAAGCTGTCAATTTAAGTGAGTTTATAGAAACTTCAATCAGAGTATCTGACTACCAGATACCGAACACTGGAGTCGAGCAAATGATTACTTACAGGTATCCTGGCATCGATTTTCTGGATCCCATCTCTTCCTGTAATCTTTAGTCGAAGAGTTCGAGACCACATTCCAGTTGAAGGTCCTCTGCTGTCACTGGAACCAATATCATAGAGCTGAGGCAATATGTCAATAACAGGTTCTTGTGTTTTTTCAGCCCTGGACCTGGAATCTCCCGGACTGTTCGGTTCACTTGTATAATTATCATAGCCTACAATTGAGGAGTTGCAGGTTAAATGAATTCATTCATATTCAACGGAGAATGAAATCCTAAGTTCCATACCAGTCCCGTACAATGATTGGGCTGGTGTCACCGCATATCGTTTGTCTTCTTCGTAATAGTGGTTGAAGCCAAGAGTATTCTTGATCTCCTCAAATGTTGGCAAGCTGCTTGGAGGAGGTACGCGACCACCCCTTATAGCAATAAGAGCATCCTGCAGAGTGCAGATGGAGATCATCGTGGAAACTGAGCAAATATGTGCACAGCAAATTTAACAACTACACAAGGGCTCATTCTTGCTTCTATACCACAAGTTTCGTATGGCATGCATACACAAATGTTGATTCCTCCTTTTGCCCAAATGCTAATGGCAAACAATGTGCATGATCCACTGAGATGCAGTTAGTCGTGCAATGAAATACTGACATGTATAAATGAAAAACAATCATACTGTTTGCATATATAAATGAAAAACATTCTATTCACATATATAAATGAAAAACAAACCTCCATTGCACGCATCGATACACCAATTAGAGATAATGGATAGGCTATGATTTTATAACCTATTTCTTCCAGTTCAACAGGGCTCAGTATAGGAGTTTTACCACCACCTTCTAACATGTTGGCCTGCAGGTCAAGAGTAAGATGAAGGCATTGCAAGTATATGAAAACCAGAAACATTGATGCACATAACATATCTAACCATTTTTGGAACTCCAGGCGCGATAGCGCAAAATGCCTTCATTTCTTCCCTTGAGGCGAGGGCATCAATGAATAGAACATCTGCTCCAGCATCAGCAAAGGCCCGTACTCTCCATAATGCTTCATTAAGAGACACAGCTTGACGAGAATCTGTCCTTGCCACAATAACAATATCAGAGCCACTCTCATTCCTGGCATCAACAGCAGCTTTTATGTGCATAATTGCTTCCTCCCTTGAGACAACCTTCCTTCCTTGTGTGTGTCCACATGCCTTTGGTGACACCTTCAGAATGTAATATATCATATCACTATAAAAGAAACTTCAAGGAACAGAACAGAACAAGCTATCGTGACACCATGCATAATCAGTACGAGTTACATAGCTTGAATGTACAATTTGATACATAGAGAAATCAAACACTGGTTCCGTGTAGTACAAACCTAAGAATGTGATGTGAATCCTGCCCCAGATCCTAGACTACAACGATTGCTACAACTGCATCACTTACATTTTTGGGGTCCAGAAAATGCAAACTCTAAATGGTCACTTCAACATATAGATATAGAGAATAGAGAACATAACAAAATCAATGTGTGAATTGTGATATTCAGGAATAGTTATGTAACCATTATCTGTTGTAGTACTTTATAAGCATAACACACCTGATCTTCAAGAATAATTCCAGCAAAACCAGCATTAATAAATCCTTTCACTGTCCTCTTAACATTCATACAGTTTCCGTAACCATTATCCGCATCACCGATCACAGGGATTGAAACTGCTTCAGTGATCAGACGCCCCTGATCGATCATTTCCCCGTACGAGATGAGACCAACATCTGGTAATCCAAGCCGTGCGGCAGAGATTGAGAAACCTGCAAAGGAAAAGTATGACTTTCAGTGAAGAATCGTGCATCCTCCTCCTTTTCTAGGCAGCTGCAGGAGCTCACGAAGCAAGAGACTATGATTCCTATCAGCAATGCATCGCAGGCATACACAAATACAGTTACAGGCAGACGCTCTCTGCAAGTTCCCTAAATGGAGGGCGACTAGGCAATCTCTCTTGGATGGTATGAACGAGAAGTAACCCCCTGCCACCGTTGCGGCAAAAGATCGACCATGTACCGCTCGTGAAGCAGGCCCTGAACTCGGCGCGCTCGACGAGGCGTGCGCTCAGCGCGTCGTAGCAGGCGGGCGCCTGGTGCGCACCCGGCATCTCAAGGACCCGTCGGAGCGCCGCCGCGGGTAGCTCCCCAGGACCAGGGGCAGCGCTGGCGCCACCGGAGTAGGTGCAGCGCGGTGAGATCCTGGCGCGAGAAAGAGGGCGGGCGGAGGCGACCGAGGGAGTTGCCACGCCCACGCGCTGGATGCGCGGTGGGGCTCGGGAGGCGGAGCACGGGGTGAGTGAGAAGCCCAGCGGATGGTGCAGGACGGCGGAGCAGCACGCCATAGCCGTCTCACCCCGCTCGCTGCCCGAACTAGCTAGCTAGCAATCGCGGTCTCGTCGTCTCGCTCGGCTCCGTTGGCTTTGCTTTGCTCGTCAGTGTCGTTCCACTCGTTCGTCACGGCCGCACGGGCACCGGGCACGCAGGCAGCACGCCGAGGCCGAGACGAGTCGCATGGCGTGAGGCGTGACTGAGAGTCCACCTGGTGTCAAGAGTTGTGATGCGGTAGTGGGCCATGTCCCATTTGTCTGGTGCAGCAGCTTGCGGCCCATGGGTCACGCCGGACGGCCCGAGGGCAGCGAGCGACTGCGAACTGCGAAACCAAGCTCGGAGAGAGAGAGCGCAAGCAATCTCCTACCAGACGTCAGACAACACCCAGCATCCGTGCTCCCGTAGCCCGCGGCCGTCGCCTTCTCATTCCGTTCGAAACCAGTCCACAGCATACTAAAGAGCTTTAGGCCTTGTTCGTTTATATCGGATAGGTGGATTGGAACGATTCCTAACTGAAATATTTCTCTAATTTATATAAACTTTAATTAGCCGGAACAATTCCAAATACAATCTGACACAAACGAACAAAGCCTTAATCCGTATGGTTTATACTAAGGCCCCGTTTGGTTACCCCAAACTAAAGTTTAGCCCCTGTCCAATCGAATGTTTGAACCTCCGTTTCGGGTATTAAATGTAGTCGGATTATAAAACAAATTTGTCAGCCGAAGATTAAAAGACGAGACGAATCTAGTCCAGTTGGTTGGGTCTATATTTCATACTCCTATTTGAAAGTCAAACGCTTGATGTGACCCGGGCTAAACTTTAGCAGGGGCAACCAAACACCCCCTAATTCTACAGTATCTTATCTTTATATATTACAGCTACAATATTTTATATTTATAGATTGCACTAACAGCTGGCTTTGACTTTAATTAGAAGGTAAGAGCCTGGAAGCAAACAAAAGATAACCCGCCGGCGCACGCATTATCCATTCCGTTTGGACCCATGAGATTTTTCGCTGGGATGACCGTGCACGAGACGAATCCCGTTCGGTAACCGATACCCGAAGTCAAGGCGGATCACCCGTCAGTCCGTCACCGCAGTCCAGGAAGCGAGCGACGACGACGCCAGGGTCGGTGCTAGTTGCGGGGTCCCGGTCCGTCGAGTCCGCCTCCGGTTCTCCCCCTCCTCCCGTTGCGGCGACTCCGGCGGCGGAGACAGAGGAGCCTAAGCAGGAGGAGGCGGCGGCGGCGGCGGCGGCGGCAGCAGCAGCAGCAGGTGTGCAGGCCATGGCTGTCACGGTAGTGCGGGACGTCGAGACGGGCCTGGACGCGAGCACCAGCGACCGGGACGGTGACGCCGGGGACAACCCTTCCTGGTTCACACCTAAGAGGTAACCCAACCCATAGCAGAGCTCGATTGAGTACCATCGCCCTAGACTCGGCTGTGGTAGGCTTGATCTGTTTTCGTTGCACTAGTTTGAGGAGTTCTGGGGTGGTGTTGACCTCGGGTTTGGTGGTTTGCTTGTTCTGAGGAATTCTGCTCGTCTGGAGCTCTAATTGGTCTGCTTGGCCATGTCTCGGGATTATGTTTCTAACTTCTGAGCTCTGGCGATGTCCAAGTTGTGGTGGGATCTGAGCAGGCCAGCGGAGGTAGCAGTTTCGTAGTTCAAATTGGAGCAACAAATCATTGGGTGCGGTGTGTAATGATGTTTCATTAGTTAATTCGGAACTTGCTTGTCGCTCCGGTTGTTCCATTCGTGACTTGGGGTTTTCGAATTTATATACGGTTCTCGTCGTTTGCTCGCTTTCGTGGTATGGATATGCGTTTTCGATTCAGTGTTAGCTCGATGCACCAGATAGGTTAAATTTAGTTTACTGTGCATTGAAATTGGAAGGGATCTTTTTTAGCGAGGTAGGTTTGATCAACTGTAGGCTGTACCTTCTATTGCCTGTATAGTCTGCCGAGGCAGTGCGAGATTTGGATCCCAAAATCGAAATTGAAGCTGGAGAGTTGGTTATTTGGCTGTCCACCTGTCCTCCAGTCATATGAGCATCTAATATGAAAATGTGGTTCTGCAGTATGGTCACTGCCTCTCAGTTGATTATTTAGTAATTAGTAAATCATATGCTCAGGATGCCACAGAATTTTATTCAAGTCTCAAGCCCATTTTATCTCAGTTTAGAGGGAAGATGGTTGACATGAATTATTTCCACAATCAACTGTTGTGTGGTCTTTAGTACAAATTCTTCTTTATTTAGATTGTATTAGCATGGTTTACTTCGGCATATGTGTATCTTCGAATTATATTTCTGCTTAGTTGAATATTATTCTACACATGCAGACTACTTGTCATGTTCTGCATTATCAACATGCTGAACTATATTGATCGAGGAGCAATAGCAAGTAATGGAGTCAATGGTACCCGCAAAAGTTGTTCGGGTGGTACATGCACCTCAGGCTCAGGAATTCAGTAAGTTCTACAAGAATTCTTTTCTTGAAGTGTAGGCCTTTATAAGATACAAATGATTTTAATGTACTTGGTTATTTCAACAACAACCAAACCTTTTAGTCCCAAGCAAGTTGGGGGTAGTAGCTTTAAAACCCAACAAAACCCACAAGCAATATACTCCCTCCAGTGCAGTAAAGGTAGTCGTTTAGGACATGATTGTGCATACCAAGGAGTGATTAAATATCATAGAGTTTTCCCTGTTTGCCCCTATTAAATAGGGATATGGGTGCATTAACGTCACTAAAACAATCAGGCTTGATTGGTTGCTGCAGCAACTCCAAGGCATTCTAGACTGGAGGTCTCAAGTTCGATTCCTCTTAAATGCATTTTTTTATGCAATTACTAGGGCAATAACGTCCAAATCCCAGACCCACGCGCGCTATGACTTCTTTTTGTGCACGCTCGGTCACGCGCAGGATGACTTCTTTTACTGCACCGGAGGGAGTATTTGGTTATTTATTAAATAAAATAAATGTCAGGATCAACAGAAAGTTATTTATGCAATTGTCTTCTGCTGACACGATTCCCTCCTACCCCGTCATTTTTATATTACTTAAGTCACCACCTGTCTACTGTCTTAAGGGCGTGTTTAGTACAGCTTTTGCACAAGCTTCACAAAGCTGTTTTTCAGCTTCTTCTACCAGTCGGGTTCTGATGAAACAACTTCTCCCTAAAAGTTGGTTTTCAGCTTCCCTCACAGGCACAGTTCCCCAGATGAAGCTGACTCCCAGCTTTCTCTCTGCTATCTTACCAGAGAGCTGTTTTACCAAAAAAAAAATTTTGAAAACAGCTTTAGCTTCAATGGCGAAGCTGTTTTATGGAACCAAATACCCCAAAAGTGCTTCACTACTGAAGCTGAGCTGTACCATACAGACCCTTAAGATGCAATATATTACCTCTTTCCCGTTTACTTAGTGTGTGCCTCAACATGCCTACCTATACAGAGGGGACTTCGATCTTAATAATCTTGAAGATGGTACATTGTCCTCAGCATTTATGGTTGGACTGTTGGTGTCTTCGCTGATATTTGCATGCCTTGTAAAAAGGTTAGCTCTCTCTTTATTATACTATTTAAAGATAATAACATTTCTGAATGTTAAATTCAGTCTGCAGATTTGGTAGCATTACATGCACAATACACTACTACTACTTCAATGAATGTACAAGTACTAAATTTTATAAACTAGTCAAACTCAACGCTAAACATGTCATCATTTTTTTCTCTTCCATCTGCAGTTTATTTTTTTTATTGTGGGGTTTGTGTGTATAGAATTCAAATTTGGGTCTATGGTGTATTTGGCAATGGATCATTTCAGTACGTAATATCTCTCTCAAGATTGGAGAGAACAATTAGGGCGACAATTCTCTATGGTTCACATGCTGGCAGAATTTCATGATTACAATTTAGATTAAATGTGTCATCTCTGCATTTAAGAAAAACTCGGCCGGTAGAGGAAAGACTAGGGGTGACAACGGGCTCTAAATTTTACACTATAAGATTTAAGGATCGGATTAGGATCGGGCTCTATTTCTATTCATTTTTGAACTAAAATTTATTTAAGGCCCTACTATTTTGTGAAGAATTATTTGGATCACGATCAATTATATTAAATTAAGAAGCTCAATCGGTGCCCCAACCGAGAAAGGTCACGAAAGCTGGCCCCCCGTGCAACATGAGGGTCCGCCCCCTATAGGCTAGATCTTTACTCGTGCTTTGAGCCCTCGTAGCCCCTACACGAGGATCCGCTCCCATAGGTCAGTCCATCTCGTGTGCACACGACCAGGAGAACCAATGAGTGATATTTTTTAACCTCAGCCTGAAATTCGCTCCCACTAGGATTCGAACTCAGGACCTAAGGAGTGCTTCTCTGACCACCTTACCAACTCAGCTATATGCCCTTTCGCACATCTCTGCATTTAGATGTGCACTGCAATGTGCATGTGCAGTTGCCGATGTGTGTCATGCTTCCTGCTCACCCCCTCACCCCCTATCCTCAACTTTTTGGAGTGCTATTAATTTTCCCTTTGTGACCAGTTATTTCCCTTCTCTGCAGATATAATCCTTTCAGGCTTATTGGCGTTGGCTTGTTAGTGTGGACTATCGCAACAGCTGGTTGTGGGGTATCATTTGATTTCTGGTCAATTACTATATGCCGCATGTAAGTACTTTATCATTGCTATATCAAGTACCTGCTAAGAAAGATTTATTGCCACTCTTCTAATCACATGGCCATTTATTCAAACTTTTGATTTGATACTCAGGTTTGTGGGCGTTGGCGAAGCTTCATTTATAAGTCTCGCAGCTCCATTTATTGATGACAATGCACCAGTAGCTCAGGTTCTGTTGCACTATTGCCCTTGAGATTTCTTTACTGTAACACATCCAATTTCTTTTTGAACATGTAGGATAACTGCACATTATTATATTAAGAAGAATAAGAGGGGGATTGGAGGGAGATTGCACACTCCTATCAGAAAATAAAACATGAAAAACTGACTGCCAATGTTATTACTGCGACTACATTGTTTACCAACTATGCCAATGTTATTACTGCAACGCCTAGGTGTCCAGGCGCATCAGACGAACTTGCCGCCTAGGCGTTGACTAGGTGTCCAAGTGCCTGACTGAACTTGTCGTGACGCGTCACTTCTCCTAAATCCAGCATGGCATCCACCTGGAAAGTATGGTGTCACAGCGAGGTCGCCTAGGCGTCGGACTGAGTGCTGTGTTGAACGACTAGGCTTTAGGGAGGTGAGCCGAACAGGTAGGAACTGAACGTCGTCGACAAACCGCCGCAGCCAGCAACTTCTCCGAGGACAAACCGTCGATAATCCTACGCCTCCCCCTCCTCCGCCTCCTTCCCCATCCCCTGCTCTGCCTCCCCTTCCCCATGCTCTGCTTCAGGCGCGCGCCACTTGGCTCCACTCCGCTCAGAACTCGGCAGCCGGCAGGACACATGAAGGAGAAGGACTAAGGAGGATGAGAGGAAGAGGACTGATCGACCGAGGACAGATTGAGTAAATGCTAGTACAAGGCCTATCTTGATTGATTGATATCTCTGAACTAGTTGGTCGCCTAACTATGCGCCTCGAAGGTGACTTGCCTCACCAGGACGTGTGATAACCATAAACTACGCCCTACTCAACGACGTGGGCTCTGTATTTGCTACCATGACAGGACGCATCTGCCACTGCCACAAGACATGATCGACATTGTGGCACGACCGAAATGTGCACTGCATATGGCTTCATACCTATGACAAGATAGTAGTAGTTGAATCTTTGTTGGGTGGGGCCCACCGTCCAACAGACATGTAACTCTCTCTTTCCTTGCGCTATAAAAGAGATTAGAGTAATGTAGAAATAAATCAGACCCAGGCAAACACGCTCACCTGGGCTGGTACAGGTCTAGTCAATCCAGAATCTATTTATTTCCACAAGTTAGGTCAAACCAAGGGTTCAAGTGAACCAGAAGTCAGTTAGTCTAGAACACTCACTAGAACCAAAGGAACGAGAGAGCTATTTGGTCATCTGTGTCTCGGGCAATATCTGAGCGTGTAATCTTCTTCGCCTCCGCTTTAATCAGTTCATCTATCACATAGAGTACGTAGGGTATTATGGTTTTGCGTCCTGTGTCCTGAACCTCTATAATAAATCATTTGTGTGCTGGTAGTCATAGCGGTACCCTGGATCTATTGAGTCTCCTGCCTATGCTCATCGCTTTCTCTCTAACTCTACGATCTTCTCGGTTACCTTTGACATCCTGGTGTTGTTTTGCGACGATACTGTGCTGCATTTTTTTTGCTAATGGTTACTGTTATGCATAATTCATCATGTCTTTTATGAGCCAATGATTTCTACTTATTGTTACCAGAAAACAGCGTGGCTTGGTATGTTCTACATGTGTATACCAACTGGGATTGCATTAGGCTATGTTTATGGCGGACTGGTAAGTCTTATCATAAACCTGTCATTCTGTCTCTGCCCACTACATACACCATCAAATTTCTATTTCGTTTCCTTGCCATGGCTCCTTTCTTAAGGGCATTGGAAATGGACACTGATTTTGGGAGTCAAATGATACTATAAACTATCTTTTCTTTATGATCATTAAAAGAATGGAATCATTCTTTATTATTGAGCTTAATTTTGCAAAGCTATATTACATGAACATGCTAAAAAGATATGTTAGTTCTCATCAGGTTGGAAAATACCTGAACTGGCGTGCTGCTTTCTGGGGAGAGTCAATATTGATGGTTCCTTTTGTTATTCTTGGTTTTGTTATAAAGCCACTAGACCTCAAAGGTGTTGCTTTCTCTTCTGTATGTTTCTTATTTTGTAAGCAAACAATACTAGTATGCACTAAAAATTACAGCTTGGTATTTATCATCTTGTGATACATGGTTTTCTTCACTTTTTGTACCTCTTTGGGGGCTGTGTTTTTTTTACCAGGATTTGCTCACAACACAGGAAAAGAATATGGCCAGATGCTTAATCCTGAGGTTCAAGATCAGATAAGTATGTGCCTTTACCCTACTACTGGACAACTAACGGTTCTTGAATGCAATTTAGTTTTCTGATACAGCAGTAGAAACAGTACTCCATCAGTCAGAGCCCTTTTTTCTTTATGCTGATTGCTGAAATTTCTTTGTATTCTCTCATCTTCTCATGCTGCCATCCATCTTTGTTAAATAAAAATTCAGAGTTGCAGAGAAATTAATTCTGTGATGAGTTGACTAGGTTGGCATTCATAAGCATCACAAATATTTTCATAACATAAATAATTTAAGGATAAGGCTGGTGTTTTACCAAGGACGTTGTCTTATTTTAATTTCCCTTATATTTAAATTCAAAATGGTAATTGTGTTTCTAGTGAAGAAATATGAACCAAGTTATATGTGTGTTTCCTTGGTGACCTTTTTAATATGTTCCTAGAGCCTGTTTGCTAAGACTATCTCCAGCAGCTTACCCATCCTCCTACCTATATTTAAACTTCACTCTGTGAACAGTGCAGCCTACAGTGCAAAACAGTGCATATGGATAAACTTTAGGTAATCTGCTGGAGTCGGCCTAAGACCTAGTTTTATTATGGAACATGGTTCATGATAAGTAGAAGATGCCTCCTCTTGGGTTGTGGCTAATTCAGTATTTTCCCCTTATTTTTTACCTATCTATTTGATTTCTTCTTTCCAGATAATAATGGGACAAAAAATGTTTTGCCTAGTCGAATCGAGGATCTTTCAGGAAAGATTCGGCAAAACTTCTCCTTGTAAGAACCTCTAGAAATGTTATTTTTCTGCAATTGTAGAAATATTGGGTTGTGTCATATACTCATATGTACTGCCTTTGTACAATGTACTCCATCTGTTCCAAAT
This sequence comes from Zea luxurians, assembly GCA_029449295.1. NCBI lineage: Eukaryota > Viridiplantae > Streptophyta > Magnoliopsida > Poales > Poaceae > Zea > Zea luxurians. The sequence continues at coordinate 111,482,383 of JAOPSE010000010.1, forward strand.
TGTAATACTTTTTTGGCTTTTCTAAATATATGGACTTTGCTATGCACTTAGACATACACTATGTCTAAATACACAGTTAAAGCAATGTATGTAGAAAAGCCAAAACATGTTATAATTTTGAACTCAAACGAGGGGAGTATTATTCAATTGATGATCTATCTCAGTTGTACGTGTGTATACAAATAATTGTCTTAGCTATTTAAAGTGATTACATGTTGCCAACTTGCTGGTTTACTGCTGTTACATGTACAAAGGTCTTTTCTGGACCTTTTAGTGATATATTAAAGGCTCAATACTCCTGTTTTGATCCTCCAGGTCCAGTTTTTGCCATGTTCTCATGATTGAAATTGGTCGCTTCAGCAAAGATATGAAACAACTATTACAAGAGAAGGTTTTTGTCATTGTTGTCTTAGGTTAGATTGTCCTCTTGTTGTATTATGCATTCCATTGTTTGGTACCTCTGCTTATGGTTTTTGGAGTTTATATCTACGTTACTTCAGGTTATATCTCCTACAACTTCGTCATTGGTGCTTATTCCTACTGGGGCCCAAAGGCAGGTCAAGAGATCTACAATATGGTAAATGCCCTGTCTTCAACTCACATTGGCAATGTCTTAGCATATATGTTCATTATAATGCTGTATTTCATAATTCAGCACAACTCAGTACTCTGTTTGTTCACTGGGTAACTTTTCACGTTGAATTTTGAACATCAGGCGAGTGCAGATCTTATGTTTGGTGGAATTACTATAGTGTGTGGAATTGTTGGAACACTAGCAGGAGGTTTCATCCTTGACAAGATAGGGTCTACTATTCCTAATGCTTTCAAGGTAATAAAATACTATATACTCCCTCCATCCCATAAAATAAGGTGTGCATATTTTTAGAAAAGTCAATGTTTTAAAACTTTAACCAACAATTCATCAAAAAACATATATTTTTAGTGTATGCATGTTGTATACATGAATTTGTATTAAAAATACTTTAATATAATGCTCAATTTGTATTTGTTGATGTCATATTTTAAAAGAAATTAATGATCAAAGTTTCATTGTAAAGACTTTGCCAAACAAAAATATATGCCTTATTTTACGGGATGGAGGGAGCATTACAATATGTTCATTAATGATAGTTTTCTCTTTGACATTTGTCCATTCGAAATGCATCTTTGTTTTGTTTTTAACTTATGAAGTAGGCTGCAAGCTAACATTCTCTGCAGCCTTAATTTATGCTGTGAAATTGTTTTTTCATGAGTTCGGTAGACTGTCTTTTTTTTTCTCGAATACGCAGGAGAGCTGCATATCATTATATTAAGAAGAAAAAGATGGGGTGAGGTGTTAAAGAACCTCATACAACTCAACACACCACCCAACAAAAGAAAATGAGCAGGAGCACCAGTGCACTAAGCATACTAGAGACCAACTCCTCAAATAGTATGCCGAGGTAAAAGGATATCAGATAATCCGCGAGCCCCAGCCCTACACCAGAGATGAGACTCAGCCATGACCCAATTGATGACCTTGCAAGCCCTAGGCTGCTCTCCGTTGAAGACACATTGATTGCGATGAATCCAAATGGCCCAAGCTCCTAAAATGATAAGGGAGTTCAGCCCCTTGCGCAGCTTCTTATCGGAGGGGCTAATAAGGGTCATGCTTACATTCTCCCACCAATCATCAAAAGAAGAAGAATCGAGACTGGGAGAGAGGTGCTGCAAACCGACCGTTTTCAGGATATTAAACCAGACTTCCCTTGAGAAGACACAGGAAACTAGCAGATGATTCATAGTTTCTTCCTCCTGGTCACATAACAGACAACTTTGAGGATGAGGCAGGCCTCTCCTTGCCAGCCGGTCAGCGGTCCAGCAGCGGCCGTGCGCCACCAGCCACATGAAGAATTTACATTTTCCAGGAGCCCAACTCTTCCAAATCCTCCTCCAAGACCTAAAGGTTGTTGAGCCAATAAAGAAACCATCATAGGCCGACTTGGCGGTATAATTCCCTGAACTAGAGAGCAGCCAAAGATGCTTATCTTCCTGTTCCGGGTGCAAAATCCAGCTGGCAGCGAGGTCCCAGACTTGAAAAAATTCAGTCAACACATTAACAGTAATAGCCCCTCTAATGTCCTGAACCCAGCTTCCAGTAGTGAGGGCATCCTGAACACTCCTTTTCCTAGCCCTTGAAGATACCAACCTAACAAGATGAGGAGCCAACTGTTGTAGGCTTTGGCCATTTAACCATTTATCTGTCCAAAATAGAGTATTCCTGCCATTGCCCACTTCAGAAGAAACTGCTGCAGAAAAGAAGGCCAGAACTGAAGGGTGCACATGAAAATTGAAGGCTGCCCAAGGCCGGTCAGGTTCAGTTTTTTTTAACCAGAGCCAACGCAATCTGAGGGCCCAACACATATGCTGCAGGTGGGAGATGCCCAAGCCTCCAAGCTCTTTAGGTCTAGTCACTTTGTTCCAGGCCACCAAACAGTGGCCACCCATAGCTTCTTTTCTTCCACGCCAAAGGAAATTTCTCCGAATTTTGTCAATGGCCTTAAAAGCCCAAGAAGGAAGGTCCAATGCCATAGCTAAATAAACCATCATCGAAGATAGAACTGACTGAACAAGAATCAGCCTTCCAGCCCTAGATAGCAGGTCAGCTTTCCAACTAGGCAGGCGATCTGCAATCTTATCAATGAATGGCTGAATGTGATGTTTACCAAGTCGCTTCAATGAAAGAGGCACCCCCAAGTATTTGCAAGGAAAATTGGCAACAGGACATGGAAGAAGATTATGGATGGTAGAAACATTTTCCGCCGAACAGTGAATGGGAAATACACTGCTCTTCTCCATACTTGTTTTAAGCCCTGATGCCTCACCAAAGATCTTTAGGATATCCATGGTGACCTCGAGATCTAGAGCCACAGGTTGCAGGAAGATGACCACATCATCGGCAAAAAGAGAAGTGCGACAGAGCTCTGAGTGGGCAGATAAAGATTTCAGCAGACCGTCTTCAGCTGCCTTCTTTAACAAGTAGTATAAAATATCTCAAATATCTGTGCATTTGCCATTTTTGTATATGACATGCAATAATCGGTTCATGCATTTGCCATTTGAACATTCACTAAATTGATTGATGTACTTTACTAGTGTAAATCACTTAGAGTAAGCGCTTCCAGTTTCTCATAATTTTTTCCTTATTTGGTTTCTTAGTGGTTACACTAAACATTGATACATTATGTATGCAGGGCCAGATTCCTGTTTCTAAACCAGAGAGCCATATCTAACTTGGGCGCACTAGTATCTAGGAGTACTAACTACTGTGCACTAATGCACTACATATATAAATCTTTGGACCCCCACCCCCACCCACGCCCCACAGTCCCACACACACCTGCGCACACCCACACAAAATGCATACGAATCATTATTTTTTGGCAGTAGAGCTTAACTAAGTCATTTTGTGTAGCGCTTTCAATAATTGACCCCTCAAAATATATTTTGTTTATTTTTCATGGATTCGTGAGACTTCTTTTCCTGCAGCTTCTTTCTGGTGCGACATTTGTAGGGGCAATATTCTGCTTTGGTGCTTTTTGTTTCAAGAGCCTTTATGGGTTCATACCCTCCTTTGCAGCTGGGGAGCTTTCAGTTTTCGCAACTCAGGTAATTGCTTTGTTCTGTACAACATTTTCATACTAGATCCTAGCTCTGTTTTTAAGGCGTCGCCTAGGCGTCCGGGCGGTGGTCTAACGCCTAGGCGCCTTGCCCGCCTACCTCGCCTAGGCGCCGTCTAGACGTCCAGGCGGTCCTCCAACGCCTTGGACCGCCTTACCGCTTTAAAAACCATGGATCCTAGATCTTAATATCAGTATTTACCTGCAATGGTAATTTCTGCACGTGTATTGGTGCAACAAGCACAATTGCTTTATGTTCCAAACTCACTTCTGCGTTAATTTATGCTGTGAAACAATTATAAGCATTTTTCAGCGTATGTGTATTGGTGCAACAAGCACAATTGCTTTATGTTCCAAACTCGCTTCTGCGTTAATTTACTTTTGATGCTGTGAAACAATTATAAGCATTTTTCATCGTATTTAATGCATGCACCTAGATAACTTGTGCATATGTTTTTTCACTTGCAGGCACCTGTAAATTTTGTATGCCTTCACGCTGTGAAGCCACATTTGCGGCCATTGGCAATGGCCGTATCCACTGTTTCGATCCATATATTTGGTGATGTCCCTTCTTCACCTCTTGTTGGGCTGCTTCAGGTGCTTATTCATTGTTATTGTTGATGGTGCATTCTAATTAGCAAACTACTGACTACCTGCGACTTGCGATTTTCCTTCTACATGATTAAATGGTCCATCGTGAATACTAGATTGGCATGTGTAGTACAATTACTCGTTATATATAGGTCCATCATGAATATGAGATTGGATGTTCTTCCTTAATATGCCTTTTGTTTTGTCCCCCCCTCCCCCCCCCCCTCTGAAAGATACTTTTGAACCTTTATGCAGGACAAAATCAATAACTGGAGGGAGACAGCTCTTATATTGACATCCATCCTTTTCGCTGCAGTTGTGTTCTGGTTCATTGGTAAGTTTCATAGTACAATAGGGTACAGTGTCACAAATTATAGGTTATCCTTTTCTTTCGGAAGTTCGCATGCTGATGAAAAGCCTCACGTACCATTGTCCCACTTTAGAGCATTTTGATGCTACGACCACTCGCTACTTGGCATCAATTCTCCCAAAAAATAATTGCATGCTTACGATCAACAATATATGATTTTCAATATTCCTGTTCTACCAAGTACACTGTAATTTCCATGAGGGCTGGACCAGAGAGTTCCCGCCAATATTTATCTGGTCACCAAACCAGCCCTGAATGAAATAAAATTCCCCACCTAAAGTCCCGATCGGTTTGACATTGTCGTCCAGTGTTCAGTAGTGAGTACTAGTATATATCTGTAGTATATATATTTGTATTTTATGATAATTCAGCTGAAGCTGAGATGATCTTCTCTTTGCAGGCATATTTGTCCCCAGCGTCGACCGTTTCAACGAGGAGAGCGAGTATGGCCTTACTGCCGCCGAGAGATCAAGTCTCAGGCCACTGCTTGGTGAAAACGAGCCACGGACATCTGACTAAAATCTGCGCAATCCATAACCATTTATTACTTGGAAGGGCAATCTTAGGGTATGTTTGTATGTTTGTTTTCCTTCTAGATTATATAAGTTGGATTATAGTGAAAGAGTAGAGGGTAAAATATCACTTTGGAATTACAAATAAGCTAAAATAAGTTAGCATTGGGTAACTTATTTCAGTTGCATGCCAGTTGCAATCTTAGGGTACGAGGGTACAATATCACTTTGGAAGGCTAACATAAGCTATCGTAATCTAACTTATATAATCTAGAAGAAACAAACAGGTCCTAGTCCGTAGTATTATCCTCTGCCTGTGCCAGCAACATGTGAAATGTAAAGTTGCATGCCAGTTCACTGTAGATGTACATATACGAGGTCTGTTTGCCTTGCGTTTTCTCTCTACAGGCTTCAGAAACAAGCGAGAGAACGTTACATTACAATTTATTTTTACGGATGTAAAATATTTTGGATTGTGACATGATATAACTTACTGGCTACAATATTACTCCCTAGATACTCTTGGATGGTACACCATAAAATATACTTTAGTTATATATTAATTTAACATCATAGTCCCATAGATACTCTTTTTATATTATTTTTTTTAAAAAAATGGTCGAAGATAAACAAATTTTGATTCCGGACAACTCTACGAACTACCCAATTTAACGTGACAGGGTGTACTAGCAATTCATGTCCAAAAAATAAATGAGAAGAAGAGTGAACTCGACAGGCAGCCATGAGGCATGGCCTCAATCATTCCAATCCAGCTAGAGTACATCTGGTAGGTCACCGGAATAAAAACGCGGAGTCAATTCCCGACTGACCGGGAATGTGGCGTGCACCCTACACAAACGCAAGCGGTGTTCCGCGCGGGCACGACGACGAGCCGCAGAGCCACAGCAGGAAGTGGTCCAGGCTGGGCTCTCAACTGCGACATGTTGCGTTGTTTGTTGCGTCAGGTTCAGGCCAGGCAGCCAGTCCCGTCGTCCGGGGCCGGGGCCGGGGCCGGCTCCGGGTCCACACGCACACGCACCTGGCTGGCCTACAGTAGAGCCCCGTGCCGTAGCTGTGCAGGGCGTGACATGTCTGCAGCACTGCACTGCACTGCATCTACTACGACGGGCTCACCGTTCGCTGCCGCAGCTCTGGACCGAGCTGTGCTGTGGTTCAGATTCTCAGTCCGGGACGCTTCTCCTCTCTGCACTCTATCCCTTCTTGGATTATCGCCGGCAGGCAGTATCTCGCCCCTCGCTGCACGCGTATCCTGGCCCTTTATTATGTGTTGAAAATGACCTGTGACCGGTGCCTTCGTTCCGCGTATCAGGGTCGCCGTTTTTGAGCGAGAACGACCTCTGCTGAGCTTTGTCACCATCGTCGGCGAATCTTTCATCTTGGTGCATAGTCTCTTCCCATATGTAATGGTAAGACTGGGCCTAGGGGGAAAAACAGCTTCGGGTTAAATTGAGATCGTGTGGTTGGTTGATGACACGCTACTAGTCTGGTACGATGAATGCATGAAGCTCTTGAGATCGTGTGGTGCTGCGCCTGCGCATACGTGGCTAGAGGCCGGCTTTGCCAAATGCCATTCGAGAAAAGGCCTGCGGGGCTGGACTGGATCATACAGTCGTAGTACAGGTACAGCAAAGTGAGAGCCACACCAGAGCGGACGGTGCGGACCCAGCGTCCCCATGTGCCCTGCCCCCTGCGTGCACAGTGCACAGCGCTGCGCTGCTGCATGCCTGTCCCTGCATGCGTCGCCCTTTTGTAGACTCTAGTCTAGTGCAGAGGCAGACGCCAACGTACAGCGCAGTCAGAGTGTCAGACACCAGCCAAGTTATAAAACATTTACTGCCCCGTCAGTAATTAGTTAACTTTTTTTCACGTAAAAGAACTTCTCAAAGACCGAAACACTGCAATATACTAAACAGATCGAGCAAATATGCGCATACGCGGAGATACGGATCGGTCAAATAATAAAGAGCGTTTTTCATGTTAACTTGGCTTTAATTCATACATATTTTTCTATAATGTTTTGTCTTTATAAATTAGTCATAGCAGTTTAAACAACTGACTTTAATTCGAGACGAACAACACTGTTCAGTTTAGATTAAAGCCTCTACAATGTTTTGTTTGTTGAATTAATGTGGATCTGACCCAAATTAATATTCAATAATAGTCAATATTAAAATATCATTTTAATGCTACGGTGTACTAGTACTTTAGTAACATACCGAAAGTTCAAGGGATAATTCAATCAACGTAAATAGGTGGACCATTGGTGTATCTATTGAAAGCTGAGAAAAGAACGAAGGACTGCGCACGCACGCGTCGCCGGCTGGGCCGTGGCCATGGTAGATCGGACCTTGGTCCGAATATTCCTTCCTAATTGTTGCACATTTTGCCTAGAGTGATGATCGTCCATTACTGTCGTACTGTAATTGTAACACCCGGTTTTAAAGAGCAAAGCCGGGTGCATCTCATACATGCGCCAAGAAGACAACATATATAATAACAGAGTGTATAGAGATAAATGTCATTAACATCAGAGTATTTATTACATAGCGGAAGACTTATTACAAAATAAAATAATAAAGATAAAACAAACTAAGGATCGTCGGCGCCAATGTCGACTGGGAAACGCCACCTAGATCAAGTCAAACTCCTCGATACTTGACTCCACTCGAAACCACCTGTTCTTCTCCTGTGGGGGGGGGTGTGAGACAGCAAGGGTGAGCTCACACATGATCATAGCTCAACAAGTTGTGGGGAACCAGTGGACATAAACTCACAAAGGTGTGAATTCATGTGAGGTGTAAGGCTCAATCAAAGACAGGGGTTAAAGCTGAGCATTGCTTTTAAGTAGTTGATCAAAGTTTTATTAGCAATTACTAAGTGTAAGTAAATACCAAACCATAAGTAAAGTAATAGAACAAAATTGATAATAAACCCATGCAATGCAAATGACAAAATTGAATTTAAGTTCCATAATTTAAACATCAGAGAGTCCTGAGCTGCTCATGACCGCGAGCTCGGCTAGTATACCAGTTTTACACTCTGCAGAGGTTGTACCCTTTACCCACAAGTCATGTTACCCATCTGCCAAGGGGTCGCGACTCCCCATATACCTCTACCTAGGAAGCACGGCAGGGCAACACTACGAGGCCTTTACAAAGTTCCACTAGCTTCCGAAAACCCGCTACAGTTTATGGGAAGATCCAGTAAAGGGTTCCTGGCTGATAGCCATCGCAGCAAAATCAACCAGGGACCTCCCCGCACTGACCTCTCCCCTACTGCCCTTGCCCCTTTCGGGTAAGGTAGTCTTCCACTAGCTTTCCTAATTAGTCAGCCAAGGGCGTCCCATTCCACCCTTGTGGTGGCACGTGGTTCTCAAGTTAAGCTCTATGTTCCAATTAACATTAATGATAACAACATGAACATAAACAGAATAACAACAAGAATTGGAACATAGAGGTAATAAATGATTATCCCAAAACCATATAAAGCAATAGCAAACTACCCAAGTGATTCAGGGGTAAACAAGGTAATGAGATAAACAATCTAGGGTGACCTATTGGGTCCCATCAAAATTAACCTATGCATGAGTATGTGATATTAAAGAACATTATTGGGTAAAAAGTGGTCAAGGGCACAACTTGCCTTCAATGAGCTCCTGCTCAGCTACTTCAACCTGCTGCTCACCAGGATCCTCAGCAACGGGCTCTTCTACTCGCCACAATACAAACAAGCACAGTGCATATAGAAAAATTAACATTACACCAAACATATATACAAAATACACCAAGATATTCTACATGTTAAAATAAAAACCTAGGAACTGGAATCATAATTTTCTGAGTTATAGATTTTAAGTTATGCATTTTCCAAGGTTTTATGTGCTTTAAATAGGATTAAGTGAGAAATAAATTTCCTTACTGTTTTTATGACATAACAGAGGCTCTAGGTGAAAGAGAACAATATTACAAAATTTTAGCAACTGGAATGGATTAATTTGGAGTTAGTATGAATTTTCTATGAATTTATAAAGTTCTAGCAATTATTTTTGTATTAAAATCTATTTTCTATTTCATTTATCCCATTTAAACAATCTCTGGACTGGGCCTCATTTATCGAAAAGCGCAGGGGCTTAAGCGCAAAAGATCCTGAGACTCAGAACACTATGCAGTAGGACGGCGGGTTGATTACGGAAAATACTAGGGTCTCTTTTATAAAATGTATCCGCGAAGGGGTACGGGGGTATTCTGGCCATCCGCTTCAAGATCTATGGTCAAGATTAGATCTGCGCTTTATGAAATCCCGCCAGATCTGGGCCACACGATCACAATCTAACCGTCCGGATTCCATAGCACGAAGGGGTACGCGAGATTTAATCTACCCCCTCCGCTCACCATCCTACGGTCCCGGTTTCTTCATCCTGATCCTCAAATCCTCACCGTCCATCGCATGATCAAGGGATGCCCTGGCGTCTTCAACCTCCCCGGTGCTCTCTCTTCTCTCTCTTCTTTCTCCAGCCAACACGCCGCGGTCGAGCGCCAAGGATCCGGCAGCAACCACCCGAGCTCGCCATTCGAGCCCCCGATAAACGGCGCAGAACCTCCTTCGATCCAACTCCCTGTCTCGGTCGCCTCCCATCCATCTTCTACCGACCGCTCGAGACAGCGCGCCTGGAGTATTGCCCACCGCATCCACGCCAGAGCCAAGGCCAAGACATCTCGCGCTCCCATTACGCTACAGAGAAGAAGCACGGTACATACCGACGCGGAGAAGGTGAAGATGGGACCGGCGCTCACGGTCCGAAGGTCTTCCACGCGATGGGAGCGCCGAGGCTTTGTTCTCTCTCCTCTCTTTCTCTCGGCGGCTGCCGTGGTGGTTTCCAAGCTATGGCGGCGGAGGTTAGGCCCAATGGGAGGAAAGGAGAGGAGCGCTATGCGCGCGGCTTTATAGCCCGGCAGGTTGGACGTGCCCGGCTCCGAGCATGCGTCGAGGTCCTCCCCGCGCAACCCGGACGAGACGCCGAGATCCCGGCCCAAGCTCCCGCGGCCGTTGCGGTGAAATCGGGGTCGAGCGAACGGACAGCGTCGATGACCGAAGGGTCCACAGGTCTGTGAGCACAAAAGCACGAGCACACGCATCCATGAGACCAAGCATTGGGCCCCGCTTGTCAGCATGATAACGCGTGCGGGCTGGTGGTTGTCGTGCGGTCTTCGTCCGCCCGGAGCGCGCGCGTCGCGGAGGGGATAACCCTGACAACGGGGTCCCACACGGAAGACCGAGTGAAAGGAGCGGGCGTGAGAGGGGATAGCGGGTGGCGGCCGACGGTGGGTCCCGCCAGCAGAGACATGGGAGCGCGACGGGTTATAGAGTTCGCTGAAAAGTGGGGCCGCCCCGTCATTGAGAGAAGGCTGGAGCCGCGCGGTGGAGAGATTTTTTGGGCCGCGCAGGACACAGGGGAAAGCCTGGCTGGGCCGAAATGGGTGCTGCAGCCCAGGTAAGTCCTCTTCCTCTTTTTTTTCTTTTGTTTTTATTTTTCTGTTTTCTTTTATTTACAATTCTTTTGAATCCCAATTTTGAATGCAATCTCAAATGCAAAATTTAAACTCCTTTGAATTAAGCATATTGGTCATACCAAATCATGAGGGTTTTATTTAATTATAATATTATTTTATATTGGATATTGCTTCCTTCTTTCCTCTAATCCTCTTCTCGTTATTATTTTATTTTTGTTCATTTTATTATGGTTTTAAATGCACATACAAAGATCCAATATGATGCAAAGGTTTATTTTAGGTGTTATTAAGTATTCAATCCCCCTTTTGATGGTGTTTACTCACATGTGATATTAACTAGAGATGGTACACACATATAGATAAAAGAAATATTTTCTCATCATATGAGTTACAAATTTAGGTATTACAAATCCTACCCCCCTTAAAAATAATCTCGTCCCCGAGATTTAAGAAGAACTAGGGAAAAAGGCGGGGACAGTCTATACGAAGCTCTTCTTCTCTTTCCCAAGTTGCTTCATCTTCACTTGTGGTGACTCCATTGCACTTTACACATCTTTATCACCTTATTTCTTGTAACCCGAGTCAAAGCATCCAAAATCTTGATCGGGTACTCCGTGTAAGTCCAATCTCCTTGAACACTGAGCTCTTCCATTGGTAACTGTTCCTCGGGAACACGGAGACACTTCTTTAGTTGAGATACGTGGAACACGTTATGCACATCCGATAGACTAGCAGGTAACTCGAGTTGGTATGCCATCTCCCCAACTCTTCTAAAGATCAAGAATGGTCCAATGTAGCGAGGGGACAATTTGCCCTTAATTTTAAATCTCCTCATTCCACGCAGTGGTGACACCTTGAGATACACATAATCTCCTTCTTCAACTTCCAGTGGCCTCCTTCTATTATCAGCATAACTCTTCTACCTGGTTTGAGCTACCCTCAAATTTTCTCGAATTATACAAACTTGTTCTTCTGCCTCTTGAATAAGTCCAGATCCAAAGAACTGTCTTCCTCTAGTCTAGTCCAAAATAGAGGAGTCCTGCATTTCCTGTCATACAGAGTCTCGAACGGGGACATCTTCAGACTGGCCTGGTAACTATTCAGCACAAGGTAGGCTCTTGTTCCAACTACTACCATGCTGAAGGGTACAAGCTCTCAACATGCCTTCCAATACTTGGTTAGTCCTTTCGATCAGTCCATCAGTCTGAGGGTGATAAGCTGTACTAAAATTCAACTTTGTACTCATGTTCTCATGAAAGCTTCTCCAAAACCTTGAGGTAAACTGCGAACCTCGATCAGACACGATCTTCTTCGGTACTCCATGCAAACACACAATCCGAGCCATATATAACTCTGCTAGCTGAGAACCTTTATAAGTAGTCTTGACAGGAATAAAGTGAGCCACTTTAGTCAACCTATCCACAATCACCCATATAGCATCATATCCTTTCTGGGTGCGAGGCAATCCAGTAATGAAATCCATACCAATCTCTTCCCATTTCCACTCGGGTATCTTCAGTGGATGCAATAATCCAGCTGGTCTTTGGTGATCGGTCTTAACTCTTTGGCACACATCGCACATAACCACATGTGCAGCCATATCTCTCTCCAGTCCATATCACCAGCACTTCTACTTTAAATCCTGATACATCTTGGTACTACCAGGATGAATAGAATAATCCAAGTCATGGGCTTCCTTCGATATAGTCTCACGAAGGCTTCCAATCTGCGGAACACATCTCTTGTCCTTGAACCATACGGTGCCTTGCCCATCTTCCGTGAATTCTGGAACTCGATCTTCAGTAATCAGATCCTTAATCTCTTGTATCTTAGCATCTCCAATTTGTCCTTTGCGGATCTCTTGCTCCAAAGTAGCTTCCACATCGATAATAACTCCTTTAGTGTGAGTAACTATCCCCAGGTTAAGTCTCCTGAAATCCTCAACAATCTCATCGAGTAGCTGGGCAATAACAGCTAAATGAACATGCTCCTTTCGACTCAAGGCTTCTGTAACCAAATTTGCCTTGCCCGGGTGATAGTGAATTTCCAAATCATAATCCTTGATAAGCTCCAACCAACGGCGTTGCCTAAGGTTGAGATCCTTCTGAGTGAATATATACTTCAAACTCTTATGATCCGTATATACTTGGCACTTCTCGTCCCACTTGAATTCTCTTTCCTTTACCAAAAGTGAGGTCATAAGCTTAGCAATCTTAGAATATCCTTCAATAAATCTCCAATAATATCCTGCAAGTCCCAAGAAACTTCGGTCCTCCGTAACCGTAGTGGGTATGCTCCACACCACTATCCCCTTGACTTTAGCAGGATCCACTGATATCCCTCCATTAGAAATGATGTGTCCAAGAAATGGCACCTCGCCAATCCAAAACTCGCATTTGCTGTACTTAGCGTAGAGTTGATTATCTCGTAACTTCTGCAGCACCAACCTTAGATGTTCTTCATGGTCACTCTCATTCTTAGAATAGATAAGAATATCGTCGATGAACACCACGACGAATCTGTCCAAATACTCCAAAAACATCTTATTCATCAAATCCATAAAATAAGCTGGTGCATTAGTTAATCCAAACGACATAACAATGATCTCATATAATCCATATCGAGTCGAGAAAGCCGTCTTAGGAATATCTGATGGTCCAATCTTCATCTGATGGTATCCCGATCGGAGGTCGATCTTCGAGAGTACCCTGGCTCCTCTCATCCGATTAAATAATCCTTAATGCGGGGTAACAGAAACTTGTTCTTCACAGTGACATCATTAAGGGACCTTTAATCCACGCACATCCCTTGCAATCCATCTTTCTTCTTTACAAACAAAACTGGTGCTCTCCAAGGTGAAGAATTCAGACGAATGTATCCATCCTCTTGTAATTCCGTTAATTGTTTCTTAAGTTCCTTTAGCTCTTCTATGGACATCATGTATGGCCGTTTAGAAATAGGGGCAGTCTTAGGTAAGAGATTAATGACCAACTCAACTTCCATATCTGGTGGCAGTAGTTACTGCAATTCCAACTTCAAATCTTTCTCCTTTGGAACTGGTGAGTTCTACGGTTCCCTTAGCGCAGTGTATAAACCACCATTGCCTTCCTTAACCATGACATACAAAGGATCAAGTCTATACTGCTCTCTTCTAACAGTATAGGGGTAGTCCATCTGGGTTAGAAATACAGGGTAAGAAAGAAAGAATTGTAGACAAGGTGAGTAATTATGAGGAATGTTACTGCGGGGGACTTATTAGCTAAGTAGATTAGTGTGTCACCTACTAAAGCTAATACAGTACCTTATAGTGGTACATGCTAAAATGTCCATATATAATATCTCAATCAATCAAAGAAACAAATCAGGCATTTAGCATCAGCACAATCAACCAACATTTTTAATAGAGAAAATAGTTTTAATTTTGTCTTAGGCTTCCTACCTCTTAAAAAAAATGTCATAGGGGTAGGGATTCCAAGGTGTGAAATCCATCTTGTCTCAGAGTAGAAAAGGTAAGAATGATCAGAGTAGAACAGTAGAAGGTGAGACAGGATCAAGATAAGTATAGAAAGAATCAGAGTAAGGTGAGTGTAGAATGAATCAGAATAAGATAAGTAGGTAAGGGTTTGTCCATTTCTATCTAGGTTTCGTCCTACAGTCAACATTTCCTCTGATACCACTTCTGTAACACCCGGTTTTAAAGAGCAAAGCCGGGTGCATCTCATACATGCGCCAAGAAGACAACATATATAATAACAGAGTGTATAGAGATAAATGTCATTAACATCAGAGTATTTATTACATAGCGGAAGACTTATTACAAAATAAAATAATAAAGATAAAACAAACTAAGGATCGTCGGCGCCAATGTCGACTGGGAAACGCCACCTAGATCAAGTCAAACTCCTCGATACTTGACTCCACTCGAAACCACCTGTTCTTCTCCTGTGGGGGGGGGGTGTGAGACAGCAAGGGTGAGCTCACACATGATCATAGCTCAACAAGTTGTGGGGAACCAGTGGACATAAACTCACAAAGGTGTGAATTCATGTGAGGTGTAAGGCTCAATCAAAGACAGGGGTTAAAGCTGAGCATTGCTTTTAAGTAGTTGATCAAAGTTTTATTAGCAATTACTAAGTGTAAGTAAATACCAAACCATAAGTAAAGTAATAGAACAAAATTGATAATAAACCCATGCAATGCAAATGACAAAATTGAATTTAAGTTCCATAATTTAAACATCAGAGAGTCCTGAGCTGCTCATGACCGCGAGCTCGGCTAGTATACCAGTTTTACACTCTGCAGAGGTTGTACCCTTTACCCACAAGTCATGTTACCCATCTGCCAAGGGGTCGCGACTCCCCATATACCTCTACCTAGGAAGCACGGCAGGGCAACACTACGAGGCCTTTACAAAGTTCCACTAGCTTCCGAAAACCCGCTACAGTTTATGGGAAGATCCAGTAAAGGGTTCCTGGCTGATAGCCATCGCAGCAAAATCAACCAGGGACCTCCCCGCACTGACCTCTCCCCTACTGCCCTTGCCCCTTTCGGGTAAGGTAGTCTTCCACTAGCTTTCCTAATTAGTCAGCCAAGGGCGTCCCATTCCACCCTTGTGGTGGCACGTGGTTCTCAAGTTAAGCTCTATGTTCCAATTAACATTAATGATAACAACATGAACATAAACAGAATAACAACAAGAATTGGAACATAGAGGTAATAAATGATTATCCCAAAACCATATAAAGCAATAGCAAACTACCCAAGTGATTCAGGGGTAAACAAGGTAATGAGATAAACAATCTAGGGTGACCTATTGGGTCCCATCAAAATTAACCTATGCATGAGTATGTGATATTAAAGAACATTATTGGGTAAAAAGTGGTCAAGGGCACAACTTGCCTTCAATGAGCTCCTGCTCAGCTACTTCAACCTGCTGCTCACCAGGATCCTCAGCAACGGGCTCTTCTACTCGCCACAATACAAACAAGCACAGTGCATATAGAAAAATTAACATTACACCAAACATATATACAAAATACACCAAGATATTCTACATGTTAAAATAAAAACCTAGGAACTGGAATCATAATTTTCTGAGTTATAGATTTTAAGTTATGCATTTTCCAAGGTTTTATGTGCTTTAAATAGGATTAAGTGAGAAATAAATTTCCTTACTGTTTTTATGACATAACAGAGGCTCTAGGTGAAAGAGAACAATATTACAAAATTTTAGCAACTGGAATGGATTAATTTGGAGTTAGTATGAATTTTCTATGAATTTATAAAGTTCTAGCAATTATTTTTGTATTAAAATCTATTTTCTATTTCATTTATCCCATTTAAACAATCTCTGGACTGGGCCTCATTTATCGAAAAGCGCAGGGGCTTAAGCGCAAAAGATCCTGAGACTCAGAACACTATGCAGTAGGACGGCGGGTTGATTACGGAAAATACTAGGGTCTCTTTTATAAAATGTATCCGCGAAGGGGTACGGGGGTATTCTGGCCATCCGCTTCAAGATCTATGGTCAAGATTAGATCTGCGCTTTATGAAATCCCGCCAGATCTGGGCCACACGATCACAATCTAACCGTCCGGATTCCATAGCACGAAGGGGTACGCGAGATTTAATCTACCCCCTCCGCTCACCATCCTACGGTCCCGGTTTCTTCATCCTGATCCTCAAATCCTCACCGTCCATCGCATGATCAAGGGATGCCCTGGCGTCTTCAACCTCCCCGGTGCTCTCTCTTCTCTCTCTTCTTTCTCCAGCCAACACGCCGCGGTCGAGCGCCAAGGATCCGGCAGCAACCACCCGAGCTCGCCATTCGAGCCCCCGATAAACGGCGCAGAACCTCCTTCGATCCAACTCCCTGTCTCGGTCGCCTCCCATCCATCTTCTACCGACCGCTCGAGACAGCGCGCCTGGAGTATTGCCCACCGCATCCACGCCAGAGCCAAGGCCAAGACATCTCGCGCTCCCATTACGCTACAGAGAAGAAGCACGGTACATACCGACGCGGAGAAGGTGAAGATGGGACCGGCGCTCACGGTCCGAAGGTCTTCCACGCGATGGGAGCGCCGAGGCTTTGTTCTCTCTCCTCTCTTTCTCTCGGCGGCTGCCGTGGTGGTTTCCAAGCTATGGCGGCGGAGGTTAGGCCCAATGGGAGGAAAGGAGAGGAGCGCTATGCGCGCGGCTTTATAGCCCGGCAGGTTGGACGTGCCCGGCTCCGAGCATGCGTCGAGGTCCTCCCCGCGCAACCCGGACGAGACGCCGAGATCCCGGCCCAAGCTCCCGCGGCCGTTGCGGTGAAATCGGGGTCGAGCGAACGGACAGCGTCGATGACCGAAGGGTCCACAGGTCTGTGAGCACAAAAGCACGAGCACACGCATCCATGAGACCAAGCATTGGGCCCCGCTTGTCAGCATGATAACGCGTGCGGGCTGGTGGTTGTCGTGCGGTCTTCGTCCGCCCGGAGCGCGCGCGTCGCGGAGGGGATAACCCTGACAACGGGGTCCCACACGGAAGACCGAGTGAAAGGAGCGGGCGTGAGAGGGGATAGCGGGTGGCGGCCGACGGTGGGTCCCGCCAGCAGAGACATGGGAGCGCGACGGGTTATAGAGTTCGCTGAAAAGTGGGGCCGCCCCGTCATTGAGAGAAGGCTGGAGCCGCGCGGTGGAGAGATTTTTTGGGCCGCGCAGGACACAGGGGAAAGCCTGGCTGGGCCGAAATGGGTGCTGCAGCCCAGGTAAGTCCTCTTCCTCTTTTTTTTCTTTTGTTTTTATTTTTCTGTTTTCTTTTATTTACAATTCTTTTGAATCCCAATTTTGAATGCAATCTCAAATGCAAAATTTAAACTCCTTTGAATTAAGCATATTGGTCATACCAAATCATGAGGGTTTTATTTAATTATAATATTATTTTATATTGGATATTGCTTCCTTCTTTCCTCTAATCCTCTTCTCGTTATTATTTTATTTTTGTTCATTTTATTATGGTTTTAAATGCACATACAAAGATCCAATATGATGCAAAGGTTTATTTTAGGTGTTATTAAGTATTCAATCCCCCTTTTGATGGTGTTTACTCACATGTGATATTAACTAGAGATGGTACACACATATAGATAAAAGAAATATTTTCTCATCATATGAGTTACAAATTTAGGTATTACAGTAATGGCTGTCAGCTAGTAACGAACGCCACTGATGGCGTTAATTTTTGGCTGGCTGTAACGGTTGGCCTCCCTCTACGTGTGTGTGTGTATACGAGGAGGTGAGGTTGTTTCTGGTGACGACAACACTACACGTATGAATATTCTCAGACGCATTGCGTACAGACTATTCCCATCCCATCTTCTGCGAGCACAGAGAGTGAGAGAGCAGGCCTCCGAAATTGCCGTCCTCAAAGCTACATTGTGGTTTTCTGGATTAAATTAAAACTAAAAATGTCTATTTCTCTAACATTATCTCTATAAATTACAGGTGTATCAGTCTAAATAATTGGGTTTAATTCGAAGCTAAGACTCTATCAGTTACGAACTGTTCGCTTCAAATTAAAGTCAATTATTTAGATTCCTGCAGTGCAGCTGGTAAAATTCAAGTCGTTGGTCTACAACCTTAAAATAAACTGATAAATGTAGGGCTGCAAATCTGGGCGGGCTGACTCAAGTTTTCCGGATGCGCATTCTTTATAGCACTCTCTCCAAAAGAGGATGCGATTCTAGGTTTTCGACCAACCAAATGTTTTTAAATTTAGTCAAATGTATATAAAAATACAAGTATTTATAATATAAAAATAATTACTAATATATTAATTATAGAATATTTCTATAATAGATTAATTTAAAATATAAATCTGGATACTATTTATTATGAACTTAGTTAAATTTATTTAAAGTACTTTAATAAACGAGATAAACACTTGTTTTAAAACGGAGAGTGTACTTTTTTACCAGAGGTGTTCAACTGCACTACTGCAGGGATAAGAAGCTGCTACAGTCAGCTACTACTACTGCGTACTGGCACTCCAGTAATTTGAGAGACAAGAAAAAAGGCACATCATAATGGCAGCCAGAATAATAAACGAAATTACAAGAAAAATGAAGCCGCTTTTATAAATGGTTCCACAGCGGAGGGGCCATGGTCTGGCGCGGCCCTATCCCTATCCGGCTGGCTATCCCCATCGGCTTCCTCCCCACAAGTCCTGTCCACCACCAACAAACTCGTACCCTTATTCCCACGAGACAGTGCGTGGCCATGGCCTCTCGCGACGGCGCCACCTTCCAAGTGTACCGGGCCATGCCCGCGCCGACGCCGATGTCTCTGGCGTCCGCCGCTCCAGCCGCCGCCGACGCCGACGCCGCGGCGCCGAAGAAAGCGGGCGCGGGCAAGGACCGGCACAGCAAGGTGAACGGGCGCGGGCGGCGCGTGCGGATGCCGATCGTGTGCGCGGCGCGCGTGTTCCAGCTGACCCGCGAGCTGGGGCTCAAGTCGGACGGGCAGACCATCGAGTGGCTGCTCCGGCAGGCCGAGCCCTCGATCCTGGCGGCCACGGGGTCGGGCACCACCCCCGCCGTCTTCTCCTGCTCCTCCGCGCCGTCCACCTCCGCGGCCAGCGCCGGCGCCGGCGCCTCCCTCCCGCTCCTCGGGAAGCGCCCGCGCGAGGAGCAGGAGCCGGCGGTGGCGGTGGCAGTGGCGCCGGCGCCGTTCTGGGCGACCCTGCAGGCGCGGCCCGTGGCGGCGGCGTGGGGGCTCTCGGCGGCGCAGGAGGCGGCGGCGCAGGCGTACGCGTCGGTGGCGGCGCAGGGACACCACCTGAACCTGCTCTCCGGCGCCGCGAGGCCGTCGGAGGAGGAGTCCCGGTGACTGGCCGCGCACTGTTGCTACGTAATCGCATGCGTCGACGCGTGGTGAGGTGGCATGCCCCGCGCATGCGTCTCGTTTCCGTGCATCTCCGGGGGGGGGGGGGGGGGGCGTTGCGCGTGTTTTCCCTGTGGTTTTGCGGTGTGAGAGAGGAATGCGGCGAGCTGGACAAGGAGGATGCAGAGCGCGAGATCGGATCGGGGCCGGGTTAGCGGCTGTAGATAGCATTCGTCAGGTTCGTGTTTGTGATAATGAGCTCGCCGTGGTTCTGTGGTGTGGTTATGTATGCATGCATGCATGCATGCATGCCGAATTGTCAACTGATCTGAATCCTAACGCTAAATAATGCACGTCCGGCCCGGTGTGTGCAATTCCGCATGACGTTGCCTGCTGTTTTGAATAAAAGAAACCTACCTTTGCCGTTTGAGAATTCGGAATCCAGCGTCGAAATTTGTTGATGCTGAGACCGAGCGGTCATGCATGGCTGGCTGGTGAGATTTTTGACTGAATTCTCCTGCAACTGCAACCGTGAAAGTGAAACAATGACGAAGCACTCCCACATTATTCACCCGTCTGATGTTGTACTACTGATGAGCCGCTCGTGACAGCTTGCTGCAACCCTCGGTCCCTGCAAAACCCAGGCCACATGCTGTTCAGTCGTTGGACCCAGGAACAGGATAGGCCGTGCTGGAATTGCTTTGCCTCCTCCTCTGTCTCACTGCACTGCATTGCACTGTGGCAAAAGCCTGCATCTCCTGCGTCTGCACTTTGCCTCTGTGAAAGGTTCAGGCTGCTTCGGGGACACATGATTCGTGTCAAGCTGTAGGTCACTCTGAAAAGGCCTCCTCCGACCTTGTACAGACCACGCTCACAGGCCTTTTTTTGTACAGTGTACAAAGTATCAAACGGCGGCTCACTTTCTTCCAAACTCGCAGACTGATCTTCTAGCACGCACCTGTGGCTGTGCACAAGCAAGCACACAGCTACAGACTGATCTTGTTCTCGGCGGACGACGCTCTTCTATCTAGATTCGTCGAGATGGACGATCGCTGTGGCGATGGCCATTGCCAGTTTGCCACGCCGAGAGAGAGAAGAAGCAGGCAAAGGCGCTGCTGCACCGCAACCGCAGACTGCACGGACATCTCAGGCTCAGGCCTGGCCTGGCCCATGGTGTATTGTATTGTATTGTATTGTATTGTAGTAGGTTGGTGGCGGCCAGCTAGCGCGACTTTCATGGATATTCCTTCCCATGTCTGTTGGCGCTGGTCCCATTCGACATGTCAGTGGGTCGTACTCCAAACTCCAATGGTCCCGTTCGGTTTGGGAGCCAAAAGATCTGGGCTTGAGAGGTGGCATGGTTCTCGCTGTATGTTTGAGATTCGTACCGGTAGAATTATTTATTATATATAAAAAACAAATTATGTCGTATACAACAGTGCGGGGATAGCTCAGTTGGGAGAGCGTCAGACTGAAGATCTGAAGGTCGCGTGTTCGATCCACGCTCACCGCATGTTTTACTTTTCCATCTTTTTTATTTTTTCCCTCAATTCTGAATTTTTTTTTTCATAACTTTCTTAATATTTCGTTTTCCCTATGTATTTGCATATCTTATTTTACATTTCTTGTTTTTTTTCGTCCTCTCTCTATACGCAGCAATATGTTTTTCTTCATCTATATATATATACATCAATGTGTTTTCTCCTTTTTACTTTTTTCTTTCTATTGCTCTGTTTTTTTTTTTCTGCCTCTGTATATGCAGCAATGTGTTTTCGTTCTTTTCCGTTTCTCTATATCTGCACCAATGTGCTTTTCATTTTCTATTTTCCTTATTTTTTTCTCGGTGTATGCAGTAATGTGTTTTTTTTGTCTATTGTTTTTACTATTTTCAAATTTCCATTTGTATATGTATATGCAGCATTATGTGTCTTTCTTTCTCGCAACATGTTTTTGCTGTTGTTTTATCTGATTTATTTCTCTGTACATGGACAATGTTTTTTTTTCATGTCGTCTTTATCCCTCTCTATATCCATCAATGTTTTCTTATTATCTTGTTCTCTTTCTCTCTATATGCAGCAATGCATTTTTTTCCTTTTCTACTGTATATACAGCAATGTGTTTTTCTTCTCTTTCTCTATGTTTGCAGCAATGTAAAAGAATAGTACCTTGATTATACACAAGGATATGCAATTCTTATAGTTATAGCAATAATAGTCTACCTGTTTTACACAAAAGGATGCAGCGCTAGTTTGCATAGACTACATAGAGTAGTAGAGTACCCAACAGTTCTTATTTTTTTTTCGTGCATCGGAAGTTTTACGAATGGCTGGTTTCCTGCGAGTTGTTCAGTTCAGAAATTCCGATTGTGGCCATCAATTCAGTTTGGCCAGCCTTTGTTGGGGATTAACGAAACCAGGATTTTGTCCGAGCACCAGGGTCGTGCCCTAGCAATTTCACATCATACAACACAAATAGTCCAACATGTACACAAATAGAGCTGGGATTCTCGACTCCAATATAAAGTGGTCTATGCATATATAAATATTTATATATTCCAGCTCTTCTTGATGATACATGTATACTATATTTTCCCCCTACCGCATGCATGGATTGCTACAACGTCTACGTGAAACAACATCTCATTATCGCTGTATGTGCGGCTGTTCGAGTCGACCAAGGCCGAGATGGAGGCAGAGGTGGACCAGCGCAATGGTTTACAAAACTGTTTCGGCTGGGAAAACCGTTACCCACCAGCAGTAGCGGAGAAGCCATTATGGTATAATATAGCATCAACTATACCTAAAATTTCAAAACCTTTATATCTTCCATAATGATTCTTGTTGCCCTAATGATTTTGACATTAGAACTTTAGAGAAAACCTATTATGATTCTTGTTGCCTGTGTTTTTCTTTTTTCCCAGACATACCTATTTTTTGTTTTGTCCTCCGCTAATGCCCACCGGTAACGGTTTACCGCCGCCAAATCAATTTAAATTTGAACCGGTTTATCGTCAAAAAACCGGTGAAAAACCGCCGGTTAACCATGAAACGAACCGGTTTTGCTGTTTTCCACAGAAATAATGAAATTTTTTATATGATTTAATTGTAGTTTGTTGGATTCATATTGCACAGTAAATATTAATTGATCCACACAACTTGTGTTCACCAAAATAACATACATATGCAACCACAAACTGCAGTTCTCATGCAACAAACAACCAGCAAACTTTGCAATACTTAAATACAAGTTCTTTTACAACTCTCCAACGAGGCAACGACACATAGATCGACTTATTTCACAATACTCACATGTTCAGCTCGAGTCATAGTGATAGTACTCAGTCATGTTGGAAGGGTCGTGATATTGTTCCAATCCGTTATAGTGATATTGATAGGTCTATACAAAAGATATGAGATACATTATCGAGAAAACAAGAACGGCACATAAATACTTATCCACAAAGCAAGAAAAACATATCGGTGCAGCGGGAACTTGTCCATACCCATACTATGGTCCTGGTGGATACATGTTTGATAAATTTGAATATGGTGGTGGAAGAGGTCCATAGTTTCCATACCCATACATGATCGATGGTGGTACTTCACCTGATGGTGGAGGGGATCCATAGGTTCCCTGACCTAGTTGCTGAAAGGGAAATGCGCTCTTGGACCATTTCTAAGTGTTTTGGTGATTTGGTGTCCAACACAAGTGCTTAAGTGATAAACTATGCCAAATTGTGGATAAGGTGCAAATCAATATAAAGGTATGATTCTAGACTTAGTACATTGGTTTTTGTGTACTAACATGTTTGTCTAAGTGCTAGAATCAGAGGAAATTCAATTGGAAAAGCTTGGCTCGAAGCAGCCAAAAGTCTGCTCAGTCTGGGTGCACCGGACAGTGTCCGGTGCGCCAGGCTGGCTCTGGCGAACTGGCCGCTCTCGGGAAATCGTCGGCGGCGTACGGCTAAAATTCATCGAACTGTCCGGTGTGCACCGGACTGTCCGGTGAGCCAACAGTCGGCCGCGTAATCCGCGCGCGACGCGTGGCAGAGCCAACGGTCAGAAAAGGGCACCGGACTGTCCGGTGTGCACCGGACAGTGTCCGATGCGCCAACGGCTCTGAACCGCCAACGGTCGGCTTCGCCAAAAAAGGAAAGAAATCCGCACCGGACAGTGTCTGGTGGTGCACCGGACAGTCCGGTGTGCCAGGCGACAGAAGGCAAGAATTGCCTTCCTGTAATGCTCTCAATGGCTCCTAGCTGCCTTGGGGCTATAAAAGGGACCCCTAGGCGCATGGAGGAGAACACCAAGCATTCACTAAGCATTCCTAAGCACCAAGACTTCAATTCCGCGCATTCGATTCTTTGTGATAGAAACTAGAGCTCCATTTGAGTAGAGAACTCTTTGAGTTGTGTTGAAAGCTCGTGTTGTGACTTGTGTGCGTATTGTTGCTCTGATTTTGTGTCTTGTGTGCGTTGCTCATCCCTCCCTTACTTCGTGCTTCTTTGTGAACATCAAAGTGTAAGGGCGAGAGGCTCCAAGTTGTGCAGATTCCTCGCGAGCGGGATAAAGTAAACAAAGCAAAACACCGTGGTATTCAAGTGGGTCTTTGGACCGCTTGAGAGGGGTTGATTGCAACCCTCGTCCGTTGGGACGCCACAACGTGGAGTAGGCAAGTGTTGAACTTGGCCGAACCACGGGATAAACCACTGTGTCTATCTATGATTGATCTTCTTGTGGTTATCGTGTCTTGCGAGAACTCCTCTCTAGCCACTTGGCTTTATTGTGCTAACTCCTAATCAAGTCTTTGTGGCATTAAGTTTCAAGTTTTACAGGATCACCTATTCACCCCCCTCTAGGTGCTCTCAATTGGTATCAGAGCCGTTCTCTTTAAGAAAGGGACTAATCGCCCGAAGAGATGGATCCTAAGGGCAAGGGGATGGTGGTCAATGATAAGGAGAAGGAGTCTCGTCAATGATCCAAAGGATAACAAGCCTACTGACTCAGGCTCGGGCCACAAAAGAAAAGACGGGAGGAAGAAGAAGACAAGGCGCATCAAGGAGATAGTCTACTACGACAGCAACGAATCTTCCTCTTCCCAAAAGGATGACGACAACGACTACGAGAAAAAGAAGACGGTTAATTCAAACTTCTCCTTTGATTATTCTCGTATTCTGCAAAGTTCAAATGCTCATTTGCTTTCCATTCCCCTCGGTAACCCCCCCCCCCCCACTTTGATGGAGAGGACTACGGATTTCGGAGTCACAAAATGCGTAGCCACTTGTTCTCTCTCCATCCAAGTATATGGGAGATAGTAGAAAATGGAATGCACTTTGATAGTACGGATAGTCCCATGTTCATTAATGAGCAAATTCACAAAAATGCACAAGCTACTACTGTTCTTCTAGCTTCATTGTGCAGGGATGAATACCATAAGGTGAGCGGCTTGGATAACGCCAAGCAGATTTGGGACACTCTCAAAATCTCACATGAGGGGAACGACGTCACCATGCTCACCAAGATGGAGTTGGTGGAGGGCGAACTTGGGAGATTCGCAATGATCAGGGGCGAGGAGCCAACCCAAACGTACAACCGGCTCAAGACCCTCGTCAACAAAATAAGGAGCTATGGAAGCACGCGATGGACGGACCACGATGTCGTCCGCCTAATGCTAAGGTCTTTTACTATCCTTGATCCACATCTTGTGAACAATATTCGTGAGAATCCTAGGTACACCAAGATGACGCCCGAGGAGATACTTGGAAAGTTTGTAAGCGGGCGGATGATGATCAAGGAGGCAAGATACGTTGACGATGCGTTGAATGGCCCAATCCAAGAGCCTCAAACCATTGCTCTCAAAGCAACGAGGAGCAAGGAGGCACTACCTAGCAAGGTGGCACAAATTGAGGCGGTCGGACTTAATGATGAAGAAATGGCCCTCATCATCAAGCGTTTCAAGACGGCGCTAAGGGGTCGCAAGGAGCATCCCAACAAGACCAAGACGAAGGGGAAGCGCTCATGCTTCAAATGTGCTAAGATTGGTCATTTTATCGCTAATTGTCCCGATAATGATAGTGACTAGGAACAAGTGAAAGGGAAATGTGCCCTTGGGCCATTTCTAAGTATTTTGGTGATTGAGTGCCAACACATGTGTTTAATTGTGAATTTGTGTACATGGATGAACAAGGTGCAAATCATGAAGTAAAGGTATGTTTCTAAGCCTTAGTACATTGGTTTTGTGGACTAACATATTTGTCTAAGTGTTAGAAACAGAAAGAAGAAAAAGAGAAAAGGGGAGAGAATGACTTGGCTGTGTGCAGCCAAGTCCCAGCTCGGTCTGGAGCACCGGACTGTCCGGTGTGCACCGGACAGTGTCCGGTGCGCCAGGCTGACTCGGCTCGAACTGGCCGCTCTCGGGAATTCGCCGACGGCGTACGGCTAAAATTCACCGGACTGTCCGGTGTGCACCGGACTGTCCGGTGAGCCAACGGTCGGCCAGGGCCAACGGTCGGCCGCGCAATCCGCGCGAGACACGTGGCCGAGCCAACGGTCGGAAGACGGCACCGGACTGTCCGGTGTGCACCGGACTGTCCGGTGCGCCAACGGCTCGCAGATCTCCAACGGGCTGCAACGGTCGGCAGCGCCAGATAAGGAAACAAATCGGGCACCGGACAGTGTCCGGTGTGCACCGGACTGTCCGGTGCCCCCGACGACAGAAGGCAAGGATGGCCTTCCGGATTTGCTCTCAACGGCTCCTAGCTGCCTTGGGGCTATAAAAGGAGCCCCTAGGCGCATGGAGGAGACACACAAGCAACCTTTGAGCATTCTTGATCATCCACACTAAGTCTCTGCGCATTCGTTTGTGTTTCTAAGTGATTCGAGCTCTGTTCTAAGTGAGAACTCTGAGATAGTCTTGTGAGCTCGATTCTTGGCCGTGTGTGTGCGCTTTTGCTGTGGATTTGTGTGTGTTGCTTCCCTCCCTTACTCTGTGCTTCTTTGTGATCATATACTTGTAAGGGCAAGAGACTCCAATTTGTGGAGATTCCTTGCAAACGGGATAGTGAAAGGAACAACAAAACACCGTGGTATTCAAGTGGGTCTTTGGACCGCTTGAGAGGGGTTGATTGCAACCCTCGTCCGTTGGGACGCCACAACGTGGAAGTAGGCAAGCATTGGCTTGGCCGAACCACGGGATAAACCACCGTGTCACCTCTGTCTTGATCTCTTGTGGTATTGTGTTTTGTTGAGACTTCACTTTAGCCACTTGGCAATAATCGTGCTAACACATAACAAGTTTTTGTGGCTTAAGTTTGAAGTTTTTACAGGATCACCTATTCACCCCCCCCCCTCTAGGTGCTCTCAATTGGTATCAGAGCCGTTCTATTCACAAAGGGACTAACCGCCCGAATAGATGGATCCTAAGGGGAAGGGTATAGTGATCAACGATAAAGAGGAGACCTTCGTCAACGAGCCGAAGGATGACAGGCCTACCGACTCCGGCTCGGGCCAAAGACGGAAGGAAGGGAAGAAGAAGAAGACCAGGCGCATCAAGGAGATTGTCTACTACGACAGCGACGAGTCTACTTCTTCCCAAAAGGACGAGGACCACAACGACTACAAACAAAAGACGGTTAACTCAAACTTTTCTTTTGATTATTCGCGTATTCCGCATAGCTCAAATACTCATTTGCTTCCCATTCCACTTGGCAAACCTCCTCACTTTGATGGAGAGGATTACGGATTTTGGAGCCACAAAATGCGTACTCACCTGTTTTCTCTCCATCCAAGCATTTGGGAGATTGTGGAAAGTGGAATGAAATTTGATAGCTCGGATAGCCCTATGTTTATTAATGAACAGATTCATAAAAATGCACAAGCTACTACTGTGTTGCTAGCCTCTTTGTGCAGGGACGAGTATCACAAGGTGAGCGGCTTGGACAATGCCAAGCAGATCTGGGACACCCTCAAGATTTCTCATGAGGGGAACGACGTCACCTTGCTCACCAAGATGGAGTTGGTGGAGGGAGAGCTTGGACGGTTCGCCATGATAAGGGGCGAGGAGCCGACGCAAACATACAACCGGCTCAAGACCCTCATCAACAAGATAAGGAGCTACGGGAGCACGCGATGGACGGACCACGACGTCGTCCGCCTAATGCTCAGGTCCTTTACCGTACTTGATCCTCATCTCGTGAACAATATTCGTGAGAATCCCAGGTACACGATGATGACGCCCGAGGAAGTACTTGGAAAATTCGTGAGCGGGCGGATGATGATCAAGGAGGCAAGATACGTCGACGACGCGTTGAACGGACCACTCCACGAGCCTCAACCCATTGCTCTAAAAGCAACGAGGAGCAAGGAGTCGCTACCTAGCAAGGTGGCGCAAGTCGAGGCGGCCGGGCTCAATGATGAAGAGATGGCTCTCATCATCAAGAGATTCAAGACGGCGCTAAATGGTCGCAAGGGGCAGCCAAGCAAGACCAAGACCAAGGGGAAGCGCTCATGCTTCAAATGCGGTAAGCTTGGTCATTTCATTGCTAACTGTCCCGATAATGAAAGTGACCAGGAAAAGGGGAACAAAAGAGAGAAGAAGAAGCAATACAAGAAGGCAAAGGGCGAGGCGCATCTAGGAAAGGAGTGGGACTCGGATTGCTCCTCCTCCGACTCCGACAACGAAGGACTCGCCGCCACTGCCTTCAACAAATCGGCTCTCTTCCCCAACGAGCGTCTCACTTGCCTTATGGCAAGGGAGAAGAAGGTGAGTACTCAAGACTCCACTTATGCTTCTTCTAGTGATAGTGAGTCTAGTGACGATGATGACATAGATTATTCTTGCTTGTTCAAAGGCTTAGATAGATCTAAGATAGATAAAATCAATGAATTGATTGATGCTTTGAATGAAAAGGATAGGCTTTTAGAGAAGCAAGAGGATTTATTGTATGATGAACATGATAAGTTTATAGAGGCACAAAAATCATATGCTTTAGAAGTGAAAAGAAATGAAGTGCTTTCTAGTGAAATATCTTCTTGTCATGAAACCATTGCTACTTTACAAAGTGTTAACCATGATTTAAATGCTAAATTAGAAGTAACAAATAAATCTAAGTCTTGTGTTGAAAATGTTACAATTTGCACTAGGTGTAAAGATTTTGATGTTAACACTTGTAGCAAACACTTAGTTTCAATTTCAAAACTAAAAGATGAAGTGGCTAGTCTTAATGCTCAACTTAAGACTAGCAAGAGTGAAGTTGAAAAGATAAAATTTGCAAGGGATGCCTATACAATTGGAAGACATCCCTCAATTAAGGATGGGCTTGGCTTCAAGAGGGAAGCCAAGAACTTAACAAGCCATAAGGCTCCCATCTTCGTCAAGGAGAAGGGGAAGGCCCCGATGGCTAGTAATGCTAAAAAGAATCATGCTTTTATGTATTATGATAGGAGACATGCTAGAAATGGTTATAATCATTTTGATTCACATGTTTATGATTCTCATGCAATGTTTGCTTCTAGTTCTTCTTATAATCATGGTAGAGATATGTGTAGGAGAAATGTTGTACATATGCCTAGGAGAGATATTGCTCATGTACCTAGAAAGAATGTTATTCATGCTCCTAGGAAAGTAGTGAATGAACCTTCTACCATTTATTATGCTTGTAATGCTCCCTTTGCTATTTGTAGAAAGGGTAAGAAGGTAGTTGCTAGGAAATTAGGGGCTAGATGCAAGGGAGATAAATCTTGCATTTGGGTCCCTAAAGACATTTGTGCTAACCTTGCAGGACCCAACATGAGTTGGGTACCTAAGACCCAAGCCTAAATTTGCCTTGCAAGTTTATGCATCCGGGGGTTCAAGCTGGATTATCGACAGCGGATGCACAAACCATATGACGGGGGAGAAGAAGATGTTCACCTCCTACGTCAAAAATAAGGATTCCCAAGATTCAATTATATTCGGTGATGGGAATCAAGGCAAGGTAAAAGGGTTAGGTAAAATTGCAATTTCTAATGAGCATTCTATATCAAATGTATTCCTAGTGGAGAGTCTTGGATATAATTTGCTATCTGTTAGTCAATTATGTCAAATGGGATATAATTGTTTATTTACAAATGTAGATGTGTCTGTCTTTAGAAGATGTGATGGTTCACTAGCTTTTAAGGGTGTACTAGACGGCAAGCTTTACTTAGTTGATTTTGCAAAAGAAGAGGCCGGTCTAGATGCATGCTTAATGGCTAAGACTTGCATGGGCTGGCTGTGGCATCGCCGCTTAGCACATGTGGGGATGAAGAATCTCCACAAGCTTCTAAAGGGAGAACACGTGATAGGTCTAACCAATGTTTATTTCAAAAAAGATAGACCTTGTGCAGCTTGTCAGGCAGGTAAACAAGTTGGAGGAGCACATCACAGCAAGAATGTGATGACCACGTCAAGACCTCTGGAGCTGCTGCATATGGACCTCTTCGGACCCGTCGCCTATCTAAGCATAGGAGGAAGTAAGTATGGTTTAGTTATTGTTGATGACTTTTCCTGCTTCACTTGGGTGTTCTTTTTGCAGGATAAGTCTGAAACCCAAGGGACCCTCAAGCGCTTCCTCAGGAGAGCTCAAAATGAGTTTGAGCTCAAGGTGAAGAAGATTAGGAGCGACAACGGGTCCGAGTTCAAGAACCTTCAAGTGGAGGAGTTTCTTGAGGAGGAAGGGATCAAGCACGAGTTCTCCGCTCCCTACACACCACAACAAAATGGTGTGGTAGAGAGGAAGAACAGGACGCTAATCGATATGGCGAGGACGATGCTTGGAGAGTTCAAGACCCCCGAGTGCTTTTGGTCGGAAGCCGTGAACACGGCTTGCCACGCCATCAACAGGGTCTACCTTCACCGCCTCCTCAAGAAGACGTCATATGAGCTACTAACCGGTAACAAACCCAATGTATCGTACTTTCGTGTTTTTGGGAGCAAGTGCTACATTCTAGTGAAGAAGGGTAGAAATTCTAAGTTTGCTCCCAAAGCTGTAGAAGGGTTTTTATTAGGTTATGATTCAAATACAAAG
Source organism: Zea luxurians (assembly GCA_029449295.1). NCBI lineage: Eukaryota > Viridiplantae > Streptophyta > Magnoliopsida > Poales > Poaceae > Zea > Zea luxurians. Next base: position 111,512,951 of record JAOPSE010000010.1, read on the forward strand.
GCGTATAGGGTCTTCAACAAATCATCGGGTTTGGTTGAAGTCTCTAGCGACGTTGTATTTGATGAGACTAATGGCTCTCCAAGAGAGCAAGTTGTTGATTGTGATGATGTAGATGAAGAAGATGTTCCAACGGCCGCTATACGAACCATGGCGATTGGAGACGTTCGGCCACAGGAACAAGATGAACGAGATCAACCTTCTTCCTCAACGACGGTGCATCCCCCACCTCAAGACGATGAACAGGTTCATCAAAAGGAGGCGTGTGATCAAGGGGGAGCACAAGATGATCACGTGATGGAGGAAGAAGCGCAACCGGCACCTCCAACCCAAGTTCGAGCGATGATTCAAAGGGATCATCCCGTCGACCAAATTCTGGGTGACATTAGCAAGGGAGTAACTACTCGGTCTCGATTAGTTAATTTTTGTGAACATTACTCTTTTGTCTCCTCTATTGAGCCTTTCAGGGTAGAGGAGGCCTTGCTAGATCCGGATTGGGTGTTGGCCATGCAGGAGGAACTTAATAACTTCAAGCGCAACGAAGTTTGGACGCTGGTGCCTCGTCCCAAGCAAAATGTTGTGGGAACCAAGTGGGTGTTCCGCAATAAACAGGACGAGCACGGGGTGGTGACGAGGAACAAGGCTCGACTTGTGGCAAAAGGTTATGCCCAAGTCGCAGGTTTGGACTTTGAGGAGACTTTTGCTCCTGTGGCTAGGCTAGAGTCCATTCGTATCTTGCTAGCATATGCCGCTCACCATTCTTTCAGGTTGTACCAAATGGATGTGAAGAGCGCGTTCCTCAACGGGCCAATAAAGGAGGAGGTGTACGTGGAGCAACCCCCTGGCTTCGAGGATGAGCGGTACCCCGACCACGTGTGTAAGCTCTCTAAGGCGCTCTATGGACTTAAACAAGCCCCAAGAGCATGGTATGAATGTCTTAGAGATTTCTTACTTGCTAATACTTTCAAGGTTGGGAAAGCCGATCCAACTCTTTTCACTAAGACTTGTAATGGTGATTTGTTTGTGTGCCAAATTTATGTCGATGACATAATATTTGGTTCTACTAATCAAAAGTCTTGTGAAGAGTTTAGCAGGGTGATGACGCAGAAATTCGAGATGTCGATGATGGGCGAGTTGAACTACTTCCTTGGGTTCCAAGTGAAGCAACTCAAGGACGGCACCTTCATCTCCCAAACGAAGTACACGCAAGATCTGCTAAAGAGGTTTGGGATGAAGGACGCCAAGCCCGCAAAGACGCCGATGGGAACCGACGGACACACCGACCTCAACAAAGGAGGTAAGTCCGTTGATCAAAAGGCATACCGGTCAATGATAGGGTCTTTACTTTATTTAAGTGCTAGTAGACCGGATATTATGCTTAGCGTATGCATGTGTGCTAGATTTCAATCCGATCCTAAGGAGTGTCACTTGGTGGCGGTGAAGCGAATTCTTAGATATTTAGTCGCTACGCCTTGCTTCGGGATCTGGTATCCAAAGGGGTCTAACTTTGACTTAATTGGGTACTCAGATTCCGACTATGCTGGATGTAAGGTCGATAGGAAGAGTACATCGGGGACGTGCCAATTCTTAGGAAGGTCCCTGGTGTCATGGAACTCTAAGAAACAAACCTCCGTTGCCCTATCCACCGCTGAGGCCGAGTACGTTGCCGCAGGTCAGTGTTGCGCGCAACTACTTTGGATGAGGCAAACCCTCCGGGACTTTGGCTACAATCTGAGCAAAGTCCCACTCCTATGTGACAATGAGAGTGCTATCCGAATAGCGGAAAATCCTGTTGAGCACAGCCGCACAAAGCACATTGACATCCGGCATCACTTTTTGAGAGACCACCAGCAAAAGGGAGATATCGAAGTGTTTTATGTTAGCACCGAGAACCAGCTAGCCGATATCTTTACCAAGCCTTTAGATGAGAAGACCTTTTGCAGGCTGCGTAGTGAGCTAAATGTCTTAGATTCGCGGAACTTGGATTGAAATATAGCATACATGTATTTATGCCTTTGATCACGTTCATTCTGCATTTTGTTGCTTATTATGGTACTCAAGTTGTACAAACACTCCCTGGACCTCACAAGTCCGTTGCAATGTGATGCACATGTTTAGGGGGAGATGTGTTACAACTTGACCCTTTGAGACTAACCATATGTTTGAGTTTGCTTGTGTTAGTCACAAAGGAGAATTGAAAGGGAAAAGGTGGACTTGGACCATGAAAGACTTCCACTGCACTCCGATGAGGGGTAACTTATTCCAAGTCCATCTCATGAACTCTTATTGCCATTTGCTCTTAATTGAAGATTTTGGTGAGGCAATGGGGTTAAAGGGCCAAAATTGATCCCGTTTTGGTGCTTGATGCCAAAGGGGGAGAAAATAAAGGCTAAAGCAAAAATGGATCAGCTACCACTTGAGAGATTTTGAAAATAGTAGAATAGAGTTTTTTGGTTTGTCAAAATTCGTATGTTGTCTCTCTTGCCAAAAGTTGGCTTCTTGCGGGGAGAAGTATTGATTATGGGAAAAAGGGGGAGTTTTTGAAATCTTTGATCAATCTTTTTTTGAATGACTCTCTTTATGCTTAAACATGTGTGTTTAACTTAGAGATAGAGATTTGTGTTTGATTTGCAAAAACAAACCAAGTGGTGGCAAAGGATGATCCATATATGCCAAAATTGAATAAAACTTAAATTTATTTTATTTGAAGTGAGTTTGCACTTGTTCTAGTTGCTTTATGTAGTGTTGGCATAAATCACCAAAAAGGGGGAGATTGAAAGGGAAATGTGCCCTTGGGCCATTTCTAAGTATTTTGGTGATTGAGTGCCAACACATGTGTTTAATTGTGAATTTGTGTACATGGATGAACAAGGTGCAAATCATGAAGTAAAGGTATGTTTCTAAGCCTTAGTACATTGGTTTTGTGGACTAACATATTTGTCTAAGTGTTAGAAACAGAAAGAAGAAAAAGAGAAAAGGGGAGAGAATGACTTGGCTGTGTGCAGCCAAGTCCCAGCTCGGTCTGGAGCACCGGACTGTCCGGTGTGCACCGGACAGTGTCCGGTGCGCCAGGCTGACTCGGCTCGAACTGGCCGCTCTCGGGAATTCGCCGACGGCGTACGGCTAAAATTCACCGGACTGTCCGGTGTGCACCGGACTGTCCGGTGAGCCAACGGTCGGCCAGGGCCAACGGTCGGCCGTGCAATCCGCGCGAGACACGTGGCCGAGCCAACGGTCGGAAGACGGCACCGGACTGTCCGGTGTGCACCGGACTGTCCGGTGCGCCAACGGCTCGCAGATCTCCAACGGGCTGCAACGGTCGGCAGCGCCAGATAAGGAAACAAATCGGGCACCGGACAGTGTCCGGTGTGCACCGGACTGTCCGGTGCCCCCGACGACAGAAGGCAAGGATGGCCTTCCGGATTTGCTCTCAACGGCTCCTAGCTGCCTTGGGGCTATAAAAGGAGCCCCTAGGCGCATGGAGGAGACACACAAGCAACCTTTGAGCATTCTTGATCATCCACACTAAGTCTCTGCGCATTCGTTTGTGTTTCTAAGTGATTCGAGCTCTGTTCTAAGTGAGAACTCTGAGATAGTCTTGTGAGCTCGATTCTTGGCCGTGTGTGTGCGCTTTTGCTGTGGATTTGTGTGTGTTGCTTCCCTCCCTTACTCTGTGCTTCTTTGTGATCATATACTTGTAAGGGCAAGAGACTCCAATTTGTGGAGATTCCTTGCAAACGGGATAGTGAAAGGAACAACAAAACACCGTGGTATTCAAGTGGGTCTTTGGACCGCTTGAGAGGGGTTGATTGCAACCCTCGTCCGTTGGGACGCCACAACGTGGAAGTAGGCAAGCATTGGCTTGGCCGAACCACGGGATAAACCACCGTGTCACCTCTGTCTTGATCTCTTGTGGTATTGTGTTTTGTTGAGACTTCACTTTAGCCACTTGGCAATAATCGTGCTAACACATAACAAGTTTTTGTGGCTTAAGTTTGAAGTTTTTACAGGATCACCTATTCACCCCCCCCCTCTAGGTGCTCTCAACAAGGGAACAAGAGGGAAAAGAAGAAGGCTTACAAGAAGGCTAAGGGCGAGGCACACCTTGGAAAGGAGTGGGACTCGGATTGTTCGTCGTCCGACTCCGACAACGAAGGACTCGCCGCCACCGCCTTCAACAAGTCAGCCCTCTTCCCCAACGAGCATCACACCTGCCTCATGGCAAGGGAAAAAAAGGTAAGCACTCGTGATACTAGTACTTACGCTTCCTCAAGTGATGAAGAATCTAGCGATGATGAAATAGACTATTCATGTTTATTCAAGGGCCTAGATAGAACTAAGGTTGATAAGATTAATGAATTAATTGATGTCTTGAATGATAAAAATAGGTTATTAGAAAAGCAAGAAGATCTTTTGTATGAAGAACATGATAAGTTTGTAGAGGCACAAAAATCCCTTGCTTTAGAAATTAAAAGGAATGAAATACTTTCTTGTGAATTGTCTACGTATCATGACTCTATTTCTAGCTTAAAGAGCATAAATGATGATTTGAGTGCTAAGTTAGAAATAGCTAATAAATCAACATCTTGTGTAGAACATGTTGTAGTTTGCAATAGGTGTAAAGATTTTAATTTTGATGCTTGTAGTGAACACCTAGTTTGCATTTCTAAACTAAATGATGAAGTGGCTAGTCTTAATGCTCAACTTAAGACTAGCAAAAGTGAATTTGACAAACTAAAATTTGCAAGGGATGCCTACACAGTTGGTAGACACCCCTCAATTAAGGATGGGCTTGGCTTCAAGAGGGAAGCCAAGAACTTGACAAGTCATAAGGCTCCCATCTCTATCAAGGAGAAAGGGAAGGCCCCTATGGCAAATAGTATTCAAAAGAACCATGCTTTCTTATACCATGATAGGAGATATTCTAGGAATGTTCATCATGATAGAAGTTGCAATGATATTGTTTCACATGCTTATGATTCAAATGCAATGTTTGCCTCAAGTTCTTCTATGATGTATGATAGAAATTTGGCTAGAAAAAATGTTGTTCATCATATGCCTAGAAGAAATATTGTTCATGTTTCTAGGAAAGTAATGAATGAACCTTCTACAATTTATTATGCTTGCAATGCTTCCTTTGCTATTTGTAGAAAGGATAAGAAGGTAATTGCTAGGAAATTAGGGGCCAAATGTAAGGGAGACAAGACTTGCATTTGGGTCCCTAAGACTATTGTAACTAACCTTGTAGGACCCAACATGAGTTGGGTACCTAAGACCCAAGCCTAAATTTGCCTTGCAGGTTTATGCATCCGGGGGCTCAAGCTGGATTATCGACAGCGGATGCACAAACCACATGACGGGGGAGAAGAGGATGTTCTCTTCCTACGTCAAGAACAAGGATCCCCAAGATTCAATCATATTCGGCGATGGGAACCAAGGCAAGGTGAAAGGGTTAGGAAAAATTGCTATTTCATCCGAGCACTCTATTTCTAATGTGTTCTTAGTTGAGTCGCTTGGATATAACTGTTTATTCACAAATGTAGATGTGTCTGTCTTTAGAAGAAGTGATGGTTCATTAGCTTTTAAGGGTGTACTAGACGGCAAACTTTATTTAGTTGATTTTGCAAAAGAGGAGGCCGGTCTAGATGCATGCTTAATTGCTAAGACTAGCATGGGCTGGCTGTGGCATCGCTGTTTAGCACATGTGGGGATGAAGAACCTTCACAAGCTTCTAAAGGGAGAACACGTGATAGGTCTAACTAATGTAACTTTCGAAAAAGATAGACCTTGTGCAGCTTGTCAAGCAGGTAAACAGGTGGGAAGCTCTCATCATGCCAAAAATGTGATGACAACATCAAGACCCCTGGAGTTACTTCATATGGACCTCTTCGGACCCGTTGCCTATCTAAGCATAGGAGGAAATAAGTATGGTCTTGTTATAGTTGATGATTTTTCCCGCTTCACTTGGGTATTCTTTTTGCAGGATAAATCTAAAACCCAAGGGACCCTCAAGCGCTTCCTAAGGAGAGCCCAAAACGAGTTTGAGCTCAAAGTGAAGAAGATAAGGAGCGACAATGGGTCCGAGTTCAAGAACCTTCAAGTGGAGGAGTATCTTGAGGAGGAAGGAATCAAGCACGAGTTCTCCGCTCCCTACACACCACAGCAAAATGGTGTGGTAGAGAGGAAGAACAGGACGCTACTAGACATGGCGAGGACGATGCTTGGTGAATTCAAGATGCCCGAACGGTTATTGATGGAAGCCGTGAGCACGGCTTGCCACGCCATAAACCGGGTCTACCTTCATCGCCTCCTCAAGAAGACTTCATATGAGCTTCTAACCGGTAACAAACCCAATGTGTCTTACTTTCGTGTATTTGGGAGCAAATGTTACATTCTAGTGAAGAAAGGTAGGAATTCTAAGTTTGCTCCCAAAGCTGTAGAAAGGTTTTTGTTAGGTTATGACTCAAATACAAAGGCGTATAGGGTCTTCAACAAATCATCGGGTTTGGTTGAAGTCTCTAGCGACGTTGTATTTGATGAGACTAATGGCTCTCCAAGAGAGCAAGGTGTTGATCTTGATGATGTAGATGAAGAAGACGTTCCAACGGTCGCAATGCGCACCATGGCGATTGGAGATGTGAGGCCACTGGAACAAAAGGAGCAAGATCAACCTTCTTCGTCAACAATGGTGCATCCCCCAACTCAAGACGATGAACAGGTTCATCAAGAGGAGGCGTGTGATCAAGGGGGAGCACAAGATGATCATATAATGGAGGAAGAAGCACAACCGGCACCTTCAACCCAAGTTCGAGCGACGATTCAAAGGAATCATCCCGTCGACCAAATTTTGGGTGACATAAGCAAGGAAGTAACTACTCGTTCTACATTAGTTAATTTTTGTGAGCATTACTCCTTTGTCTCTTCTATTGAGCCTTTCAGGGTAGAAGAGGCCTTGCTAGATCCGGACTGGGTGTTGGCCATGCAAGAGGAGCTCAACAAGTTCAAGAGAAATAAAGTTTGAACATTGGTGCCTCGTCCCAAGCAAAATGTTGTGGGAACCAAGTGGGTGTTCCGCAACAAACAAGACGAGCACGGGGTGGTGACAAGGAACAAGGCACGACTTGTGGCAAAAGGTTATGCCCAAGTCGCAGGTTTGGACTTTGAGGAGACTTTTTCTCCTGTGGCTAGGCTAGAGTCAATTCGCATATTGTTAGTCTATGCTACTCACCATTCTTTCAGGTTGTTCCAAATGGATGTGAAGAGCACGTTCCTCAACGGGCCAATCAAGGAGGAGGTGTACGTGGAGCAACCCCCTGGCTTTGAGGATGAACGGTACCCCGACCACGTGTGTAAGCTCTCTAAGGCGCTCTATGGACTTAAGCAAGCCCCAAGAGCATGGTATGAATGCCTTAGAGACTTTTTAATTGCTAATTCTTTCAAGGTTGGGAAAGCCGATCCAACTCTTTTTACTAAGACTTGTGATGGTGATCTTTTCTTGTGCCAAATTTATGTCGATGACATAATATTTGGTTCTACTAACCAAAAGTCTTGTGAAGAGTTTAGCAGGGTGATGACTCAAAAGTTTGAGATGTCGATGATGGGCGAGTTAAGCTATTTCCTTGGGTTCCAAGTGAAGCAACTCAAGGATGGCACCTTCATCTCCCAAACGAAGTACACGCAAGACTTGATCAAGCGGTTTGGGATGAAGGATGCCAAGCCCGCAAAGACTCCAATGGGAACCGACGGACACACCGACCTCAACAAAGGAGGTAAGTCCGTTGATCAAAAGGCATACCGGTCTATGATAGGGTCTTTACATTATTTATGTGCTAGTAGACCGGATATTATGCTTAGCGTATGCATGTGTGCTAGATTTCAATCCGATCCAAGGGAGTGACACTTAGTGGCTGTGAAGCGAATTCTTAGATATTTAGTCGCTACATCTTGCTTCGGGATCTGGTATCCAAAGGGGTCTACCTTTGACTTGATTGGATATTCAGACTCCGATTATGCTGGATGTAAGGTCGATAGGAAGAGTACATCAGGGACGTGTCAATTCTTAGGAAGGTCCCTGGTGTCGTGGAGTTCTAAGAAACAAACTTCCGTTGCCCTATCCACCACTGAGGCCGAGTATGTTGCCGCGGGACAGTGTTGCGCGCAACTACTTTGGATGAGGCAAACCCTTCGGGACTTTGGCTACAATCTGAGCAAAGTCCCACTCCTATGTGATAATGAGAGTGCAATCCGCATGGCGGATAATCCTATTGAACACAGCCGCACAAAGCACATAGACATCCGACATCACTTTTTGAGAGACCACCAGCAAAAGGGAGATATCGAAGTGTTTTATGTTAGCACCGAGAACCAGCTAGCCGATATCTTTACCAAGCCTCTAGATGAGTCGACCTTAGATTCACGGAACCTCGATTGATTTATAGCATACATGTGTTTTATGCCTTGATCATGTTCCTTAATGCATTTTGTTGTTTATTTATGGTGCTCAAGTTGTACAAGCACTCCCCGGACCTCACAAGTCCATTTGCAAGTGATGCACATATTTAGGGGGAGATGCGCTACAACTTGACCCTATGAGACTAATTGTGTGCTTGAGTTTGCTTAATTTAGTCTCAAAGGAGGTTTGAAAGGGAAAAGGTGGACTTGGACCATGCAAGACTTCCACTGCACTCCGATGAAAGAGTAACTCATTCCAAGTTCATCTTTGTACTCTTATTGCCTTTTTACTCTTAGTTGAAGATTTTGGTGAGGCAATGGGGTTAAAGGGCCACGATTGATCCCGTTTTGGTGCTTGATGCCAAAGGGGGAGAAAATAAGACCAAAGCAACAAATGGATCAGCTACCACTTGAGAATTTTGAAAATAGTAGAATAGAGCTTTTGGTTTGTCAAAAAATCTCTTATTGTCTCCTTTGTCAAAAGTTGGTCTCTTGTGGGGAGAGTATTTGATTATGGGAATGAGTTTTTGAAATCTTTGAATCAATTTGTCTTTGAACAATTCTCTTTATGCCTCAACAAGCGTGTTTGACTTAGAGATAGGGAATTGAGTTTAATTTGCAAAAACAAAACCAAGTGGTGGCAAAGGATGATCCAAATATGCCAAATTTGAGACAAAACAAATTTGTGTTTTCATTTGCATTGATGTTGCACTTCTTTTAGTTGCTTTTTGTTGTGTTGGCATAAATCACCAAAAAGGGGAGATTGAAAGGGAAATGTGCCCTTGGGCCATTTCTAAGTGTTTTGGTGATTTGGTGTCCAACACAAGTGCTTAAGTGATAAACTATGCCAAATTGTGGATAAGGTGCAAATCAATATAAAGGTATGATTCTAGACTTAGTACATTGGTTTTTGTGTACTAACATGTTTGTCTAAGTGCTAGAATCAGAGGAAATTCAATTGGAAAAGCTTGGCTCGAAGCAGCCAAAAGTCTGCTCAGTCTGGGTGCACCAGACAGTGTCCGGTGCGCCAGGCTGGCTCTGGCGAACTGGCCGCTCTCGGGAAATCGTCGGCGGCGTACGGCTAAAATTCACCGGACTGTCCGGTGTGCATCTGTCGGCGTTTCGAGACCGGGGGGTCCCTGGGCCGACGAGTGAATGTCGCCGCGTGCCCCAGCCTAGATGGGTCGAGCGCGAGGGCGAGCGCAAAGGGGGGAGAGCGAGGCGGCCGGAGACCGGCGTGAGAGAGGTGGGAATCCCGCGGCCTTCGTGTTCGTCCCGCGCCCAGGTCGGGTGCGCTTGCAGTAGGGGGTTACAAGCGTCCACGCGGGAGAGGGAGCGAGCGGCCCCAAGCGAGCGCCTGTCTCGTCCTCGTCCCCGTGCGGCCAACCCTTTCTAAGAGGGCCCTGGTCCTTCCTTTTATAGGCGCAAGGAGAGGATCCAGGTGTACAATGGGGGGTGTAGCAGAGTGCTACGTGTCTAGCGGAGGAGAGCTAGCGCCCTAAGTACATGCCGTTGTGGCCGCCGGAGAGATTTTGGCACCCAGCTGGTGTGATGTCGTGGCCGTCGGAGGAGCGATGGAGCCTGGCGGAGGGACAGCTGTCGGAGCGGTTGAGTCCTTGCTGACGTCCTCTTGCTTCCGTAAGGGGGCTGAGAGCCGCCGCCGTCATAGGGTACGCGGGGCGCCATCATTGCCTATCCGGCGGAGCTAGCCAGATGGGACGCCGGTCTCATTCCCTGTGGCCCGAGTCAGCTCGGGGTAGGGTGATGATGGCGCCTCCTGTTGACGTGGCTGGTCTACGCCCTAGGTTGGGCGAGGTGGAAGCTCCTCCGAGGCCGAGGTCGAGTCTGTCTTCCGTGGTCGAGGTCGAGTCCGAGCCCCTGGGTCGGGCGAGGCGGAGCTCGTCGTCTTCTAGGGCTGAGCCCAAGTCCGAGCCCTGGGTCGGGCGGAGCGGAGTTCATCGTCTTCTGGGGCTGAGCCCGAGTCCGAGCCCTGGGTCGGGCAGAGCGGAGTTCGCCGTCTTCCGGGACTTAGCCCGAGTCCGAGCCCTGGTTCGGGCGGAGCGGAGTTCGTCGTCTTCCGGGACTTAGCCCGTGTCCGAGCCCTGGGTCGGGCGGAGCGGAGTTCGTCGTCTTCCGGGACTTAGCCCGTGTCCGAGCCCTGGGTCGGGCGGAGCGGAGTTCGCCGTCTTCCGGGACTTAGCCCGAGTCCGAGCCCTGGTTTGGGCGGAGCGGAGTTCGTCGTCTTCCGGGACTTAGCCCGTGTCCGAGCCCTGGGTCGGGCGGAGCGGAGTTCGTCGTCTTCTGGGACTTAGCCCGTGTCCGAGCCCTGGGTCGGGCGGAGCGGAGTTCGCCGTCTTCCGGGACTTATCCCGTGTCCGAGCCCTGGGTCGGGCGGAGCGGAGTTCGCCGTCTTCCGGGACTTAGCCCGAGTCCGAGCCCTGGGTCGGGCGGAGCGGAGCTTCCTATGATGCCTTCGGCAGGGCCTGACTGCCTGTCAGTCTCACTCTATCAAGTGGCACCGCAGTCGGAGTGGCGCAGGCGGCGCTGTCCTCCTGCCAGATCGGTCAGTGGAGCGGCGAAGTGACGGCAGTCACTTCGGCTCTGCCGGTTGGGGGGCGCGCGTCAGGATAAAGGTGTCAGGCCACCTTTGCATTAAATGCTCGATTTGGTCGGTTGGTGCGGCGATTTGGTCAGGGTTGCTTCTTAGCGAAGGTAGGGCCTCGGGCGAGCCGAAAATATGTTCGCCGTTGGAGGGGGGCCTCGGGCGAGACGGAAATCCTCCGGGGTCGGCTGCCCTTGTCCGAGGCTAGGCTCGGGCGAGGCGTGATCGAGTCGCTCGAATGGACTGATCCCTGACTTAATCGCACCCATCAGGCCTTTGCAGCTTTATGCTGATGGGGGTTACCAGCAGAGAATTAGGAGCCTTGAGGGTACCCCTAATTATGGTCCCCGACAGTAGCCCCCGAGCCTCGAAGGGAGTGTTAGCACTCGCTTGGAGGCTGTCGTCGCACTTTTTTGCAAGGGGACCAGCCTTTCTCGGTTGCGTTTTGTTCTGGTGGGTGGGCGCGAGCGCACCCGCCGGGTGTAGCCCCCGAGGCCTCGGAGGAGTGGTTTCACTCCTTCGAGGTCTTAATGCCTTGCGTAATGCTTCGGCTGGTCTGGTTGTTCCCTCATGCGAGCTGGTCGTAGCCCGGGTGTACGGTCGGGTCCCAAGTTCTCGGGCTGGTATGTTGACGCTGTCAACGGTTCGGCCGGAGCCGGGTTTGCGAGAGCAGCCCCCGAGCCTCTGCACAGGGCGAGAGGGCGATCAGGGACAGACTCGACTTTTTTACATACGCCCCTGCGTCGCCTTTCCGCAAGGAGGAGGGGGGAAAGCGCCATGTTGCCCTCGATGGGCGCCGAACATGGTGTCTCCGGTGAGCTGCAAGCGGGTAATCCGAGTGGACGTCCGTGCCCCGTTCGTTAGGGGTCGGCTAGGGGCCCAGAGGCACGCCCAAAGGTACATGCGGGTGATCTGCCGGACCCGGTCCCCTGGCGACGGGGTCCGAGGGCTCGATGCCTCCCTCTGATGGGATTCCGTTACAAGATCATTCCCGCTGGTCTCGGAAATGTCCTAGGGTACCTCGGGAGCGCAGCCCGAGCCTTGGTTATGTATCGAACCTACCCGTGGTCATCCCTCGCTCGGCGTCTGAGGCGGCTGTGAACCCTTCGGGGGCCAGCCTTCGAACCCCTGATCAGTAATGGGCGCGGAGCCCGAATAGCCTGAGGCGGCCGTGGAACCCTTCCGAGGGGCCGGCCTTCGAACCTCTGACCAGTAGTGGGTGTAGGGCCCACGCGATCTGAGGCGTCTGTCGAACCCTTCCGGGGGGCCAGCCTTCGAACCTCTGATCAGTAGGGAGGCTCGGAGCCTGGTTCCTTCCCGGGGAAGGATCCTTTTCGGGGTATCCCCCTTTCCCGGTCCCTGTTGCAAGAGAGAGAAAGAGGAAAAAAGGAAAAGGATACGAAATCGAACGACGCGACGTACCTTTACTGATGTGGTCATTATGGCGAAGGCGAAGCGTCGCCCGCTTCTCCGGCCAGAGGCGCCGCCTGTCCCACCGCGAAGTTAATGCGACGGGGCGAGTGGTTGGCGGGGCGGCCGTTGCGCATGCGCGAGCCGTTCGAGGACGGAACACGGGCGTGTTGTCTTCACGCCGTGAGAGAGGGTTCTCTCGCTGCCCCCGGATGGGACGTGAGCTTGGCTGACAACGTGACTGCTGCTCCTGCCCGCCTACCACCGTCATCGCTGCCGGCCTATTTTTGGCCGCGCTGACCGCCGCGCCAGCCTGGCGCCGCTGGGTCATGCACTGGGTCGCCTCGAGTCGCGGTATTGGCTCCACAGTCGAGGAGGCGCGGTGGTGGCGCAAGTGGCGGTGCAGTTGCATGCACGAAGCATTCGGCGCGCCGGTTGCATGACGCGTGGGCCTGGGCCTCCATGCTGGGCGTGTTGGGAGTCGGAGAAGCGCGCCCACTTGGCGCGGTTGCATGCCGCCTGCATGGCTGCCCGCCCCTTTCGCCCGTTGGTCTAGGCAAAAGTGGATGGTCACTTGTAACCGCTGGGCGGTCGTGCGCACCGCGCACGACGGTTTGGCTTCTTCTGCTCTGAGCCAGTTTGCATGACGTGTGGGACCCAGCCCCCGCGCCGCAGGGGAGGACCTTGGAGTGTGTCGGAGAAGACTCAGCCCGCGACGGTTGGGGGCGCAAGTAGGGAGAGTCGCCTTTAAAAGGAGGGTGGCCCCCTTTGGAAGGCAACCATGTCTTCGCGCTCCCTTATGCATCGTGTCTTTCCACCTTCCAAGCCCCCAGATGGGGGATACCCGCCGTCTTTCCGCCTCATCGTTGGAGGAACGGAACTCCATGGGAGTTTGGTCCTTTCAGCCATCGTTCGGCTTTAAGGATTTTCATCATGCAGCCCGGCTGCATCCCTCCACCGGCGGTCACCCAAGATGGTGACCTCTAGTTTGATGGTGGGGGAAAGCGAGCCGGACTGCGGCCTCTGCCCCTCCCTCAGCCTCAAGGATTTTCATCACAGGGCTGGGGAGGGGAGTGTGCCGAGTTGGGGTCGGCCCCTGCGTGGGCGGTGGCCTGCTCCTTCCCTCAGTGATCGGAGGGAAGGGCGATCGTCGTCCGTGGCGCTGGCAGCTGCAGCGTGCCTGGCTCTCGGACGCGAGTGGCTTTGGAGCCGCTCCCTGGGCCGACGTCTGCCACGGCAGCTGGAAGAGGTTCTTCCGCTGGCGAGATAGCCAGGGCCACCCGCGGACCGACCTCCAACTCTACGGCCCTCTGCCCGTCCTTGCCTCACGAGTTTGGGCATGGGCGGGGGCCTCTTGGCGGCAGCATCCGCCCTGAGGTCAGTGCTGCCGCTGTTCGGCCCCCTGGAGCATAAGTCATCGTCGTCGTCGCTGCTGGAGCGGGCGAGGGCGCGTCGTTCGTCGGTCTTCTGTTGCTCCGCAGGCCCTCCCCCATCGAGTGGGGTTGTTCGTACCTGCGGAGGTGGAACCGGAGTTCTGTTTGTAATGGCACTTGAGTGCCAGTGTTTTTGTTCATTGTGGCTGTCGAGGCCTGAACATGTATGTAATTTTGGCACAGAGCCGTGTTTTTTCCTCGCTTTCGAGCACTAAGACTCGCCTGTTGGTTGTCTGAACCGCTTCACCAAGCGTGAGTCGCCCCGTGTAAAAGTGACGAGTGAGGTATCCGTATCCCGGAGGCGTAGGAATCCCTCGGATCGGTCGGCCTTGTTGTCCGAGGCTTCTCTAGCTTAGTTAAAGGGACCCCTTGGCCGTTCTTCGATGAGCCGAGGCCAGGGGTAGCGATATCAGCATGAACAGGGGCAGAGTTGGCTCAAAAAGGAAACCTGGTTGGCCGGAGCCCAGCCGGGTCGTCCGTTAGCGGGACCGATGCCGGAGTTGACCAGCCGAGGCCTCGGGTCGGGCTGACGTCCTTGGAGGACGGTTGGCCGGGCCCCGGGGTGACCGGCCGAGTCGCCTGCTCGGGCCGAATTCCCGGAGAAGACCCTGGCAGCGATTGCCCGGGCGTGGCGACGACGTCGTCCTTCAGGGTGGAGGACCTCGGATCGCGTCGCCGTCCGAGGCTAGGTCAGACCTCGCCGAAGGTGTCGTCGATGCCGAGGGTGTTGCCGCCCCTTTCCAGCGTCAAGACCTGAGCCTGCAGGATCGGATCGTCTTGTAGCGTGTGTTTCCTGCGGCCGCCGAGGCCAAAACACACCCTCGCTGTATTGTAAAGCTGCGTCTCTTTTCCTCTTGTTTCGAGTATCCAGACTTTTTTGTCGGTAACAGGGATGTTTGTGCGAGTGAGAGTTGCTTCTCGCGGAAGGTGACGAGTGAGGTATCCGTATCCCGGAGGCGTAGGAGTCCCTCGGCTCGATCGACCTTGCCGCTTATGCGCACTCTTACCCGTCCATGGGGCTCTGTCACCGACGCAGTCGAGAAGGCCCGAAGGATCGCTTCGGCAGAAGAGCTTCCGAACGTGAAGACTTGTCCGGTCCGCGGAATCACTTATCCGAACGTGAGTTACTTATCGCAGAAGGTGATGAGTGAGGTATCCGTATCCCGGAGGCGTAGGAGTTCCTCGGCTCGGTCAGCCTTGGCTGCTTACGTGTACTCCATCGTTTTCAGGATCCACTTTTCGAAGTAGTCAAAAAGCACGAAAGATATTCTGGCAGAAAAGATCTTTCTTCGAGGAAAATTTCGACGCAGAGGGGGTTTCCCCCCTTTTAGCCCCCGAGGGAGAGTCGGGCTTTGCCGGGGCGAGGCCGACCCTTCCTTGATGACTAAACTTTGCGTGGGTGCGAGGTATATTAACAACTTGAAAACATCTTAAGGGTAGAAGCGACGTAGCTGTTGGATGTTCCAAGCGTTGCCGTAGACCTCGCCTTGACTGTTGGCCAGCTTGTACATTCCGGGCTTCAGAACTTTGGCGATGACGAAGGGCCCCTCCCATGGGGGCGTGAGCTTGTGCCGCCCTCGGGCGTCTTGTCACAGCCGAAGCACCAGGTCGCCCACCTGGAGGTCTCGGGACCGGACCCCTCGGGCGTGGTAGCGTCGCAGGGACTGCTGGTACCGCGCCGAGTGTAGTAAGGCCTTGTCCCGAGCCTCCTCCAGCTGGTCCAGCGAGTCTTCTCGGCTAGCTTGGTTGCTTTGATCGCTGTAGGCCCTCGTCCTCGGGGAGCCGTATTCCAGGTCTGTGGGCAAGACGGCCTCGGCCCCGTAGACTAGGAAGAACGGCGTGAAGCCCGTGGCTCGGCTCGGCGTTGTCCTCAGGCTCCAGACCACCGAGGGGAGTTCCTTCATCCATCGCTTGTCGAACTTGTTAAGGTCGTTGTAGATCCGAGGCTTGAGCCCTTGTAGAATCATCCCGTTGGCACGCTCTACTTGCCCATTTGACATGGGATGAGCCACGGTGGCCCAGTCCACCCGGATGTGGTGATCCTCGCAGAAGTCCAAGAACTTTCTGCCGGTGAACTGGGTGCCATTGTCGGTGATGATGGAGTTCGGGACCCCGAAGCGATGGATGATGTTGGTGAAGAACGCCACCGCCTGCTCGGACCTGATGCTGTTCAGAGGTCGGACCTCGATCCACTTGGAGAATTTGTCGATGGCGACCAGCAGGTGCGTGTAGCCCCCGGGTGCCTTCTGCAAGGGGCCAACGAGATCCAGACCCCACACAGCGAAAGGCCAGGTGATGGGTATCGTCTGCAGAGCCTGAGCGGGCAGGTGGGTCTGCCTCGCGTAGAATTGACACCCTTCGCAGGTGCGGACAATTCTAGTGGCGTCGGCCACCGCCGTCGGCCAGTAGAAGCCTTGTCGGAAAGCATTCCTGACAAGGGCTCGAGGCGTTGCGTGATGGCCGCAAGCCCCCGAGTGTATCTCTCGCAGGAGTTCCTGACCTTCGGCGGCGGAGATGCATCGCTGGAGGATGCCAGAGGGGCTGCGGTGGCAGAGCTCCTTCTCATCGCCCAACAAGACGAACGACTTGGCGCGCCGCGCCACCCGCCGAGCCTCGGCTCGGTCGAGGGGTAGCTCTCCTTGGTGGAGATATTGCAGGTACGGGGTCTGCCAGTTTCGATCAGGCGTGGCCCTGCTTCGCTCCTCCTCGACGCGCAGCGCCTCACCCTCGGGGGCCGAGGGTACCTCGGGCTGAACCGAGGGCGCCTCGGGCCGAGCTGAGGGTGCCTCGGGCTGTGCCGAGGGTACCTCGGGCTAGGCCGAGGGTACCTCGGACTGGGCTGAGGGCGCCTCAGGCTCAGGTGTGTCGTCGATCTTGATGGAGGGTTGATGCAGATCCCGGGAGAAGACGTCCGGGGGAACCGTTGTTCGCCCCGAGGCTATTTTAGCCAGCTCGTCCGCAGTCTCGTTGTAGCGCCGAGCGATGTGGTTGAGCTCGAGCCCATAGAACTTGTCCTCCAAGCGCCGAACCTCATCGCAGTAGGCCTCCATCTTCGGGTCGCGGCAGTGGGAGTTCTTCATGACTTGGTCGATGACGAGCTGCGAGTCACCGCGGGCGTCGAGGTGCCGGACCCCTAGCTCGATGGCGATCCGCAACCCATTGACCAGAGCCTCGTACTCAGCCACATTGTTGGATGCCGGGAAATGGAGGCGTAGCACATAGCGTAGGTGTTTCCCGAGGGGCGAGATGAAGAGCAGGCCTGCGCCAGCCCCTGTCTTCATCAACGACCCATCGAAAAACATGGTCCAGAGCTTCGGTTGGATCGGATCCGTCGGTAATTGGGTGTCGACCCATTCGACCATGATGTCCGCCAAAACCTGGGACTTGATGGCCTTCCGAGGGGCGAACGAGATTGTCTCATCCATGATTTCCACTGCCCACTTTGCAATCCTACCCGAGGCCTCTCGGCACTGGATGATCTCCCCCAGGGGGAAGGATGACACCACAGTTACCGGATGAGACTCGAAGTAGTGTCGCAACTTCCGCCGTGTCAGGATCACTGCATACAGCAGCTTCTGAACTTGTGGGTAGCGAATCTTGGTTTCGGACAGTACCTCGCTGACGAAGTAAACTGGCCTCTGAACGGGCAATGCATGCCCCTCTTCTTGCCTCTCGACCACAATCGCGGCGCTAACCACCTGAGTGGTCGCGGCGACGTAGACCAAGAGGGCTTCTCCGGCAGCTGGAGGCACCAAGGTAGGCGCCTTTGTGAGGAGCGCCTTCAGGTTCCCGAGAGCTTCCTCGACCTCAGGGGTCCAAGTGAAGCACTCGACCTTCCTTAAGAGACGGTACAGTGGTAGACCTCTTTCGCCGAGGCGTGAGATGAAGCGGCTCAGAGCCGCGAGACATCCCATAACCCTTTGTACGCCTTTCAAGTCCTTGATGGGCCCCATGCTGGTGATGGCTGCGATCTTCTCCGGGTTGGCTTCGATGCCCCGCTCGGAGACGATGAACCCCAAGAGCATGCCTCGGGGCACCCCGAAGACACACTTCTCGGGATTGAGCTTGACGCCTTTCGCCTTGAGACATCGGAATGTCACTCCAAGGTCGGAAAGGAGGTCGGAAGCTTTCCTCGTCTTGACTACAATGTCATCGACGTAGGCCTCGACCGTGCGGCCAATGTGTTCGCCGAACACATGGTTCATGCACCGCTGGTACGTCGCGCCCGCATTCCTCAAGCCGAACGGCATGGTGACATAGCAGTACATGCCGAAGGGTGTGATGAAAGAAGTCGCGAGCTGGTCGGACTCTTTCATCCTGATTTGATGATACCCTGAGTAGGCATCCAGGAAAGACAGGGTTTCGCACCCAGCAGTGGAATCCACGATTTGATCGATGCGAGGCAGAGGGTAGGGAACCTTCGGACATGTTTTGTTGAGACCTGTGTAGTCTACACACATCCGCCATTTCCCCCCTTTCTTTCTCACAAGCACAGGGTTGGCAAGCCACTCGGGATGGAATACCTCTTTGATGAACCCTGCCGCCATTAGCTTGTGGATCTCCTCGCCTATCGCTCTGCGCTTCTCCTTGTCGAATCGGCGCAGAGGCTGCTTGACGGGTCAGGCTCTGGCTCGAATATCCAGCGAGTGCTCGGCGACATCCCTCGGTATGTCGGGCATGTCCGAGGGACTCCACGCGAAGACGTCGGCGTTCGCACGGAGAAAGTCGACGAGCACTGCTTCCTATTTGGGATCCAGCCCGGAGCCGATCCGGATCTGCTTGGAGGCATCGCCACTGGGGTCGAGGGGGACGGCCTTAACCGTCTCCACTGGCTCAAAGTTGTCGGCGTGACGTTTCACGTCTGGCACCTCCTTAGAGAGGCTTTCCAGGTCGGCGATGAGGGCCTCGGACTCGGCGAGGGCCTCGGCGTACTCCACGCACTCCACGTCGCATTCGAACGCGTGTTTATACGTGGGGCCGATGGTGATGACCCCGTTGGGGCCCGACATCTTGAGCTTCATGTAGGTGTAGTTGGGAACGGCCATGAACTTCGCGTAGCATGGTCTTCCCAGTACCGCGTGGTAGGTTCCTCGGAACCCGACCACCTCGAACGTCAGGGTCTCCCTTTGGAAGTTGGTGGGTGTTCCGAAGCAGACGGGAAGGTCGAGTTGTTCGAGGGGCTGGACGCGCTTCCCGGGAATGATCCCATGGAAGGGCGTAGCGCCTGCTTGGACGGAGGACAGATCGACACGCAGGAGCCCGAGGGTCTCGGCGTAGATGATATTGAGGCTGCTGCCTCCGTCCATGAGGACCTTGGTGAGCCTGACGTCGCCGATGATGGGGTCGACGACGAGCGGGTATTTCCCCGGGCTCGGCACGTGGTCGGGGTGGTCGGCTTGGTCGAAGGTGATGGGCTTATCGGACCAGTCTAGGTAGACTGGCGCCGCCACCTTCACCACGCAGACCTCCCGGCGCTCTTGCTTGCGGTGCCGAGCCGAGACATTCGCCGCTTGCCCACCGTAGATCATGAAGCAGTCGCGGACCTCGGGGAACTCTCCTGCTTGGTGATCTTCCTTCTTGTCGTCGTCGCGGGCCCTGCCACCCTCCGTGGGTGGCCCGGCCCTGTGGAAGTGGCGCCGAAGCATGACGCACTCCTCAAGGGTGTGCTTGACGGGCCCCTGGTGATAGGGGCATGGCTCCTTGAGCATCTTGTCGAAGAGGTTGGCACCTTCGGGGGGTTTCAGAGGGTTCTTGTACTCGGCGGCGGCGACAAGGTCCGCGTCGGCGGCGTCGCGTTTCGCTTGCGACTTCTTCTTGCCTTTCTTCTTGGCGCCGTGCTGAGTCGACGCCTTGGGAGCATCTTCCGTTGGGCGGCCCTGGGGCTGCTTGTCCTTCCGGAAGATAGCCTCGACCGCTTCCTGGCCGGAGGCGAACTTGGTGGCGATGTCCATCAGCTCGCTCGCCCTGGTGGGGGTCTTGCGACCCAACTTGGTCACCAGGTCGCGGCAGGTGGTGCCGGCGAGGAACGCGCCGATGACATCCGAGTCGGTGATGTTGGGCAGCTCGGTGCGCTGCTTCGAGAATCGTCGGATGTAGTCCCGGAGAGACTCTCTCGGCTGCTGCCGGCAGCTTCGGAGGTCCCAGGAATTCCCGGGGCGCACATACGTGCCCTGGAAATTACCGGCGAAAGCTTGGACCAGGTCGTCCCAGTTGGAGATCTGCCCCGGAGGCAGGTGCTCCAACCAGGCGCGAGCGGTGTCGGAGAGGAACAGGGGGAGGTTGCGGATGATGAGGTTGTCATCGTCCGTTCCACCCAGTTGGCAGGCCAGACGGTAGTCCGCGAGCCACAGTTCCGGTCTCGTCTCCCCCGAGTACTTTGTAATAGTAGTCGGGGGTCAGAACCGGGTCGAGAACGGTGCCCGTCGGATGGCCCGGCTGAAGGCCTGCGGACCGGGTGGTTCGGGCGAGGGACTCCGATCCTCCCCGCTATCGTAGCGTCCCTCACGCCTGGGGTGGTAGCCTCGGCGCACCCTCTCGTCGAGGTGGGCCCGACGGTCGCGGCGATGGTGCTCGTTGCCGAGGCGGCCCAGGGCCGCAGGCGCGGTGTTGCACGTGCGCCCGGTGCAGACCGAGGCTTCCCGCATGAATCGGGAAGTCGCGGCATGAGGTTCTGAGGGGTATCCCTGCCTTCGGGAGGCAGAGCTCTCGGCCCGTCGGACCGCGGCGCCTTCCAAGAGATTCTTGAGCTCCCCCTGGATTCGCCGGCCCTCGGTGGTTGATGGCTCCGGCATCGCGCGGAGAAGCATCGCTGCTGCTGCCAGGTTCTGGCCGACCCCACTAGATGCGGGTGGCGGCCTGACCCTGACGTCGTCGGTGACGCGGTGCTGGAAACCCTGGGGCAGATGACGTATTTCTCCGGCCGGGGGTTGGCCCGCCCATGCCTGCCCGACGTCCCGGCGGATCGGCTCAAGTGCCCCTGCTCCCTCGTCGAGCCTGGCCTGCGCCCCGCGGATTTGCTCGAGCTGTGGGTCATGGCCCCTCGCCTGAACGGGGACCACAGCTAGCTCCCGTGGGATGTTAACGCGGGGCACCGGCCTAGGGAGATCACCGTCCTCCGGCATGCCGAGATGATTGCCTTCGGAGGGACCCCCTAGATCGACGTGGAAACATTCGCGGCTTGGGTCGCAGTCCTCGTCGCCAAGGCTGCGGCTACCGTCGGAACACTCGGAGAGGCAGTAGTCACATGCGGTCATGAAGTCCCACATGGCACTGGGGTTGTCAAGTCCAGAGAAATCCCAACAGATGTTGGGCTCATTGTCTTCCTCGGACCCAGAGGGCCCGTAGG
Organism: Zea luxurians; assembly: GCA_029449295.1. Classification (NCBI taxonomy): domain Eukaryota; kingdom Viridiplantae; phylum Streptophyta; class Magnoliopsida; order Poales; family Poaceae; genus Zea; species Zea luxurians. The sequence continues at coordinate 111,534,189 of JAOPSE010000010.1, forward strand.
TCGAGACGTCCGTCAGCCGGTCCCAAGGCGACCGCATGCGAAACCCCAGAGGGTTTGGACTCGCCTCTACGAGAGCGCCCGCCAAAGCAAGGTCGCTAGGCGGGTTGAGGTTGAATCCAAATGACGTGGGATGGGAATCGGTCGGTACCTCTTGGTTGACGAGCGGCGATGAAGTCACGTCGGGGACTGACTGCACCGTCGTCTCAGGTACGAGGGTGACGTCCAGCAAGCTTTTCGCGAGCGCGCCGGCGTCGCCCGCTTGCTCGAGATTGGCGTGTCGCGGGGAGTCGGTGCTCGTCTTCGTCTCAAGCGCGAAGTCGATACCCGGTGCGCCCCCCATTGGGGTGCCGGCGCTGTCGACTCGCTCGACAGCCGACGAGGCGCTGCCTCCTGCTTGGCCTTGGCTGCCCTGCCTTCCCCTCCGTCGGCGGGGAAGAGGGCGGGATGAGCTCGAAGGTTGTTCTTCCACCACGCGGGGAAGACGTCGTCGATTCCGCCGCCGGCGGGCGGGCCGCTGGCCGTCGTTGTCGTCGTCGCGCGACGGTGGAAGGAGTATCATGTCGTAGCTGCCGTCGAGGGACATGAACTCAAGACTCCCAAAACGGAGCACCGTCCCGGGTTGGAGAAGTTGCTGGAGACTGCCCATCTGGAGCTTGACGGGAAGCTGTTCGTCAACACGCAGCAGGCCCCTACCTGGCGCGCCAACTGTCGGCGTTTCGAGACCGGGGGGTCCCTAGGCCGACGAGTGAATGTCGCCGCGTGCCCCAGCCCAGATGGGTCGAGCGCGAGGGCAAGCACGAAGGGGGGAGAGCGAGGCGGCCGGAGACCGGCGTGAGAGAGGTGGGAATCTCGTGGCCTTCGTGTTCGTCCCGCGCCCAAGTCGGGTGCGCTTGCAGTAGGGGGTTACAAGCGTCCACGCGGGAGAGGGAGCGAGCGGCCCCAAGCGAGCGCCTATCTCGTCCTCGTCCCCGCGCGGCCAACCCTTTCTAAGAGGGCCCTGGTCCTTCCTTTTATTGGCGCAAGGAGAGGATCCAGGTGTACAATGGGGGGTGTAGCAGAGTGCTACGTGTCTAGCGGAGGAGAGCTAGCACCCTAAGTACATGCCGTTGTGGCAGCCGGAGAGATTTTGGCACCCAGCTAGTGTGATGTCGTGGCCGTCGGAGGAGCGATGGAGCCTGGCGGAGGGACAGCTGTCGGAGCGGTTGAGTCCTTGTTGACGTCCTCTTGCTTCCGTAAGGGGGCTGAGAGCCGCCGCCGTCACAGGGTACGCGGGGCGCCATCATTGCCTATCCGGCGGAGCTAGCCAGATGGGACGCCGGTCTCGTTCCCTGCGGCCCGAGTCAGCTCAGGGTAGGGTGATGATGGCGCCTCCTGTTGACGTGGCTGGTCTACGCCCTAGGTTGGGCGAGGTGGAAGCTCCTCCGAGGCCGAGGTCGAGTCTGTCTTCCGTGGTCGAGGTCGAGTCTGAGCCCCTGGGTCGGGCGAGGCGGAGCTCGTCGTCTTCTAGGGCTGAGCCCAAGTCCGAGCCCTGGGTCGGGCGGAGCGGAGTTCATCGTCTTCCGGGGCTGAGCCCGAGTCCGAGCCCTGGGTCGGTGAAAGGGAAATGTGCCCTTGGGCCATTTCAAAGTATTTTGGTGATTTAGTGCCCAACACAAGTGCCTAATTGTAAAATGGTGGACAAAGTACAAATCAAGGATAAAGGTATGTTTCTCAGACTTAGTACATTGTTTTATGGACTAATGTATTGTGTCTAAGTGCTGGAAACAGAAAAAATCGAGTTGGAGAAGAAATGGCTCGAGCAGCCAAAGTCTGCCCAGTCTGGGTACACCGGACTGTCCGGTGTGCACCGGACATGTCCGGTGCGCCAGGCTGGCTCGGCGCGAAGTGGCTGCTCTCGGGAATTCACCGGCGACGTACGGCTAAAATTCACCGGACTGTCCGGTGTGCACCGGACTGTCCGGTGAGCCAACGGTCGGCCGGGCCAACGGTCGGCCGCGCAATCTGCGCGGGACACGTGGCCGAGCCAACGGCTAGAAGACGGCACCGGACTGTCCGGTGTGCACCGGACATGTCCGGTGCGCCAACGGCTCCCAGATCTGCAACGGTCTACAACAGTCGGCAGAGCTGTTTAAGGAAAGAAATCGGGCACCGGACAGTGTCCGGTGTGCACCGGACTGTCCGGTGCCCCCGACGACAGAAGGCAAGGATAGCCTTCCAGATTTGCTCTCAACGGCTCCTAGCTGCCTTGGGGCTATAAAAGGGACCTCTAGGCGCATAGAGGAGATATCCAAGCAACCTTAGAGCATTCTTGATCATCCACACTCAGTCTTTGCGCATTCGTTTGTCATTCTAAGTGATTCGAGCTCCGTTCTAGTGAGAACTTTGATATAGTCTTTTGAGCTCGATTCTTGGCCGTGTGTGTGCGCGTTTCGCTGTGGATTTGTGTGTGTTGCTTCCCTCCCTTACTCTGTGTTTCTTTGTGATCATATACTTGTAAGGGCAAGAGACTCCAATTTGTGGAGATTCCTTGCAAACGGGATATTGAAAGGCAAAACAAAACACCGTGGTATTCAAGTTGGTCTTTGGACCGCTTGAGAGGGGTTGATTGCAACCCTCGTCCGTTGGGACGCCACAACGTGGAGTAGGCAAGCGTTGGTCTTGGCCGAACCACGGGAAAAACTACTGTGTCATCTCTGTGTTTGATCTCTTGTGGTATTGTGTTTTGTTGAGACTCCTCTCTAGCCACTTGGTGATTATTGTACTAACATTTAACAAGTTTTTGTGGCTTAAGTTTTAAAGTTTCACAGGATCACCTATTCACCCCCCCTCTAGGTGCTCTCAGTCGGGCGAAGCGGAGTTCACCGTCTTCCGGGACTTAGCCCGAGTCCGAGCCCTGGTTTGGACGGAGCGGAGTTCGTCGTCTTTCGGGACTTAGCCCGTGTCCGAGACCTGGGTCGGGCGGAGCAGAGTTCGTCGTCTTCCGGGACTTAGCCCGTGTCTGAGCCCTAGGTCGGGCGGAGCGGAGTTCACCGTCTTCCGGGACTTAACCCGAGTCCGAGCCCTGGTTTGGGCGGAGCGGAGTTCGTCGTCTTCCGGGACTTAGCCCGTGTCCGAGCCCTGGGTCGGGCGGAGCGGAGTTCGTCGTCTTCCGGGACTTAGCCCGTGTCCGAGCCCTGGGTCGGGCGGAGCGGAGTTCGCCGTCTTCCGGGACTTAGCCCGTGTCCAAGCCCTAGGTCGGGCGGAGCAGAGTTCACCGTCTTCCGGGACTTAGCCCGAGTCCGAGCCCTGGGTCAGGCGGAGCGGAGCTTCCTATGATGCCTTCGGCAGGGCCTGACTGCCTGTCAGTCTCACTCTGTCAAGTGGCACCGCAGTCGGAGTGGCGCAGGCGGCGCTGTCCTCCTGCCAGATCAGTCAGTGGAGCGGCGAAGTGACGGCGGTCACTTCGGCTCTGCCGGCTGGGGGGCGCGCGTCAGGGTAAAGGTGTCAGGCCACCTTTGCATTAAATGCTCGATTTGGTCGGTTGGTGCGGCGATTTGGTCAGGGTTGCTTCTTAGCGAAGGTAGGGCCTCGGGCGAGCTGGAAATATGTTCGCCGTTGGAGGGGGGCCTCGGGCGAGACGGAAATCCTCCGGGGTCGGCTGCCCTTGTCCGAGGCTAAGCTCGGGCGAGGCGTGATCGAGTCGCTCGAATGGGCTGATCCCTGACTTAATCGCACCCATCAGGCCTTTGCAGCTTTATGCTGATGGGGGTTACCAGCTGAGAATTAGGAGCCTTGAGGGTACCCCTAATTATGGTCCCCGACAGCACCGGACTGTCCGGTGAGCCAACAGTCGTCCGGGCCAACGGTCGGCCGCATAATCCGCGCGCGACGCGTGGTAGAGCCAACGGTCAGAAGGGGGCACCGGACTGTCCGGTGTGCACCGGACTGTCCGGTGCGCCTACGGCTCTGAACCGCCAACGGTCGGCTTTGCCAAAGAAGGAAAGAAATCCGCACCGGACAGTGTCCGGTGGTGCACCAGACTGTCCGGTGCGCTAGGCGACAGAAGGCAAGAATTGCCTTCCTGTAATGCTCTCAACGGCTCCTAGCTGCCTTGGGGCTATAAAAGGGACCCCTAGGCGCATGGAGGAGAACACCAATCATTCACTAAGCATTCCTAAGCACCAAGACTTCAATTTCGCGCATTCGATTATTTGTGATAGCAACTAGAGCTCCATTTGAGTAGAGAACTCTTTGAGTTGTGTTGAAAGCTCGTGTTGTGACTTGTGTGCGTATTGTTGCTCTGATTTTGTGTCTTGTGTGCGTTGTTCATCCATCCCTTACTCTGTGCTTCTTTGTGAACATCAAAGTGTAAGGGTGAGAGGCTCCAAGTTGTGGAGATTCCTCGCGAGTGGGATAAAGTAAACAAAGCAAAACACCGTGGTATTCAAGTGGGTCTTTGGACCGCTTGAGAGGGGTTGATTGCAACCCTCGTCCGTTGGGACGCCACAACGTGGAGTAGGCAAGTGTTGAACTTGGCCGAACCACGGGATAAACCACTGTGTCTATCTGTGATTGACCTTCTTGTGGTTATGGTTGAAAGGGAATTAGGCTTACACCTATTTTCCTAATTGATTTTGGTGGTTGAATTGCCCAACACAAATAATTGGACTAACTAGTTTGCTCTAGTCTATAAGTTATATAGTTGCCAAAGGTTCACACTTAGCCAATAAAAAGACCAAGAAATGGGTTCAACAAAAAGAGCAAGAGATAACCGAAGGCCGCCCTGGTCTGGCGCACCGGACTGTCCGGTGTGCCACCGGACAGTGTCCGGTGCACCAGGAGACTGAGAGCACCTAGAGGGGGGGGGTGAATAGGTGATCCTGTAAAAACTTCAAACTTAAGCCACAAAAACTTGTTAAGCGTTAGCACGATTAATGCCAAGTGGCTAAGGTGAAGTCTCAACAAAACACAATACCACAAGAATTAAGCACAGAGGGACACGGTGGTTTATCCCGTGGTTCGGCCAAGCCAATGCTTGCCTACTTCCACGTTGTGGCGTCCCAACGGACGAGGGTTGCAATCAACCCCTTTCAAGCGGTCCAAAGACCCACTTGAATACCACGTTGTTTTGTTGTTCCTTTCACTATCCCGTTTGCAAGGAATCTCCACAAATTGGAGTCTCTTGCCCTTACAAGTATATGATCACAAAGAAAGCACAGAGTAAGGGAGGGAAGCAACACACACAAATCCAACACAAAAGCGCACACACACGGCCAAGACTCGAGCTCGAATGACTATCTCAGAGTTCACGCTAGAACAGAGCTCGAATCACTTAGAATCACAAACGAATGCGCAAAGAACTTGTGTGGATGATCAAGAATGCTCAAGAGTTGCTTGTGTGTCTCCTCCATGCGCCTAGGGGCTCCTTTTATAGCCCCAAGACAGCTAGGAGCCGTTGAGAGCAATTCTGGAAGGCTATCCTGGCCTTCTGTCGTCGGGGGCACCGGACAGTCCGGTGCACACCGGACACTGTCCGGTGCCCGATTTGTTTCCTTTTCTGGCGCTGTCGACCGTTGCAGCCCGTTGGAGATCTGCGAGCCGTTGGCGCACCGGACATGTCCGGTGCACACCGGACAGTCCGGTGCCGTCTTCCGACCGTTGGCTCGGCCACGTGTCTCGCGCGGATTGCGCGGCCGACCGTTGGCCCTGGCCGACCGTTGGCTCACCGGACAGTCCGGTGCACACCGGACAGTCCGGTGAATTATAGCCGTACGCCGTCGGCGAATTCCCGAGAGCGGCCAGTTCGAGCCGAGTCGACCTGGCGCACCGGACACTGTCCGGTGCACACCGGACAGTCCGGTGCTCCAGACCGAGCTGGGACTTGGCTGCACACAGCCAAGTCATTCTCTCCCCTTTTCTCTTTTTCTTCTTTCTGTTTCTAACACTTAGACAAATATGTTAGTCCACAAAACCAATGTACTAAGGCTTATAAACATACCTTTACTTCATGATTTGCACCTTGTTCATCCATGTACACAAATTCACAATTAAACACATGTGTTGGCACGCAATCACCAAAATACTTAGAAATGGCCCAAGGGCACATTTCCCTTTCAATCTCCCCCTTTTTGGTGATTTATGCCAACACAACATAAAGCCACTAGAACAAGTGCAAACTCAATTCAAATAACACTTAAATTTATTTTGAATCAATTTTGGCATATATGGATCATCCTTTGCCACCACTTGATTTGTTTTTGCAAATCAAACACAAATCTCTATCTCTAAGTTAAACACACATGTTTAAGCATAAAGAGAGTCATTCAAAAAGAGATTGATCAAGGATTTCAAAAACTCCCCCTTTTTCCCATAATCAATACTTCTCCCCACAAGAAGCCAACTTTTGACAAGAGAGACAACATAAGAATTTTGACAAACCAAAAACTCTATTCTATTATTTTCAAAATCTCTCAAGTGGTAGCTGATCCATTTATTGCTTTGGCCTTTATTTTCTCCCCCTTTGGCATCAAGCACCAAAACGGGATCAATTGTGGCCCTTTAACCCCATTGCCTCACCAAAATCTTCAATTAAGAGCAAATGGCAATAAGAGTTAATGAGATGGACTTGGAATAAGTTACCCCTCATCGGAGTGCAGTGGAAGTCTTTCATGGTCCAAGTCCACCTTTTCCCTTTCAATTCTCCTTTGTGACTAAAACAGACAAACTCAAGCATATGGTTAGTCTCAAAGGGTCAAGTTGTAACATGTCTCCCCCTAAACATGTGCATCACTTTGCAACGGACTTGTGAGGTCCAGGGAGTGTTTGTACAACTTCAGCACCATAATAAGCAACAATATGCAGAAGGGAACATGATCAAAAGCATGAATACAGTATGCTACAATTCAATCCAAGTTCCGCGAATCTAAGACATTTAGCTCACTACGCAGCCTGCAAAAGGTCTTCTCATCTAAAGGCTTGGTAAAGATATCGGCTAGCTGGTTCTCGGTGCTAACATAAAACACTTCGATATCTCCCTTTTGCTGGTGGTCTCTCAAAAAGTGATGCCGGATGTCAATGTGCTTTGTGCGGCTGTGCTCAACAGGATTTTCCGCTATTCGGATAGCACTCTCATTGTCACATAGGAGTGGGACTTTGCTCAGATTGTAGCCAAAGTCCCTGAGGGTTTGCCTCATCCAAAGTAGTTGCGCGCAACACTGACCTGCGGCAACGTACTCGGCCTCAGCGGTGGATAGGGCAACGGAGGTTTGTTTCTTAGAATTCCATGACACCAGGGACCTTCCTAAGAATTGGCACGTCCCCGATGTACTCTTCCTATCGACCTTACATCCAGCATAGTCGGAATCTGAGTACCCAATTAAGTCAAAGTTAGACCCCTTTGGATACCAGATCCCGAAGCAAGGCGTAGCGACTAAATATCTAAGAATTCGCTTCACCGCCACCAAGTGACACTCCTTAGGATCGGATTGAAATCTAGCACACATGCATACGCTAAGCATAATATCCGGTCTACTAGCACATAAATAAAGCAGAGAACCTATCATTGACCGGTATGCTTTTTGATCAACGGACTTACCTCCTTTGTTGAGGTCGGTGTGTCCGTCGGTTCCCATCGGAGTCTTTGCGGGCTTGGCGTCCTTCATCCCAAACCGCTTCAGCAGATCTTGCGTGTACTTCGTTTGGGAGATGAAGGTGCCGTCCTTGAGTTGCTTCACTTGGAACCCAAGGAAGTAGTTCAACTCGCCCATCATCGACATCTCGAATTTCTGCGTCATCACCCTGCTAAACTCTTCACAAGACTTTTGATTAGTAGAACCAAATATTATGTCATCGACATAAATTTGGCATACAAACAAATCACCATTACATGTCTTTGTAAAAAGAGTTGGATCGGCTTTCCCAACCTTGAAAGCATTAGCAAGTAAGAAATCTCTAAGGCATTCATACCATGCTCTTGGGGCTTGCTTAAGTCCATAGAGCGCCTTAGAGAGCTTACACACGTGGTCGGGGTACCGCTCATCCTCGAAGCCAGGGGGTTGCTCCACGTACACCTCCTCCTTTATTGGCCCGTTGAGGAACGCGCTCTTTACATCCATTTGGTACAACCTGAAAGAATGGTGAGCGGCATATGCTAGCAAGATACGAATGGACTCTAGCCTAGCCACAGGAGCAAAAGTCTCCTCAAAGTCCAAACCTGTGACTTGGGCATAACCTTTTGCCACAAGTCGAGCCTTGTTCCTCGTCACCACCCCGTGCTCGTCCTGTTTGTTGCGGAACACCCACTTGGTTCCCACAACATTTTGCTTGGGACGAGGCACCAGCGTCCAAACTTCGTTGCGCTTGAAGTTATTAAGTTCCTCCTGCATGGCCAACACCCAATCCGGATCTAGCAAGGCCTCCTCTACCCTGAAAGGCTCAATAGAGGAGACAAAAGAGTAATGCTCACAAAAATTAACTAATCGAGATCGAGTAGTTACTCCCTTGCTAATGTCACCCAGAATTTGGTCGACGGGATGATCCCTCTGAATCATCGCTCGAACTTGGGTTGGAGGTGCCGGTTGCGCTTCTTCCTCCATCACTTGATCGTCTTGTGCTCCCCCTTGATCACACGCCTCCTTTTGATGAACCTGTTCATCGTCTTGAGTTGGGGGCTGCACCGTCGTTGAGGAAGAAGGTTGATCTCGTTCATCCTGTTCCTGTGGCCGAATGTCTCCAATCGCCATGGTTCGTATAGCGGCCGTCGGAACATCTTCTTCATCTACATCATCACAATCAACAACTTGCTCTCTTGGAGAGCCATTAGTCTCATCAAATACAACGTCGCTAGAGACTTCAACCAAACCCGATGATTTGTTGAAGACCCTATACGCCTTTGTATTTGAATCATAACCTAATAAAAACCCTTCTACAGCTTTGGGAGCAAACTTAGAATTTCTACCCTTCTTCACTAGAATGTAGCACTTGCTCCCAAATACACGAAAGTACGATACATTGGGTTTGTTACCGGTTAGTAGCTCATACGAAGTCTTCTTGAGGAGTCGATGAAGGTAGACCCTGTTGATGGCGTGGCAAGCCGTGTTCACGGCTTCCGACCAAAAGCATTCGGGGGTCTTGAACTCTCCAAGCATCGTCCTCGCCATATCGATTAGCGTCCTGTTCTTCCTCTCTACCACACCATTTTGCTGTGGTGTGTAGGGAGCGGAGAACTCGTGCTTGATCCCTTCCTCCTCAAGAAACTCCTCCACTTGAAGGTTCTTGAACTCGGACCCGTTGTCGCTCCTTATCTTCTTCACCTTGAGCTCAAACTCATTTTGAGCTCTCCTGAGGAAGCGCTTGAGGGTCCCTTGGGTTTCAGACTTATCCTGCAAAAAGAACACCCAAGTGAAGCGGGAAAAGTCATCAACAATAACTAAACCATACTTACTTCCTCCTATGCTTAGATAGGCGACGGGTCCGAAGAGGTCCATATGCAGCAGCTCCAGAGGTCTTGATGTGGTCATCACATTCTTGCTGTGATGTGCTCCTCCCACCTGCTTACCTGCTTGACAAGCTGCACAAGGTCTATCTTTTTCGAAATAAACATTTGTTAGACCTATCACGTGTTCTCCCTTTAGAAGCTTGTGGAGGTTCTTCATCCCCACATGTGCTAAGCGGCGATGCCACAGCCAGCCCATGCAAGTCTTAGCCATTAAGCATGCATCTAGACCGGCCTCTTCTTTTGCAAAATCAACTAAATAAAGCTTGCTGTCTAGTACACCCTTAAAAGCTAGTGAACCATCACATCTTCTAAAGACAGACACATCTACATTTGTAAATAAACAATTATATCCCATTTGACATAATTGACTAACAGATAGCAAATTATATCCAAGACTCTCCACTAAGAATACATTTGAGATAGAATGCTCATTAGAAATTGCAATTTTACCTAACCCTTTTACCTTGCCTTGATTCCCATCACCGAATATAATTGAATCTTGGGAATCCTTATTCTTGACGTAGGAGGTGAACATCTTCTTCTCCCCCGTCATATGGTTTGTGCATCCGCTGTCGATAATCCAGCTTGAACCCCCGGATGCATAAACCTGCAAGGCAAATTTAGGCTTGGGTCTTAGGTACCCAACTCATGTTGGGTCCTGCAAGGTTATCACAAATGTCTTTAGGGACCCAAATGCAAGATTTATCTCCCTTGCATCTAGCCCCTAATTTCCTAGCAACTACCTTCTTACCCTTTCTACAAATAGCAAAGGGAGCATTACAAGCATAATAAATGGTAGAAGGTTCATTCACTACTTTCCTAGGAGCATGAATAACATTCTTTCTAGGTACATGAGCAATATATCTCCTAGGCATATGTACAACATTTCTCCTACACATATCTCTACCATGATTATAAGAAGAACTAGAAGCAAACATTGCATGAGAATCATAAACATGTGAATCAAAATGATTATAAGCATTTCTAGCATGTCTCCTATCATAATACATAAAAGCATGGTTCTTTTTAGCACTATTAGCCATAGGGGCCTTCCCTTTCTCCTTGACGAAGACGGGAGCCTTATGGCTTGTTAAGTTCTTGGCTTCCCTCTTGAAGCCAAGCCCATCCTTAATTGAGGGGTGTCTACCAACCGTGTAGGCATCCCTTGCAAATTTTATTTTATCAACTTCATTCTTGCTAGTCTTAAGTTGGGCATTAAGACTAGCCACTTCATCATTTAATTTGGAAATTAGAACTAGGTGTTCACTACAAGCATTAACATCAAAATCCTTACACCTAGTACAAATTTCAACATGTTCAACACAAGAATTTGATTTACTAGCTACTTCTAGTTTAGCACTTAAATCAATATTAACACTTCTTAAGGTAGAAATGGTTTCATGACAGGAAGATATTTCACTAGAAAGCATTTCATTTCTTTTCACTTCTAAAGCATATGATTTTTGTGCCTCTACAAACTTATCATGTTCATCATACAATAAATCTTCTTGCTTTTCTAAAAGCCTATCCTTTTCATTCAATGCATCAATCAATTCATTGATTTTATCTATCTTAGATCTATCTAAGCCCTTGAACAAGCAAGAATAATCTATATCATCATCACTAGACTCACTATCACTAGAAGAAGCATAAGTGGAGTCTTTAGTACTTACCTTCTTCTCTCTTGCCATAAGACAAGTGAGACGCTCATTGGGGAAGAGAGCCGATTTGTTGAAGGCAGTGGCGGCGAGTCCTTCATTGTCAGAGTCGGAGGAGGAGCAATCCGAGTCCCACTCCTTTCCTAGATGTGCCTCGCCCTTTGTCTTCTTGTATGCCTTCTTCTTCTCCCTCTTGTTCCCCTTTTCCTGGTCACTTTCATTATCGGGACAGTTAGCAATAAAATGACCAAGCTTACCGCATTTGAAGCACGAGCGCTTCCCCTTGGTCTTGGTCTTGCTTGGCTGCCCCTTGCGACCATTTAGCGCCGTCTTGAATCTCTTGATGATGAGAGCCATCTCTTCATCATTGAGCCCGGCCGCCTCAACTTGCGCCACCTTGCTAGGTAGCGATTCCTTGCTCCTTGTTGCTTTTAGAGCAATGGGTTGAGGCTCGTGGAGTGGTCCGTTCAACGCGTCGTCGACGTATCTCGCCTCCTTGATCATCATCCTCCCGCTCACGAATTTTCCAAGTACTTCCTCGGGCGTCATCATCGTGTACCTGGGATTCTCACGAATATTGTTCACGAGATGAGGATCAAGTACGGTAAAGGACCTGAGCATTAGGCGGACGACGTCGTGGTCCGTCCATCGCGTGCTCCCGTAGCTCCTTATCTTGTTGATGAGGGTCTTGAGCCGGTTGTATGTTTGCGTCGGCTCCTCGCCCCTTATCATGGCGAAACGTCCAAGCTCTCCCTCCACCAACTCCATCTTGGTGAGTAAAGTGACGTCGTTTCCCTCATGAGAAATCTTGAGGGTGTCCCAGATTTGCTTGGCGTTATCCAAGCCGCTCACTTTATGATATTCATCCCTGCACAAGGAAGCTAGAAGAACAGTAGTAGCTTGTGCATTCTTATGAATTTGTTCATTAATAAACGTGGGACTATCCGAACTATCAAAGTGCATTCCACTCTCTACAATCTCCCATATACTAGGATGGAGAGAGAATAGGTGACTACGCATTTTGTGGCTCCAAAATCCGTAGTCCTCTCCATCAAAGTGTGGGGGCTTGCCGAGTGGAATGGAGAGCAATTGAGAATGTGAACTTTGCGGAATACGAGAGTAATCAAAAGAAAAGTTCGAATTAACCGGTTTTCTCCTCTCGTAGTCGTTGTGGTCCTCGTCCTTTTGGGAAGAAGTAGACTCGTCGCTGTCGTAGTAGACGATCTCCTTGATGCGCCTGGTCTTCTTCTTCTTCCCCTCCTTTCGTCTTTGGCCCGAGCCGGAGTCGGTAGGCTTATCGTCCTTCGGCTCGTTGACGAAGGATTCCTTCTCTTTGTCGTTGATCACTATACCCTTCCCCTTAGGATCCATCTATTCGGGCGGTTAGTCCCTTTGTGAATAGAACGGCTTTGATACCAATTGAGAGCACCTAGAGGGGGGGGGGTGAATAGGTGATCCTGTAAAAACTTCAAACTTAAGCCACAAAAACTTGTTAAGCGTTAGCACGATTAATGCCAAGTGGCTAAGGTGAAGTCTCAACAAAACACAATACCACAAGAATTAAGCACAGAGGGACACGGTGGTTTATCCCGTGGTTCGGCCAAGCCAATGCTTGCCTACTTCCACGTTGTGGCGTCCCAACGGACGAGGGTTGCAATCAACCCCTTTCAAGCGGTCCAAAGACCCACTTGAATACCACGTTGTTTTGTTGTTCCTTTCACTATCCCGTTTGCAAGGAATCTCCACAAATTGGAGTCTCTTGCCCTTACAAGTATATGATCACAAAGAAAGCACAGAGTAAGGGAGGGAAGCAACACACACAAATCCAACACAAAAGCGCACACACACGGCCAAGACTCGAGCTCGAATGACTATCTCAGAGTTCACGCTAGAACAGAGCTCGAATCACTTAGAATCACAAACGAATGCGCAAAGAACTTGTGTGGATGATCAAGAATGCTCAAGAGTTGCTTGTGTGTCTCCTCCATGCGCCTAGGGGCTCCTTTTATAGCCCCAAGACAGCTAGGAGCCGTTGAGAGCAATTCTGGAAGGCTATCCTGGCCTTCTGTCGTCGGGGGCACCGGACAGTCCGGTGCACACCGGACACTGTCCGGTGCCCGATTTGTTTCCTTTTCTGGCGCTGTCGACCGTTGCAGCCCGTTGGAGATCTGCGAGCCGTTGGCGCACCGGACATGTCCGGTGCACACCGGACAGTCCGGTGCCGTCTTCCGACCGTTGGCTCGGCCACGTGTCTCGCGCGGATTGCGCGGCCGACCGTTGGCCCTGGCCGACCGTTGGCTCACCGGACAGTCCGGTGCACACCGGACAGTCCGGTGAATTATAGCCGTACGCCGTCGGCGAATTCCCGAGAGCGGCCAGTTCGAGCCGAGTCGACCTGGCGCACCGGACAGTCCGGTGCTCCAGACCGAGCTGGGACTTGGCTGCACACAGCCAAGTCATTCTCTCCCCTTTTCTCTTTTTCTTCTTTCTGTTTCTAACACTTAGACAAATATGTTAGTCCACAAAACCAATGTACTAAGGCTTAGAAACATACCTTTACTTCATGATTTGCACCTTGTTCATCCATGTACACAAATTCACAATTAAACACATGTGTTGGCACGCAATCACCAAAATACTTAGAAATGGCCCAAGGGCACATTTCCCTTTCAGAGACTCCAAGCCAAACTTCACACCTTCGGGAATTTTCAGAGGCGCTTCGCTATAATTCACCGGACTGTCCGGTGCACCACCGGACAGTGTCCGGTGCTCTAGAGGAGAGCGGCTCTGAACTCGCCAGCTTCGGATTTCCGCTCCGCTAAAATTCACCGGACATGTCCGGTGCACATCGGACTGTCCGGTGAACCAGCGGAGCAACGGCTACTTCGCACCAACGATCGTCTGCAACGCAATACGCGCCAGCGCACATAGGAGCAGAGCACGCGCGGGTGGCACACCGGACAGCCTACAGGACTTGTCTGGTGCACCACCGGACAGCCAGGCGGGCCCACACGTCAGAACTCCAACGGTCGGAACCCAACGACCAGGTGACGTGGCTGGCGCACCGGACTGTCCGGTGTGCCATGCGACAGCAGCCTCCACCAAACGGCTAATTTGGTGGTTGGGGTTATAAATACCCCCAACCACCCCACATTCAAGTCATCCAAGTTTTCCAACTTCCAACCACTTACAAGAGCTCTAGCATTCAATTCTAGACACACCCAAGTGATCAAATCCTCTCCCAATTCCACAAAAGCTTTAGTGTTAAGTGAGAGAGATTTGTTGTGTTCTTTTGAGCTCTTGCGCTTGGATTGCTTTCTTTCTCATTCTTTCTTGAGATCAAACTCACTTGTAATTGAGGCAAGAGACACCAATCATGTGGTGATCCTTGTGGGAACTTTGTGTTCCAAGTGATTGAGAAGAAAAGCTCACTCGGTCCGAGGGACCGTTTGAGAGAGGGAAAGGGTTGAAAGAGACCCAGTCTTTGTGACCACCTCAATGGGGAGTAGGTTTACAAGAACCGAACCTCGGTAAAACAAATCCATGTGTCACACTCTTTATTCGCTTGCAATTTGTTTTACGCCCTCTCTCTCGGACTCATTTCTATTTCTAACGCTAACCCGGCTTGTAGTTGTGATTAATTTTGTAAATTTCAGTTTCGCCCTATTCACCCCCTCTCTAGGCGACTTTCAATTGGTATCAGAGCCCGGTGCTTCATTAGAGCCTAACCGCTCGAAGTGATGTCGGGAGAACACGCCAAGAAGGAGATGGAGACCGACGACAAGCCCACTACAAGCCACGGGAAGGCTTCATCGGAAGAGTCCCGCAAAAAGGGGAAAGGGAAGGAGAAGAAAGCCTCCTCCCACAAGTCGCATCGGAGTAGCGACAAGAAAAAGAAGATGAGGAAGGTGGTCTACTACGAGACCGATACGTCATCACCTTCCACCTCCGGCTCTGATGCGCCCTCCGTAACTTCTAAGCGCCATGAGCGCAAAAAGTTTAGTAAGATCCCCCTACGCTACCCTCGCATTCCTAAACATACTCCATTACTTTCCGTTCCATTAGGCAAGCCGCCAACCTTTGACGGTGAAGATTATGCTAGGTGGAGTGATTTGATGAAATTTCACCTAACCTCACTCCACAAAAGTATATGGAATGTTGTTGAGTTTGGAGCACAGGTACCATCCATAGGGGATGAGGATTATGATGAGGACGAGGTGGCCCAAATCGAGCACTTCAACTCCCAAGCCACAACTATACTCCTCGCCTCTCTAAGTCGAGAGGAGTATAACAAGGTGCAAGGATTAAAGAGCGCCAAGGAAGTTTGGGACGTGCTCAAGACCGCGCACGAGGGAGATGAACTAACCAAGATCACCAAGCGGGAGACAATCGAGGGGGAGCTCGGTCGCTTCCGGCTTCGCAAAGGGGAAGAGCCACAAGACATGTACAACCGGCTCAAAACCTTGGTGAACCAAGTGCGCAACCTCGGGAGCAAAAGGTGGGATGACCACGAGATGGTTAAGGGTATTCTTAGATCACTTATTTTCCTTAACCCTACTCAAGTTTAATTAATTCGTGGTAATCCTAGATATACACTAATGACTCCCGAGGAAGTAATGGGGAATTTTGTGAGCTTTGAGTATATGATCAAGGGCTCAAAGAAAATCAATGAGCTAGATGATCCCTCCACATCCGAAGCACAACCGGTTGCATTCAAGGCAACGGAGGAGAAGAAGGAGGAGTCTACATCAAGTAGACAACCAATCGACGCCTCAAAGCTCGACAATGAGGAAATGGCGCTCGTCATCAAGAGCTTCCGCCAAATCCTAAAGCAAAGGAGGGGGAAAGATTACAAGCCCCGCTCCAGGAAGGTTTGCTACAAGTGTGGTAAGCCCGGTCACTTTATAGCAAAATGTCCTATTTCTAGTGACAGTGACAGGGGCGACGACAAGAAGGGGAGAAGAAAGGAGAAGAAGAAATACTACAAGAAGGGTGGCGACGCCCACGTATGCCGCGAGTGGGACTCGGACGAGAGCTCCTCCGACTCCTCCTCCGACGAGGACGCCGCCAACATCGCCATCAACAAAGGCCTTCTCTTCCCCAACGTCGGCCACAAGTGCCTCATGGCAAAGGACGGCAAAAAGAAGAAGGTTAAATCTAAATCCTCCACTAAATATGAGTCCTCTAGTGATGATAATGCTAGTGATGAGGAAGATAACTTACGTACTCTTTTTGCCAACCTAAGCATGCAACAAAAAGAAAAATTAAATGAATTAATTAGTGCCATCCATGAGAAGGATGACCTCTTGGACACCCAAGAGGACTTTCTAATCAAGGAAAACAAAAAGCATGTTAAGGTTAAAAATGCTTATGCTCTAGAAGTTGAAAATGTGAGAAATTAACTAGTGAGCTAAGCACTTGCCATGAGACCATTGACAACCTTAGAAATGAAAATGCTAGTTTAAATGCTAAGGTTAATTCAAATGTTTGTGATGTTTCAATTCCGAATCTTGGAAATGATAATGATGATTTGCTTGCTAAGATTGAAGAATTAAACATTTCTCTTGCTAGCCTTAGAAATGAAAATGAAAGATTGCTTACTAAGGCTAAAGAACTAGATGTTTGCAATGTTACAATTTCCGATCTTAGAGATAAAAATGATATATTGCGTGCTAAGATTGTTGAACTTAATTCTTGCAAACCCTCTACATCTATCGTTGAACACACTACTATTTGCATTAGATGTAGAGATGTTAACATTGATGCTATTCATGATCACATGGCTTTAATTAAACAACAAAATGATCATATAGCAAAGTTAGATGCTAAAATTGCCGAGCATGACTTAGAAAACGAAAAGTTTAAATTTGCTAGAAGCATGCTTTATAGAGGGAGACGCCCTGACATTAAGGACGACATTGGTTTCCAACAGGGAGGCAATGTCAAACTTAATGTCCCTCCTAAGAAATTGTCCAACTTTGTTAAGGGCAAGGCTCCCATGCCTCAAGATAACGAGGGTTACATTTTGTACCCTGTCGGTTATCCTGAGAGCAAAATTAGGAGAATTCATTCTAGGAAGTCTCACTCTGGCCCTAACCATGCATTTATGTATAAGGGTGAGACATCTAGTTCTAGGCAACCAACCCGTGCTAAGTTGCCTAAGAAGAAAACTCCTAGTGCATCAAATGATCATGACATTTCATTTAAAACTTGTGATGCATCATATGTCTTAACTAACAAATCCGGCAAGGTAGTTGCCAAGTATGTTGGGGGCAAGCACAAGGGGTCAAAGACTTGTGTTTGGGTACCCAAAGTTCTTGTGTCTAATGCCAAAGGACCCAAAACCATTTGGGTACCTAAAGTCAAGAACTAAACTTGTTTTGTAGGTTTATGCATCCGGGGGCTCAAGTTGGATCATCGATAGCGGGTGCACAAACCACATGACAGGGGAGAAGAAAATGTTCTCCTCCTATGAGAAAAACCAAGATCCCCAACGAGCTATCACATTCGGGGATGGAAACCAAGGTTTGGTCAAAGGATTGGGTAAAATTGCTATATCTCCTGACCATTAAATTTCCAATATCTTTCTTGTAGATTCCCTAGATTACAATTTGCTTTCCGTTTCTCAATTATGTCAAATGGGCTACAACTGTCTATTTACTGATGTAGGTGTCACTGTCTTTAGAAGAAGTGATGATTTAGTAGCATTTAAGGGAGTGTTAGAGGGTCAGCTATACTTAGTAGATTTTGATAGAGCTGAACTCGACACTTGCTTAATTGCTAAGACTAACATGGGTTGGCTCTAGCACCGCCGACTATCCCATGTTGGGATGAAGAATCTTCATAAGCTTCTAAAGGGAGAACACATTTTAGGATTAACAAATGTTCATTTTGAGAAAGACAGGATTTGTAGCGCATGCCAAGCGGGAAAGCAAGTCGGTGCTCATCATCCACATAAGAACATCATGACGACTGACAGGCCACTGGAACTCCTACACATGGACCTATTCGGTCCGATAGCTTACATAAGCATCGGCGGGAGTAAGTACTGTCTAGTTATTGTGGATGATTATTCTCGCTTCACTTGGATATTCTTTTTGCAGGAAAAGTCTCATACCCAAGAGACCTTAAAGGGATTCTTAAGACGGGCTCAAAATGAGATCGGCTTGAGGATCAAAAAGATTAGAAGCGATAATGGGACGGAGTTCAAGAACTCACAAATTGAAGGCTTCTTTGAGGAGGAGGGCATCAAGCATGAGTTCTCTTCTCCCTACACTCCACAACAAAATGGTATAGTGGAGAGGAAAAATAGAACTCTATTGGACATGGCAAGAACCATGCTTGATGAGTACAAGACTTCGGATCAGTTTTGGGCCGAGGCGGTCAACACCGCCTGCTACGCCTGTCGGCGTTTCGAACCCGGGGGGTCCCTGGACCGACGAGTAAATTGTTGTCGCATGCCCCAGCCCAGATGGGTCGGCGCGAGACGGAGCGCGAAAGGGGGGAAGAAGCCAGAGGGAGACGGGCGTGAGAGGTGAAATCCCGCGGCCTTCGTGTTTGTCCCGCGCCCAGGTCGGGTGTGCTTGCAGTAGGGGGTTACAAGCGTCCACGTGGGAGGGAGCGAGCGGCCTCACGCGAGCGCCGTCCCGTCCTTCTCCGCGCGGCCAACCCTCCGTAAGAGGGCCCTGGACCTTCCTTTTATAGGCGTAAGGAAAGGATCCAGGTGTACAATGGGGGTGTAGCAGCGTGCTAACGTGTCTAGCGGAGGAGAGCTAGCGCCCTAAGTACGTGCCATCGTGGCAGCCGGAGAGGGTTTGGCACCCGGTTCGTGTGGTGTCGTGGCTGTCGGAGGTGCGCTGGAGCCTGGCGGAAGGACAGCTATCGGGGCTGTCGAGTCCTTGCTGACGTCCTCTTTCTTCCGTAAGGGGGCTGAGAGCCGCCGTCGTCATAGAGCATGCGTGGCGCCATCAATACTTGTTTGGCGGGGCGAGCCAGATGGGACACCGGTCTTGTTCCCCGTAGCCTGAGTCAGCTTGGGGTAGGGTAATGATGGCGCCTCCTGTGACGTGGTCGGTCCGAGCCCTAGGTTGGGCGAGGTGGAGGCTCCTCCGAGGTTGAGGTCGAGTCTGTCTTCCGAGGCCGAGGTCGAGTCCGAGCCCCTGGGTCGGGTGAGGCAGAGACCGTCGGCTGAGGCCAGGGCTTAGTCCGAGCCCTAGGGTCGGGCAAAGCGGAGTTTGTCGTCTTCCGGGGCTGAGCCCGAGTCCGAGCCCTAGGGTCGGGCGAAGCGGAGTTCATCGTCTTCCAGGGCTAAGCCTGAGTCCGAGCCCTGGGGTCGGGCGAAGCGGAGTTCGTCGTCTTCCGGGGCTGAGCCCGAGTCCGAGCCCTGGGGTCGGGCGAAGCGGAGTTCGTCGTCTTCCGGGGCTGAGCCCGAGTCCGAGCCCTGGGGTCGGACAAAGCGGAGTTCGTCGTCTTCCGGGGCTGAGTCCGAGTCCGAGCCCTGGTGTCGGGCGAAGCGGAGTTCCCTATGGCGCCTGGGGCCGGGCTTGGCTGCTGTCAGCCTCACTCTGTCGTGTGGCACAGCAGTCGGAGCGGCGCAGGCGGCGCTGTCCTCTTGTCAGGCTGGTCAGTGGAGCGGCGAAGTGACTACGGTCACTTCGACTCTGTCAACTGGAGGACGCGCGTCAGGATAAAGGTGTCAGGCCACCTTTGCATTAAATGCCCCTGCGATTTGGTCGGTTGGTGTGGCGATTTGGCCAAGGTTGCTTCTTGGTAAAGACTGGGCCTCGGGTGAGCCGAAGGTGCGTTCGTTGCCGTAGGGGGTCCTCGGGCGAGACATAAACCCTCCGGGGTCGGCTGCCCTTGCCCGAGGCTGGGCTCGGGCGAGGCGCGATCGCGTCCCTTGAATGGACCGATCCTTGACTTAATCGCACCCATCAGGCCTTTGCAGCTTTGTGCTAATGGGGGTTACCAGCTGAGATTTAGGAGCCTTGAGGGTACCCCTAATTATGGTCCCCGACAACGCCATCAACCGGTTATATCTACACCGAATCATCAAGAAGACATCATACGAACTCCTAACCGGTAAAAAGCCCAATATTTCATATTTTAGAGTCTTTGGTAGCAAATGCTTTATACTTGTTAAAAGAGGTAGAAAATCTAAATTTGCTCCTAAGACTGTAGAAGGCTTTTTACTAGGATATGATCCAAACACAAGGGCATATAGAGTCTTTAACAAGTCCTCTAGATAAGTTGAAGTTTCTTGTGACGTTGTGTTTGATGAGACTAACGGCTCTCAAGTAGAGCAAGTTGATCTTGATGAGATAGGTGATGAAGAGGCTCCTTGCATCGCGCTAAGGAACATGTCCATTAGGGATGTGTGTCCTAAGGAATCTGAAGAGCCTCCAAATGCACAAGATCAACCATCCTCCTCCATGCAAGCATCTCCACCAACTCAAAATGAGGATGAGGCTCAAGTTGATAAAGGAGAAGATCAAAGAGATGAGCCACCTCAAGATGACGGCAATGATCAAGGGGGAGATGCAAATGATCAAGACAAGGAGGATGAAGAACCAAGGCCGCCACACCCAAGAGTCCACCAAGCAATCCAACGAGATCACCCCGTCGACACCATCCTCGGCGACATTCATAAGGGGGTAACCACTAGATCTCGTGTTGCACATTTTTGTGAGCATTACTCTTTTGTTTCCTTTATTGAACCACACAGGGTAGAGGAAGCACTTCAAGATTCAGATTGGGTGGTGGCAATGCAAGAGGAGCTCAACAACTTCACAAGGAATGAGGTATGGCATTTGGTTCCACGTCCTAATCAAAATGTTGTAGGAACCAAATGGGTGTTCCGCAACAAGCAAGATGAGCATGGTGTGGTGACAAGGAACAAAGCTCGACTTGTGGCCAAAGGATACTCTCAAGTCGAAGGTTTGGATTTCGGTGAAACCTATGCACCCGTAGCTAGGCTTGAGTCAATTCATATATTATTGGCCTATGCTACTTACCATGGCTTCAAGCTTTATCAAATGGACATGAAGAGTGCTTTCCTCAATGGACCAATCAAAGAAGAGGTCTATGTTGAGCAACCTCCCGGCTTTGAAGATAGTGAGTACCCTAACCATGTTTATAAACTCTCTAAGGCGCTTTATGGGCTCAAGCAAGCTCCAAGAGCATGGTATGAATGCCTTAGAGATTTCCTTATCACTAATGGATTCAAAGTCGGAAAGGCCGATCCTACACTCTTTACCAAAACACTTGAAAATGATTTGTTTGTATGCCAAATTTATGTTGATGATATTATATTTGGGTCTACTAACGAATCTACATGCGAAGAGTTTAGTAGGATCATGACACAAAAATTCGAGATGTCTATGATGGGGGAGTTGAAGTACTTCTTAGGATTTCAAGTGAAGCAACTCCAAGAGGGCACCTTCCTAAGCCAAACGAAGTATACTCAAGATATCCTAAGCAAGTTTGGGATGAAGGATGCCAAATCCATCAAGACACCCATGGGAACCAATGGGCATCTCGACCTCGACACGGAAGGTAAATCCGTAGATCAAAAGGTATATCGGTCGATGATAGGTTCTTTACTCTATTTATGTGCATCTCGACCGGACATTATGCTTTCCGTATGCATGTGTGCAATATTCCAAGCCGACCCTAAGGAAGCTCACCTTACGGCCGTAAAACGAATCTTGAGATATTTAGTTTATACTCCTAAGTTTGGGCTTTGGTATCCTAGGGGATCCACATTTGATTTAATTGGTTATTCGGATACTGATTGGGCAGGGTGTAAGATTAATAGAAAGAGCACATCGGGGACTTACCAGTTCTTGGGAAGATCCTTGGTGTCTTGGGCTTCAAAGAAGCAAAATTCCGTAGCTCTTTCTACCGCCGAAGCCGAGTACATTGTCGCAGGCCATTGTTGCGCGCAACTACTTTGGATGAGGCAAACCCTTAGGGACTATGGTTACAAATTAACCAAAGTTCCTCTTCTATGTGATAATGAGAGTGCAATCCGCATGGCGGATAATCCCGTTGAGCATAGCCGCACTAAGCACATAGCCATTCGGTATCACTTTCTAAGGGATCACCAACAAAAGGGAGATATCGAGATTGCATATATTAACACTAAGGATCAATTAGCCGATATCTTTACCAAGCCTCTTGATGAACAAACCTTTAACAAACTTAGGCATGAACTAAATATTCTTGATTCTAGGAACTTCTTTTGTTGATTTGCACACATAGTACATTCATATACCTTTGATCATGTCTCCTTTATATATGCTATGACTAATGTGTTTTCAAGTGAATTTCAAACCAAGTCATAGGTGTATTTAAATGAAATTGGAGTCTTCGGCGAAGACAAAGGCTTCCACTCCACTCCATAACTCATCCTTCGTCGTTGCTCCGAGCAACTCTCCGGCTTTGGTATAATCTTCACTCATATGTTTTATTTGCCAAAGGGGAGAAAGGTAGTTCAAAGGGCTCTAATGATTCCGTTTTTGGCGATTTATGCCAAAGGGGGAGAGAGAGCATGAGCCCAGAGCAAAAGGACCGCACCACCACCTAATTTTAAAAAACTAATGATTTTCAATTGGTAAATTTCAAATTGGTATCCTATTGTGTTCAAAAGGGGGAGAAAGTAGTATTTTCAAAATCGATATCTTAAAACCCTCTTGAACACTAAGAGGAGGATTTCATTAAGGGGGAGTTTTGTTTAGTCAAAGGAAAAGCATTTGAAACAGGGGGAGAAAATTTTAAATCTTGAAAATGCTTCGCAAAATCTTATTCATTTACCTTTGACTATTTGCAAAAGAACTTTGAAAAAGATTTACAAAAGAATTTGCAAAAACAAAACATGTGGTGCAAGCGTGGTCCAAAATGTCAAAAATTAAAGAAACAATCCATGCATATCTTATAAGTATTTATATTGGCTCAATTCCAAGTAACCTCTGCACTTACATTATGCAAACTAGTTCAATTATGCACTTCTATATTTGCTTTGGTTTGTGTTGGCATCAATCACCAAAAAGGGGGAGATTGAAAGGGAATTAGGCTTACACCTATTTTCCTAATTGATTTTGGTGGTTGAATTGCCCAGCATAAATAATTGGACTAACTAGTTTGCTCTAGTCTATAAGTTATACAGGTGCCAAAGGTTCACACTTAGCCAATAAAAAGACCAAGAAATGGGTTCAACAAAAAGAGCAAGGGATAACCGAAGGCAGCCCTGGTCTGGCGCACCGGACTGTCCGGTGTGCCACCGGACAGTGTCCGGTGCACCAGGAGACTCCAAGCCAAACTTCACACCTTCGGGAATTTTCAGAGGCGCTTCGCTATAATTCACCGGACTGTCCGGTGCACCACCGGACACTGTCCGGTGCTCCAGAGGAGAGTGGCTCTGAACTCGCCAGCTTCGGATTTCCGCTCCGCTAAAATTCACCGGACATGTCCGGTGCACACCGGACTGTCCGGTGAACCAGCGGAGCAACGACTACTTCGCGCCAACGGTCGTCTGCAATGCATTAAATGTGCGCCAGCGCGCGCAGAGGAGCAGAGCATGCGCGGGTGGCACACCGGACAGTCTACAGGACTTGTCCGGTGCACCACCGGACAGCCAGGCGGGCCCACATGTCAGAACTCCAACGGTCGGAACCCAACGGCCAGGTGACGTGGCTGGCGCACCGGACTGTCCGGTGCGCCATGCGACAGCAGTCTCCACCAAACGGCTAGTTTGGTGGTTGGGGTTATAAATACCCCCAACCACCCCACATTCAAGTCATCCAAGTTTTCCAACTTCCAACCGCTTACAAGAGCTCTAGCATTCAATTCTAGACACACCCAAGTGATCAAATCCTCTCCCAATTCCACAAAAGCTTTAGTGTTAAGTGAGAGAGATTTGTTGTGTTCTTTTGAGCTCTTGCGCTTGGATTGCTTTCTTTCTCATTCTTTCTTGAGATCAAACTCACTTGTAATTGAGGCAAGAGACACCAATCGTGTGGTGATCCTTGTGGGAACTTTGTGTTCCAAGTGATTGAGAAGAAAAGTTCACTCGGTTCGAGGGACCGTTTGAGAGAGGGAAAGGGTTGAAAGAGACCCGGTCTTTGTGACCACCTCAACGGGGAGTAGGTTTGCAAGAATCGAACCTCGGTAAAACAAATCCGCGTGTCACACTCTTTATTCGCTTGCAATTTGTTTTACGCCCTCTCTCTCGGACTCATTTCTATTTCTAACGCTAACCCGGCTTGTAGTTGTGATTAATTTTGTAAATTTCAGTTTCGCTCTATTCACCCCCCCTCTCTAGGCGACTTTCAATCGTGTCTTGCGAGAACTCCTCTCTAGCCACTTGGCTTTATTGTGCTAACTCCTAATCAAGTTTTTGTGGCATTAAGTTTCAAGTTTTACAGGATCACCTATTCACCCCCCTCTAGGTGCTCTCAGTTGCCATTGCCATAACTAATATCATATAACTTGAAACAATAACTAAACCATAACTAATCCATAAACCATAAGTCATCAATCTATAATAACAATACTAAATCATATTTACAACAATAGTAAATAATATTACAATTTACACATAACTAACATGAATGAAATCTAACAATAACTATGTATTAACACAAACATGAACGGAATCTAAAAATCTAAACATTAAAAAACCAAATCTAGGCACTAAATATCTAAAAAGGAGTTAAATCTTGGTAGTATAACCGGTTTACCGGTAGTAATGCACGATTTACCTCTCTCTCTGGCGGTTTACCACCGATTTCGCGGGAGAAACCACCGGCCAGGGGGACCTGTGCCGGCGGATGGGGCAGCGGCGCAGCGGACGGTAAACTGCTCCCGGCCAGCGGTTTACCGCGCTTAACCGCCGGTAAAAGGCGCGGCGGCGGCGGTTGCTACGATTGCGACATTGGCGGACTTGTGCGCTCTCGGGTAAGGGAATGGGGAAACCGAGGGGAGCTAGGTAGAAGAGGAGTATTTAGATTTTTTGTTAACGGATTAATACATTTTCTATTTTTTATATGTTAAACTGATTTAAATTTAAATATCTTATATATCAAATTACTGACTAAAACATATAGTTTTTTATCATATTATTTTTATAAAAAAATTCAAAATTTTAAAATTTAGACTCAATTTAAAAAAACGACGGTAAACCGCCCACCAATGGTTTCGTTAAACTAAGAGGTTTATGGCCGGTTTCCACCGGTTTTATAATCCTTGGCCAGCGCGTGGTGTGCAAGCTGTGTTGTTGCCTTGTTGGTTTCCCGCTTCCTCGTTGGCGCTGGCAGCAACTTCTTCGCCTTCGCGACGGCAATGGCGAAGCAGATCAGTACGGCGACGCAGGGTGACGTCACGGCCTCCTCTCCAACTAATCTACCACCATCACCATATGTGACGACGACGACACATATAATAATCGTTTATCGCCGGCTTTTATTCGGCCTAGTAGCCTACCGGAGATCTGGACTGCATGCAGCATGCTTCAACTCTCCAATCTGCATCGCCCCATCCGTTGGGCATTAGCCTCAGGCCTCGGTCACGGCCCACAACATATGGGCTTGGAAAACGCAGTTACGCAAATCGGCAGATAAGCTAGGGCTGGACCATGGAAATGATAGCGGGTACCCGACAACCGGGTATATACAGGGTATTTCGTCACGTATCCGATGATTTTTTATTCGGATACTACCCGTATCCATCCTAGAAAAAAATATATATATACTCGTATCTAAAAAATTGTCTCGAATCAGTATCCGTATCCGGTACCTATTTCAGATACCCTAACCGTTTTCATCATCTCTAGTCAAATTTTGAGGATCAGTAGTGTATCTTACTCTACTAATAAAAATATAGATGATTGGATTGCGTTGAGAAAGAGGGCGTGGAATCTGGATAGTGGATAGTGGGTGGGGGTGGGGTAACTTGGATTATCATGACGACACATTAAACCCACTGGATACCTAATTAATAAGACAAAATGACAGGGCCTGTATTTTGGCCTCCCTTGTTTGAAAATTGGTCTTTAATCAAGGTGCTAGAGCATTAAACCAGCCATATGCTTCATCAGAAAGACAGAAAGATGAATTTAGATTTAATCGAGGTGTTGAAGCATTGTTGGGACATCAAATCTAGTTGTTGAATTCTTTTAACCAAGATGGTTATAGCATAGACCAAAATAGTAAGTAAAATGAATGGCATGGAAAATCCTTACCCAGGGCCCAGGCCACAGCAGAGTTCATGGACTATTCTGTATAAAACTATCTCCAACAAACTTCATGTCCACTCTCTATCTCACTCATATTTTAAACTTTACTCTACAGACAATATAATCTACAATACAAAATAATATTTTAAATTTTAAAGGGACTTTTACGCAGCTTGCTAGAGAAGTGTCACTCCATTTACCCCTCTGCCTTTTTTTATATAAAAGGCAGTATGAATGGCATCGATAGCTTTGTCAAAAGTCTCTCATTCCTAATCACAAAAACTTTCATGTCGTTAACCTGATTGATAGCTGAATACTGTTGACTGTGGAGGAGATGGAGAAAGCTTACAGGGGAAGTAAAAGGTAGGTAGCCCGAGGCTGTGTGACCTTTCCTTTAGAAACCTCCATTGCTGGCTCCCCATCCTCTTCCTGCTTCATGGTTTCACCTGCTGCCCTCGATTGCCGCAGCTGCTATGGGAATACCTTCTTTCTACAAGTGGGTCGTCAGCAAGTACCCAAGCATCATCTCCCCTGTGAAGGACGAACCAGAGGAGTGCCCTGATGGCATCATCTACGACAACCTCTACCTCGAC
Organism: Zea luxurians; assembly: GCA_029449295.1. Taxonomy (NCBI): domain Eukaryota; kingdom Viridiplantae; phylum Streptophyta; class Magnoliopsida; order Poales; family Poaceae; genus Zea; species Zea luxurians. The sequence goes on from JAOPSE010000010.1 coordinate 111,561,147, forward strand.
ATGAATTGCATCATCCATTGCTGCTTCCACCCACAGGACCAGCTAACGCATGCAGACATAGATGTATCCACACACCTCAATCCATGCGAATCTGGACGGTATAAATGTATGTGTTGACTGACTGACACACCGTTGCAGGTGCGCCCTCCGACGACGGCCAATGAGGTGTTCGAGTCCATGTTCGAGTACATGGACCGCTTGTTCCGCATCGTCAGGCCAACAAGTCTGCTGTACTTGGCAGTAGGTTCGTGCATAGATTGTTACACATCAAACTGAACTGAATTCCGTGTTTGGTTTGAGGAACAAATTCTCACCTCTCACTTTTTTTATTTGGTTTGTGAAATGGAATGAAATGAGTTGATCCATCATCATTTCATTTCTTATATACTAATAATTAGTAACTAATAATATGAGGAATGGGTTTATTCTATTACCGCGGTGTACATTAACAACCAGCAACAAGTGTTAAGGATGATGTTGGTTACCTTCAGTTATTTGAGCAACTTAGTTACACATGCATGCACTTCCCTATCTGTTCCATCTGCAGACGGCGTTGCTCCTTTTGCCAAAATGAACCGAATACGAAGGGGACGTTTCCACTCCACCATGGAAAGACTTGCTGTAATGACAAATATCAGATTCTCTCGTCAATGAAATAATTGCATATGATTTTTTTTTCTACATTGACAGTGTGATGTCTGAAACAGCCGAAAAATGCGTCCATGCTTCGATTTGCAGGAGGAACCACCGCGAGAGATTTCCGAAGTTTCTGACCCCAATGTCATCAGCCCAGGTACTGAATTCATGGAGAAGGTATCAGAAGCCCTCGAGTACTACATCCGTGCCAGATTTAACAGTGACCCCTGGTGGAGAGACATCATGGTTTGCTCCTGTGCTTTAGTAAATGCAATTTATGTTCTTCTCTCTCTCTCTCTTCTTAAAGGGAAGTTCATGTTCATTTCAGCTTCAACCATTAGACATACATGCTGAATCTAACTGCAGGGTCTATAAAGTATTGACAAACATTGACTTGCTGAATCTACCAGGTGGATGTTGCTGACAAGTTTAACATATCTGTTCTGAAGGTAATACTCTCTGATGCGAGTGTTCCTGGAGAAGGAGAGCACAAGATCATGTCTTTCATCCGTGCGCAATGCAGCATGGAAGGCTATGATCCCAACACTCGACACTGCTTGTTTGGGCATGTAGGGAACATATATATATATTAATCGGTTTTCTTGATGATCTCATCATTTCTAATAATGTTGTGTATCACTGATCCAGTTTTCATCATGCCTAGATATCTGTACTGGGGATTAACTGTGAAGAATCATTGCAGGATGCGGATCTGATAATGCTTGCTTTGGCATCTCACGAAGTCTACTTCTCTATTCTGCGTGAGGTCTGTTAATCCCTCGTCAATGTTAATGTCATGCTTAAACATATTGCATCACATGCTTGATAGAGCACACATATGTAATATATATAGAAGGCAAATTTAAGAGTTTTTTTAGCGATCGTGTCCCGCACGTATTTCATTAAGAGGAAGCAGATGCTATACTACTAACTTGGCCAGGATTTGTGTAAAGTTTTACCTGTCAGAGTAACTCCAGCACTTTATAATGGTATGCACCGCTCCTCTGTTTAACTTCAACAGGATGTGCTCTACCCAGTGGCGGACGCAAGGGGTGGGCAATGGGGGCCACGGCCCTACCTTGATTTTTATAAACTTTTATACATAAATTTAGATATATAATAAAATAAATAAACTTTTATATAAACTTAGATATATAATAAAATAAATAAACTTTTATATAGTAGCTTGGACTACATTTAATGAAAATTAGACTTTGATCTATCTTTTTCTCTGTGCTTCACTACTCACCCCACTCTTCACCCGAATCGTGGTGCTCGTTGCCACATCGTGATTCTGCACGCAGTACAACTTCTTTGCCTTCTAATCCGCACCGGCGGATGGATAGGCTATTAGTGGGATTCTACCATGGCATCACAGCACCACCCGCCCTCGCTATCTCACATGGGTCCCGTCGCGCCGTCGTAACGTGACAATGGTTGTCACTTGTTGTTGCCACCGCCTTTCGCCTCGTCGTCGCCATCTATTGTCGCATCGTCGCCTGCTCTCGCTATCCCACGCCTATTATCGCCTCACCGTTGTCATTTTGCGGTGAAATTGCACCGACGTGCTGATGCGCCCGCTTCGCCCTAACGTCCAATCCCCGCCAGTCCACCCCTTTATTCTCTCCAACTCTCCTTTAGGGTGGCCAAAATAAAGTTTCTGTATTCATGTTATTTTAGAAGACTACTCATATTATCACTTAATCTCCATGTTATTATCATGAAACTATTTTTATCAAATAGTCTAGTATATTAATTTGTCTTCTACGTTATCGCCTCACCTGAAATTTTGTCCTGCGTCCGCCACTGGCTCTACCCAAATCAGGAAGAAACGGAAGGGAATCCGAAGAAATCATTTCTGGTCCTGCTCACCTCCCAACCCTAGATAATGCCACTCATTTCCTCATTTTGATACACTAATAACGCCATCTTAATTTCCAGTTTTTGAACATGTGGGTTCTGAGAGAGTACTTGGAGATTGAATTCAAGATACTGGACCCAGTCTGCGAGACTGATATTGAGAGGCTAATAGATGACTTCATATTTATTTGTTTCCTTATGGGAAACGATTTCATCCCACATATTCCGTCACTTAAGACGCAAGAGGTAACCTTTAGACTATTGTAATAGCGTAGTAGAAAGTTAACTTTGTTATAACTACATATGCCTTTTTGCTTTGTTCATTACTCTGGAAAAAAAAAAAGCATAGATGTTTCTCTCATCTATTCCATCTAACAGGGTGCGGTTGATCTTCTCATCGAAGTGTACAAAACAACCTTCAACAAAATGGGAGGGTATATTACCAACACAGACAAAGTACCTGAAGAATTCCAGCTCTAGTCTTTTATTTCATCCATGATTACCCATTGAATTACCCGGTGACCTAAGTTCGTTGACACTGAAAACAGGTCAAAGATAAGTATGGTGCATATCTGGAAGTCTCAAGGCTGGAAACATTTTTTCATGAACTCTCCATGTATGAAGATAAAATTTTTCTCAAAAGATATGATCTGAAACAGGTACGTTGACGCTCTAGTCAATAGTGTTGTGCTGCAAGTAGGTGGTAAATTTTACGCTATAAAATTCAAGGATCGGATTATTTGGATCGAGCTTTAATTCTATTTATTTTATTAACTAAAATTAATTAATGCCTCAAATCAATCGCGAAAAAACATTTGAATCGTGATCCATTACCAGCCCTAAGCTGCAAGGTGGAATTTATTGTCATTCTCAGTGTATTTGTTTCTGTCCTGTAGGATTCGTTGCTGGAGACATATCATGAAATGTTGCGTGAAGCTCCAGAAAGCGAAAGACCAGAACTGAGACAAAAATTAGATGATCTCCTTTTTAATGAAGAAAACCCATATGACACTGTTAGTGATGCCCTCCTGCTGGATAAATATTTCTACTGTGGCCCAGCTACAATTCTTTAAATGTCTATTGCAGATAAGACTAGGCTTACCAGGATGGAAGTCTCGGTTCTTCAGGGAGCATTTCGGTGCCAAAACTTCTAGTGAAATTGGGAAGCTGCAGAACGACATGGTTAGGGAAGCTGCAGAACTGGCATTTTATATCTGCCATAATCCGCCCTCCTTTAATTTCTTCCCCTCTCCTCCCTTTGAATTCAGGCGCAAAAGTACTTAGAAGGACTTTGTTGGGTGCTTCAATGCTATTTCGCAGACGTTCCATCATGGAGCTGGTAAAATAAAATGCACATACGCTTATTCATGGTTATGGATCCTATTCCTATCTATCTCATTCTCATGCACAAACGCTTCATTTTTCTCCAAACAAATTAAATGCTTCTGTTCTACCACGTCTTGCCTGCTTTACAACTTTTTGCAGGTACTACCCGTTCTATGTTGCTCCTTTCGTATCTGATCTCAAAGGTCTATCTAGGGTCGAGATATCTTTCACTTTGGACAAACCATTACGACCATTCGATCAGCTTATGGCAGTTTTACCGATGCAAAGGCACGTCCATTGTTTTTACTGCTGGCATGCATGTTACTTGTTACTAGGATTTTATGATGTAAAGAGTTGATAGTTTCAACCCCCCCTCCGCAGCTGGGGTGCTCTCCCAAAATGTTACGAGAAAAAAAGGGACACCCCTTTTTACTACCCGAGGTTGGTGCATGCCAAGGATGGGAAATATTTCTTGTGGAGGGTGAGCTTACTATATCCTGTGTGCGATGGATCGATGAACTGAACCAACTGATACTTTCCAGTCCATGCATAGTGATCAAGTGGCGGTGCTGATTCTCGAATTGTTTCAGGGCATCTCTGAGGAACTGCGGCTATCGGCCAGCGAAATGGTAGATGGAAAGCTCACGGTAAAAGCAATTCGATCGCTTGTCATCTGTGCTCGTGTTACGCTAAATCTTACTGCCGTTGCATGAAGCTATAGCCATAGGTAAAAGTTTTCCCTTTGGCTTGTTACTGGAATTATAGACCCTTGAATCGAGACGGAATACCACTAGGAAAGAGAAGGTGTTTCTGCACAGGAGCTCGAACTCTGTGCCACACAATGGAGGCTCAAGCTCTCTGCCACACAATGGAGGCTCAAGCTCTCTGCCACACAACGAGGTTACTGAACAAGCATCGCACTGTTCGATGCAGAAGCTTCCGATAGATTCAGCTACGAGGTGCACAAAGTCTGAACTGAGATGGTGTAAATTAGTACCAACGCGTTGTTTTATTATTTATTTTGGCATTTTTGTTCGGTTAGGTGGTCTCAATCATTTTTTTTAACAGTGGAATTGGAGGGTGGATAGCGCCTGCTTACAATGATGGCTTCTGCGACGGTTTCTTCCCCTCACCCACACCAAACCTGCAGGACATAACGAGTGATCAGACAATGTATGTACGTTTGCTCTCACTGTGTCTTGGGGCGACAAGTTGAAGCATTAGTTATACGTTCTGGGTGCTCATGTCTCAGATCAGGTATGTTCTTCAACCCTGAGGCGGCGAACGCAGTTCCAAGACTGCTTGGCAATGTCAGAGTTCCTGACAAGGTGGATTCACGAACACCTACAGTGCATATTAAGCTGCTTATTGTTCCAGTTTATTCACAGACCGATCATGGTCTTTGGGACACGTACTCTCACGGATTACTATGATTGCCATGCAGACTGTTACGGGAGACGACATCTCCAAGAGGCCACTCTGGCACACGTACCCGGGCTCAAGGCCGCCGCGCATGTAGACTCAAATGCCATCTTCAATTTCTATAGATATTGCTATTGCCTGACATGACCAAGATGCCGTTCTCGTTCCTGAATCCTGACGGGGGGAAGTGCAACTTGCAGCGTTCAGAGGCCGGACACCGTGTGGAAGCCGAGCACGCCGGCGTCGCCGCGGGAAGAGCACAAGAACGCCGGCACTGGCTGGATCGGGCGGGGGAGAGGGAACGCCCTTGCCGCCGCCGCCGCCGAGACGCAATGGAAGAGCAGCAGCTATAGCTACAGGAGAGGGGGTGGTTTCCAGCGGGCGGCCATGGCACAAAGCCGAGGAAGCAGCAGCAGCTTCGACGGCGGCGGTGCGTACAGTTTCCGGCCGCTTGGAAGTGCGCCGTGGTCCGCCGGGGACGGCAGCCGAAGCGGAGGCGCCGGCCATGGCGGGATTGTGCAGCCACGCGGTTGGTAGGAAACTAGCTCAGGAATCAAATAGCTTGGTGATCTCATCCCACCGTGTATATTTTGTGCCGACTGTATATATAGCTTCTACGTTTCTTTTCTCTAAAAGGATGTCCTCTGTTTTTTAACGTGAAAAATCATGAATTAGTTGTAACATACTGCCTCAATCCTAAAATACGTGCATACCTCGGTTCTCGAAAATTCATTTTTTTTAAAAGTTTAACTAAAGAAATATTGTTGGGAGAAGTCTCTCGAAGGTCCACGTTAAAAAAGACCATTGTGTGAATCATTTTCAATAACTAGGACGTGTTTGGTTGGAGAATAAAAAAATATAGTGATTCTATTCTAGTATTTGAGATTGGAGCTGTTCTATTTTGTGTTTAGTAAGAACACAGAACCGCTCTATTTTTTATTTGGTTGAAGAGTAAAATAGAGCGGAGTCGTTCCATACTTTGTTTGGTTTGAGAGCCGTATGAGTGTATAGAGGAGAAAAGGAGGAAGAGCGCTCACGTCCGGAAGAGCGCTCGTATCCGGTCGTTTTTTTTTTTGTAGCGGGAGCATTCCAACTAATTATATTAAATTTTTATATGAAGATCCATGAGCCACTTCACTCTTATTTTGTTAAAAACTAAATGTCCAGAAAATTAGAATAGAGTTACTCTATTCTCTCTTATTCCTCAATCAAACACACCCTTAAGTCCCGTCAAAATGCTTTTTTTTTTGTTGGTTGCCCATTCAGAATAGGATTTGGATGGCTAACCGTTTGGCGAGTTTGACTAGACGTCATACGTGGGTGGCCTCACATCGCGATGTGTCTTCTGCCGCTGCTCCATGCTAGTAGGCAGTTGAGGGCTCCAATCCTAGCTCTTGGGGGCAACATGACTCGAGCAAGTCCAATAGCTCACTAAGGTAGTGTTTGGTTGAGGAACCAAGTAGAACGGAACCGTTCCATCTCTGATTCTAGGAACGGAGCCGCTCTGTTCTGTGTTTAGTAATCTGGAACGGAGCGGCTCTGTTTTTTTTTTGTTGCAGAGTGAACGGAGCGGAGCGTGACTGTGAGAGCGGGATGGGAACGGAGCGGCTCCGTTCCGTTGATTTTTTAGAGCGGAATGGTTCCGGATCTGAGGAGAATATTCCTTAATTGGAGTCATTCCGTTCTAGTTACTTTGTAACCAAACAGCAACAAAACTGGAACAGAACGGCTCCGTTCTACTTGGCTCTCCAACCAACACTACAACAGCTACAGTCATTTTCGGCGGCCAGAAGCCGCCGAAAATAGGCCAGCTGCCGCCGAAAATATTCGGCGGCCAGCCAGTCGGCCGCCGAAAATAGCAACTGCCGAAAATAAAGGGGCCGCCGAAAATTACAATTTTCAGAGCAAAAAAAATTGAAATAATGAGAAAAATAACAGAATTTCATACAAAATTCATACAATAACAGAAATTCCATACAATCACAGAAAATTCATACTTGAGTCCATACAAATATAAAGTCCACAAATAGTCCATACAAACATAAAGTCCACAAAATAGTTTATTACAACACAGTGCGACACAAAGCTAACTTATTAATCACACATTGGGGTCGTTGGGGTCGTTGGAGTTGTGTCCACTACCGCCAGAAGCCAATAACTGGTCGACGAAGTCGTGTAACGGGTTTGGATCCTAAAAAAAAGATGACATTAATAACGGCATTGGTTACATGTATAACGACTATTCAAACAAATTGTTTCTCAAACTAACCTCTCCTGCATAAGCTCCCTCCCCTGCATAAGCTCCCTCCCCTGCATAAGCTCCTGGTGCTGGTATGACCGGTGGTGGCGTGTTGTGGCCCATGACCCCGGATCCCTACAAAATCAAGTTTAGTAAAGATTTGACAATTAGGTTGATACAAACGACAAGTCTTAACTAAATTGAATAACCTGAGGTGGAGGTGGAGGTGGCGGAGCATGTAATCCCCACTGAGGCATCGGCGGCTGAAATTGAGGGAAAACAAATGGTTGCTGCTGTGCCTGCTGTGGAAACCAAGACTGTTGCAAATATAATATATTAGTTATAGAACCAATATCGAGCGTGTTGAGAATAAATAAGACACTCACGTTCATTGCTTGTTGCGCCTGTGCGTTGTAAGCAGCCATGTACTCTGATTGCTGTTGGAGAAATGCCATTTGTTGTTGCCGCATCTCTTCACGAAACTTTTCTTGCTGCTCCCTCATAGCTTCCTCCATGCTAGATACAGAGCGGCGACTACGGCTGCTACTACCACAGCCCGCCTGCGACGAAGAGCCGCCACGAGAACGCAACTCCGTCGAATCGATAACACCGGTAAACATAGAATATCTTTAAGAACAAGAAAATTAGCTATTCGGTCGTAGTTTCAATATTATTGAAAACAATTCACAAGTTCATACCGTCCATGCGCCTTGCCGCCAAGTGAATGCACAACCTCAGCGTCGATGGTAGGCGCTCCTCGCCAATCGTAGTCTTCTCCATACTTCTTAACCATCTCCTTCCCGTATGTCTCCTGCAATACAATATGAAGGTTCAGCACACATGTAATTTATAGCTATATGGGAAGAAAACATTAATCATAACAACAACTAACCATACGCTCAACGGCCGCTTGACTACACAGCTCATCGGAGATTTCACTGTTTTTCGCTCGATGCCCTCTCCTATAAACATCGATTGGGCTCGGGACAACTCCAGTTTGAGCCTCCTGCAAATATATGAGTTCAATCCTGTTTCATTTCTGAGTAAAACAGAATACTACATACTCACCATTCGCTTAGCCAACCGAATGTGTCCATCAGCCCCATAGGTATGGTTGACTACGACCTCATCATCGTCCTCGTCCTGCTGATGGCGCTGTCTATGTCGATTTCTGTTTGACTTCTCAATCCACTCGGGCGAAGCCCATATCTCACACAAAGCCTTGTAAGCCTGCGGCCGGTGTTCCATCCATGGAAGAGTTACCTGCATATAAAGCGTTAGCTCAAAATTACATTCACATCTGAATGAGCTGTTAAATTAGATTTTTACCTCCATGTACTGGTCTACAGTCAAGTAGACATCTGAATATTGTCGAAAGTTGTTGATAGAATGACCTCGGCGCTTCATGTACGCGTTCACAACCTGTAGACGAGCATTGGAAAATGCATCCCTGCACACCTTTTTCGCATTTTTCTCTAATACTCGGTCTGCATGCTCTTGAGCCTCAGGTTCCACACGATAGCGTCTCTGTCCAACATCGAAAATAAAATTAGTTCAAAAACAACTAATAAATGTTAGGTTGAAACAACTAATAAATGTTAGTTCGAAAAAAATTACCCAAAAGTCGTGCTTGACGGCGCCTTGAGCTGTTCCATATGTAGCATGTGGAGCCAGTGCGAAGTGCGACCAGCTAGTGCAAGGAACCACCACACCTTTCGGGTCGGTGACAATTCCTGGGTTATGTAGACGACAGAGGTTACCTAAGACTTGATTAACCTGTCTATGGTGACCTCGACCGTCAAATGACGTGTCTTCCCATTGGCTGCATGACAAAAAACAAGAAAATCATGTCATATATATAGTGTAAAATAAACAAATAAGTAAGAACAAAGTGGCCAAACGTGAGTACCTATCACCAACCGGAATGATCAGTACTCGAGCTTCAGATTGTGCAGGCGCCGACGAAGGTAGGACAAAGTGGCCCTTCCGAGTGCCCCTTCGTCGAACGACAGGAGCCTCGGTGGTATCGTCATCCGCCTCAGCATCTAAGCCCTCATGGGCCTGCTCGTCCTCCTCGTCATCCTCCTCATGGGCCTGCTCGTCCTCGTCCTCCTCCTCATGGTGTTGCACCTCCTCCTCGTCGTCCTCCTCTTCCTATGCACATGAAATAGAGACACGTAAAAATTTACATAAACATTTACATAAGATCATTTATATAAGTGACTGACAAATAAGATCAATTACATAAACATTTACATCGGTACTTCGTTGTAGAGCGATAGGTGTATCACGTAGTTCTGGCCGAGCGTGTCTCAGCAACGCCTCCTGTCTGCTCTGGCTAGAAGAACTCCCTTGGAAAAGGGAACGTGCACCAGGGAGTATCCTGCTAGCCGCATTAAGAAACCCCCTAGCAGTGCGCTTTGGTTTATTCCTACCACTCATCCTGTTCAATAGAAAAACATTAAATGTATTAGCTCCATAAAATTAAGTGAACTAACAAAAAATCAAATAATACATAACATAATATGAAATTTTGCATTACACATCAAAATTCATCAGAATCACGATCAAGGAGTCTTCTTCGATCCAAAGCTCGCAATGTGGCTTTTTTGTTCCTTGGATTTCGTTTTCGTTTCGGTGCAACACACTCATCAGTAGTGACATCGTTACGGTCTCCGACTAGTGAGTTCAGTGCAACACCCTCATCGATAGTAAAAGTAGTTGGCAATTCTTCTTCTTGATAAACATCATCGGCCTGTTCGTCTTCGAATTGATAACCAGCAGTGCAAGGAGTATGTAAACGTTCCCTAGGGTTCACCTTATGAACTACCCACCATGCTTCAAACTTCGGATTTGGGTACGACATATAGTAGACCTGCTCGCACTGGTGTGCAAGGATAAAATTATCATGGCCTCGAAGTCGTTCCTTGTGCTTTACTTCGGTTATACCATATTGACTTTGTCTAATCCCATTAGTGCTGTCAAACCAATCACATAGAAAGAATACTAATTTCAAAGGTTTGTTCCCTGCAAAATTAAACTCTAGGATGTTTTGAATGATGCCATAATAATTAGTTTCTCTGCCGAGTGCATCGAGTGCCCTAGTCAGAACTCCAGTGTTACGTGTGGCTGCACGAGGCCGAGACTTTTCAAATTGGTCTGAACGAAAACGAAAGCCATTCACATCGTATCGACCAAATGTTCTGCAAGTGACCGTCCCATAAGATAGTTGTCTCAAGTCCTCGTGTATGTTAGGAGTCTTTGTGCACTGCAAATAATATACAGTTAAAATGACTACCTCGCGTAAAAGGCTAAATGACATGAAAGTAAGGAATATAGAGAGTTTACATGCTCGCGAAACCAGTCAACAAAATTAGGTCTGCCTTGCCTCCCATGTCGTCGCATAGTATCTAGTTGTTTGCTTGTAGGCTGATGGGAATAAGTCCAATTTTCCTCGTCGAACTTACTGTACGACAAATAAGTAATTAAATATGGCTCCTTTGGTAAAGAAATTAAGGGGTAAAATAAAGACTTACATGAAATATGGCTCCATCTCTTCCATATTAGAGTACATGTATAGCAATGCGGACATTCTTTCATCCATGCTAAGGTGGTAGAACGTGCCCTTACTAGTACTTGTGCCTCTCCATTGGAAAATGTTGAGATCACTGACAGGAGGTTCCTCATCGACATTGTATCGCATGGTAGCAGCATAGACATTATGTTCCTCTGCGAAATACACACTCGTGAAGTATGAAACCTCCTTTAGCAAAAAAGCTTCAGCGATGCATCCTTCTACTCTAGCCTTATTTCGAACCATGCCTCGCAGGTTTTTGAGTGCACGTTCAATGTGATACATCCACCTATATTGTACAGGTCCACCAACCTTTGCCTCATATGGAATGTGAATAAGTAGATGCTCCATCGGATTGAAGAATCCAGGTGGGAATATTTTTTCTAGCTTGCATAACAACACTGGTATTTGTTTCTCCAACTTCTCCATCATATTTTTACTTATTTCTTTGGCACAGATCTGCCTGTAGAAATAACTTAGCTCAGCTATTGCTTGCCACATGGCGTCGGGCATATAACCACGAAACATGACAGGGATAATCCTCTCCATTAATATATGGAAGTCATGGCTCTTTAACCCAGTTAGTTTTCCCGTTTTCAAATTCACAGCTCTTTTCAAGCCCGCAGCATAACCATCGGGAAATTTAATTTTTTTCATCCATCTCATTACCTCGATCTTGTCTTTAGAGGTAAGACAGAACAAGGCACGGGGCGGCCTACCGTTGTCATTGAGCACTTGGGTTGGTCGGTCACAAAGCATTGCTAGATCTCTTCGAGCTTTCAGATTGTCCTTTGTTTTGTCAAAATGCATGCAGGTGTGTATGAGGGCTTCAGCAACATTACTTTCTTGGTGCATGACATCAATGTTGTGCACAAGAATCAATGACGACATATAAGGGAGCTCCCATAGACCACATATATGTGTCCAGTTGTGGTCCACTCCGAATCCTTCGTACTTGTCCCCCTTTTCATTTAGGACAAGGTTGTTCAGCTGAGCATATATTTCTGCCGCGTTAAGACGTTTAGGCGGACCTTTGGTGACCACAGTGTTCTTTATAAAGTTTTTCTTATCGCTCCTAAAGGGGTGTTTCCTGGGCAACCAGCGTCGATGACAATCGAAGTAAGTGATCTTTCCACCATGAGCAAGACGGAAGCAATCTGTATCTGAACCGCAATATGGACATGTCAATCTACCATGTGTACTCCAACCGGTAAAAATAGCATACGCCATGAAGTCATGCACCGACCACAAATACGCAACTCGAAGTTTGAATATCTGTTTTGTAAAAACATCGTATGCTTCAACACCTTTCCAAAGCTCCTTCAACTCTTCAATCAAGGGTTTTAACATGACATTGAGGTTCTTTCCAGGATAGTCTGGGCCAGGAATGATTAAGCAAAGAAATATAAATTCATATTTCATACAAAGAGAAGGTGGAAGGTTGTATGGAATAACAAAGACGGGCCAACATGAGTATGATGATGCCATTTGACCAAAAGGTGTGAAGCCATCGGTCGCGAGGCCAATTCGAACATTCCTCGGATCAGCTGCAAACTCGGGATCAAACGTATCGAGAGCCTTCCATGCATCCCCATCTGAAGGGTGCACGATTAGGTCATCGTTATCACGGACACCTTCTTTGTGCCATCGCATGTGCATAGCGGTTTTTTTAGATAGAAACATCCGTTTCACTCGAGGAGTTAGTGGCAAGTAGCGGAGCTGCTTATGTGCAACATCTGTCATCACCTTCTCACCCTCATCATTAACAACTTCCACAAATCTAGATTGTCCACATTTCAGACATTTTTTCTCTTCCGCATGCTCCTTCATGAAAAGCATACAATTATTTTTGCACGCATCAATCTTCTCATAATCCATACCGAGACCTTTGATAATTGTCTTTGATTGGTACATGTCTTTAGGCAACTTATTGGGCTTTGGGAGCACATCTCCTAATAACTTTAAAATCTCATTGTAACAATTGTTCGAGAAAAAGTACTTGGACTTAATGGACATGAGCCGAGTCACAAAAGCGAGTATACTCACATCTGTGTGTTCATGCAACGGCTCTTCAGAGTCTTTTAGTAGTTTAAAAAATCTGGAAACCTCTGGTGTAGCAGGATCCTCGGAGCTTAGGTTGAATTCTGGACGTAGCGAATCTAGCATCTCATGCATCGCATCATCGCCAGCCCAATCATTGTTCTCCTCCTCTTCTACATTCCTGTTGGGTACTACCTCACCATGATGTTCCCACACCTCATATCCGGGCATAAATCCAAACTGACAAAGATCTAGGCTAACTCTTTCCTTATTAAGAAATATACTGTTTTCGTGACGCCTACAAGGGCATCTAACAGTGCCGGTTAAGGACAAGGCAAATACGTGGTCCACAAAATCTTTGGTCTTGGCTATCCATTCATCAGAATGACGTCCATTTCTACTCCAGCCATTGTACATCCATGCACGATCTTCAGCCATGCCTGAGACTATTAAACGAAACAATATCGTGAAAAAAAAATTCAACTTCGTCAAGAGTATCGGTCTTACATGTATGTACGACATGGATAGGTTCTAAACCCACATGAACCTAGCAGGACCCAAAATAATTTCGCAGCATGACTTCGCTGCCACTAAATAATATTACTTCTATACAAAACAATCAAATCAAACTAAGTACCACATACAATAATTATGCAACTATTATACGTACCAATATAATATACTATTAAAGCTAATAATATAATAGTAATCAAACAATATAAAATACTATAACATACTTGCATTCTAATAATATAATTGCATACTAATAATATAATAGTAATCAAATTAAACAAAATTACAAACAGTAATCAAACAAACACAATTACAAATATATAATAATTTCGGCGGCATCTAAATAACAGCCGTCGAAAATAAGAAATAAAATACTAAAAAAAATTACCTCTCCGACGGGGCGGTGGCGGCTCGAAGCGCGGCGGCGGCGGCTCTGCTCGGGGCGCGGCGGGTCGCCGGCGACCGGCGGCAGGGGCGGGGCGTGGCCGGCCGGGGGCGCAGGGACGGAAGCTCGGCGCGGCGGCGGCTCTGCTCGGCGCGGCGGCGGCTCTGCTCGGCGCGGCGGCGGCTCTGTTTGCGGCACGGCGGTGGCGGCCGAGGCCGGGCTTCCCGGCGGCCGGCGGCAGGGGCGGGGGGTGGCCGGGCGGCCGCGCAGGGACGGCAGGGAGCGGCGGCGCGGGCGGACAGAGCGGCGGCGCGGGAGAGGCCAGGGAAGAGAGAAAGAAAGAGAAGAAGAAGGGGCTGGCTGACCGTTTTTTAAAGTTTAATTTTCGGCGGCTAACCTGGCCGCCGAAAATAAGCACGAATTTTCGGCGGCCTTGTCAGAAGCCGCCGAAAATAGAGTAATTTTCGGCGGCTGTGTCAGAAGCCGCCGAAAATTACTCTATTTTCGGCGGCTTTGTCAGACCGCCGAAAATAGTCCGCAATTTTCGGCGGCCAGAGGGTAGCCGCCGAAAATTGTGGTGGCCGCCGAAAGTGATGCGTACTGCTGTTGTGCAAACACTACCTAACAGTCTGATTGTTGATGGCTACGAGTCTACGCGCATGTTGGCGCTGCACTGGTCATACACATACGATAATTTTGAGCATATGAGTGGATGCGGATTAATAACATCAAAATAACTTATTTTTATATTTATCTATGTAGGCTGTGACTCCAACATACAAGCAATCAAACATAATATCAAATAAAGTCAATGCATGGTATGATCTAAAATGAGATGATGTGGATAACCAATCAGGTGCTAATTATTTCCTTACAAAACTAGGTATTGAGGACTCTATAAAAAAACATGAATAATTAGTTGTAACATACTACCTCAATCCTAAATAAGTGCACACCTCGGTTCTCGAAAAATCAATTTTAAGTTAAACTAAACATATATTCTTGAGAGAAGTCTGTCGAAGGTTCATGTTAAAAAGACTATTGTGTGGAGCATTTGAAAGAATTGGGTCTCGCCACAATGAAAAATTTTCTGCCGGTTGGCCATTTAGAATAGGATTTGGACGCCTGACCGTTTAGCGAGATGTTGGTGGCCTCACCTCACATCGTGGTGTGTGTCTTCTGCTGTTGCTCCATGTTGGCTGTCAGTTTAGGGCCTCAATCTTAGTTAGCTCTTGAGGACATCGTGACTCCATACTCGACTAGCCGAAGATGTTAGCTCTCTTGTTGGTTCTTTCCAAAAAAAAAAGGGACCATTGTTCAGACATCCGCAGAAACTGCTAGTCGTCAAATTGTATTTTGCATTATTTATGTTCTGACGCTTGAGAGAAATAAACTAATCAGAGATACATAGAACTGTTCCATTCAACAAGATGCACAAATGGTTAATCTTTTCGGTCCATGTACTAGTAGATCGAGAGCAACCATTTCGGAACAACAGAGATGCTGGTCCAAATTCGTACGCGGAAGGAACACAATTGCACCGATCCAAAATTAAAGACAGGGCAATCTTTTTAGCTACGGCTGCTTGGCGACAAAAGATGGCGAAGCGAGACCCATAACATCCTACTAGTCTCTTCACATCGTTCCGGCAGCGACACACCGGCCGGCCGGGACGGTCATCGCATCTCCGAGACGGCCTGCTGCATGTACTTGCACGACCTCTGGTAGCTGACGAAGCCCATGAACCAGAACTCGAAGCCGTCGACGGTGGAGACGTGGATGTACTTCTCCTCGGGCCTGTGGACGTTCTCGCTGGGCCTCACCCTGCGGATCCTCCGCAGCGGGATGGCCACCTTGTAGGTGACCCGCGCCGTGTCGCCGCCGCCGGCGCCCCGGGGGCCGGGGGAGGTGACGGTGATGGGGCGGTCGCTGCGGAAGGCGACCTTCCTGGTGGAGACGAAGAGCATCCCGGCGATGGGCCCGCCCGTGGTGTAGATGTAGCACTGCAGCGCCTTGAGCAGCCGCTCGCCCTTGTCGGCGGCGGCGAAGGCCTGGCGGAACACGCGCTCCACCCCGCCGGCCTGCAGGATCCGCGCGCCCAGGCTCAGCTTCCCCTTCACCGTCTCCGACAGCTTCGGGCCCAAGGTCACTGCACACCGTGCGTGCTCATCGTCAGCTAGCGGTCCTTTGGATAATGAACGAAGGAAGAAGTAATCACACGGACGGATGAGTGCTGCTGTGGCTAACTCACCATGCTCTCTGAAGCCCTGCGCCCTTCTGCTCAGCTTGCTCACCCAGTGGATCACCTGGCCTTTGCTGCCTGCTGCAGCAGAACAGAAGCACGTCGGTAAGCATGCTGTGGACTCGGAAGTTAATTAATCTCATATATGATGCATGGCACGGGAGACTCACTGTGCTTGTAGCCGAAAGACGCGTAAGGGCTGGGGTGCGTCAACGAGACGGCGAGGTGATCGCCGGCGCCCTTGCTGAAGGACGGATCGTCCCTGGACACCTCCTCTATCCCGTGCGCCTTGGAGGTGACCTGGACCCCGATGACATGGCCGCCGCTGCCGGACTTCATCGTCATGGCTAGCTGCTGCTAGTTGCGTTGCGTGGCTTAGCGTGTAAGGAATCGGGGATTGGTACCGGAGTGCAGCCTGCCGATGGCGGCCATTTATAGGGCGCGGCGGCGGAAGTGGAACTGGAACATCCTTTGGGGGCGGAGCGGCTTTGGCAAAGGCAGTGGATTTGCGGAGTCAGCAGGCGGGGGCGGCCGAGTCACCAGCGGCTCAGAAAGGCAAGGCGCAGTCCATGTTCGGCTTAAAGCAGGCGTCGTAGACACCCGCTCCCGTGGCCAACTGGTTGGTCGCATCGCAGCTACCAGAAAACTGCTCGCCCGATTCTTGTGCGTCCTGTCCATGTGGAGGCCATGGCCAGGTGCAAATGATTCTGGAATTCTCTATGGGATCCGGCGCCCGCGCCGCGCCTGCCGCTTTCCGAGAAGCGCCCCCATGTGCCTGCACATTCTCGCTAGTCGCACCGGGCCCGAGCTTTTGGCTCCCGGGACCGCTGCTGCTGTTTTGTTTAGAGCAGAGCTTCAGGCATTGCACCGGGACGATATCAGGGGTTAAGCTAAACATGCGCTGTCCCCTGCCTGTCGAGAGTGTCTAAACGTAGACAGGGGATGCTAATGCATGGAGGACTGGAGGAGGCCACACCGCGAACACTGTTCCCAAGACCGGCGTCCGCAAGCGATCGGCAGACAAGCAGGAAGAAGGACGGAGGTGGTGGGAGGTCAGGTCCATGCCTGCGATGTGGACGGGGGTAGGGACTAGGACCAGCGGCCCAACGTGTAAAACGGCCAGCTTTTGGAGAGAAATAGGATCCAGGCATCCGGCAAGACAACAGCTTTTCCTCCCCGTCGAAGTCACCACGCGCGCGTGCTCCCGCTGAGTCCACAGGTCCCCGTCACCTCCGACGCGGCGCCGAGTCGGACGGACCGACCCCCTCGACCGCCTACCGACGTAACCACGTAACCGTCCGGGCACTGTTCTGCTGGCCGTCCTTGTACACCGCACCGCAATGAACCCGGCAACCGGAAGGGCCGACGCGACGGGAGGCCGGCAGCTTTGCCGTTCCTGGGCTGAACGCCGACGCCGCGGGGGCATGGCAATGGCATGGCGCGCCACGCGCGTGTCCCCCCCACCCCCCCGGTGGCTCTGCGCACAGTGCGTTGTCGGACGGAGGAGTATCGGAAGCGGATCTGGGGATGGGCCCTCCTCTCCTCTCGTTTCTCAGCGTCGCCATCGGCGTATCCCCGCCGTGCCATACGTGTCGATGCGGAGACGGAGATGTTGCCGGCTCGCCGGGTGGTTTCTGGCCGTGGCCGACCATACCGTCCTTCCAAGTAAGCGAGGAATGCCACTACCAGTGCCACGTCCACGGTTCTGATTTTTTTTTTAAAAGGTGATGTTCCTGTTCAATCCTCCGTATCACAAGTAGTTATTAGACCTGTTTAAATGTCAAGTTCGGGTCGGATCATGGGCCATTTATCACGGTCTGTAGCCGACCTGTGCCTAGTGTCGGGTCAGGTTGGTCCATGGCTCCCTGTTTGACGTGTCGGATTAGGTTTTTTTTAGGTTAGCTCGGATTTTTTGGCTTTGGGTGGAGTTTTTTTCGAGTTGGGTCAGAGTTTAGGTCAAAAATCACGGCCCGTACCCGACCCGTGAATTATTATGAGTCAAAAATTATTTCTCATACCCGTCTATTGTATTGATCGGGTCAGTCGGACCGGATTTTTCGGTCGGATCGAGTCAGGCTGGTCGGATCGGATGACCCGTATTCAGATCTACCTAGCAGTAACCTGACATCTCATGTAACTCAAACTGCTTCGTTTTTTCGGCGCATGCACGACTAAAAAATGGGCATGGCCATGCCCGCTACAAAGTGTACCTACCTTGATTCCTGGAACCAATGACGCAGTGTTACTCTAGTTATTCGCTTCGAACATGGAGAAGAAGAAAATTTTGTTCTGGTGATGAAGGACCTTAAAAACGTACGCCTATACCAAATGATACGATTCAACTAAAGTATTTCAGTTCAGATTCCAAAGGCACGCACGCACCAGCCAATTCCAATGTAGGATGAAAACGAACCGGCAACAAAAGGCCTACATGCAAAGCGCGGCATCATCACGTTTCTTTATGCCCACAAGCCAATTAAACATGGCTGCTGCTTCGCTGTCAATGCCTGCCGTTGCGCTATTGATTAGGTTCCCAGCTTTCACTTTCTACTGTACCGACCGAGAGTCCCGCTTAAAAGCAATCTACGGCAAAAGAAAAAACAAAAGCACCAGCTATAATTCTCGTCGAATCATACATTGCAATCTAATCATCCGCCCAAAAAAATCGTGTAACGTCTCGTGAAACTTAATCATAGATTGCTCAATTAATGTTGCACGTCCCACCTGCAAGATCAGTAGATCACAGGGGATTGGGGACAGGGCGCCGCCTGCATTTGATCCTCCACAAGTGCTCCATCAGTTCTGTTTTATTTATCGCATTTTAGTTCAAAACGGGTATCAAATATTCTAGAACCAATGTAATATAAAAAAAGTTATAAAAGCAGCCTGTATAATAAAGTGGAAGAGAGACTAGAAGCTGTATAATAAAAGTAGGTTGTATAAAAAAAGTTATAAAAGTAGGCTGTATCAAATATCCAAGAGGATATGCTGCTTGTTTATCATTTTACTAGTATTCGTATAGTATTTTTTTCATACTTTTAATTGTCGACAATACTGCTAAAAACTCTTTTACAGCGGTTGATGGATACTATCAGTATCTAGCGTGTTAGTTTTGTAGCTGTGGTTTCGAAGGAGAAAAGAAACCGAGGACAAGACAGCTAAGGTCTTGTTTGGAAGCGTCCTATTTTTGCAGTTTTGAAACAATACTATGATATTTGATGATACTATAGTATTGGAACTTAAAAGGTATTTGTTTGTACATACAAAACATAGTTTTAAATACTATAGTTTACCTAAAACCGTGATATTTTTGGAGTTTTCAAAACTCCACTCAGGACCTCAGTTTTCTTCTCTTCTTTTGAAAGGGAAATGTGCCCTTGGGCTATTTCTAAGTATTTTAGTGATTGAGTGCCAACACAAATGCTTTTGTGTTAATCTATGCAAAGGTGTGGACAAAGTGCAAAACATGTCAAAAGGTATGTTTCTAGACTTAGTACATTATTTTATGGACTAATGTATTGTGTCTAAGTACTGGAAACAGAAAAAATCGAGTTGGAGAAGAGATGGCTAAGTTCAGCCAAAGTCTGCTCAGTCTGGGTTCACCGGACTGTCCGGTGGTGCACCGGACAGTGTCCGGTGCGCCAGGCTGGCTCTGGCGAACAGGCTGCTCTCGGGACTTCGACGGCGGTGTACGGCTAAAATTCACCGGTCTGTCCGGTGGTGCACCGGACTGTCCGGTAAGCCGTTCACAGGCGAACTCGTCGCTCTCGGGAAACCATCAACGGCGTACGGCTAAAATTCACCGGTCTGTCCGGTGGTGCACCGGACTGTCCGGTGAGTCAACGGTCAGCCGGGGCAACGGTCGGCCGAGGATTCCGCGCGTGACGCGTGGCCGAGCCAACGGTCACATTGGTGCACCGGACTGTCCGGTGTGCACCGAACAGTGTCCTGTGCGCCAACGGCTCTCAGACTCCAACGGTCGGCTTCGCCAAATAAGGAAAGCAATCTGCACCGGACAGTGAACAGTGGATGTCCGGTGGTGCACCGAACTGTCCGGTGCGCCAGTCGACAGAAGGCAAGATCTGCCTTCCAGGATTGTTCTCAACGGCTCCTAGCTGCATTGGGGCTATAAAAGGGACCCCTAGGCGCATGGAGGAGAACACCAAGCATACTTGCAACATTCCTAAGCACCAAGACCTCGATTTCGCGCATTCGTTTCTTTGTGATAGCATATAGAGCTCTAGTGGAGTTGTGAACTCATTGGTTTGTGTTGCGAGCTCTTGTTGCGACTTGTGTGCGTGTTGACACTCTGATTTTTGTGTCTTGTGTGCGTTGCTAATCCCTCCCTTGCTCTGTGCTTCTTTGTGAACTTCAAGTGTAAGGGCGAGAGGCTCCAAGTTGTGGAGATTCCTCGCAAACGGGATTAAGAAAAGCAAGCAAAACACCATGGTATTTAAGTGGGTCCTTGGACCGCTTGAGAGGGGTTGATTGCAACCCTCGTCCGTTGGGACGCCACAACGTGGAGTAGGCAAGCGTTGGTCTTGGCCGAACCACGGGATAACCACCGTGCCATCTCTGTGATTGATCTCTTGTGGTTATTGTGTTTTGACTCCTCTCTAGCCACTTGGCGATTATTGTGCTAACACTTAACCAAGTTTTTGTGGCTTAAGTTTCAAGTTTTACAGGATCACCTATTCACCCCCCCTCTAGGTGCTCTCAATTGGTATCAGAGCCGTTCTCTTCACAAAGGGACTAACCGCCCGAAGAGATGGATCCTAAGGGGAAGGGTATCGTGATCAACGATAAAGAGAAGGAGTCTTTCGTCAACGAGCCGAAGGATGACAAGCCTACCGACTCAGGCTCGGGTCATAGACGAAAAGATGGGAAGAAGAAGAAGACAAGGCGCATTAAGGAGATCGTCTACTACGACGACAGTGATGAGTCCACTTCTTCCCACAAGGACAACGACGACAACGACTACGACAAACGAAAGACGGTTAACTCGAACTTTTCTTTCGATTATTCGCGTATTCCTCAAAGTTCAAATTCACATTTGCTCTCCATTCCTCTCGGCAAGCCTCCACACTTTGATGGGGAGGACTACGGATTTTGGAGCCACAAAATGCGTAGTCACCTATTCTCTCTCCATCCAAGCATATGGGAGATTGTTGAGAATGGAATAAAGTTTGATAGCTCGGATAGTCCCATTTTTATTAATGAACAAATTCATAGAAATGCACAAGCTACTACTGTGTTGTTAGCCTCCTTGTGCAGGGACGAGTACCATAAGGTGAGCGGCTTGGACAATGCCAAGCAAATCTGGGACACCCTCAAAATCTCTCATGAGGGGAATGACGTCACCTTGCTCACCAAGATGGAGCTGGTAGAAGGCGAGCTCGGAAGATTTGCGATGATAAGGGGCGAGGAGCCAACCCAAACATACAACCGGCTCAAGACCCTTATCAACAAAATAAGGAGCTATGGAAGCACGCGATGGACGGACCACGACGTCGTCCGACTAATGCTAAGGTCCTTTACCGTTCTTGATCCTCATTTGGTGAATAATATTCGTGAGAATCCTAGGTACACCAAAATGTCGCCCGAAGAAGTCCTTGGAAAATTCGTAAGCGGGCGAATGATGATCAAGGAGGCGAGGTATGTGGACGACGCACTGAATGGTCCACTCAATGAGTCTCAACCCATTGCTCTCAAGGCAATGAGAAGCAAGGAGGCGTTACCTAGCAAGGTGGCGCAAGTTGAGGCGGCAGGACTAAATGATGAAGAGATGGCCCTCATCATCAAGCGCTTCAAGTCGGCGCTTAAGGGTCGCAAGGGACAGCCAAGCAAGACCAAGACAAAGGGGAAGCGCTCATGCTTCAAATGTGGTAAGCTTGGTCATTTAATTGCTAACTGTCCTGATAATGATAGTGACCAGGAGAAGGGAAACAAGAGGGAGAAGAAGAAGAATTACAAGAAGGCCAAGGGCGAGGCACATATCGGAAAGGAGTGGGATTCGGATTGCTCCTCCTCCGACTCCGACAATGAAGGACTCGCCGCCACTGCCTTCAACGAATCATCCCTCTTCCCCAACGAGCATCACACATGCCTCATGGCGAAGGAGAAGAAGGTATGTACTCGGGATATCACCTATGCCTCCTCAAGTGATGACGATTCTAGCGATGAGGAAATAGATTACTCTAGCTTGTTCAAGGGATTGGATAGAAATAAAATTGATAAAATCAATGAATTGATCGATGCCTTGAATGAAAAGGATAGGCTTTTAGAAAAGCAAGAGGATTTGTTGTATGAAGAACATGATAAATTTGTAGAGGCACAAAAATCCTATGCTTTAGAAGTTAAAAGAAATGAAATGCTTTCTTTTGAACTATCTACTTGTCATGAAACCATTTCTACTTTAAAAAGTGTTAACAATGATTTAAATGTTAAATTAGAAGTAGCAAATAAATCTAATTCTTGTGTAGAACATGTTATGATTTGCACTAGGTGTAAAGATTTTGATATTGATGCTTGTAGTGAACACCTAGTTTCAATTTCCAAATTAAAAGATGAATTGGCTAGTCTTAATGCCCAACTTAAGACTAGCAAAAGTGATTTCGATAAGCTAAAATTTGCAAGGGATGCCTACACGATTGGTAGACACCCCTCAATTAAGGATGGACTTGGCTTCAAGAGGGAAGCCAAGAACTTAACAAGCCATAAGGCTCCCATCTCCGCCAAGGAGAAAGGGAAGGCCCCTGTGGCTAGTAGTGTGCAAAAGAACCATGCTTTTATGTATCATGACAAGAGACAATATAGAAATGCTTATAGGAGTTATAATGCATATGATGCTTTTGTTTCTCATGCCATGTTTGCTTCTAGTTCTTCCTATGTGCATTATAGAAATGTTGGTAGGAGAAATGTTGTTCATAATATGCCTAGGAGAAATGTTGTTAATGTTCCTAGGAAAGTTAATGAACCATCTACAATATATCATGCTTGCAATGCTTCATTTGCCATTTGTAGAAAGGGTAAGAAGGTATTGGCTAGGAAGTTAGGGGCCAAATGCAAGGGTGACAAAACTTGCATTTGGGTCCCTAAGACAATTGTAACTAACCTTGTAGGACCCAACAAGAGTTGGGTACCTAAGACCCAAGCCAAAATTTGCCTTGCAGGTTTATGCATCCGGGGGTTCAAGCTGGATTATCGACAGCGGATGCACAAACCATATGACGGGGGAGAAGAAGATGTTCACCTCCTACGTCAAAAATGAGGATTCCCATGATTCAATTATATTCGGTGATGGGAACCAAGGCAAGGTAAAAGGGTTAGGTAAAATTGCTATTTCATCTGAGCACTCTATTTCTAATGTGTTTTTAGTTGAGTCGCTTGGATATAATTTGTTGTATGTTAGTCAATTATGCAAAATGGGATATAATTGTCTATTTACAAATGTAGATGTGTCTGTCTTTAGAAGATGTGATGGTTCACTAGCTTTTAAGGGTGTACTAGACGGCAAACTTTATTTGGTTGATTTTGCAAAAGAAGAGGCCGGTCTAGATGCATGTTTAATGGCTAAGACTTGCATGGGCTGGTTGTGGCATCGCCGCTTAGCACATGTGGGGATGAAGAACCTCCACAAGCTTCTAAAGGGAGAACACGTGATAGGTCTAACCAATGTACATTTCGAAAAAGATAGACCTTGTGCAGCTTGTCAAGCAGGGAAACAGGTGGGAGGCTCTCATCACACCAAAAATGTGATGACAACATCAAGACCCTTGGAGATGCTTCATATTGAAAGGGAAATGTGCCCTTGGGCCATTTCTAAGTATTTTGGTGATTGAGTGCCAACACATGTGCTTAATTGTGAATTTATGTACATGGATGAACAAGGTACAAATCATGAGATAAAGGTATGTTTCTAAGCCTTAGTACATTTGTTTTGTGGACTAACATATTTGTCTAAGTGTTAGAAACAGAAAGAAGAAAAAGAGAAAAGGGGAGAGAAAGACTTGGCTGTGTGCAGCCAAGGCTCAGCTCGGTCTGGAGCACCGGACTGTCCGGTGTGCACCGGACAGTGTCCGGTGCGCCAGGCCAACTCGGCGCGAACTGGCCGCTCTCGGGAATTCGTCGACGGCGTACGGCTAAAATTCACCGGACTGTCGGGTGTGCACCGGACTGTCCGGTGAGCCAATGGTCGGCCAGGGCCAACGGTCGGCCGCGCAATCCGCGCGGGACACGTGGCCGAGCCAACGGTCGGAAGACGGCACCGGACTGTCCGGTGTGCACCGGACTGTCCGGTGCGCCAACGGCTCTCAGATCTCCGCCGGTCTGCAACGGTCGGGAAGCGCTGGATAAGGAAAGAAATCGGTCACCGGATGTCGGCGTTCCGAGACCGGGGGGTCCTCGAGCCGACGAGTGAGAGTGCCGCGTGCCCCAGCCCAGATGGGTCGAGCGCGTGGAGCGAGCGCAAAGGGGGGAACGGAGTGAGAGAGAGGTCGGTGGCCGGAGCCGGATCGCGAGGGAGTCGGAGAAATTCCCACGGCCTTCGTGTTCGTCCCGCGCCCAGGTCGGGTGCGCTTGCAGTAGGGGGTTACAAGCGTCCGCACGAGGTGAAGGGAGAGAGCGGCCCCGAGAGAGCGCCTGCCCCTGCCTTTCGTCCCCGTGAGGCCAACCTTCTCTAAGAAGGCCCTGGCCCTTCCTTTTATAGTCGTAAGGAGAGGGTCCAGGTGTACAAGACGGGGGTGTAGCAAGGTGCTACGTGTCTAGCGAGGGAGAGCTAGCGCCCTATGTACATGCCCAGGTGGCAGCCAGAGAGATCGTGGCACCCTGTTGGAGTGGCGTCGTGGCTGTTGGAGGAGTAACGGAGCCGGACGGGGGGACAGCTGTCGAGGTGGCTGGGTCCTTGCTGACGTTCTCCTGCTTTCGTAAGGGAGCTGGGAGCCGCCGTCGTCATGATCTAGCGGGGCGCCATCATGGCCTATCTGGCATAGCTGGCCAGATGGGACGCCGGTCTGGTTCTCTGCGACCCAAGTCGGCTCGGGGCAGGGTGATGATGACGCTTCCTGTTGACGTGGCGGTCTCGTATCCTAGGTCGGGCGTCGTGGAGGCTCCTCCGAGGCTGTGGCCGAGTCCGTCCTGCAAGACAGAGACAGAGTCCGAGCCCTGGTCGGGCGAGGCGGAGATTATTCGGCAGAGGCCGAGGCGGAGTCCGAGCCCTGGGTCGGGCGAGGCGGAGGTCGCCGTCTTCCGAGGCCTTAGCCTGAGTCCGAGCCCTGGGTCGGGCGGAGCGGAGTTCGCCGTCTTCCGAGGCCTTAGCCTGAGTCCGAGCCCTGGGTCGGGCGGAGCGGAGTTCGCCGTCTTCCGAGGCCTTAGCCTGAGTCCGAGCCCTGGGTCGGGCGGAGCGGAGTTCGCCGTCTTCCGAGGCCTTAGCCTGAGTCCGAGCCCTGGGTCGGGCGGAGTCTCCTATGGCACCACTGGCGAAGTCTGGTCGCCCGTAGGTCTTACCTTTTGCGTTAAACGCCCTGGTGATTCGGTCGGTTGGTGCGGTGATTTAGTCAGGGTTTCTCCTTATCGGAGGCGGGGCCTAGGGCGAGCCGGGGATGCGCCTGCCGTGAAAGAGGAGACCTCAGGCGAGACGGAGTCATCTTAGGGTCGGCTGCCCTCGCCCGAGGCTAGGCTCGGGCGTGGCGTGGTCAAGTCACTCGTGTGGACTGATCCCTGACTTAACCCATCAGGCCTTTGCAGCTTTATGCTGATGGGGGTTACCAGCTGAGAATTAGGCGTCTTGAGGGTACCCCTAATTATGGTCCCCGACAGTAGCCCCCGAGCCTCGAAGAGAGTGTTAACACTCGCTTGGAGGCTTGCATCGCACTTTTTTGCAAGGGGACCAGCCTTTCTCGGAGGTACCTTGTTCCGGTGGGTGCGCGCGAGCGCACCCGCCGGGTGTAGCCCCCGAGGCCTCGGAGGAGTGGTTTCACTCCTTCGAGGTCTTAATGCCTTGCGCAATGCTTCGGCGTGACTAGCGGTTCCCTCATGCGAGCAGGGCGTAACCCAGGTGCACTGTCGGGGCCCAAGTTCTCGGGCTGGTATGTTGACGCTGTCAACGGTTCGGCCGGAGCCGGGTTTGCGAGAGCAGCCCCCGAGCCTTCGCACGGAGCGAGAGGACGATCAGGGACAGACTCGACTTTTTATATACGCCCCTACGTCGCCTTTCCGCAAGGAGGAGGGGGGGAGTGCGCCATGTTACCCTCGATGGGCACCGAACATGGTGTCTCCGGTGAGCTGCGATCGGGTAATCCGAGTGGACGTCCGTGCCCCGTTCGTTAGGGGTCGGCTAGGGGCCCGGAGGCACGCCCAAAAGTACCTGCGGGTGATCTGCCGGACCCGGTCCCCTAGCGACGGGGTCCGAGGGCTCGTTGCCTCCCTCCGATGGGATTCCGTTACAGAGTCGTTCCCGCTGGTCTCGGAAATGTCCTAGGGTACCTCGGGAGCGCAGCCCGAGCCTTGGTTATGTATCGAACGTACCCCTGGTCATCCCTCGCTCGGCGTCTGAGGCGGCTGTGAACCCTTCGACAGGCCAGCCTTCGAACCCCTGATTAGTAGGGGGCACGGAGCCCTAGTAGCCTGAGGCGGTCATGGAACCTTTCGGGGGCCGACCTTCGAACCCCTGACCAGTAGTGGGTGTCGGGCCCACGCGATCTGAGGCGGCTGTTGAACCCTTCGGGGGGCCAGCCTTCGAACCCCTGATCAGTAGGGAGGCTCGGGGCCTAGTTCCTTCACGGGGAAGGATCCCTTTGGGGTTATCCCCCTTCTCGGTCCCTGTTGCAAGAGATAGAGAAAGAAGGAAAAGGGAAAAAGGGATTCGAAATTGAACTTCGTGGCGTACCTTTCTTGGCGTGGCCGTTTTTGGCGGAGGCGAAGCGCCGCCAGCTGCCCCTGCCAGAAACGTCACCTATTTCGCCGTGGAGTTAATGCGCTGGGGTGAGTAGTTGGCGAGGTTGCCGTTGCGTGCGCGAGCCGTTCGAGGTACGGGTCACGGACGCGTCGTCTTCACGCCGTGAGAGGGGTTCTCTTGCTGCCCCCGGATGGGACGTGAGCCTGGCCGAAGGCGTGACCGCTGCCCTCACACGCCTGCCACCGTCATTACTGCCGGCCCATTTTTGACCGCGTTTGACCGCTGCGCCAGGCTGGCGCCGCTGGATCGCAGGCTGGGCGGCCTCGAGTCGCGGTATCGGTTCCGCAATCGAGGAGGTGCAGTGGTGGAGCGAGAGGCGCAGCGGTTCGCATGCAGCGCCTGGCGCGCCAGTTGAACGACGCGTGGTCTTGAGCCGTCGCGCTGGCCTGTCGGGAGTCGGGGAGGCGCGTCCACTTGGCGTGGTTGCATGCCGCTTGCATGGCCGCTCGCCCCCTTTGCCCGTTGGTCTGGGCAAAAGTGGAGGGTTACTTGTAACCGCTGGGCGGTTGCGTGCGTCGTGCGCGGCGGTTTGGCTCCCTCTGCTTGGAGCTGGTCTGCATGACAGGCGGGCCCCAGCCCCCGCGCCGCGGGGAAAGGCCTAGGAGGCGTGTTGGAGAAGACTCGGCCCGTGACGGTTGAGGGCGCTAGCAGGGGGAGTTGCCTTTAAAAGGAGGGCGACCCTCTTCGTGAGGCGACCATGTCTCCTTTCTCCCTTATGCATTGTGTCTCTCCATCTTCCAGGCCCCCGGTTGGGGGGAACCGCCGTCTTTTCGCTCCATCGTTGGAGGAACGCGACCCCGCGGGGGTTGGTACCTTTCAGCCATCGTTCGGCTTCAAGGATTTTCATCAGGCAGCCCGGTTGCCCCCCTCGGCTGGGGGTCACCCGAGACGGTGACCACCAGCCCCTGGGTGGGGAGGAACAAACCGGGCTGCGATCTTGGTCCCACCCTCAGCTTCAAGGATGTTCATCATCCTCGCTGGGGTGGGTGCCGGACTGAGCCGGCGCTCCTCCTCCCGCACGGGTCCGTGGGTTATCCCCTCCCACGACATTCGAGGGAGAAGGCGCTCCCTGGCCCCTCGGGCGGCGCGGACTTCGACGACGCGGGATGGATCGGCGGCGAACGCCGTCACCTCCGGCGTGTCGGGTCCGCTAGCTCGGCTCCGGCGGGCCCCTTTGTCGGGGGGGGGGGCTGCCGCGCCGTGTACACGGGGGGTCCACCCTAGACACCGCACGCTGCCAGGGCGGCGCTCGTGTTCTGGGGTGGGCCTGCTTTTGCACCAGGGCGGCGGCTTTGCGCGGGGGCCGGTGCCCCACTCATCGGGGAGGATTTGAGTGGGGATCTGGCGGTAAGCAGGCGGCTCCTGGCGTCGGTGCCGAGGTGGAGGCGGCTCGAGAAGTCCCCGTCAGCGACGGGATCACCGCCACCATCGGCGCTTTGGGCCTTCGGCCCTTTGTACTTGTCCTCGCCCCTCGGGTGGCGTTGTGGGCGAGGGCAAGACAGCAGCTGTGCCTTCCCCTGAGGTCTGCGCCGCCGCAGAGGGAGGAACCGGAGTTCCGCCTGTAGTGGCACTTTGAGTGCCGGGTTTTTTGTTCATTTCGGCTTTCGGGGCCTGAACATGTATGTAACTCCGGCACGGAGCCGTGTTTTTTCCTCATTTCTGAGCAATAAGACTTGCCTATCGATTGTCTGAATCGCTTCACCAAGCATGAGTCGCCCCGTGTCCAGGTGACGAGTGAGGTATCCGTATCCCGGAGGCGTAGGAATCCCTCGGCTCGGTCGGACCTGTTGTCCGAGGCTCTTCTAGCTTGGTTAAAAAGACCCCTCGGTCGCTCTTCGACGAGCCGAGGCCAGGGGTAGCGATATCAGCACAAGCAGAGGCGTTGTTGGCTCGGAAATGGAACCTGGTTGGCCGGAGCCCAGCTGGGTCGTCTGCTGGCAGGCTCGGCGCCGGAGTTGATTGGCCGAGGCCTCGGACCGAGCTGGCGCCCTCGGAAGGGGTCGGCCGTGGCCCCGGAGGTGGCCGGCCGAGCCGTCCGCTTGGGCCGGATTCTCGGGGAAGCCTCTGGCGGAGATTGCTCGAGCGCGGTGTCGACGTCGTCCTTTGGAGCGGAGGCCTTCGGACCGCGTGGCCACCCGAGGCCAGGTCGGGTCTTGCCGAAGGTGCTGCTGATGCCGAGGGTGTCGCCACCCTCTTCCAGTGCCAAGGTCCGCGCCTGCAGGGTCAAGTCGTTCTGTAGCGTGGGCCTTGTGCGGCCGTTGAGGCCAGAACACACACCCTTGTCGCGTTATAAAGCTGTGTCTCTTTTCCTCTTGCTTCGAGTATCTGGACTTTTTGTCGGTAGCAGGGATGTTAGTGCGAGCAAGAGTTGCTTCTCGCGGGAGGTGATGAGTGAGGTATCCGTATCCCGGAGGCGTGGGAGTCCCTCGGCTCGGTCGGCCTCGCCGCTTACGCGTACTTTTACCCATCCATGAGGCCCTGTCACCGACTCGGTCGAGAAGGCTCGAAGAACCTGCTTCAACAGAAGAGCCTCCGTACGTAAAGACTCATTCGATCCGCGGAGTCACCTTATCCGAACGCGAGTTACTTATCACAGAAGGTGACGAGTGAGGTATCCGTATCCCGGAGGCGTAGGAGTCCCTCGGCTCGGTCGGCCTTGGCTGCTTACGTGTACCCCGTCGTTTCTAGGACCCACTTTTCGAAGTAGTCAAAAAGCACGAAAGATGTTCTGGTAAAAGAGGTTTTTTTGTTCGAGGAAAATTTTGACGCAGAGGGGGTTAACCCCCTTTTAGCCCCCGAGGGAGGGTCGGGCTCCGCTGAGGCGAGGCCGACCCTTCCTTGTTGACTAAACTTCGCGTGGGTACGGGGTATAAGAACAACTTGGAAACATTCTTAAGGATAGAAGCGACGTAGCTGTTGGATGTTCCAAGCGTTGCCGTAGACCTCGCCTTGACTGTTGGCCAGCTTGTAAGTTCCGGGCTTCAGAACTTTGGCGATGATGAACGGCCCCTCCCAGGGGGGCGTTAGCTTATGCCTCCCTCGGGCGTCCTGCCGCAGCCGAAGCACCAGATCGCCCACCTGGAGATCTCGGGGTCGGACCCCTCGGGCGTGGTAGCGTCGCAGGGACTGCTGATACCGCGCTGAGTGGAGTAGGGCCCTGTCCCGAGCCTCGTCCAGCTGGTCCAGCGAGTCTTCTCGGCTGGCTTGGTTGCTTTCTTCGTCGTAAGCCCTCGTCCTCGGGGAACCGTATTCCAGGTCCGTGGGCAGGATTGCCTCGGCCCCGTAGACCAGGAAGAACGGCGTGAAACCCGTGGCTCGGCTTGGAGTCGTCCTCAGGCTCCAGACCACCGAGGGGAGTTCCTTCATCCATCGCTTGCCGAACTTGTTGAGACTGTTGTAAATCCGAGGCTTAAGCCCCCGTAGAATCATGCCATTGGCACGTTCCACTTGCCCATTCGACATGGGGTGAGCTACGGCGGCCCAGTCCACCCGGATGTTGTGATCGTCGCAAAAATCCAAGAATTTTTCGCCGGTGAACTGGGTGCCATTGTCGGTGATGATGGAGTTCGGGACCCCGAAGCGATGGATGATGTTGGTGAAGAATGCCACCGCCTGCTCGGACCTGATGCTGCTTAGGGGTCGGACCTCGATCCACTTGGAGAATTTGTCGATGGCGACCAGCAGGTGCGTGTAGCCCCCGGGTGCCTTCTGCAGTGGGCCGACGAGGTCCAGACCCCACACAGCGAAGGGCCAGGTGATGGGTATCGTCTGCAGAGCCTGAGCGGGCAGGTGGGTCTGCTTCGCATAGAATTGGCACCCTTCGCAGGCGCGGACAATTCTAGTGGCGTCAGCCACCGCCGTCGGCCAGTAGAAGCCTTGGCGGAAAGCATTCCCGACGAGGGTTCGAGGTGCTGCATGATGACCGCAAGCCCCCGAGTGTATTTCCTGCAGGAGGTCCTGACCCTCGGCGATGGTGATGCATCGCTGGAGGACGCCCGAGGGGCTGCGGTGGTAGAGCTCCTTCTCGTCGCCCAGCAGGACGAACGATTTTGCTCGTCGCGTTACCCGCCGAGCCTCGGTTTGGTCGAGGGGCAGCTCTCCTCGGCGGAGATATTGCAGGTACGGGGTCCTCCAATCTTGATCTGGCACGACCCCGTTCTGCTCCTCCTCGACGTGCAGCGCTTCGCGCTCGGGCCCCGAGGGTTCCTCGGATTGAGCCGAGGACGGCTCGGGCTGAGCCGAGGTCACCTCGGACGAGGCCGAGGGTGCCCCGGGCTCGGGCGCGTCGCCTATCTTGACCGAGGGTTGGTGCAGATCCCGGGCGAAGACGTCCGGGGGAACCGTTGTCCGCCCCGAGGCTATCTTCGCCAGCTCGTCCGCAGTCTCGTTATAGCGTCGGGCGATGTGGTTAAGTTCGAGCCCGTAGAACTTGTCCTCCAGGCGTCGAACCTCTTCGCAGTAGGCCTCCATCTTCGGGTCGCGGCAGAGGGAATTCTTCATGACTTGGTCGATGACGAGCTGCGAGTCGCCGCGTGCATCGAGGCGTCGAACCCCTAGCTCGATGGCGATTCGCAACCCGTTGATCAGAGCCTCGTACTCAGCTACATTGTTAGACGCCGGGAAATGGAGGCGAAGCACGTAGCGCAGGTGTTTTCCGAGGGGCGAGACGAAAAGCAGGCCCGCGCCAGCTCCCGTCTTCATCAGCGACCCGTCGAAAAACATGGTCCAGAGTTCTGGTTGGATCGGAGCCGTTGGTAACTGGGTATCGACCCATTCGGCTACGAAATCCGCCAGTGCCTGGGACTTGATGGCCTTCCGAGGGGCGAACGAGATCGCCTCGCCCATGATTTCCACCGCCCACTTTGCGATCCGTCCCGAGGCTTCTCGGCACTGGATGATCTCCCCCAGGGGGAAGGATGGCACCACAGTCACCGGATGGGACTCGAAGTAATGTCGCAACTTTCGCCTCGTCAGGACCACAGCGTATAGCAGCTTCTGGACTTGTGGGTAGCGGGTCTTGGTCTCGGACAGCACTTCGCTGACGAAGTAAACTGGCCTCTGAATGGGCAAAGCATGCCCTTCTTCCTGCCTTTCGACCACGATCGCGGCGCTGACCACCTGAGTGGTTGCGGCGACGTAGACCAGGAGGGTCTCTCCATCAGTTGGGGGTACCAAGATGGGCGCCTGTGTGAGGAGTGCCTTCAGGCTCCCGAGGGCTTCCTCGGCCTCGGGAGTCCAAGTGAAGCATTCGGCCTTCCTTAAGAGGCGGTACAGGGGCAGGCCTCTTTCGCCGAGGCGCGAGATGAAGCGGCTCAAGGCCGCGAGGCATCCCATGACCCTCTGTACGCCTTTTAAGTCCTTGATAGGTCCCATGTTTGTGATTGCTGCGATCTTCTCCGGATTGGCTTCGATGCCCCGCTCGGAGACGATGAACCCCAAGAGCATGCCCCGGGGCACCCCGAAGACGCACTTCTCGGGATTGAGCTTGACGCCCTTCGCCTTGAGACACCGGAATGTCAGTCCGAGGTCGGAGAGAAGGTCGGAGGCTTTCCTCGTCTTGACCACGATGTCGTCGACGTAGGCCTCGACCGTGCGACCAATGTGTTCGCCGAACACATGGTTCATGCACCGCTGGTACGTTGCACCCGCGTTCCTCAACCCGAACGGCATTGTGACATAACAGTACATGCCGAAGGGCGTGATGAAAGAAGTCGCGAGCTGGTCGGACTCTTTCATCTTGATTTGATGATACCCTGAGTAGGCATCGAGAAAAGACAGGGTTTCGCACCCTGCTGTGGAGTCCACAATTTGGTCGATGCGAGGTAGAGGGTAGGGGACCTTTGGACATGCTTTGTTGAGGCCAGTGTAGTCTACACACATCCGCCACTTCCCCCCTTTTTTCCTCACAAGTACAGGGTTGGCAAGCCATTCGGGATGGAATACCTCTTTGATGAACCCTGCTGCCATCAGCTTGTGGACCTCCTCGCCTATCAATCTGCGCCTTTCCTCGTCGAATCGGCGCAGAGGCTGTCTGACCGGTCGGGCCCCGGCCCGAATATCCAGCGAGTGCTCGGCGACTTCCCTCGGTATGCCGGGCATGTCCGAGGGACTCCACGCGAAAACGTCGGCGTTTGCGCGGAGAAAGTCGACGAGCACTGCCTCCTATTTGGGGTCGAGCCCCGAACCGATTCGGATCTGCTTGGAGGCGTCGCCACTGGGGTCGAGAGGGACGGCCTTAACCGTCTCTGCTGGCTCGAAGTTGCCGGCATGCCGCTTCACATCCGGCACCTCTCGGGAGAGGCTTTCTAGGTCGGCAATGAGGGCCTCGGACTCGGCGAGGGCCTCGGCGTACTCCACGCACTCCACATCGCATTCGAATGCGTGTTTGTACGTGGGGCCGACGGTGATGACCCCGTTGGGGCCCGGCATCTTGAGCTTCAGGTAGGTGTAGTTGGGGATGGCCATGAACTTCGCGTAGCATGGCCTTCCCAACACCGCGTGGTAGGTCCCTCGGAACCCGACCACCTCGAACGTCAAAGTCTCCCCTCGGAAGTTGGAGGGTGTTCCGAAGCAGACAGGGAGGTCGAGCTGTCCGAGGGGCTGGACGCGCTTCCCGGGAATGATCCCGTGGAAGGGCGCAGCGCCTGCTCGGACAGACGACAAGTCGACGCGCAGGAGCTTGAGAGTCTCGGCGTAGATGATGTTGAGGCAGCTGCCCCCATCCATCAGGACCTTGGTGAGCCTGACGTCGCCAATGACAGGATCGACGACGAGCGGGTACTTCCCCGGGCTCGGCACGTGGTCGGGGTGGTCGTCCTGGTCGAAGGTGATGGGCCTGTCGGACCAGTCTAGGTAGACTGGCGCCGCCACCTTCACCGAGCAGACCTCCCGACGCTCTTGCTTACGATGCCGAGCCGAGGCATTTGCCACATGCCCTCCGTAGATCATGAAGCAGTCGCGGACCTCGGGGAACTCTCCTGCTTGGTGATCCTCCCTTTTGTCGTCGTCGTGAGCCTTGCCACCCTCGGCGGGTGGCCCGGCCCGATGGAAGTGACGCCGAAGCATGACGCACTCTTCGAGGGTGTGTTTGACGGGCCCCTGATGGTAGGGGCACGTCTCCTTGAGTGCCTTGTCGAAGAGGTTTGCACCTCCGGGGGGTTTTCGAGGGTTCTTGCGCTCGGCGGCGGCGACAAGGTCAGCATCGGGAACGTCGCGTTTCGCTTGCGACTTCCTCCTGCCTTTCTTCTTGGCGCCGCGCGGAGCAGACGCCTCGGGAGCATCTTCCGACGGGCGGCCCTGGGGCTGCTTGTCCTTTCGGAAGATGGCCTCTACCGCCTCCTGGCCGGAGGCGAACTTGGTAGCGATGTCCATCAGCTCGCTCGCCCTGGTGGGGGTCTTGCGACCCAACTTGCTCACCAGGTCGCGGCAGGTGGTGCCGGCGAGGAACGCGCCGATGACATCGGAGTCGGTGATGTTGGGCAGCTCGGTGCGCTGCTTCGAGAACCGCCGGATGTAGTCCCGAAGGGACTCTCCCGGCAATTGCCGACAGCTTCGGAGGTCCCAGGAATTCCCGGGGCGCACGTACGTGCCCTGGAAGTTCCCGGCGAAGGCCTGGACCAGATCCTCCCAGTTGGAAATCTGCCCCGGGGGCAGGTGCTCCAACCAGGCACGAGCGGTGTCAGAGAGAAATAGGGGGAGGTTTCGGATGATGAGGTTGTCATCGTCCGTCCCACCCAGCTGACAGGCCAGGCGGTAGTCTGCAAGCCACAATTCCGGTCTCGTCTCCCCCGAGTACTTCGTGATAGTAGTCGGGGGTCGGAATCGGGGCGGAAACGGCGCCCGCCGAATGGCTCGGCTAAAGACCTGCGGACCGGGTGGTTCGGGCGAGGGACTTCGATCCTCCCCGCTGTCATAACGTCCCCCACGCCTGGGGTGGTAGCCTCGGCGCACCCTTTCGTCGAGGCGTGCCCGACGGTCACGATGAGGGTGCTCGTCGCCGAGGTGGCCCGGGGCCGCAGGCGCGGTGTTGCGCGTGCGCCCGGTGAAGACCGAGGCTTCCCGCGTGAGTCGGGAAGTCGCGGCACGAGGATCCGGGGTGTATCCCCGCCTTCGAGAGGCAGAGCTCTCTGCCCGCCGGGCCGCAGCGCCTTCCAGGAGATGCCTGAGTTCTCCCTGAATCCGCCGTCCCTCGGTGGTTGATGACTCCGGCATCGCGCGGAGGAGCATTGCTGCAGCGACCAGGTCCTGGCCAGTCCCGCCGGATGCGGGTGGCGGTTTGTCCCTGGCATCGTTGGCGATGCGGTGCTGGAGACCTTGGGGCAAGTGACGTATTCCTCCGGCCGGGGGTTGGCTCGCCCATACCTGCCCGATGTTCTGACGGATTGCCTCGAGCGCTCCTGCTCCTTCATCGAACCCGGCCTGCGCCCCGCGGACTTGCTCGAGCTGTGGGTCGTGACCTCCCGCCGAAGCGGGGACCACAGCTAGCTCCCGCGGGATGTCAGCGCGAGGCGCTGGCCTAGGGGGATCACCATCCTCCGGCATGCCGAGACAGCCGCCTCCGGAGGGATCCCCTAGCTCGATGTGGAAACATTCGCGACTCAGGCCGCAGTCCTTGTCGCCAAGGCTGCGGCTGCCGTCGGAACAGTCGGAGAGGCAGTAGTCACATGCGGTCATGAAGTCCCGCATGGCACTAGGGTTGCCAGATCCGGAGAAATCCCAGCAGATGCTGGGGTCGTCGTCTTCCTCGGACCCAGAGGGTCCGTAGGTCGAGACACCCGTCAATCGGTCCCAAGGCGACCGCACAGGAAACCCCAGAGAGGTTGCACTCGCCTCAATGTGAGCGCCCGCCAAAGCGAGATCGCCAGGCGGGCTGAGGCCGAGTCGAAATAACGAAAGATGGGTAGCAGTCGATACCTTTTTGTCGACGAGGAGCGATGAAGTCGCGTCGGGGGCTGACCGCGTCGTCGTCTTGGGTCCGAGGGCGACGTCCTGCAGGCCTTCCGTGAGCGTGCTGGCGTCGTCCACTTGCTCGGAGTCGACGTGTTGCGGGGGGATGGCGCTCGCGTCTGCCTTGAACGCGAGGGCGACGCTTGGCGTGTCCTCCGTCGAGGCGCCGGGGATGTCGATTTGCCCGACAGCCGTCGGAGCGCGACCTCCCGCTCGGCCCCGGTTGCCCTGCCTCCTCCTCCTTCGACGGCGAGGGAGAGGATGGGGCGAGCTCGAAAGTTGTCCTTCCCCTACGCGGGAAAGACGTCGTCGATTCCGCCGCCAGCGGGCGGGCTGTCCGCCATCAATGTCGTCGTCGCGCGGCGGTGGAAGGAGTATCATGTCGTAGTCGCCGTCGAGCGAGATGAACTCGAGGTTCCCGAAACGGAGCACCGTCCCGGGTTGAAGAGGTTGTTGGAGACTGCCCATCTGGAGCTTGACGGGAAATCGAACGTCAACACGCAGCGCAGCCCCTACCTGGCGCGCCAACTGTCGGCGTTCCGAGACCGGGGGGTCCTCGAGCCGACGAGTGAGAGTGCCGCGTGCCCCAGCCCAGATGGGTCGAGCGCGTGGAGCGAGCGCAAAGGGGGGAACGGAGTGAGAGAGAGGTCGGTGGCCGGAGCCGGATCGCGAGGGAGTCGGAGAAATTCCCACGGCCTTCGTGTTCGTCCCGCGCCCAGGTCGGGTGCGCTTGCAGTAGGGGGTTACAAGCGTCCGCACGAGGTGAAGGGAGAGAGCGGCCCCGAGAGAGCGCCTGCCCCTGCCTTTCGTCCCCGTGAGGCCAACCTTCTCTAAGAAGGCCCTGGCCCTTCCTTTTATAGTCGTAAGGAGAGGGTCCAGGTGTACAAGACGGGGGTGTAGCAAGGTGCTACGTGTCTAGCGAGGGAGAGCTAGCGCCCTATGTACATGCCCAGGTGGCAGCCAGAGAGATCGTGGCACCCTGTTGGAGTGGCGTCGTGGCTGTTGGAGGAGTAACGGAGCCGGACGGGGGGACAGCTGTCGAGGTGGCTGGGTCCTTGCTGACGTTCTCCTGCTTTCGTAAGGGAGCTGGGAGCCGCCGTCGTCATGATCTAGCGGGGCGCCATCATGGCCTATCTGGCATAGCTGGCCAGATGGGACGCCGGTCTGGTTCTCTGCGACCCAAGTCGGCTCGGGGCAGGGTGATGATGACGCTTCCTGTTGACGTGGCGGTCTCGTATCCTAGGTCGGGCGTCGTGGAGGCTCCTCCGAGGCTGTGGCCGAGTCCGTCCTGCAAGACAGAGACAGAGTCCGAGCCCTGGTCGGGCGAGGCGGAGATTATTCGGCAGAGGCCGAGGCGGAGTCCGAGCCCTGGGTCGGGCGAGGCGGAGGTCGCCGTCTTCCGAGGCCTTAGCCTGAGTCCGAGCCCTGGGTCGGGCGGAGCGGAGTTCGCCGTCTTCCGAGGCCTTAGCCTGAGTCCGAGCCCTGGGTCGGGCGGAGCGGAGTTCGCCGTCTTCCGAGGCCTTAGCCTGAGTCCGAGCCCTGGGTCGGGCGGAGCGGAGTTCGCCGTCTTCCGAGGCCTTAGCCTGAGTCCGAGCCCTGGGTCGGGCGGAGTCTCCTATGGCACCACTGGCGAAGTCTGGCCGCCCGTAGGTCTTACCTTTTGCGTTAAACGCCCTGGTGATTCGGTCGGTTGGTGCGGTGATTTAGTCAGGGTTTCTCCTTATCGGAGGCGGGGCCTAGGGCGAGCCGGGGATGCGCCTGCCGTGAAAGAGGAGACCTCAGGCGAGACGGAGTCATCTTAGGGTCGGCTGCCCTCGCCCGAGGCTAGGCTCGGGCGTGGCGTGGTCAAGTCACTCGTGTGGACTGATCCCTGACTTAATCAAACCCATCAGGCCTTTGCAGCTTTATGCTGATGGGGGTTACCAGCTGAGAATTAGGCGTCTTGAGGGTACCCCTAATTATGGTCCCCGACACCGGACATGTCCGGTGTGCACCGGACTGTCCGGTGCCCCCGACGACAGAAGGCAAGGATGGCCTTCTGGATTTGCTCTCAACGGCTCCTAGCTGCCTTGGGGCTATAAAAGGAGCCCCTAGGCGCATGGAGGAGACACACAAGCAACCTTTGAGCATTCTTGATCATCCACACTCAATCTCTGCGCAT
Source organism: Zea luxurians (assembly GCA_029449295.1). Taxonomy (NCBI): domain Eukaryota; kingdom Viridiplantae; phylum Streptophyta; class Magnoliopsida; order Poales; family Poaceae; genus Zea; species Zea luxurians. Next base: position 111,599,445 of record JAOPSE010000010.1, read on the forward strand.
TTGATTGTCATTCTAAGTGTTTCGAGCTCTGTTCTAGTGAGAACTGTGTGAAACTCTTGTGAGCTCGATTCTTGGCCGTGTGTGTGCGCGTTTCGCTGTGGATTTGTGTGTGTTGCTTCCCTCCCTTACTCTGTGCTTTCTTTGTGATCATATACTTGTAAGGGCAAGAGACTCCAATTTGTGGAGATTCCTTGCAAACGGGATAGTGAAAGGAACAACAAAACAACGTGGTATTCAAGTGGGTCTTTGGACCGCTTGAGAGGGGTTGATTGCAACCCTCGTCCGTTGGGACGCCACAACGTGGAAGTAGGCAAGCATTGGCTTGGCCGAACCACGGGATAAACCACTGTGTCCCTCTGTGCTTGATTCTTGTGGTATTGTGTTTTGTTGAGACTTCACCTTAGCCACTTGGCATTAATCGTGCTAACGCTTAACAAGTTTTTGTGGCTTAAGTTTGAAGTTTTTACAGGATCACCTATTCACCCCCCCTCTAGGTGCTCTCAATTGGTATCAGAGCCATTCTATTCACAAAGGGACTAACCGCCCGAATAGATGGATCCTAAGGGGAAGGGTATTGTGATCAACGACAAAGAAAAGGAGACCTTCGTCAACGAGCCGAAGGACGACAAGCCTACCGACTCCGGCTCGGGCCATAGACGAAAGGAAGGGAAGAAGAAGAAGACGAGGCGTATCAAGGAGATCATCTACTACGACGATAGTGATGAATCCACTTCTTCCCAAAAGGACGACGACAACGACTACAGGAAGACGGTCAATTCGAACTTTTCATTTGATTATTCCCGTATTCAACATAGTTCGAATTCGCATTTGCTTTCCATTCCTCTTGGCAAACCTCCACACTTCGATGGGGAGGACTACGGATTTTGGAGTCACAAAATGCGTAGTCACTTATTCTCTCTCCATCCTAGCATATGGGAGATTGTGGAGAACGGAATGAAATTCGATAGCTCGGATAGCCCTATGCTTATAAATGAACAGATTCATAAAAATGCACAGGCTACTACTGTTCTCTTAGCATCTTTGTGCAGGGAAGAGTACAATAAGGTGAGCGGCTTGGACAATGCCAAGCAGATATGGGACACCCTCAAGATCTCTCACGAGGGGAACGACATCACCATGCTCACCAAGATGGAGTTGGTGGAGGGCGAGCTTGGACGGTTCGCCATGATAAGGGGAGAGGAGCCAACTCAGACGTACAACCGGCTCAAGACCCTTATCAACAAAATAAGGAGCTACGGAAGCACGCGTTGGACGGATCACGATGTCGTCCGCCTAATGCTCAGGTCCTTTACCGTTCTTGATCCTCATCTCGTGAACAATATTCGTGAGAATCCCAGGTACACGATGATGACGCCCGAGGAAGTACTTGGAAAATTCGTGAGCGGACGGATGATGATCAAGGAAGCAAGATACGTCGACGACGCGTTGAACGGACCACTCCACGAGCCCCAACCCATTGCTCTAAAGGCAACGAGGAGCAAGGAGTCGCTACATAGCAAGGTGGCGCAAGTTGAGGCGGCCGGACTCAATGATGAAGAGATGGCTCTCATCATTAAAAGATTCAAGACGGTGCTTAAAGGTCACAAGGGACAACCAAGCAAGACCAAAGCCAAGGGGAAGCGCTCATGCTTCAAATGCGGTAAGCTTGGTCATTTCATTGCTAACTGTCCCGATAATGAAAGTGACCAGGAAAAGGGGAACAAAAGAGAGAAGAAGAAGCAATACAAGAAGGCAAAGGGCGAGGCGCATCTAGGAAAGGAGTGGGACTCGGATTGCTCCTCCTCCGACTCCGACAACGAAGGACTCGCCGCCACTGCCTTCAACAAATCGGCTCTCTTCCCCAACGAGCGTCTCACTTGCCTTATGGCAAGAGAGAAGAAGGTGAGTACTCAAGACTCCACTTATGCTTCTTCTAGTGATAGTGAGTCTAGTGATGATGACATAGATTATTCTTGCTTGTTCAAGGGCTTAGATAGATCTAAGATAGATAAAATCAATGAATTGATTGATGCTTTGAATGAAAAGGATAGGCTTTTAGAAAAGCAAGAGGATTTATTGTATGATGAACATGATAAGTTTGTAGAGGCACAAAAATCATATGCTTTAGAAGTGAAAAGAAATGAAGTGCTTTCTAGTGAAATATCTTCTTGTCATGAAACCATTGCTACTTTACAAAGTGTTAACCATGATTTAAATGCTAAATTAGAAGTAACAAATAAATCTAAGTCTTGTGTTGAAAATGTTACAATTTGCACTAGGTGTAAGGATTTTGATGTTAACACTTGTAGCAAACACTTAGTTTCAATTTCAAAACTAAAAGATGAAGTGGCTAGTCTTAATGCCCAACTTAAGACTAGCAAGAGTGAAGTTGAAAAGATAAAATTTGCAAGGGATGCCTATACAATTGAAAGACATCCCTCAATTAAGGATGGGCTTGGCTTCAAGAGGGAAGCCAAGAACTTAACAAGCCATAAGGCTCCCATCTTCGTCAAGGAGAAGGGGAAGGCCCCTATGGCTAGCAATGCTAAAAAGAATCATGCTTTTATGTATTATGATAGGAGACATGCTTATAATCATTTTGATTCACATGTTTATGATTCCCATGCCATGATTGCTTCTAGTTCGTCTTATAAGCATGATAGAGATATGTGTAGGAAAAATGTTGTACATATGCCTAGGAGAGATATTGCTCATGTACCTAGAAAGAATGTTATTCATGCTCCTAGGAAAGTAGTGAATGAACCTTCTACCATTTATTATGCTTGTAATGCTCCCTTTGCTATTTGTAGAAAGGGTAAGAAGGTAGTTGCTAGGAAATTAGGGGCTAGATGCAAGGGAGATAAATCTTGCATTTGGGTCCCTAAAGACATTTGTGCTAACCTTGCAGGACCCAACATGAGTTGGGTACCTAAGACCCAAGCCTAAATTTGCCTTGCAGGTTTATGCATCCGGGGGTTCAAGCTGGATTATCGACAGCGGATGCACAAACCATATGACGGGGGAGAAGAAGATGTTCACCTCCTACGTCAAGAATAAGGATTCCCAAGATTCAATTATATTCGGTGATGGGAATCAAGGCAAGGTAAAAGGGTTAGGTAAAATTGCAATTTCTAATGAGCATTCTATCTCAAATGTATTCTTAGTGGAGAGTCTTGGATATAATTTGCTATCTGTTAGTCAATTATGTCAAATGGGATATAATTGTTTATTTACAAATGTAGATGTGTCTGTCTTTAGAAGATGTGATGGTTCACTAGCTTTTAAGGGTGTACTAGACGGCAAGCTTTATTTAGTTGACTTTGCAAAAGAAGAGGCCGGTCTAGATGCATGCTTAATGGCTAAGACTTGCATGGGCTGGCTGTGGCATCGCCGCTTAGCACATGTGGGGATGAAGAACCTCCACAAGCTTCTAAAGGGAGAACACGTGATAGGTCTAACAAATGTTTATTTCGAAAAAGATAGACCTTGTGCAGCTTGTCAGGCAGGTAAACAAGTAGGAGGAGCACATCACAGCAAGAATGTGATGACCACGTCAAGACCTCTGGAGCTGCTGCATATGGACCTCTTCGGACCCGTCGCCTATCTAAGCATAGGAGGAAGTAAGTATGGTTTAGTTATTGTTGATGACTTTTCCCGCTTCACTTGGGTGTTCTTTTTGCAGGATAAGTCTGAAACCCAAGGGACCCTCAAGCGCTTCCTCAGGAGAGCTCAAAATGAGTTTGAGCTCAAGGTGAAGAAGATTAGGAGCGACAACGGGTCCGAGTTCAAGAACCTTCAAGTGGAGGAGTTTCTTGAGGAGGAAGGGATCAAGCACGAGTTCTCCGCTCCCTACACACCACAGCAAAATGGTGTGGTAGAGAGGAAGAACAGGACGCTAATCGATATGGCGAGGACGATGCTTGGAGAGTTCAAGACCCCCGAGTGCTTTTGGTCGGAAGCCGTGAACACGGCTTGCCACGCCATCAACAGGGTCTATCTTCACCGCCTCCTCAAGAAGACGTCATATGAGCTACTAACCGGTAACAAACCCAATGTATCTTACTTTCGTGTTTTTGGGAGCAAGTGCTACATTCTAGTGAAGAAGGGTAGAAATTCTAAGTTTGCTCCCAAAGCTGTAGAAGGGTTTTTATTAGGTTATGATTCAAATACAAAGGCGTATAGAGTCTTCAACAAATCATCGGGTTTGGTTGAAGTCTCTAGCGACGTTGTATTTGATGAGACTAATGGCTCTCCAAGAGAGCAAGTTGTTGATTGTGATGATGTAGATGAAGAAGATGTTCCGACGGCCGCTATACGAACCATGGCGATTGGAGACATTCGGCCACAGGAACAGGATGAACGAGATCAACCTTCTTCCTCAACGACGGTGCAACCCCCAACTCAAGACGATGAACAGGTTCATCAAAAGGAGGCGTGTGATCAAGGGGGAGCACAAGACGATCATGTGATGGAGAAAGAAGCGCAACCGGCACCTCCAACCCAAGTTCGAGCGATGATTCAAAGGGATCATCCCGTCGACCAAATTCTGGGTGACATTAGCAAGGGAGTAACTACTCGGTCTCGATTAGTTAATTTTTGTGAACATTACTCCTTTGTCTCCTCTATTGAGCCTTTCAGGGTAGAGGAGGCCTTGCTAGATCCGGATTGGGTGTTGGCCATGCAGGAGGAACTCAACAACTTCAAGCGCAATGAAGTTTGGACGCTGGTGCCTCGTCCCAAGCAAAATGTTGTGGGAACCAAGTGGGTGTTCCGCAACAAACAGGATGAGCACGGAGTTGTGACAAGGAACAAGGCTCGACTTGTGGCAAAAGGTTATGCCCAAGTCGCAGGTTTGGACTTTGAGGAGACTTTTGCTCCTGTGGCTAGGCTAGAATCCATTCGCATCTTGCTAGCATATGCCGCTCACCATTCTTTCAGGTTGTACCAAATGGATGTGAAGAGCGCGTTCCTCAACGGGCCAATAAAGGAGGAAGTGTACGTGGAGCAACCCCCTGGCTTCGAGGATGAGCGGTACCCCGACCACGTGTGTAAGCTCTCTAAGGCGCTCTATGGACTTAAACAAGCCCCAAGAGCATGGTATGAATGCCTTAGAGATTTCTTACTTGCTAATGCTTTCAAGGTTGGGAAAGCCGATCCAACTCTTTTCACTAAGACTTGTAATGGTGATTTGTTTGTGTGCCAAATTTATGTCGATGACATAATATTTGGTTCTACTAATCAAAAGTCTTGTGAAGAGTTTAGCAGGGTGATGACGCAGAAATTCGAGATGTCGATGATGGGCGAGTTGAACTACTTCCTTGGGTTCCAAGTGAAGCAACTCAAGGACGGCACCTTCATCTCCCAAACGAAGTACACGCAAGATCTGCTGAAGCGGTTTGGGATGAAGGACGCCAAGCCCGCAAAGACTCCGATGGGAACCGACGGACACACCGACCTCAACAAAGGAGGTAAGTCCGTTGATCAAAAAGCATACCGGTCAATGATAGGATCTCTACTTTATTTATGTGCTAGTAGACCGGATATTATGCTTAGCGTATGCATGTGTGCTAGATTTCAATCCGATCCTAAGGAGTGTCACTTGGTGGCGGTGAAGCGAATTCTTAGATATTTAGTCGCTACGCCTTGCTTCGGGATCTGGTATCCAAAGGGGTCTAACTTTGACTTGATTGGGTACTCAGATTCCGACTATGCTGGATGTAAGGTCGATAGGAAGAGTACATCGGGGACGTGCCAATTCTTAGGAAGGTCCCTGGTGTCATGGAACTCTAAGAAACAAACATCCGTTGCCCTATCCACCGCTGAGGCCGAGTACGTTGCCGCAGGACAGTGTTGTGCGCAACTACTTTGGATGAGGCAAACCCTCCGGGACTTTGGCTACAATCTGAGCAAAGTCCCACTCCTATGTGACAATGAGAGTGCTATCCGAATAGCGGAAAATCCTGTTGAGCACAGCCGCACAAAGCACATTGACATCCGGCATCACTTTTTGAGAAACCACCAGCAAAAGGGAGATATCGAAGTGTTTTATGTTAGCACCGAGAACCAGCTAGCCGATATCTTTACCAAGCCTTTAGATGAGAAGACCTTTTGCAGGCTGCGTAGTGAGCTAAATGTCTTAGATTCGCGGAACTTGGATTGAATTGTAGCATACATGTATTTATGCCTTTGATCATGTTCATTCTGCATTTTGTTGCTTATTATGGTGCTCAAGTTGTACAAACACTCCCTGGACCTCACGAGTCCGTTGCAAAGTGATGCACATGTTTAGGGGGAGATGTGTTACAACTTGACCCTTTGAGACTAACCATATGTTGAGTTTGTCCGATTTAGTCTCAAAGGAGAATTGAAAGGGAAAAGGTGGACTTGGACCATGCAAGACTTCCACTGCACTCCGATAAGGGGTAACTTACTCCAAGTCCATCTCATTAACTCTTATTGCCATTTGCTCTTAAGTGGAGATTTTGGTGAGGCAATGGGGTTAAAGGGCCAAAATTGATCCCGTTTTGGTGTTTGATGCCAAAGGGGGAGAAAATAAAGGCCAAAGCAATAAATGGATCAGCTACCACTTGAGAGATTTTGAAAATAGTAGAATAGAGTTTTTGGTTTGTCAAAACTCTTAAGTTGTCTCTCTTGTCAAAAGTTGGCTTCTTGTGGGGAGAAGTATTGATTATGGGAAAAAGGGGGAGTTTTCTCTTTATGCTTAAACATGTGTGTTTAACTTAGAGATAGAGATTTGTGTTTGATTTGCAAAAACAAACCAAGTGGTGGCAAAGGATGATCCATATATGCCAAAATTGATTCAAAATAAATTTAAGTGTTATTTGAATTGAGTTTGCACTTGTTCTAGTGGCTTTATGTTGTGTTGGCATAAATCACCAAAAAGGGGGAGATTGAAAGGGAAATGTGCCCTTGGGCCATTTCTAAGTATTTTGGTGATTGAGTGCCAACACATGTGCTTAATTGTGAATTTATGTACATGGATGAACAAGGTACAAATCATGAGATAAAGGTATGTTTCTAAGCCTTAGTACATTTGTTTTGTGGACTAACATATTTGTCTAAGTGTTAGAAACAGAAAGAAGAAAAAGAGAAAAGGGGAGAGAAAGACTTGGCTGTGTGCAGCCAAGGCTCAGCTCGGTCTGGAGCACCGGACTGTCCGGTGTGCACCGGACAGTGTCCGGTGCGCCAGGCCAACTCGGCGCGAACTGGCCGCTCTCGGGAATTCGCCGACGGCGTACGGCTAAAATTCACCGGACTGTCCGGTGTGCACCGGACTGTCCGGTGAGCCAATGGTCGGCCAGGGCCAACGGTCGGCCGCGCAATCCGCGCGGGACACGTGGCCGAGCCAACGGTCGGAAGACGGCACCGGACTGTCCGGTGTGCACCGGACTGTCCGGTGCGCCAACGGCTCTCAGATCTCCGCCGGTCTGCAACGGTCGGGAAGCGCTGGATAAGGAAAGAAATCGGTCACCGGACATGTCCGGTGTGCACCGGACTGTCCGGTGCCCCCGACGACAGAAGGCAAGGATGGCCTTCCGGATTTGCTCTCAACGGCTCCTAGCTGCCTTGGGGCTATAAAAGGAGCCCCTAGGCGCATGGAGGAGACACACAAGCAACCTTTGAGCATTCTTGATCATCCACACTCAATCTCTGCGCATTTGATTGTCATTCTAAGTGTTTCGAGCTCTGTTCTAGTGAGAACTGTGTGAAACTCTTGTGAGCTCGATTCTTGGCCGTGTGTGTGCGCGTTTCGCTGTGGATTTGTGTGTGTTGCTTCCCTCCCTTACTCTGTGCTTTCTTTGTGATCATATACTTGTAAGGGCAAGAGACTCCAATTTGTGGAGATTCCTTGCAAACGGGATAGTGAAAGGAACAACAAAACAACGTGGTATTCAAGTGGGTCTTTGGACCGCTTGAGAGGGGTTGATTGCAACCCTCGTCCGTTGGGACGCCACAACGTGGAAGTAGGCAAGCATTGGCTTGGCCGAACCACGGGATAAACCACTGTGTCCCTCTGTGCTTGATTCTTGTGGTATTGTGTTTTGTTGAGACTTCACCTTAGCCACTTGGCATTAATCGTGCTAACGCTTAACAAGTTTTTGTGGCTTAAGTTTGAAGTTTTTACAGGATCACCTATTCACCCCCCCCCCCTCTAGGTGCTCTCACATATGGACCTCTTCGGACCCGTCGCCTATCTGAGTATAGGAGGAAGTAAGTATGGTCTTGTTATAGTTGATGATTTTTCCCACTTCACTTGGGTATTCTTTTTGCAGGATAAATCTGAAACCCAAGGGACCCTCAAGCTCTTTCTCAGGAGAGCTCAAAATGAGTTTGAGCTCAAAGTGAAGAAGATAAGGAGCGACAACGGGTCCGAGTTCAAGAACCTTCAAGTGGAGGAGTTCCTTGAGGAGGAAGGGATCAAGCACGAGTTCTCCGCTCTCTACACACCACAGCAAAATGGTGTGGTAGAGAGGAAGAACATGACGCTCATCGATATGGCGAGGACTATGCTTGGAGAATTCAAGACTCCCGAGCGTTTTTGGTCGGAAGCCATGAACACGGGGTGCCACGCCATCAACAGGGTCTATCTTCACTGCCTCCTCAAGAAGACTTCATATGAGCTGCTAACTAGTAACAAACCCAATGTGTCTTATTTTCGTGTATTTGGGAGCAAGTGTTATATTCTTGTGAAGAAAGGTAGAACCTCTAAATTTGCTCCCAAAGCTGTAGAATGGTTTTTATTAGGTTATGATTCAAATACAAAGGCGTATAGGGTCTTCAACAAATCATCGGGTTTGGTTGAAGTCTCTAGCGACGTTGTATTTGATGAGACTAATGGCTCTCCAAGAGAGCAAGTTGTTGATCTTGATGATGTAGATGAAGAAGACGTTCCAACGGCCGCGATACGCACCATGGCGATTGGAGATGTTGTGACACCCCAGTGTCACTCAGGGTTTTTCTTTCAAAAGCCAAACCAAGAGCCATCATTTTATGTGAACCAAAGTAAGCATGAGCATCAAAATAACTTAAGTAATAATGAAGTCACCAAGTAGATACTTAAAAGTGTCATAATCAAGCAAATAAGTCCCTTAAAAGATCAGATTATACAACCCTAGTTTAAAAATCCTAAATGAGCCTCATGAGCAAAGATTCAAAAAGTAAGGAAAAGGGAGTGAAAAGTTTAAAATTTTGAGTTGAGCCAATTATAAAAATTGAAGTATATTTAATGGGCAACAAGAAAGGTTGAGAAAGCTTAGCCAAAATAGCCCAAATAAGACCCCAAATCAAGCTTTCCATGTGTGGACTTAATAAGAATTCTGAATTTCAGATTTCTGAAAATCAGACCTTGAGCCAAAGATCAGGGATGTTCACCTTGATCCCTAACTCGAATCCTAATGGCCCCATTGACAAAAATGTGCCTAACTAACCCCTCTGTCGTGTGCCAGAAGATGGCATTGGGACGCGAGCCCTAGACACGACTAAACCTTGGATTTGCCTCGGATTTGCGCAGGGAGACAGACCAGATTTCCTGGCTCCATATCTCTGCAACCAGTAGGCAAAATCCTATGACCACCACACAAGAATGGTAGCTTGTAGGGAGGGGAAGAGGTTTTATGCATTGACCAAGGCGAGAGCAGGCTCGGATGAGCGACTACACGCGCCAGAACTTGGGCAGAACGCGTGCTCCCACGTGTTCGACCCTGGCCGGCGCGCCAGAGCTCGCCCAACCCCCGCGCGCGCGCTCCCCGGCGACCAGTCGCGTCCGCCGCGCGCCCTCGCCCTCGGCCGTGCCCGCCCGCGCCTATAAAGCCTCCCCAGGCGCGCCTCACTTCGCCCCGCACTCACCCTCTTCGGCCAACCGCTTTCCTTAGCTCCGGCGAGCTTATTTTCCGCCCGCCATTGCCGCCCGCGCTTTGGCCACCGTGGCCAGCCCACCCCAGCCGTCCTCAAGCCAAGCCAGTGCTTCGGCCAGCTCCACCAGTAGCCAGTGAAGCTCGCCAAGCCCTCGGACCCGGCCGGACTTCACCGGAGGCCCGAGATCGACTTCGCCGGACTTCGGTCTTCTGCCGTCGCGCGTGGACCGAGCTATCCGGTGAGTCTCCGCCCAATTCCTCTCGCTCATGTCTTCTCTGGCATCCCGTGGACCTCCCTGACCCATTTGATTGGACTACCTCGCCGTGACCAGGCCGGTCTCCTCGCCGCCGACGAGTATCCCCGCCTGCGCGCGTGGACCGACCGACTCCGGCCATCTCCGACGGCGTTCCGCACACCGTTGTGACCCTCAGGACCTCCCCTTCATCCTCGACCACTTCACCGGAGCAGTCTCGCCGCCGGTAAGCCCCTCCGCCCTTTTCCCCGCCGCGGCTACTGTTTAAGCTAAACTAAGGACCTCGGGTTAGGAGGTGAAGAACCCGAGGGGTTTTCTGTAATGTCAGAGACCCTGGTGAATAGTAGCCTGAGGACTAATTCGCGAGGAAAAACTTAGAAAACCGCCAGGGACCCCAGTGCAAAGTAGCTTTTCTTTTAAATCGATTCTGATATTCTTTTAAATAACCAGAGAACTTGTAAAATTCATAACTTAATGAATTCTTACTCAAAAAATGTCAAACCAATTTTGCTAGCCTCTGTATATTACAATCTGTCATTTAAAAATAGTAAACCCTATGCTTTCTGTTCAAACTTTTAGAGTTTAAAATTAAAAACAGAAACCCCCTAAACCTTATTTAATCAAGGAAAATTAGTTTTTCTTCTGTACTAGACTTAAGAAAATTTGTGGGCATTCAGACCTCCTTTAGACACTGATTAAAAATAGTAGGAACCCCAGCATTAGAAACTATGATGTAGTTCCTCATTTAATGATGTTTTGTCCAAAACTTAGAGAAAATCAGAAAGGTATTAGAAATTAATAAACAGTGACTAATATTATTTTTCCTAGTTTACTTATGTAACAGAGAACCTAGGAAAAATACAGAGACTATTAATTTGGACCAGTTTTAAATTAAAATGAATTGCCTAGCCTAAATAAGACTGGAAATCAATTATTAAAGAGGCAAAACTATGACCAAAATGCTTAACAAAAATCCAGTGAACTTATAACCACCAGAGCCCCACTGCAAAAATATAGAGCACCTCAGTCCAACTTTTTGAGTAAGGGAAATAAACCCAAGGTGATAATAAGGCATTTTCTAACTAAATCATGAACAACCTCAAATATGGTGATAATGAGCAACCAAAAATCAACTAAGCCCATGATGAGGTAGACTACCAGAGAAAAATGCAAACCCAAGAAAAAGAAGCAAACTCATACCAATTGCTAATGACTTAAGAGAAAGGCCATTTAATCTAAATAATGCACCCCACCCCTTCCCTTAAGCAAAAAGATGCCAAACTTCAGAATGATTGCTCTTGCACAAAACAATAACTAAGAAAAATAAGAACTCTGTTGTTTGATATTTTTCAATTATAGTGGTAGTAGAAAGCACCCATTTGGCTAGGAACTTGAGAAAACCATAGAAAAATAATTAAAAGGTATTAATGACTAGAAATTTGTATCAAGTCATGTTATAACACCTAAAAGCCAGCAAAAATAAGTTCTGAAGAATTACCCACTCTTAAATCATAGTTGTAGTTCAAAGCACCCTTTTTACCTTAGAATTTGGTAATTTTGTGCAGAGAAAACTATTCACTTTCTGATCCCCAAATTTTAAGGAAGAGAAACACACACCAGTAGCAAGCCACTGTAATTTTTACAGAATTTTTAGAATTTTATAAAAGCAACTTGTAGTTCAAACCTACTCCAAAACATTAAAGAGAATAAAGAAAAAGGAAAGAGGAAATAAACCCCACCTCAATAAGTCTAACTTGAGTACTTATCATTATCCCTAAGACTTAAAAAGAATTCAGTGGAACCCCTAAAAGTAAAACCTACCACTTGCCTTAGCTAAAGTTTAACTTAATTTACCAAGTATACCACCCAAGGGTCTTGCATAAGTAAAGTTAACTTGTTTAACTTAAAAAAGATCATACACCTCTTAAGTTGTGATTTCTAAAAGCACATATCATATCATGCATATATCTTACACATTGCATTCATTAGATTGTAATCTTGCCGACGGAGAGTACGTGCTCATCCCCGAGCAAGGACCTGTCCAAGAGGAAGACCAGGAGCAGGCTTCAGAGGCTGCTATTGAGGATCTCCCCGCAGCCCCAGCAATTGAAGGCAAGCCCCGGTTTTATGCATAACCTATTATTATATGCTACTTTACTACACTTAATGCTTGTAGGTTTGTAATGTGCACTTAAGTGTAGGAATTGCTTGAAACCTCTAGATGCATGAACTTAGGACTCCTTTTTGAGATGAATACTAGTATGCTAGGTCGAGTAGCTGCTTGCTAATCAGGATCTCGGTAGAAGTCGAGTGATTTTTCTAGCACTCGCGCGAGGTCAGGAATTGATTGTATTCATCTTGACATTGGGATATATATGTTGGTCTATGGACTTGGATCCAGGGAGGATGCCTTGTCCATGAGACGGGAAAATGAATTAAGGATTAATGTGTGGATACCTGAGTCAAGCTTTTGAACGTACTAAGCACATGCCGGGAAAAATGGTAACCGGTAAACCTAGTACCTGAGTGAAGCCGGGCGCGGACTTTATCCCTCATGCGACCTGAGACTGGTTCTCCCATGCTAGCTATGGTGGGTACAAGTGCGGTCACTGCACGGCGGCAGCCGGGGTCAGTGGAGCATTGTATGCCAAGGCGGTGAGGCCTGGACGCGAACGGGGAATCGATGGGGACGGTTGTCATGTGTAGGGTTGGAGTACCCTGACATGCCGTGTGTTTAGGTTTACCTTGCAAGGTTAAAACTCGATTCGAATCGTCTGCTTCTCGCAGCTAATGAGACTGCTTGATTCCTTGTACTGCATCGAGTATGAAGTGAAATGTGGTTATATGAGATAATTTGTTGTTTGAACTAAATGATTGTTACCATGTATGCTTAGAAGGAGCAAATCTAGCTAGGCTAATGATGATAAAATTTGAAAAGCTAAAAACTGATTTTAGTAACAGCTAGTGCTTTTGGCAAACCAAACCCCTCAGCCAAACAGCTGCATAGTCTAGAGGTAGAGGAGTAGACTCCTCACACCGGGTAAGTCTAGCTGAGTATTAGTATACTCAGCCTTGCTTGTGGCACCATTTTTGCAGGTACCATGCAGGATTTGGTTGATGGTGTGACTTGGCCAACCACCCTGCCACCGGGTTGGACGGTCGAGTGGGATGTTGCTCCGGCAGGAGAGGAGCACGAGGAGTAGTGGGCTAGGCCTGGCCCATTTCCTCATTACCGACGACATCGATTATCCGCTGCACTTTACTTAATGAACTTTATTTGCTACTCCAGAACTCCGATTTATGTAATAATCCAGTACTTAATTTGAGGTTTCCTGTTTTATTGTATTTCTTCTGTGACTCACCTTCGAGTGAGATTGTGGAATTTGATCCTGGTTAAGTGGCTCTATCAGACTAGATCTGAAGGACTGACGGGTTATTCCGATTTAAGTGTGTCACGGCCCTTGAGGCATGACCTAGGCACTTAAGCTTGAATAATTCGGGTGGTTCTGCCACAGATGTGCGGCCTCAGGAACAATTGGAGCAGGATCAACTGTCTTCCTCAACTATGGTGCATCCCCCATGATGTAGCTGAGGTGCCCTATCTTTCGGCGAGTAGAGATAATTCCGATTTGGCGGAAGTTGACCCTTACGATCCGACTACGACGAGCAAGCCCGAGGCGCCAATGCAATCGCTGAACCAACTCCCTGTGGTTACCGACCTTGCTGATGCGAGATCGGCCTGATCACGAAGATCGTTTCCTGTGCGCAATCGAAGAACGAACAAGAAAAAGATGCGAGCAATCTAATCTATTACTCGAGGGTGGAGTTCTGAATACACGAAGACAGCGCAGATTTGCGCGTGTTCGAGAGTAGCTAAAGCTAATGTAAAACAAAACTCGGAAAATAAAGGAGGCGCAGCTCCTGTATAAATAGAGAGGGGGCGCAGCCCCTAGGGGCGGCCAACCCTAGGTCGTCCATTATGGGCCGCAATTGGGCTGGTCGTCTATTCTTCTGGGCCTTCGTTCTTTAACAACAAGATGTAGTTCAATTCTCTTGCACGGGCCCGAGTCACTGGCCCAGGTGGAAGGGGTGGCGCCTGGACTGGGGGAGATGGTGCCTGGGCTGGAGAAGGTGCTGCTGGTGTAGATGTGCTCGTGTTGGTGTTGATGTCCTCATTATCCTCCCCTTCTTGAACTGAAGTCGTCCTCGACGGCAACTCCTCATCTTCTCCCGCATACGGTTTCAAATCTGCAACATTAAAACTAGTGGAAACACCAAACTCCGCAGGCAGGTCAAGGATATAAGCATTATCATTAATCTTGGTTAGTACCTTAAAAGGACCAGCAGCACGAGGCATCAATTTAGAACGGCGCAAAGTAGGAAAACGATCCTTTCTCAAATGCAACCAAACCATATCACCAGGTTCAAAAGTAACTAGTTTCCGGCCTTTACTACCAGTAATTTGATATTTAGCATTAGCAGCAGCAATGTTTTGTTGAGTTTGTTCATGGAGATTAATCATTTGTTCAACATGTGCAAGAGCATCTATGTGTGGGGCGTCCGTAGCATCAAGCGAAAACAAAGCAATAGGCGCCCTAGGAATGTAACCATAAACAATTTGAAAAGGGCACATCTTTGTAGAAGAATGTGTTGCATGATTATAAGCAAACTCAACATGAGGTAAGCAATCCTCCCAACGTTTCAAATTTTTGTCTAAAACAGCCCTAAGCATGGTAGACAAAGTTCGATTAACTACCTCAGTTTGACCATCAGTCTGAGGGTGACAAGTGGTGCTAAACAGCAATTTAGTTCCTAATTTATTCCACAGAGATCTCCAAAAATGACTCAGAAACTTGGCATCACGATCCGAGACTATTGCATTGGGAATACCGTGCAAACGAATAATCTCTCTAAAAAACAATTCAGCAACATTGCTAGCATCATCAGTCTTATGACAAGGTATGAAATGAGCCATTTTGGAGAATCGATCAACAACCACAAAAATGCTATCCCTCCCCTTCTTAGTTCTAGGCAATCCCAAAACAAAATCCATCGAAATATCAATCCAAGGGGAAGTAGGAACAGGCAAAGGCATATACAAACCATGGTTGTTCAACCGTGACTTAGCTTTCTAACAAGTAGTGCAGCGTGCAACAAGGCGCTCAACATCAGCGCGCATCCGAGGCCAAAAGAAGTGGGCAGCCAACAACTCATGTGTCTTGTAGACGCCAAAGTGCCCCATGAGACCGCCTCCATGTGCTTCCTGTAACAACAAAAGACGAACCGAGCTAGCTGGAACACATAGCTTGTTAGCGCGAAACAGGAACCCATCCTGTATGTGAAATTTGCCCCATGGTTTCCCATTAATACAATGGCCGAAAGCATCTTTAAAATCAGCATCGTCAACATATTGATCTTTTACAGTGTGCAAACCAAAGATTTTAAAATCTAACTGTGACAGCATGGTATAGCGACGAGACAAAGCATCAGCAATAACATTGTCCTTCCCGTTCTTGTGTTTAATAATGTAAGGAAAAGACTCAATGAATTCTACCCATTTAGCATGATGACGGTTCAGATTTGTTTGGGTACGAATATGTTTTAAAGCCTCATGATCAGAATGAATTATGAACTCACGATGCCAAAGATAGTGCTGCCATGTATGTAAAGTGCGCACTAACGCGTAAAGCTCCTTATCATAAGTAGAATATTTCAGACTAGCACCGCTTAATTTTTCACTAAAATAAGCAACTGGTTTTCCTTCTTGTAATAAAACAGCACCTAGCCCAATACCGCTAGCATCGCATTCAAGCTCAAATACTTTATTAAAATCAGGCAATTGCAATAGGGGAGCTTGGGTTAACTTATCTTTCAAAGTGCTGAACGCTTCCTCCTGCGAATCACTCCAAGCAAACGGCACATCTTTCTTTGTAAGCTCATGTAGAGGCGCTGCAATGGAGCTAAAATCACGAACAAATCTGCGGTAGAAACCGGCAAGTCCAAGAAAGCTCCGAATTTGTGTGACCGTCGTCGGTGTAGGCCACTCCCGAATGGCAGCAATCTTGCTGCTATCCACCTCAATGCCCTGTGGAGTAACAACATAACCAAGAAACGAGACACGTCGTGTGCAAAAGATGCATTTTTCCATGTTAGCGAATAACTGGGCGGCACGCAATGCATAAAAAACAACACTTAAATGTTCCAAATGCTCTTTCTTAGATTTGCTGTAAATAAGGATATCATCGAAATAAACAACCACAAACAATCCTATGAAGGGCCTCAGAACTTCATTCATCACTCGCATAAAAGTGCTGGGAGCATTAGTCAATCCAAACGGCATAACCAACCATTCATATAAACCAAATTTCGTTTTGAAGGCTGTTTTCCATTCATCACCCAGTTTCATTCTAATCTGGTGGTAACCACTACGCAAATCAATCTTAGTGAAAATAATGGCACCACTAAGCTCATCTAGCATATCGTCAAGGCGTGGTATAGGATAGTGATAACGAATAGTGATGTTATTAATAGCACGACAGTCTACACACATACGCCATGACCCATCCTTCTTGGGAACAAGTAACACAGGAACAGAGCAAGGGCTAAGAGACTCACGAATGTATCCTTTGTCAAGCAACGCCTGTACCTGGCGCTGAATCTCCTTCGTCTCATCCGGATTTGTACGGTATGGTGCGCGGTTCGGAAGCTGTGCACCGGGAATGAGGTCGATCTGGTGCTCAATGCCACGAAGCGGTGGGAGACCCGGTGGTAAGTCTTTGGGAAAGACATCAGCGTACTCCTGCAAAAGGTTAGCAACCATAGGGGGAATAGCCAAAGATGGTGCATCATCAAGTGAAATGAGGACACTAGAGCATACAAGTGCATAGCATGGCAAATGAGCACCGTGTAGATCATCAAAATCAGCACGTGTAGCAAGTAAAACAGGAGCCTTCAACTTAATTTCAGAAGGAACAGAGGGCGATGGATCAAGTTGTTTAGCAGTTATAGCAGCTCGGGCAAGATCATCTTTAACAATTTGTTCAGGTGTCATTGGATGTATAATTATTTTCTGACCCTTAAAAATGAAAGAATAATGATTCGAACGACCATGATGCAAGCTATCAGTATCATATTGCCAAGGTCGACCAAGTAACAAAGAGCATGCTTCCATGGGAATAACATCACAATCAACAAAATCAGAATAAGCACCCATGGAGAAAGGAACTCGCACGGAACGCGTGATTTTTATTTTACCACCATCATTAAGCCATTGAATGTGATATGGGTTTGGATGCTTACGAGTGGGTAACGACAACTTTTCGACCAGCATGGTACTCGCCAAATTGTTGCAACTGCCGCTGTCGATAACGATGCGAATTGACCGCTCCTGCACAACACCCTTTGTATGGAACAGAGTGTGTCGCTGATTCTTCTCGGGCAAAGCGACCTGTGTACTGAGAACACGCTGCACAACAAGACTTTCATACCTATCAGCGTCGCCCGGGTTGACATGTACCTCCGCCTTAGCTGCATGGTCAGTGGCAAGTAGTGCATGTTCAATTTCTTCAGAATCACTAGCGGAAGAGTACTCACCATCGTCACGAATGAGTAAAGTGCGCTTGTTTGGGCAGTCCCGAATCACATGGCCAAATCCTCTACAGCGATGACACTGAATATCCCGTGTACGACCTGTGGGTGGGGCAGTGCTGGCTGGTTTGGTCGTCTTCTCGCGTGGAGTAGTGGTGGACGTGGATGGCGCAGGGGGAACTGGTGCTGAGGTGGATGTCGAGCTTCGTCCTGCAAAAGGGTTAGAATATGGCTTCGAGCGGCGTCCCTGCACTTCACGTTCAGCTTTGCAAGCATATTCAAATAAAGTAGTCATATCATAATATTCCTTATAATCAAGTATATCTTGGATTTCACGGTTTAAACCACCACGAAAACGTGCCATAGCAGCGTCGTTGTCCTCCAATATCCCACAACGAATCATACCTTTTTGTAACTCCTGGAAATAGTCCTCAACAGATTGAGAACCTTGCTGAAAACGCTGCATTTTATTAAGCAAATCACGAGCATAATACGAAGGCACAAATCGATGTCGCATCGCAGCTTTCAACTGATCCCAAGTGGTTGGAATGGTAGTGGGATGTGTTATTTTAAACTCACGCCACCAAATTAAAGCAAAATCAGTAAATTCACTAATAGCAGCTTTAACCTGAGAATGTGCAGCAATATCATGGCATGAAAATTTTTGTTCAACCTCTAACTCCCAATCAAGATATGCAGCAGGATCATATTTGCCATTAAAAGGTGGAATTTTAAATTTAATCTTAGAAAATAAGTCATTAGGGGGATGACGAACCACACGGCGTGCACGACCACGGCGATCTCCATCGTCCCACTCAGTGTCACCGCCGTAGTCCTGCTCCATCTTTGTGGTCAACGCATCAAGGCGTGCCAGGATGGTGTCGAGTGTGGTGCGAGTCGCCGTTTGAGCAAGGTCAAGCTGGTTGAAACGCTCGGTCGTCGAAGTGACCGTTGAATCAAGCCGTTCATGCATCGTCCTAATGTCATCAGCAAGTCCATCAACTTGTCCCCTTACTTCCAGCAACTGGGCATCCACCGTGTCGTGTGCTCCTGCCATAGTTAGCGCAAACACCAAAACACCAAAAGAAGAAGAAAAAAAACAACGACAAAAAACAGGGGTGTACTGCTCACAAGGCGCTCACACTAGTGCTGTTATCAAATTCTTATCCGTTCTTACCAAGCCACAGTGGTGAACTGCAACCAACAGGTGGAACCGGTGAAAGATTGGATGAGCGATTGCCTGGAGAAACAGAAACCTACTCGTCGTAGAAATATGTGGAGTTCTGGGTAGGCTGCACTCAAGTCAAGGATTAGCACGACCAAACAATAATGCAAAGTTGAATTATAGTGCAAAACACGAAACTATATTGCTGGCCACAAGTGCAAAGGACGGATGGAACTAGCAGAATGGCAGTACCGTAAATATTGTACTAGCGAGGCCACTAGTAGGAATCACAAGTGATTTTGTTTTTCTTTTTTGTATGATTTTTTTGATATTTTTCTCAGCACAAGAAGCAACAAAATAGGAGCTACACGAAGTTTCACCTAAAACAGAGTTCAAATGTGGTCTACAGAAAATCAGGAAGTTCTCTGAAAAGCGTGCGAGAACTTTGACGGATTTTTTTCTTTATTTTCCTGAATTTTTTTGACAATTTTGTCGAACCCAAACAGACCAAAGGTCAGTTTGGCCGGCCTCAGAATGGTGTCAACTAGCTCCTGTAAAAATTTCAGATTTTTCGGACACCCGAGCGAAAAGTTATGCCCGGTTTAAGGAAGGTAGCTCAAGTTATGTTTTCAAACGACCGGGATGAAACAACCGTATCCTATCTCCTTCGTTGTTTTTTTTTGTTTCTGTTTTTTTTTGACGAAACCGAAGGAGAAAAACAAGGAAACGATGTTGACTCGGTTTTTTTTCTGTTTTTTTTTCGTAACCGAAGGAGAAAAACAAGGAAACTGCCGTTGACTCGGTTTGTTTTTTCTGTTTTTTTTTGACGTAACCGAAGGAGAAAAATAAGGAAACAATGTTGACTCGGTTTGTGGCGTGATCAAAGGGGAGATGGTGGCGGCGCTAGGATTTGAATGGTGGAAGAACACAATGCAACCAGCAACAAATGACGCGAAAGCACACAAATTCAACAATGCAGATTATTGAAAGAAAGTGCGAGGCTCAAAAGGGTGCTGGGATAAGGTCTAACCTGAATTTTTATGTGGTTTTGTGGACTGTAGGAAAAAAACACTCGATAAACTCACCGATCAACCTGGAAATCTGATACCAATTGATGTAGCTGAGGTGCCCGATCTTTCGGCGAGTAGAGATAATTCCGATTTGGCGGAAGTTGACCCTTGCGATCCGACTACGACGAGCAAGCCCGAGGCGCCAATGCAATCGCTGAACCAACTCCCTGTGGTTACCGACCTTGCTGATGCGAGATCGGCCTGATCACGAAGATCGTTTCCTGTGCGCAATCGAAGAACGAACAAGAAAAAGATGCGAGCAATCTAATCTATTACTCGAGGGTGGAGTTCTGAATACACGAAGACAGCGCAGATTTGCGCGTGTTCGAGAGTAGCTAAAGCTAATGTAAAACAAAACTCGGAAAATAAAGGAGGCGCAGCTCCTGTATAAATAGAGAGGGGGCGCAGCCCCTAGGGGCGGCCAACCCTAGGTCGTCCATTATGGGCCACAATTGGGCTGGTCGTCTATTCTTCTGGGCCTTCGTTCTTTAACAACAAGATGTAGTTCAATTCTCTTGCACGGGCCCGAGTCACTGGCCCAGGTGGAAGGGGTGGCGCCTGGACTGGGGGAGATGGTGCCTGGGCTAGAGAAGGTGCTGCTGGTGTAGATGTGCTCGTGTTGGTGTTGATGTCCTCATCACCCCAACCCAAGATGACGAACAGGTACCTCAAGTGGAGGCGCATGATCAAGGGGGAGCACAGGATATTCAAGTTGAGGAGGAAGAAGCACCTCAGGCACCTCCAACCCAAGTTCGAGCGACGATTCAAAGGGATCATCTCGTCGACCAAATATTGGGTGATATTAGCAAGGGAGTAACTACTCGTTCAAGATTAGTTAATTTTTGTGAGCATTACTCTTTTGTCTCTTCTATTGAGCCTTTCAGGGTAGAAGAGGCCTTGCTAGATCCGGACTGGGTGTTGGCC